>CM053276.1:94929664-95529664 GCA_028583415.1 Protea cynaroides | reverse complement strand
AATTTCTTTTAAGGGTGGTGGAGTTATAAGACCCGCACACCACGAACCTTGTCTAACCTTACATTCTCGTGTCTTGACCTGTCTTTCCATCATAATCAGCTCAAGTGAACTAATGTATGAAGAAATCACAAGATGAGGTAAGTAACAACTCAAATTTAATTGGTGTGGTTGACGGTTTAAGTTTGTATGGAAGTAACCAGTCAAAAACTAAAAATCAATAAATTTTGGACATACGGTGGCATTTTTTAGGGGTACGATCGCACGTATGGTCAACCATATTGAGACCGTACAACATATGGTCAAATATTTTGAAAATGTATGGTCGACGGATTATGCGACCGTACGATCGACCGTACGAACCCAGAACCGAATTCGTGTTTAGGAAACTTTTCTAATTTAAAGAGGATTCTTTTCTAATTAAAAGAGGACTCTATATGAAGGTTTTCCTCTATATAAAGGACGTCCCTTATCCCCTTTCACTCTTTTAGAATCCAAATTGAAACTCTAAACCTAATAGAGAAAGAGAGAAAAGAAGAGACGAAGAAGGAGATTTAGAGAAGAAGGCTGAGAGGAAGGTTTAGCAGAGAAGAGTTCTATCTCTCTACAACAAGCTTAAGCTATGGAGTTGACTATGTAGGGTAGATCAGATGGATTAGGTTCGTTTCAAATTGACATATGGAACCTAATACAATGATTCGGTTGTAGGTTTTCTATGGGAAACCATAGAGAGTAGGGTAGGGATAATTGATAAGGATAAACTATAATTAAAGGCCATAGGATGATTTTAGGATGAATCCCATTGATGAGCCAAGAGGAGGAACTTGATTGAGAAGTAAAAATTAACCTGACTATGTATGGTCGCAGCTATGGTCAACCATAAGATCGACCATAAGGTATCGACCATACGATAATAGCAAGTATGTTTTGAAACCAAACAAGGTTTTTGATTACTGTAACTTGGTACAATTGAATCTTAACTTAAATACATTAATTGTTTAGGTTCCCAATAGATTCAAAGTGACTTTCAAATCTTGGAAGAGGAACAAACATCAATCAAAGGTGAGGGAACAAGACTTAAACTAATTGGATAATAACAAACTATTTTATTTTATTGAGTCCAACGCCATGATTGATTCTATGCTTGTATGCTTGTAATGTGCATCTCACATGTCATCCAATATTACTGCTATTTCTACTCATGCATATTTATTATTGTCTATTTATAACATGATGATGATGATGCTAGGAATAGGAATGTGATTGTGTATGTAGTTAGTGTGTTGGATGATAGTGGGGCATCAGGGGGAGGACGTGACATTGTGGTTCAGTCTGGTCACTAGACTCTAGCTCTGTTTCTACTCAAGTCTTGCCCACTGACATCATCGTATCGCCATTACCTTAGTAGAACTATTACGTCACAGGGCATCAGAGGAGCTAGTCTCTGATCGTGTGGTCTTTGACTCTGTCAGGGGTCCTTAGCACTATCTCTATAGACATATTGAGGGATGCTGGGGTGAGGCCTTGGATACACTGGATGACATTAGGATTGGTTAGTTACGAGCTCAATTTGCAAGCCCTTGCCAATAGGGACTTACGTGTTGGTATGGGTAGGGCATTAGAAAAAGTATTGGCGGTGTGTGATCCAGACACTTTAACTCTATCTCTATTCCATGGTGGGGTGGATGTGGACGACAATGATGTTTGCTTTATTGGGTGGGCTTACACACCTGTGTATAGAGGTGCAGTGGCCGCCTATCCTTTTTATAGCACATTACAAACTTTAAAACCAAACCAAAGATATGAATTAAATACATGCATATGTTTACGCATTGTCTTGTTTACTCACTGAGCTCAAGTTAGAGGGCTTACCCTTGTGCACATAATTCTTTTTAGTTTCTGATGTTGTAGGTGTTATCGTCAAAGATTGTATTGATGCACCAACGTATGGACATGTGGCGGCTATGGATGTGCAAGCTGTGGAAGAAGAATATGACTTGTTAAGAGAGTGTTTCAATTTTGTTTACACTTGGTGGTTAATTTTTGTATTTTGATACATGTGATTGGTATTAATTATATTTTGGTTACTTCGAGATAACTGGACTATTAAATCATTTATCATGTAGACCTCAGTTCATTATTAGTAAGACTTCTGCTATTTGCTTTAGTATCTCTGATTATTACTATGGAATGTGTTTTGGTTTAACATGGTTGGCACAGTCTATACGAGATCGTGGTTTGGGTTCTCATGACGGTTCATCACAGCACTGGTTAGTCCAGAATTGGGGTGTGACATGGGTTGGGCCAAGATTGATTTTTCTCTTTATCATTTCATGGGTCATTTCCACTGCCATTCGACATGGAATATTTTGATGACCTGTCCTAAATTTTCTACATTCACTTTGTAGAACACTAAAAATGAGGAATACTGGAGCTTGAATCACTTGATTTAGATGTAAAATGGCTAACTTATGAATTTTTGAAGTTTAAACAGACCAATTTACGATAATTCGACTAGCAACTCTACATGGGATGCCTCCGAGATCTCTGCCTCAAATTCTCCACGTCCACTTTGTAGAGCACCACAAATGAGGAATAATGGTATTGGAATCACCTCATTCGAACATCGGATGAGCAAGATATGAAAAAGTGAAGTTTAAATAATTAAACTTACGATAATTTGCATGCAAGCCCTTTGATGATTATTATTAATTTCTAGAAAACACCCTTATTCTTATTTTCAGACTAAAATTACCATATCGTCTCCATTTGGCATCAAAATTGAGCGATTGTGGTCTCATTTTGAAGGTATTTCCAAGACCTATGCATCCATGTAGGTTGTAGCCCATGACCTTGCTATGGGGCCCGCCAAAAATGGTATCAAACTCACAGCTAAAAATCCAAAACTTGCATTGGGATCGACCAACTTGCCATATGATTTCACTTAGGCTCCTAGACATTGGGGATCATCTCAGTTGTTCTCAAAACATTATAGAGAGCATTCCGGGGCTAATCGACTATCATTTTTTTGAGAGTTTCACTCGCCTCCCCAGTATTTTCCAAACTTTTTCTCACCTCTCCCACTTTGGTGTTTACACTCCAGTAAGACTTTGTTCAGCTGGAGATGGCAAAAATGGGGTGCTTACAAGTTGGGGATATCAATTCTTGATCGTGAGCTTATTTAATTCCTGATAGTCTATACATAATTTGACACTACCATCCTTCTTCTTGACAAATAACACTGGCGCTCTCCAAGGCGATATACTCGGTCAGATATAACCCTTGTTCAATAGCTCTTGCAGTTGAACCTTCAATTCTTTCAATTCAGTTGGAGCCATTCTGTATGGTGCTTTGGATACAGGTGTCGATCCTGGTAATAGGTCGATAACGAACTTTGTAGCTCTATCGGGTGGCAAACCTGGTAAATCTTTAGGGAACAAGTTTGAAAATTCTCGTACAACTTCTATATCTTCCATTCGTGGTGCTTCTTTGGTAAGGTCCACGACAGACACAAGATATCCAACTCTACCCTTCTCAAGGCATCTTTTAGCCTTTAGTGTAGAGAAGATGAGTTTTAGTTTAAGACGGAGTTTGGTCCCTGAAAAATTAAGTTCTACACCATTCTAGGCTTTAAATGTCAATTTTCTTTCTTCACATATTAGGTTTACAGAATGTCGGGCTAACCAATCCATTCCTAAGATGACGTCAAAGTCTGTCATCTCGAGTTGGATTAAGGTTGCATCCATAGTCTTCTTGCAAACAAGAACAGGACATGGTCCATAACCTTTGTCTAGCTTTACTTATAATCCCATAGGTGATTGTACAAGTAATTTGCAGTCTAAATATCTGAGGGGTAGACTTAGTTTCTTTCCAAATGACATAGATATAAAAAAAAAAGGGTGGCCCTAGAGTCAAAGAGTACTTTGGCTGGTATGCCATTTACAGGTACGATACCTGAGATTTTTTCTCTTGAATTAATCTACATTCTCACACAAAGTATCACAAAACAAAAGGGTCAGGTCATACCTGTGACTACATCAGGTGATGCAGCAGCGTCTTCAGCAGTCACCACATAAACCTTGCCCTGCTGCAGCTGCTTTCTTAGTTTAGGGAAATCCCTTGAATAATGCCCGACTTAATCGCAAATGAAGCATTTAACTCTCGTATTTCTTTGTTTTAGTTGAGGTTGGACTGTTGGAGTAGTCTTGGCTGCAGAATTAAAGCCTTGAGTATGGAAGGGTTTGAAGGTCTTTGAGTTCCCTCCATTAAATGTATTCCCGTTCAGCCTCTTAATACCCCTATTTTGAGCAAAGTAACTCTCCCTCTGGTTCGATTCCATTAATCGAGCAATCTATAAAACTTCATTATAAATCTTATTTTTCAATCCCAATACATGTTCTCAGATGCTTCCCCTAAGTCCCATAACGAACCTTTGGATTTTGGTATCTTCTTCCTGCATGTTAGAGGGAGCAAAGAAGAACAACTCTTCATAACGCTGCTAGTAAGTGTCTATAGTCATCTGTCCTTGATATAGACTCAAGAACTGCTTCTCCATCATGTCTCTGAAGCTCCTGGGGAAATACTTCTCGAAGAAAGCTTCCTTAAAGATAGCCCAGGTCAATTGGGTGTGCTTAGTCAATAGATAACCTCGAGTGGATTTCCACCAGTGATATGCATCACCTTTCAGCATAAAAGTGGCACATAACACTTTCTCTTCTTCATTAATAGTCATCATCATAAAGTTCCTTTCCATCTCGTTGATCCAGTGAGTTGGCCATAAAGGATCCGATGGCTTGCCTATGAACTCCTTTAGTTTCATCTTTAAAAAATGCTCGATCAGCCTGGAGTGGTCCAGTTGATTCTGTGCATAAGCTCCATACATAGGCGGTTGGTACTGATAGTTACCTTGGTTATATCCGCCTTGGGGTTCCTCAGGATTCTACACTTGAGCTTTTTGGGGTATCGTGTTGTTCATTGAAGATGCTTGGGCATAGTATTGCTACCCCCGAGTATGGTACTAGCTTGTCTTGCAGGCGTAGGTGTTGTGTTTGTAGGTGGGGGACCAATTCTCATAGTAGCTTGCATGTTTACTTGCATTTGCTATATTTTTTGTACCTGTTGTGCCAGTTCATAACAACCATTGCCAAATCCATTGGTGGGGCTGGTGTAAGCACCCCATTTTTGCCACCCTCGGCATAAATGAACAAATATGGCAGGTTTCTGACCTTTAACCCAAAGATTTGAGAAAAGGAAAGAAAAGAGAGAAAAAAAATCTTTTGGATTCAAAAGATTTTTGTTAAGGCATATAATCCAAAAGAAAAAAAAAGAATCCAAAGATGGGAAGGGAAGAGACGTCCAAGGTGGAGAGAGAAAAAAAAAAGAAATAGAAAAAGGTGAATCCAAAAGTTTTATTTTGAGAAAAGGAAAGAAAAGATAAAAAAAAATCTTTTGGATTCAAAAGATTTTGTTAAGGCATATAATCCAAAAGAAAAAAAAAAGAAAGGGATCCAAGTGAGGAAGGGACGTCCAAGAGGAGAGAAAAAAAGAAATCCAAAAGATCTCGGTTTTGAGAAAAAGGAAAGAAAAGAGAGAAGGAAAGAGGAGGAGAGGATTTTCTAGAAGAGGGAGAGATAGAGAACGTGTGGAATGGAGAAGGTGAAGAGAAAAAGGAAGGAAAAGAAAAAAGGAAAGAAGAAAAAGGAATAAAAAAAAATTTCTAGAAAAAAGAAGAAAGGAAAGAAGGATCTTCTAGAAAAGGAGAAAAATTATAAATAGGCAAGAGAAGAGAGAGGAAGGGCTTTTTTCCAAATCATAGAGAGAGGAGAACGTGGGTGAGGGAAGGAAAAATGAGAGTGAGAGAGAGAAAAGAAAAAAAATTGAAAGAAAAGAGAAGAAGAAGAAAATAGAGAAAGAGAGAAGGAGAGAGAGAGAAAGAGGTATTAAGAAGGGAAGATCTATAGGAAAAGGAGGGAGGATCAGAGAGGCAGCAAAGAGGATGATGAGAAGATGCAAAGGAGAGAAGGAGAGACAAGAAGCCTGAGGTAAGAATCACCCATCGCTTTTGTCAATTTATTTTTTCAAAGTCAAAGCATACTGCAAATGCATGTCTGAGATTGGTGTCTAGCATTAGGAAGATACCTCTGTTTGTATTAGGTTCCTTGAGACAAAATGTTGGCCTCTGAGTCTTCTTTCTGACCATGTATTCGGATTTTATTTTCATGAGCTATATGATTTTATATTAATTTTATAGTACCACTGGCCAGAATCTGGAACAGACCTGACCAGTGTATTTGCCTGTACTTGGGGAATGTTTTCGACCTGCCTATGGTCTCTTTCAGGATTAGCTTCCTTGAGACAAAATGTTGGCCTCTGAGTCCTCTTTCTGACCATGTATTTGGATTGTATTTTCATGAGCTATATGATTTTATATTGATTTTATAGTACCACTGGCCAGAATCTGGAACAGATCTGACCAGTGTATTTTCCTGTACTTGGGGAATGTTTTCGACCTACCTATGGTCTCTTTTAGGATTAGCTTCCTTGAGACAAAATGTTGGCCTCTGAGTCCTCTTTCCGAGGATATCTTTTAAGAATTTTTTTGAGTAAGTACAGTGCCCTATGTGCCCATTTTGGTCCAGCCTGACAAAGCTGTCATCTTGCTGCGTGTTCCATCATGTTTTGATTGATTCTCATATGCTTTGGTTGTTTCTCACATGCCATATTTGATGCTATATTTGTTCACATGCTATGTTCGGATGCTCGTATGCATACACTACTATAATTGGAATGGTCACACTGCCATAATTGGAATGGTCACACTGCCATAATTGGACGATTACTGCCATGATTGGAATGATCATACTCACATGCTATATTAAATGCTTTTTGTCATAATTAGGGTAGAAAACCCTAAAAAAATGGAAATAAAATAACAATTAGGGTAGAAAACCCTAAAATGGAAAGAATGTAACAATTAGGGTAGAAAACCCTAAAAAAATGGAAATAAAATAATAATTAGGGTAGAAAACCCTAAAATGGAAAGAAAATAATAATTTGGGTAGAAAACCCTAAAAAATAGAAAGAAAATAACAATTAGGGTAGAAAACCCTAAAATAGAAAGAAAGTAACAATTAGGGTAGAAAACCCTAAAATGGAAAGAAAGTAACAATTAGGGTAGAAAACCCTAAAATGAAAAGAAAGTAACAATTAGGGTAGAAAAACCTAAAAAATGGAAAGAAAATAACAATTAGGGTAAAAAACTCTAAAATGGAAAGAAAGTAACAATTAGGGTAGAAAATCCTAAAATGGAAAGAAAATAGCAATTAGGGTGGAAAACCCTAAAATGGAAAGAAAATAACAATTAGAGTAGAAAACCTTAAAAAAATGGAAAGAATACAGCAATTAGGGTAGAAAACCTTAAAATAGAAAGAAAATAGCAATTAGGGTAGAAAACCCTAAGTATGGAAAGAAAATAGCAATTAGGGTCTTGCCATGCTTAGAAGATAGCATACTAGATCATGCCATGTAGGCTCTTGCCTTATTTGCAATACATGCCATATTTGAAAGATTTTAAACAATCTTACTTTATGTGAATTTCTTGTCATAAATGTTTTAGGTGCCATATTTAGATAGAATATTCTATTTTTTAACAATAACTTATTTTATGCAACACTCTAGTTAAACTGCCATATATGCACACTTCTAGAAGACAATGTAGGTGTGGGGACGTGCATTTAGGCACCCACATTCTTGGGAAGGGCATAATGGGAATGATAAAATCTTAATAAAGAAAGAGAATGCCTTGCCAAACTTTCCAAAATTAGAATTCAGGATAAAAAGGGTGATTTAGGATGATTTTTCCCCTTGGTAAACCCTAAACCTAGAATAGGTTCTAAACCCTAAACCTATAATAGGTTCTCAATCCCAAACCTAGAATAGGTTCTCAATCATTAACCTAGAAAAGGTTATCCAAGCCCGAACTACGCGGATTCTGATTCCTAGGTCAAACCCTAGGATACGTAGGCCATTTGGGAGAAACCCAAATTTGGATCCACATTTTAATCCACTCGGACTATCCATAGATCCACTAGGATATCCCTCATATTTTAACCCAAATAGGGTTATCCAACCTCAGTCCACTCGGACTATCCATAGATCCACTAGGATATTCAACCATTTCAATCCAAGCCCCATTTTGACCCAAATAGGGTTATCCATTTCGAACTATGCGGATTCTGATTCCTAGGTCAAACCCTAGGATACGTAGGCTATTTGGGAGAATCCTAAATTTAGATCCACACCTTAGTCCACTCAGACTATCCATAGATCCACTAGGATATTCATTCTCATTCAACCCAGATCCCGAACTACACGGATTCTGATTCCTAGGTCAAACCCTAGGATACGTAGGCCATTTGGGAGAAACCCAAATTCGGATCCACATTTTTGTCCACTTGGACTATCCATAGATCCACTAGGATATCCCCCATATTTTAACCCACATAGGGTTATCCACACTTTTAGTCCACTTGGACTATCCATAGATCCACTAGGATATTATCCACATTCCAACCCAAATAGGGTTATTCTTAGATCCACTAGGACTATCTATCAGTCCACTTGGACTATCCAGATCCTAACCCATAGGATTTCACAACCTTTCAAGCATAAATTTCAACTTGAACAAAGAACTTAATCATGCACAAGCATAAATTACAATCATAAACTTTAATCACACCTGAACTACGATGGTGAACCTGATTTTCAGAATAATTCTGTGATACGTAGGCAATTTGATGGATACAGATTCGGTTCAATGATATCAAACCACTTGGTTTGGTTTGGCTTAACAAATAAAGTCTAGCATAGGAAAGGTATAGGAGACCGATTTCGATCGGGCGGTTTGGGTGCCTAACCCCTTCCCATAACCGTAACCTGACGCTTACCCAATCTCTGATGGACCAGAAATCCAATCTAAGGGTCATGAGTCAATCGAAGTCTTACCTTAGGGTGAGATTTCACATTTCTAAGGTCCTAGACCTAAATCTAGGTGGCAACTTCCAAAAGATTTCCATCTTTGTCCTCACAGTGGCGACTCCATTGGGGATATAAATGTCAAACTCCTAAATGAAAACTTTTCTTGTGTGAATTGGATGCTAGATTTTAGGATACTATATTTATGCTTGTATAATATTGCTTTGGGGGAATGGGTTCAGTCACACATTCGTGCGAGTAGCCGAACCGGGTCCCATGCATATGGGGCAGCCCGCTAGGCGAAACACACAGCCTTGGCCTGTACTTTATGAGACCACGACCGGTGAGCAGCCTCTAACGAGCGTTTCTTGGGTCCGCCTGGGAATGCGTTATGCTACTCCATGTTGCTTGGATCCTTGCAACATAGTATATAAAGGGATTGGGGGCCCATTATTCATCGAGCATTCGGTGATAGGTTACCCCATCCTCGTCAAGGTGGCATTTTCTGTCCTAACCCAGATTGTAGCCCAATGTTTGTTATTTTTTTGGTTCATCCCTGAACCGACCCGGTAAAATCGGCTTAACCATGACATCCATGTTCGAGACGTCGAAGTTCTGCCCATTTTTGTCCTCGATTGGTCAACATGTTAGAATCTACACGATGAGCATCTTGAACTCTCACCCATTGGGAGTATGAGGTATGTATACACCTGTTCTACATCATAGTAGACGGTCACTATACACCCTCCATTAAGTAAGCTCGATGTGTCGAATCTCTCATTGTTAACACGTCGATTTCAAAAAATGAGTAGAAAATCCCTGTCAAGACTTAGATACCATGGTCAAGAAGAAATTTACTAGTTTGTTCATCTATGAACCGCTTTTGCTAACCATCCCTAATAAGGACGACGGATTAATATATCCATTTCAATTTCATCAAATTCGGTAATCCAATTGGCCCGACCTTGGTACCACTGATTATCCATTTTGGAATCATGAGGTCCCAAGACTGAACACATGGCTTAATCAAATTCAATTAAATTGACTAGGATAATGTTTACCCAATTGCCCTTATGAGGGATCTAACTCTTGTTTGGTGGAGTCATCCTTGATTGTGCATGTGACTTCTTCCACTCCCCTAGATGTCTAGAATCTCAATATTCCTCCATTGGATTTCAATGCCTTTGGAAAAGAGAATCAAACTCCAACTATATCCACCCTTTTAGGGTGAGAGGCCCCTACAATTAAGGAATTGTCTTGATCTCCCATCTTGAGATCCATCCATATTATCTTTCTAAATGAATCAATGGAAGTCATGAATCTAGATCTTGATTGAACAACAAATTTTGTAAGAAAGAAGGAAAGATTCAGCCCCTAGGCAAATCCAATCATAGTTCTCAATGTACCTTTGAATTAAGGAAAGATTCAGCCCCTAGGCAAATCCAATCATAGTTCCCGATTCATCTTTGAATTAAGGAAAGATCCAGCCCCTAGGCAAATCCAATCACCGTTCTCGATTTATCTCTGAATTAAGGAAAGATCAGCCCCTAGGCAATCCAATTATAGTCCTCGATTCATCTCTGAATTAAGGAAAGATCTATCCCCTAGGCAAATCTAATCAAAGTTCTCAATTCATCTCTGAATTAAGGAAAGATTCAGCCCCTAGGCAAATCCAATCAATATTCCCTATTCACCTTTGAATTAAGGAAAGATTTAGCCCCTAGGCAAATCCAATCAAAGTTCTCAATTCATCTCTGAATTAAGGAAAGATTCAGCCCCTAGGCAAATCCAATCAATATTCCCTATTCACCTTTGAATTAAGGAAAGATTTAGTCCCTAGGTAAATCCAATCACCTTCTCGATTTACCTTTGAATTAAGGAAAGATTCAGCCCCTAGGCAAATCCAATCATAGTTTCCGATTCACCTTTGAATTAAGGAAAGATTCAGCCCCTAGGCAAATCCAATCAATATTCTCGATTTACCTCAGAGTTAAGGAAAGATTCAGTCCCTAGGCAAATCCAATCATGGTTCTCAATGCACCCCTGAATTAAGGAAAGATTCAGCCCCTAGGCAAATCCAATCATAGTTCTCAATGTACCTTTGAATTAAGGAAAGATTCAGCCCCTAGGCAAATCCAATCATAGTTCTCGATTCACCTCAGAATTAAGAAAAGATTCAGCCCCTAGGAAAATCCAATCACCGTTCTCGATTCATCTCTGAATTAAGGAGAGATCCAGCCCCTATCCAATCATTGTTCCCTATTCACCTTTGAATTAAGGAAAGATTCAGCCCCTAGGCAAATCCAATCATTGTTCCCTATTCACCTTTGAATTAAGGAAAGATTCAGCCCCTAGGCGGATTCAATCACATCCAGTTCATCTCAGAATCAAAAAAAATATTCAGCCCCTAGGCAGGTCCAACCACCATTTCTGGTTCATCTCAGAACTGAAGGAAAGATTCAGCCCCTAGGGAGGTCCAATCATCATTTCGGTTCATCAAGAATTAAGGAAAGATTCAGCCCCTAGGCAGATTCAATCACATCTAGTTCATCTTAGAATCAAAGAAATATTCAACCCTAGATTCAACCACCATTTCTGGTTCATCTCAGAATTAAAGAAGGGTTTAACCTTTAGGCAGGTTCAATCATCACTCCCAGATCATGCTAAAATGAAGAAGGCATTCGGCCCCTAGGCTTTTTTTCACCCTTCACCTCCTGTTTAGGTTCTGATTCATGTCGGAAGTAGGAAAAATTCCATTCATCTGAATTCAATTAGCCACTAGGATTATCCAACCATCAACTTTGGTTAAATTTCCAGTTCATGTCAAAACTAGGAAAAGTTCCATTCATCTGAATTTATTTAGCCCCTAGGCTTGTCCAACCATCAACTTTGGTTCAGGTTTTGATTCATGTTGGAACTAAGAAGAGTTTCATTCATCTGAATTCAATCAGCCACTAGGCTTATTTATGTGGTTCAAGTTCTGATTCATGTTGGAACTAAGAAGAGTTCCATTCATTTGAATTTAATTAGCCCCTAGGCTTGTCCAATCGTCAACTCCACTTCAGGTTCTGATTCATGTCGGAACTAAGAAAGGTTCTATTCATATGAACTCAATGTGAGCATGAGTTAGCCTCTAGGCCTATTCAATCATTACCTTTGGTCCATGTTCCACTTCATAAAGGAGCCAAAGAGAATTTCAGTCAATCCATCATCTCTAGCAATTAGAGTCCAATCCATGATTATCATCCTTGGCCTCTATCAATTGGAGCCCAACTCAAGCAACCCTTGCCTCTAGCAACTAGAGCCCAATCCATGACTGTCAATCTTGATCTCTATCAATCAGAGATCAATTCAAAATCAATTTTGATCTCTATCAATCAGAGACCAATTCAAAATCAATTTTGATCTCTATCAATCAGAGACCAATTCAAAATCAATCTTGATCTCTATCAATCAGAGACCAATTCAAAATCAATCTTGATCTCTATCAATCAGAGACCAATTCAAAGTCAATCTTGATCTCTATCAATCGAGGCCAATCAAAGTTATCTTGATCTTCACAACGGAGATCAATTCAAAGTCAATCTTGATCTCTATCAATCGAGACCAATTCAAAGTCAATCTTGTCTCTATCAATCAGAGACCGATTCAAAATCAATCTCTGGCTCTATCAATTAGAGCCCGATCCATGTCCATCATAGCCCAGTGCTACAAGTTAGGATCGCTCGTCGGGAATGACGAATGATAAGGATTCTTCATTGCTTGTCAATAAAGATCAGTTTTAGAATCTGGAGACATCAGAAATCATGAACCTTCAGCTATGATAGTGCTATCCCATCTCGGGCATTTTTGTCCCATGGGCCAGGGAAATGCTAGAATCCAAAGAGTTGCCCTGATATTTCTTATTATTCAAAGAGAGGAATGGAATTTTCCCAAGCAGTAGGGTAGACCAAAGATAAGATCCAATGTGCCCCGGGCTAGGATAAGAACTAAAATGGTCCAATGATGAAACCTTTAACCCATAAACTGGGACATGAACCAGATTAAACTTTGACCCAAATTGAGTGTGGTCTGATGAGGAAAGCCAATGACCCCTAAACTGGGGCATGAACCGGATTGATCTTGGGCCTGAATTGGGTATGGTTCAATGAGGAAAGTCATGAGCCCTAAGCTGGTCATAAACCAGATTGACCTTGGACCCAAATTGAGTGTGGTCCAATGAGGAAAGCCATTATAAACTGGGGCATGAACCAAATTGACCTTGGACCCAAACTGAGAGTGGTCTAATAAAGAAATCCATTGAACCCCTAAGCCGAGGCATAAACTATTCTAATCTTGGACTCAAAATGGTGTAGTGCAATGGCGATACCCCTTGCTCCCCAAGCTGGGGCATAAACCAAAATGATTATGAATTCAGCTAGAAGTGGTCCATTGATGAATCCATCAAACCCCAATCTGGGGCATGAACCAGAGTAACCTTGAGCTTAAAAAGCAATAGTCCGGTTTTGAATGGATCCCAAACTGAAAAAAAAATGGAAAAGGTAGGTATCTTGCACCTATTGAGAGAGGGGCATGATGAGTCCTGCTATTAGAGATCTGAAGGAAGACTTATTCCCGCAACGACTGAAGGTGGTCGTCAAAGGCGTTATGCCCAACTGGAGTCGCTTGGACGAACTAGTTGTTTCAACTTTCTATTATCGGTATTTGATAGGTCATCCATGTCTGGGTCCAAGATCAATATGCTTGTTGACAAATCCAATCCAATCTACCCTGTAAGTAAAAGAAAATCACCCCATTTGGGATTTCAAACTCTGTGCCTTGTCTCTTCCATACATTTCCTCCCAGTTTCATACATCCTCCTATTCTACGTGCGCAGTCAATTCTGACTCTAAAGATGATTGAAATGATGAGCCATCTCCTGAACTTCTATGCCACCCGGCCTCTTGAGAAAGAAAGGTCCAACCCGTCTGGGAAAGCTTTAAATGATCAACCGAGAGACACAAGAGTAGTCTCAAGAAACATGTATTGGAGAAGCTGCCATTTGTTCTATCTGTGAAAAGATTCTACGGAAAGCATTATATAATAACAGATCATATCAAAAAGTCAGCCAATCAGTACAAATGAGTGGAGGACAGATGTGCCACCAAGAAGATGGAAATACCAAAGTTCTTACAAAGTATATCATCTGCAAGCAAGAGATACATGATGAATGATCAATCTCAAAATCAAAGAATGAGGTCATTGGGATACCCAAAAAAAAAAAAAAATTCAAGCCTATGTTTTATCTACATCAATAATGGGAAGGCAGTCACATCAGATAGAAGATAATGATTAACTTTCAGAGGATAGCATACGGATTCACCATTCAGATAAAATCATATACTATATGAGCAGTCACAAATGCTCATAAAGTTTACAGAAGATCAGAGTGCTAGTTGGGGCAAAGACGTTCTATCTGATTGGAAATGTTTGGAAGAAGAAGATTCAAATCCAATATTGAAAGTCAGGATTCAATTTCGCGATCAAGCGAAGCACTTCATTATGTGGCCTTCACATCCAAAAAAAAAAAAAAAGAAAAAAAGAAAAAAGAAAAAAAAAGAGAAGAAAAGAAAATAGCAAGATGTTAAGAAAAAAAAAGAGAAGAAAAGAAAATAGCAAGATGTTGAATGGCATTGGAGCTCGACAGTAAGCCAATTGTCCCTCTCACTTCAAGAAGATGGTAGTTCCAACTAAAGCCTGAAAGCAAGTGCGATCATTCTTCGAGATTCACAGCATGTTGGACCGGACTTTTGATTTTGGCCAATTACATCCCGCCTTTACAGGAGACGATCTCATCACCTCTTCATCATCAGAGAAAGATTTCTCATCGGCATTAGACTCTCTCCCCGTCTATCAATCTGACGGCTTTCCAAGGAGTCTATCACAAGCCCTTCTTTTGATTATCAATTTTTATGGCATTGTATCTCATGATCATGTCATCATTTTATGTACAAATTCATAAATCTGGCTGGAACTCTCATCTGTCGTTCATTACATCCGATAGCTTCCCAAGGTTCCTATAAGCCCTTCATTTCTCAAGCCAATAAAATGGGATCTTCTCGGTAAGATAAACCCATTCTACATAAACAAACAAACACTCTCCCAATGGTAAACCCATGTGGACAGTTTCACA
This sequence comes from Protea cynaroides, assembly GCA_028583415.1. Lineage (NCBI taxonomy): Eukaryota > Viridiplantae > Streptophyta > Magnoliopsida > Proteales > Proteaceae > Protea > Protea cynaroides. The sequence continues at coordinate 95,514,522 of CM053276.1, read as the reverse complement.
TCCGTCCTCTTGGACCTTCAACATCAATACTTGTCAACAAACCTAAAGGTTTCAGGCCCAGATATGATCGTGACTGATTCAGAATCTCGATATAGCTTGTTGGGACACGTGTTCCATCTGAACATCTCCAAGAAAGGAAAACATAATTCGACACCATTTTCAATTTTGGTGTGGGACTGCATTTCCCTAAGATCGCTTTTAGTGATGATTCAAATAGCTGCCCGCCTATCAATACGTGTAGGTGTCAACTTAAACAGTGGGGCAAGGCTACCCATTTGTCATAAAAGTCATGCCATTCAGATTTCTCCTAAGGGTTTCAGACCATTGGATAGGACCATAATTTGGGCAATATCCTCACCATATTAGGACTCTTTATTCAACCCAAGATGGGATTTGCAAAAAGAAGAAAATGAAAAAAATAATGGGAAGAAAAGAAACCTTAGCAGGGAAAGGCAACCCGAGAAACCTCAATGGGCAACCCATAATACCTCAGTGGGGATAGGCGACCTGATGCAACCCTAAAGCATTGCCCTCATTGGCCCTTCATAGAAAAATTCAGTGGTTCATATAAACAAGTGTCATACCAGTCTACCCTCCATAAGGGAGGAACCCCTCTTGCTCTCCAGTGAATCATACTCGGAGGAGTTGAACAAACCATCATCTGTTGGGCTCCATAGCATTGCCTTTCAACAGAATTCTATCTTCAAATCCTTTTGTCGTGAGAGAAAATTCTCATGGCCTGGTTATGGATAGAGCCAAATTCATTCAAATCATCAGTTCCCTCATTTTTCAAGATTCAAGAAGGGCTTATCTAAGAAATCACTTTCTGCAATCAATCTGTCAATCTTTCCTTGACCTTGGAAGCATGGTCAATTTTGGATGCAATTCAGATTCAACCTAGTTCTAACTCTGTTAGATTGCCTGTGCCCTAGCACACTACAGTAGTGGTCTGTCACAACATGCAGACACTGGGGCATAGATATACCCTATGTAGAGGAATTGAACTTGATCATGAGCATTAAATCTAGGATCCAATGTCTAGTCTGAAGTCACTGACTTTCCTAGTCAATAGAAGTAGGTCTGTCCAAGTTGGTTTTTACCAATTTCTCAGTTCTCCTAATCCTGTTGATGAAGAAAATTCAATGTGGTCACTCACCTGTTAGGATTTGGTCACCAAATTCTTCGAATCCTTTGCTCCTCGTGCCTACTTTGGGGCCATGGTTCATTTATCTTTCAAAATTGGCACAATAATGTTGCAAAGCCCTGAGCTTTTCATGAGCCTAGATCAAGGACCAAACCCATGTCGCATTTCATCGTCGCTTGGCTGTTCTATCAATTTGGTCTACCATAGTACACAGTCAAAGAACTTAGTTGACCAGATGTCCCTCGACAGTTTAACACCAAGGTCAATCAATAAATCACTTTGGTTAGAGACTGTCAAGCTCCCCTCATTCTTGACCAAAATCCTCGCTAGAGTTTCTTTCAATCCAAAATCCAACAACACCAATGTTGGCTGAAGAAAATCATCACCTTCAAATTACATGGAACCCTTCAAAGGGAGTAACCAAGTCATCCCTACCGTGCTGAAATTGAGTCAAACTTTCAGTACCAGGTCATAAATGGCAAATTTCAAATCTAGGTATCATGCCAGTGAAGTCCATGACACCATTTCCATTGATGTCATGTTTTGTGCCTTCACTAATAAAGCAGGAGCAAAAAACTTGGAAAACTGCTAAGGAATTCACCATCATTTCAAATGTGTCCAGCACCCTAAAGGTTCAAAGTCAACAAAGCCTTCCTGTATGGGTCACTTTCAAGCATCCTAAAGGTTCATAGCCATAGAGCTTCCAAGAAGGATATTCCAATTTTCAACCCCAAAGGTCCAAAGTTGGTAGGAACTTCAAAGAAGAGTCATTCAGTATCACCCTATAAGTAATCTTCTGAGTTCCTGTTCATTTCAGAATCAATAGCAAATTTCTCACCCTAAAAGTGATATTCCGAGTTCTTGCTCATTTCATAATCAAATGTAGAGCTCTAGCTCATTCAAAGATCAAGTCAATCTCAGCCCACAAGGGAATCAAATGCAGAGCCCTAGCTCATCCAAAGTTTAAATCAATCTCAGCCTATTAGTGAATCAAATGTAGAGCCCTAGCTCATTCAAAGATCAAGTCAATCTCAGCCTATATGGGAATCAAATGCAGAGCCCTAGCTCATCCAAAGTTCAAATCAATCTCAGCCCACAAGGGAATCAAATGCAGAGCCCTAGCTCATCCAAAGTTCAAATCAATCTCAGCCTATTAGTGAATCAAATGTAGAGCCCTAGCTCATTCAAAGATCAAGTCAATCTTAGCCTATATGGGAATCAAATGCAGAGCCCTAGCTCATCCAAAGTTCAAATCAATCTCAGCCTATAAGTGAATCAAATGCAGAGCCTTAGCTTATTCAGAAAAAATAATCTCAGAATCTCAATCAAAAGAGCCTCAGTTCAATCAAAGAGAAGACATCAAGTCTTCCATCCAAACAAATCAAATCCGAGCCCAAGCTCATGCAATCAGCCTTGTATTCACAACCTAGCTCCATACAAGAAGAGGTTTATCAGCCTACAAATGGATCAAGTCGGGTCCAAGCCCGCACATACCTTGCATCATGAGTTCCACCTCAGCAAGAAGAGGTTCCCAGCCTACAAATCAGCCTTGTATTCACAGCATAGCTTCATACAAGAAGAGGTTTTTCAGCCTACAAATGGATCAAGCCGGGTTCAAGCCCGCACATACCTTACATTGAGTTCCACCTCAGCAAGAAGAGGTTCCCAGCCTACAAATGAGGCTTGTATTCACAGCCTAGCTCCATACAAGAAGAGGTTCTCAGTCTACAAATGAGCCTTGTATTCACAGCCTAGCTCCCTACAAGAAGAGGTTCATCAGCCTACAAATGGATCAAGCCCGGTCCAAGCCCGCACGTACCTTGCATCATGAGTTCCACCTCAGCAAGAAGAGGTTCCCAGCCTACAAATGAGCCTTGTATTCACAGTCTAGCTTCATACAAGAAGAACAGTCATCAATTCTCCAAGAGGAACAAACCTTCTTGCCAGTCGAACTACGTTCTGGGCTTGATTTCTAGGGCACCCTTAAAATACGTAGGCAGTTTAGGAAGAATTACCCTAAGTGCAGCCCAATAAATAATATCACTCATACCCCAAAAATGTGGTTCTTTTATCTTTTGCCTTCAACTGATAACAATCTCGACTAAAGAGGGGCATCTGTAAGCATCCCATTTTTGCCACCCTCGGCATAAATGAACCAATATGGCAGGTTTCTGACCTTTAACCCAAAGATTTGTGATTCTCCACTAATCCCCACAGCAGGGTCATGGGCTATTATCTGCATAGATGCATAGGTCATAGAATTATCTTCGAAACGATACCAGAATTGCTCAATTCTGATATCAAATGAGGAAGATACGACCATTTTAGTCAGATGATACATATAGGGGAGGTTTCTGAAATTATTATAAATAATAATCCCAGGGGCCTTCATGCAAATTATCTTAAGTCGGATCGTTTGAATTTCAAATCATCATATCTTGATCATACGACATCGGATTCAGATGATTCCAAGACCATTATTCTTCATTCATAATGTTCTACAAAGTGGACGTAAAAAATCCCGGGTAGAAGTCACCAGTGGGTCCCATGCAAGCTTGCATGCAAAATTATCGTCAGAACTTCAAAGCTGCATATCTTTTCCGTTCTACATCGGATTCAGATGATTCCAAGACCATTATTCTTCATTCATGATGTTCTACAAAGTGGACGTAAAAAAATCTCGGGAAAAAGTCTCCGGAGAGTTCCATGCAAAATGGTCAGCCAAATTATCGATAATTGGTCCGCTTAAACTTCAAAAATTCATAAGTTGACCATTTTACTTCCAAATGAGGTGATTCAAGTTCCTATATTCCTCATTTTTAATGTTCTACAAAATGAACGCAAAAAAAATTTAGAATAGAGGCCATCGAAAAATTTCATGCGGGATGACAGCGAAAATGGCCCATGAAATGACAGAGAGTGAAAACCCAGTTAATTTCAATCAATCCAGTCAACTTAGCTCAACCCAAGGTAGTTTTGGCCCAACCCAGTCAATCCGGACCAATTCATGGTGGCTTATATGCATGTATTTCTTTTATATATTATTATATAATGTATAATATATTGTAATGTATCATATAATATATACATATATCTTATATGTATATTATATTATATATATCAATATATTGATATTATATATATATATATATATATATATATATATATATATATATATATATATATATATATATATATATATGTTTTATATATAGAAAACAAAGAATCCAAAGAGAGAGGGAACGTGACGAGAGAGGGAAATTTAGGGAGAATTCAAAAGATTTTGTTTTGAGAAAAGGAAAGAAAAGAGAGAAAAAAATCTTTTAGATTCAAAAGATTTTTGTTAGGGCATATAATCCAAAAGAAAAAAAAAGAATCCAAAGATGGGAAGGGAAGAGACGTCCAAGGTGGAGAGAGAAAAAAAAAGAAATAGAAAAGGGAGAATCCAAAAGATTTTATTTTGAGAAAAGGAAAGAAAAGAGAAAAAAAAATCTTTGTTAAGGCATATAATCCAAAAGAAAAAAAAAAGAAAGGAATCCAAAGTGAGGAAGGGACGTCCAAGAGGAGAGAAAAAAATAAATCCAAAAGATCTCGATTTTGAGAAAAAGGAAAGAAAATAGAGAAGGAAAGAAGAGGATAGGATTTTCTAGAAGAGGGAGAGATAGAGAACGTGTGGAATGGAGAAGGAGAAGAGAAAAAGGAAGGAAAAGAAGAAAGGAAAGAAGAAAAAGGAAGAAAAAAGATTTTTCTAGAAAAAAGAAGAATGGAAAAAAGGATCTTCTAGAAAAGGAGAAAAATTATAAATAGGCAAGAGAAGAGAGAGGAGGGGCTTTTTTTCCAAACCATAGAGATAGGAGAACGTGGGTGAGGGAGAGAAAAATGTGAGTGAGAGAGAGAAAAGAAAAAAAAATCGAAAGAAAAGAGAAGAAGAAGAAAATAGAGAAAGAGAGAAGGAGAGAGAGAGAAAGAGGCGTTAAGAAGGGAAGATCTAGAGGAAAAGGAGGGAGGATCAGAGAGGCAGCAAAGAGGATGATGAGAAGATGCAAAGGAGAGAAGGAGAGACAAGAAGCCTGAGGTAAGAATCACCCATCGCTTTTGTCAGTTTATTTTTTCAAAGTCAAAGCATACTGCAAATGCATGTCTGAGATTGGTGTCTAGCATTAGAAAGATGCCTCTGTTTGCATTAGGTTCCTTGAAACAAAATGTTGGCCTCTGAGTCTTCTTTCTGACCATGTATTCGAATTTTATTTTCATGAGCTATATGATTTATATTAATTTTATAGTACCACTGGCCAGAATCTGGAATAGACCTGACCAGTGTATTTGCCTGTACTTGGGGAATGTTTTCGACCTGCCTATGGTCTCTTTCAGGATTAGCTTCCTTGAGACAAAATGTTGGCCTCTAAGTCCTCTTTCTGACCATGTATTCGGATTGTATTTTCATGAGCTATATGATTTTATATTGATTTTATAGTACCACTGGCCAGAATCTGGAACAGATCTGACCAGTGTATTTGCCTGTACTTGGGGAATGTTTTCGACCTACCTATGGTCTCTTTTAGGATTAGCTTCCTTGAGACAAAATGTTGGCCTCTGAGTCCTCTTTCCGTGGATGTCTCTTAAGAATTTTTTGAGTAAGTACAGAGCCCTATGTGCCCATTTTGGTCCAGCCTGACAAAGCTGTCATCTTGCTACGTGTTCCATCATGTTTTGATTGATTCTCATATGCTTTGGTTGTTTCTCACATGCCATATTTGATGCTATATTTTTTCACATGCTATGTTCGGATGCTCGTATGCATATGGAATGGTCACACTGCCATAATTGTAATGGTCACACTGCCATAATTGGATGATTACTGCCATGATTGGAATGACCATACTTACATGCTATATTAAATGCTTTTTGTCATAATTAGGTTAGAAAACCCTAAAAAATGGAAATAAAATAATAATTAGGGTAGAAAATCCTAAAATAGAAAGGAAGTAACAATTAGGGTAGAAAACCCTAAAAAAATAGAAATAAAATAATAATTAGGGTAGAAAACCCTAAAATGGAAAGAAAATAATAATTAGGGTAGAAAACCCTAACAAATAGAAATAAAATAACAATTAGGGTAGAAAACCCTAAAATAGAAAGAATAACAATTAGGGTAGAAAACCCTAAAATGGAAAGAAAGTAACAATTAGGGTAGAAAACCCTAAAATGGAAAGAAAGTAACAATTAGGGTAGAAAACCCTAAAAAATGAAAAGAAAATAATAATTAGGGTAAAAAACTCTAAAATGGAAAGAAAGTAACAATTAGGGTAGAAAACCCTAAAATGGAAAGAAAATAGCAATTAGGGTGGAAAACCCTAAAATGGAAAGAAAATAACAATTAGGGTAGAAAACCTTAAAAAAATGGAAAGAATACAGCAATTAGGGTAGAAAACCTTAAAATGGAAAGAAAATAGTAATTAGGGTAGAAAACCCTAAGTATGGAAAGAAAATAGCAATTAGGGTCTTGCCATGATTATAAGATAGCATACTAGATCATGCCATGTAGGTTGTTGCCTTATTTGCAATACATGTCATATTTGAAAGATTTTAAACAATCTTACTGTATGTGAATTTCTTGTCATAAATGTTTTATGTGCCATATTTAGATAGAATATTCTATTTTTTGGCAATAACTTATTTTATGCAACACCCTAGTTAAACTGCCATATATGCACACTTCTAGAAGACAATGTAGGTGTGGGGACGTGCATTTAGGCACCCACATTCTTGGGAAGGGCATAATGGGAATGATAAAATCTTAATAAAGAAAGAAAATGCCTAGCCAAATTTTTCAAAATTAGAATTTAGGATAAAAAGGGTGATTTAGGATGATTTTGCCCCTTGGCAAACCCTAAACCTAGAATAGGTTCTAAACCCTAAACCTAGAATAGGTTCTCAATCCCACACCTAGAATAGGTTCTCAATCATTAATAGAAAAGGTTATCCAAGCCCGAACTACGCGAATTCTGATTCCTAGGTCAAACCCTAGGATACGTAGGCCATTTGGGAAAAACCCAAATTTGGATCCACATTTTAGTCCACTCGGACTATCCATAGATCCACTAGGATATCCCTCATATTTTAACCCAAATAGGGTTATCCAACCTCAGTCCACTCGGACTATCCATAGATCCACTAGGATATTCAACCATTTCAATCCAAGCCCCATTTTGACCCAAATAGGGTTTTCCATTTCGAACTACGCGGATTCTGATTCCTAGGTCAAACCCTAGGATACGTAGGCTATTTGGGAGAATCCCAAATTCGGATCCACACCTTAGTCCACTCAGACTATCCATAGATCCACTAGGATATTCATTCTCATTCAACCCAGATCCCGAACTACGCGGATTCTGATTCCTAGGTCAAACCCTAGGATACGTAGGCCATTTGGGAGAAACCCAAATTCGGATCCACATTTTTATCCACTTGGACTATCCATAGATCCACTAGGATATCCCCCATATTTTAATCTACATAGGGTTATACACACTTTTAGTCCACTTGGACTATCCATAGATCCACTAGGATATTATCCACATTCTAACCCAAATAGGGTTATTCTTAGATCCACTAGGACTATCTATCAGTCCACTTGGACTATCCAAATCCTAACCCATAGGATTTCACAGCCTTTCAAGCATAAATTTCAACTTGAACAAAGAACTTAATCATGCACAAGCATAAATTACAATCATAAACTTTAATCACACCTGAACTACAATGGTGAACCTGATTTTTAGAATAATTCCGTGATACGTAGGCAATCTGATAGATACAGATTTGGTTCAATGATATCAAACCACTTGGTTTGGTTTGGCTTAACAAATAAAGTCTAGCATAGGAAAGGTATAGGAGACCGATTTCGATCGGGCGGTATGGGTGCCTAACCCCTTCCCATAACCGTAACCTGACGCTTACCCAATCTCTGATGGACCAGAAATCCAATCTAAGGGTCATGAGTCAATCGAAGTGTTACCTTGGGGTGAGATTTCACATTTCTAAGGTCCTAGACCTAAATCTAGGTGGCGACTTCCAAAAGATTTCCATCTTTGTCCTCACAGCTGGCAAATTTGTTGGGTTGGCCTGATTTTTGACTCTTGGCGGTGTTATGTTCTGGTTCTGCAGGTTTTCCTCCTGTTCCTTAGGGTTTCCATTGGCATTTACCTCTACAGATGGTGTGGAGGTGGGCTTGGGTTTCGTCCTCTTCGGTTTATTTAATTCTGTTTATTTATAACATGATGATGTTGATGATGTTAGGAATAGGCATGTAAATGTATGTGTGTGGTTAGTGTGCTTGATGCGAGTGGAGCATCAGGGGGAGGACGTGACACTATGGTTCATCCTGGTCACTAGACTCTAGCTCTATCTCTACTCAAGTCTTGCCCACTAACATCGTCGTATCGTCATTACCTTAGCAGAACTATTATGTCGTAGGGCATCAGGGGAGGTGGTCTCGGACCGTGTAGTCTCTGACTCTACCAGGGGGCATTAGCTCTATCTCTATGGACGTATTGATGGATGTTGGGGTGAGGCCTTGGATACACTATTTGACATTAGGATTGGTTAGTTGCGAGCCCAGTTTGTAAGCCCTCGCCAATAGGGGCTTAGTGTTGGTATGGGTAGGGCATCAGGGGAGTGTTATGCGGTGTTTGATTCGGGCACTTTAGCTCTATCTCTATTCCATGATGGATGCATATGGGACGGGAATGGTGTTTGATCCATTGGGCTGCTTCATACACTCATGTATAGAGGTGCGGCGGCCACCAATCCTTTCTATAGCACATTGCAAACTTATAAACCAAACCAAAGATATGAATTGAATGCATGCATATGTTTGTTGCACTGTTTTGTTTGCTCACTGAGCCATGATGTGTGCTCACCCTTTTAACGTCGAATATTTTTAGTTGATGATGCAGGACCTACCGTAGAAGATTATAGGAATGCACCAATGTACGGACATGTTGCTGCAATGGATGTGGAAGCTATGGTGGAGTCGCATGATTTGTCGAATGAATGCAACTCATATGTTTTCGATTAGATTTAGTTGTTAGATTATCAGAACATGTAATTGATTACTTTATTTTATTTTATGTCTTGAGTCATTTGGAGATAATTAGATAATTAATTATATTATCATTGTTAGATACTCAGTTCATTAATATTAAAGACTTCCGCTATTGTTTATTTACTCTGATTATGGTTGTGGTTGTATTTGGTTTGGTCAAATGGGCACGGCCTATACGAGATCCTGGTTGAACAATTAGTTCATAGACAGTTCATCACACTATTCTGGTTGGTTTAGAATTAGGGTGTGACAGTTGATTCATAAGTTTTCAAATATGTTAACGACACTGAAAATTATACCTGATTGGTTGGACGAAGTGAAAGTGGCAATCAAATCTGATCCCTATTTGAGGATAGTACAGGAAGATCTAGAGAAAGGAAGGATCATTCTTGACTTTACTTTGGATTCTGAAAAGATATTAAGGTACAAAGGAAGAGTGTACATACCTGAAAGTGAGAATATAGTGTAAGCACCCCATTTTTGTCATCCCTAGTTGAACAAAGTCTTATTGGAGAATAGACATCAAAGTGGGAGAAGTAAGAGAAAGTTTGGAAAATACAAGGGAGGCAAATGAAACTCTCTCAAAAATGACAGTTGATTAGTCCCAGCATGCTTGCTATAATGTTTTGAGAATAACTGAGATGATCCCCAGTGTCCAGGAGCTTAAGTGAAACCATATGGCAGGTTGGTGAATCCCAATGCAAGGTTTGGATTTTGGCTGTGACTTTGAGGAGGTTTTTGGTGGGCCCCATAGTAAGGAAATGGGTTGCAACCTACAGGGATGCGTAGGTCTTGAAAATACCTTCGAAATGAGACCAAAATCGCTCAATTCCGATGCCAAATGAAGAAGGTATGGCGATTTTAGTCTGGAAATAAGAATAAGGGTATTTTCTAAAGATTAATAATATCCAGGGGTTTGCATGCAAATTATCGTAAGTTTAATTATTTAAACTTCATCTTCTCATATCTCGCTCATCTGACATCCAAATAAAGTGATTCTAGTGTCATTATTCCCCATTTTTGGGGCTCTACAAAGTGGACGTGAAAAATCTGGAGCAGAGGTCTCCGAGGGTTCCCATGCAAAGCTGCAAGCCGATATGCCCATTTAAACTTCAATTCCTCATAATTTTATTATCCGATGTCCAAATGAGGTGATTCAAACTCCAATATGTTTCATTTTTAGTGCTCTACAAAGTGGACGTGGAGAATTTGGGATAAAGGTCTCTGAGGGATCCCATGAAGAGCCGTAAGCCGATATGCCTGTGTAAACTTTAATTCTTCACAATTTTATTATCTGACGTCCAAATCATGTGATTCAAACTCCAGTATTTCTCATTTTTTGTGCTCTATAAAATAGACTTAAAGGATATATGAGACAGAAATCTCTGAGGCATCCCATGCAAAGTTGCTAGTCAAATTATCATGAATTGACCTATTTAAACTCTAGTATCACCTCATTTTTAGTGTTCTACGAAGTGAATGTAGAAAATTTGGGATAGAGGCTGTCGAAAAATTTCATGTGGAATGGCTGCGAAAATGGTCTATGAAGTGATAGAGAGAGAAAAACCTATCTTGGCCCAACCCAGCTCAACCCATATCAGTTTAACTCAGTCCAATCAAACTTAGTCCCACCCAAGTCAGTCCAGACCAGTTCGGACCAAATATGTTAAATCCATGTGCATATACGTTATGGGTATTATATATATTATCATATATTATTATAATATGTATACTATTATATTAATATATGTATATTATATAAATTAATAAAGAGGCTGAAAGGTGCAAAGAGTTGGCGGTTGGAATTTATTAAAAAAAAACCAAAATAAATATAAAAAGAAAAAAAAAGGCTTGGTAGGACTCTAGAAAAAGGAAAAAACCAAAAAAAAATATATATATATATATATATATATATATATATATATATATATATATATATATATATATATATATATATATATATATATATAGAGAGAGAGAGAGAGAGAGAGAGAGAGAGAAAAAAGGAAAGAAACAAAAAAACAAAAAACAAAAAACAAAAAACAAAAAAGGAAAGAGAAAGAGCCGTTAGATCCGAAAAAAAGACAAAAAAGACAAAAAAGGAACGAGAGAGACGGAAGAAGATAAGAAGAAAAAAAGAAAAAAAAAAGACAAAAAGGAAAGAGAGAGATGGAAAAAGAGAAGAATAAAAAAGACAAAAAGGAAAAATAAAAATAAAAAAAAAAGAAAAGAAAGAAAAAAAAAGGAAAAAAGGAGGAAAAGACAGGGGGAGAGAAAATAGCAGAGGAAGAAATAGAAATTGAGAAATTAAGAAGAGAAGAAGAGAGGAAGAAGAGAGGAAGAAATAGAGAAATGAGGAGGGAGACCAAAATTGAGAGAGAAGAGGAAGAAGAAGGGAGAGAGAAGAAGAGAAGGAAGAAGGAGAAGCTAAGAGAGAGGGAACTCTCTACAAAGAGGTAAGTCCATTCTCCATTGTTATTTTTTAGTACATACCTGCAATTCATGGCCCCTCACCCATTGCTATAACTAAAATTTTGGTTTTGATATGATTCCATGATGCTAACATGTCGAAAATTGCTTGAATATGCCTATTTTTGATAAATCATGATCAGAGATGTTAAATTGGATGCATGTTGATGATGTAACGCCCATGTTTGATATTTTTTATGCATTAAAATATATTTAAAATACTCAATGGAGAAAAATTGAATGTCATATGATGATTTTTGAGTATTTTATTGTTTTTCACAAGGTGGATTTCAGATCTGGAAATTCCATATCTAGAATCAGATTTTGGGACATGCATCTCATATAGATTTTTGATGAATTTTACGCCCAAAATTTTATGAGATACTCATACATATGTTAGAAAGTTCTAAAAATTTAGACTCATTTGGAGTTGAGAAAGTTGAGATAAAAAATCCCCAATGGTGCTACTATCCTTCTCGGGTACAGTGCAAACCCTCATAAAAAGCTCTAAAAATGGAATTTACGATCATAATTTGATAATCCTTCATTGAGAGAAAGTGATAGATATGAAGTCATGAAAATTTTGGTACTAGATTCAGATTTTTTTAATTTTTTATGGATTTCATATGATTTTTGAAGTGCACCATGGTCTGTTTTAGAGTCAGTTAAAACACACTGAATTACGTGACTGAGATGCGATGTTTGGGCCTTGAGGATCTTTCTATTTGCATGATATTTTTTAATGAAGTGTTAGATATATAAGTTAGATACATGATCATATACTTGAATTATATTTTCAATGAGTGATTGATTTTATATAGAATTTATGGTTCAGCTGGTCAGAATCTGGAATAGACTCGACCAGTGCACATGCTTGTACTTGTGGTGCATATTCGACCAATTTTGGCTCCCTGTTATGATTTAACTTCTTGAGACAAAATTTAGGTCTCTAACTCCTCTTTCAGAGGATGTATTTTGAGCTTAATTAGAATATGTACGAAGCCCTATATGCATGTTTTAGTAAAGGTCCACAGAATCTATTGATTGCACTAAAAATCATGAAAATCCATGCAAAAGTGTCATGTAGAGACTTTTTTAGACATCACTTCCTTGAAGGAAAAGGTAGCCACATGAGTCTGGAAGACAACCAAGTTAACAGATAAGTTTTTACATGATTGAAGAATATCTTATGATTATTTTCCCATGACTGGTTCAAATCTAAAAATCAGTCTAACCAGTTTTCATAGTCTGACCTTGTAGGGATGATTTAAACCGTTATATTTCCATCATATTGTGTCTTAGAAGAATTTGAGACCATTAGATCTTGATCATGAGCATCTCATTTGAATCTAAATCATTGGATTGATCATGAGTGATATAAATGAACCATTGGATTGTCTTGATGATTGATTTGAATGGATATATTATCATCTTGAGTGATTTAAACCGTTGGATTGATTTCATGAGTAAGTTAATTGAATCTGAACCATTGGATTGACCTCATGGATGTTTTAATCAAATTTGAGTAGTCGATCAAATATGACCTTAATCACATTGTTGATGAATCGATGCTTGATCAATGCTTTCACATGCTTGCTATTATATTGATTCACATGCTTTATTACTATATTTGAGATGATATATGCTATTGTTGCTATATTTAAATGATATATATTGTTGACAATAACTTAATTTCTGCAACACCCTAGTCGAACTGTCATATCTGTACACCTAGAAGACATATTAGGTGTGGGGACATGCATGTAGGCACCCACATTCATGGGAAGGGTAAGAATGAAAATGACAAATTTTAATCAAGAATCAGAAAACCTAGCCCAACACATGCCAAATTAGGGTTTTAGGATAAGGGTAGCTTTAGGACAATCCCTACCCCTCAACTCATCTCCTCTAGGATACAGAGAACTAGATAGGTGTGATGTGAATCGAACCATAAAGCATTTAGTTTCCACACCCTAATCATTAATATAAACATGAATGAATTGAATCCGTTTTCTAAACTACGCAGATCCTGATTCTTAGGGCAGCACCCTAAGAAAATTAGGCAGTTTGATGAGATTTCCAAACATGGTTCCACACCCTGATCATGAAAGAATACATCATTGAATTGAATCTGCTTTTCGAACTATGTGGATCTTGATTCTTAGGGAAGCTTCCTAAGATACATAGGCAGTTTAGTGAGATTTTCAATACGCTTCCACACCATGATCTTGAAAGAATATACACATCAATGAATGAATCCGTATTTTTGAACTACGCGGATCCTGATTCTTAGGGCAGCACCCTAAGATACGTAGGCAGTTTGGAGAGATTCCCAAACACGGACTCATATACCCTTGCTCCCCAAGAGTAGAGAGAAAGACACCTTGCTTCCCGAGAGTAGAGAAAAATAGATTGCTCCCAGAGAGTAGAGAGAAAAATAGATTACTCTCCGAGAGTAGAGAAAGAGATAGATTGCTCACTGAGAGTAGAGAAAGAGACAAATTTCTCTCTGAGAGTAGAGAAAGAGACAAATTGCACCCTGATAGTAAAGAAAAAGATAGATTACTCCTTGAGAGTAGAGAAAAAACATATTGCTCCCCTAGAGTAGAGAGAAACAGATTGCTCCCCGAGAGTAGAGAGAGATAGATTGCTCCCCGAGAGTAGAGAGAGAAACAGATTGCTCCCCGAGAGTAGAGAAAGAGACAAATTGCTCCCTGAGAGTAGAAAAAAAGACACATTGCTCCCTGAGAGTAGAGAGAGACAGATTGCTACCTGAGAGTAGAGAAAGAGACAGATTGCTCCCTGAAAGTAGATAAAGAGACAAATTACTCCCCGAGAGTAGAGAGAGACAGATTGCTCCCTGAGAGTAGAGAGACATAGATTGCCCTCTGAAAGTAGAGAGATACATACCTTGCTCCCGAGAGTATCAAAACATCACAAATAACTATATTGTACTTGATTTTCAGGACCTCTGAAATACGTAGGCAACTTGGAGGACCTCTCCAAGTATGGTACCACATCTTAAAATCCTTAGGTCCTCCATATCATACCCATATCCATGTCCATATTCACTTTGACCCATAGGTTATCTCTATATTCAATCTCAATCATCATCAAGCATAAACTTCAACTTAAACAATTGAATCTAAGAAAGCTTAATCATAAATCACATCCATAAACCTTAATCACATTCCGTTCGAACTACATTATGGACTTGATTTTCAGGATTGGAATACGTAGGCAATTTGAGATGTCTTGGACATTTCATATTCAATCCATCACCGAACCATCTTTGGTTCGATTCATTGTATATTATTTTTTTCTTTATTTATTTTGAGAACATGTTTGGCTGAACCTAGGTTAGAAGAACTTGACAACTTGGCATAGGATCCCCCATGAGTCTAGTCATCATCCATTAACCATGAATAGTCAAAACAATAGAGTCTAAGGAAAGTAGAATCACATAGGAGGCCGATTTTTGGATCGGGCAACTTTGGGTGCCTAACACCTTCCCAAACTATACCTTGAATGTTTACTTGTTCTCTGATAGACGAAAGCCAATATATTGGGTCCAATGAGTCAATAGAAGTCTTTTCTTATAATGAGACTACATTTTTATAGGTCCTAGACCTTAATCTAGGTGGCAACTCCAAATCATTATTTTTTTGTCCATCAGAGATGGGTGGGAGAGATGAACTTTGTCCTCACATATAGATATTAGAAATAGACTAATGAGAGAAGCCCACTCCACATCCTATTCAATACTCCTAGGAAGTACGAAGATGTACCATGATTTAAAGAAACTATATTGGTGGAGGAGAATGAAAATGGATGTAGCCCGATATGTGTTTCAATGCCTAAATTGTCAACAAGTAAAGACGAAAAGACAAAGACCAGTAGGCTTATTACAACCGCTACCTGAACCAGCCTGAAAATAGGATTGCATTACTATGGACTTCGTCACTGGGTTAGCATTAATTCCTAGATCGGTAGACGCAGTCTGGGTAATTGTAGATCGACTTACCAAGACAGCTCGTTTCATTGCCATACGACCTCAATATACTTTGGAACGGTTAGCAAAGTTATATGTAGATAACATTGTCAGATTGCATGGAGTACCCGAAAGCATCATGTCTGACAGAGACCCACGCTTTACCCCAAAGTTTTGGGAAGGATTACAGAAGGCTATGGGAACAACATTGAAGTTTAGTACTATATTTCACCCTTAGACCGATGGATAGTCAGAGCGTACCATTCAGATTCTAGAAGACATGCTTCGAGTTTGTGTGATTGATTTCAAAGGATCATGGGATGAGAACTTACCATTGATCAAGTTCGCATATAACAACAGCTATCAATCTACTATACAGATGTCACCCTATGAAGCATTGTATGGTAGGAAGTGTCGAACTCCTTTGTTTTGGAATGAAGTCGGAGAGCAAAGAATTATAGGCCTCAAGTTTGCTGAAGAAACGTGCAAAGTAGTGGATGTAATCAAGGAAAGAGTTAAGACAACACAGAATCATCATAAATAGTATGTAGATAATCGACGCTGAGACCTTGAGTTCATTGTGGGTGACAAAGTATTACTGAAAATATCACCTCAGCATGGCTTAAAACAGTTCAGACAGAAAGGAAAGCTAAGTCTGAGGTACATCAGGCCATATAAGATTCTAGCAAAATGTGAAAAGGTGGCGTATCAGTTAGCACTACCCCCATCTATGTTAAGTGTGCATGATGTATTTCATATCTCATTGCTAAAGAAGTACGTCCGAGATCCAACACACGTCCTAATAGTGGATCCACCGGGTCTGACTGAAGATTTGACATTCGAAGTAGTACAGGTTGAAATTACTAGGTGAAAGGTTCAATGGCTATGCAACCACAACATCTATTATGTTAAAGTTACTTGGAGAAGCCAAGATGTGAAAGAAATCACATGGGAAGAAGAAAATGCTATGCTGAAACAATATCCTCATCTTTTTTACTCAGAAGGTATGTATAAATTTTGAGGATGAAATTTATATAAGAGGAGGGGAGTTGTAAGACCCGCACTCTACTAACCCAATATTACCATGTCGTATCAGGTCTTTCTATTATGGTGGGACCAAGCGAACCAAGTGTGTGAAGGAACCACAAGGCTAGGTATGTAAATCGAATCAAAATCAGCTAATTAGGAGTGTGTGATCCCATGCCTAAGTAGGTATGGTCGACCACACCTAAGAAAAATGAGGCCTCTCTATTCTGGGACGTGTGGTCGCATATTTGGGACGTGTGGTCTATGGATTTTACGATCACACGTGCGATCACATAATGGTATGACCGACTCTGAGTCTTGGAAACTTTTCAAAACTATGGGATCTCTTTCCTAGTTAGATTGGGACCTTATATGGAGAGTTTTTCTCTATATTAAGGACGTCCCATAGTCTCCCCTACTCTTTTAAAACCCAAATTGAAAGCGAGAAAGAGAAAAGGAGAAAAAGAAGGAGATTTGAAGAGGAAGGCTAGGAAGAAGAGTTACAGAGAAGGCTCTGGTTTCCTAACAAGCTTAAGGTATGGAACCATTTTCTGTAGTAATAGAACATCTGGAATAAGATCCTCCATCTTAATTGAGATGTTGAATCAAGGTAGGATCTCAACCATGAGACCCATGGATAAAAACTCAAGAGAAATCCATAGAAAATAGGTTAGGGTAGAGAATTGTGTAAAAGTATGAAATTAAGGCCATAGATCAATCATAGGAAAGACCCTAATGATAAGCCAAGGAATCAAGTCATGAAGGGATTGGACTGAGAGTAAAAGTTGACCAAAACTCGTGTGGTCACATCTATGGTCTACTACACGAGGCATACATGATCAACCACACGCTCTCGGGAAGGTCCCAGAGAGGGTATGATCACATGTGTGATCACATGATATGCGACCACACGTATAGACCACACACCTTGTGGTCATAAAAACTGAGACCACAGGTGCAGCCACACCTGCAACCACACAACTTGTGGAAGGCTATTTGATTTCATATTAGACTTACGACTATTGTAATTAATGAACTTGAACCTTAACTTAGAGTCCATAAAATTCTTAGGTTTTCAAATGGTTCAAAAGTGATTTACAAAGCTTGGAGAGGATCGAACATCTTTAAAGGTAAGGAAACAAGACCTAAACTAATTGGCTAATAACAAGCTATTTTATATTATTGAGTCAAATGCAATGATTGATTCTATGTTTGTATGCTTGTAATGTGCATCTCACATGTCATCCAATATTCATATTATTACCGCTCACGCATATTTATTTCTATCTATTTTAACATGATGATGATGATGATGCTAGGAATAAGCATGTGATTGTATGTGTGTGGTTAGCATGTTGGATGTGAGTGGAGCATCAGGGGGAGGATGTGACATTGTGGTTCAGCCTAGTCACTAGACTCTAGCTCTATCTCTACTTAATTCTTGACCATTGACAACGTCGTATCGCCATTACCTTAGCAGAACTATTACGTCGTAGGGCATCAAGGGAGGTGGTCTCGGACCATGTGGTCTTTGACTCTGTCGGGGGGCCATAGCTCTATCCCTATGGACGTATTGAGGGATGTTGGGGCGAGGCCTTGGATACACTAGATGTCACTAGGATTGGTTAGTTGGGAGCCCAGTTTGCAAGCCCTCGCCAATAGAGGGTTACATGTTGGTATGGGTAGGGCATCAAGGGAAGTGTTGGCGGTGTGTGATCCAGACATTCTAGCTCTATCTCTATTCCATGGTGGATGCATGTGGGACGATAATGGTATTTGATCCATTAATTAAATAGATTCACACACTCGTGTATAGAGGTGCAGGGGTCACCAAACCTTTCTATAGCATATTACAAACTTAAAAACCAAACCAAACCACAGATATGAATTGAATGCATGCATATGTTTGCACATTGTTTTGTTTGCTCACTGAGCCATGATGTGTGCTCACCCTTTCGATATTGAATATTTTTAGTTATTGATGCATGTCCAACTGTTGAAAATTTTATGAATGCGTCGATGTATGAATACGTAGCGGCCATGGACGTAGAAGCTATGGAGGAAGCGCATGATCTGTCATGCGAGTGTAATCAATGTGTCTTTGATTAGTTTAGTTATTTTGATTATCGAACATGTAATTGATTATTTTATTTTATGTCTTGAATTACTTGGGAATAATTGGATTTACTATTATTATCATTGTTAAATACTTTATTCATTAGTAATGAAAACTTTCGCTATCATTTATTTACTCTGATTATGCTTGTGGAATGAATCTGGTTTAATTGGACGGGCACGGCCTATACGAGATCTAGGTTGAACAGTTGGTTTATTGATGGTTCATCACACCACTGGTTAGTCCAGAATTAGGGTGTGACACAGTCGACCACACAATTTTAGAAAGCCTATTTGAGGCCAAACTTGATGTTAAACTATCATCAAGTCCTAATTTAAATTCATCAATTGTCTAGGTTGTCTACTAATACAAGTTAATTTTTAAAGCTTGGAAGAGAGTTAATACTACAATCTAAAGTGAGAAAACAAGACCTAAACTAACTCAAAATAACAAGTTCTTTTTTTTTTTAATTGTCTAATGCTATAATGATATCATGCTTGTATGATTGTAATGTGCATCTCACATGTCATCCAATATTACTGCTATTCCTATTCATGCATATTTACTTTATTGTTTTACTTTATTATTGATGATGATAGGAATAGACATATGTTTTTGAGTGTGGTTGGTGTGCTATGTGGGGTAGGGTGTGTGATCCCTAAACCATGCATCGCATTGACATCGTCGTATCTCTATTATCTTAGCAAAATTAGTATGTCATAGGGCATCAGGGGGTGTTCGCAGACCCTGTGGTCTTTGACTCTGCCAAGGAGCCCTAGCTTTATCTCTATGGACGTATTAAGGGATGTTGGGATAAGGCCTTGGATACATGGCATTAGGATTGGTTAGTTGCGAGCGTAATTTACAAGCCCTCGCCAGTAAGGACATATGTGCTGGTATGGGTAGGGCATCAAGGAAAGTGTTGGTAGTATATGATTTGGATACTTTAGCTCTATCTTTATTCCATGATAGGTGCATGTAGGACGGCAATAGTGTTTGATCCATTGGATATATTTATACACTCATGTATAGAGGTGCGGTGGTCGCCAATCCTTTCTACAGCACAATTGCATACTCAAACCAGACCAAAGATATTAAATTAAACGCATGCATATGTTTGTGTATTATTTTGTTTGCTCACTGAGCTGTGATGCATGCTCACCCCTTGACGTTGAATATTTTTAGTTGATGATGTAGGTCCTACAGTAGAAGACTACATGGAGGTGTCATCGTATGGTCACATGGCGACGATGGATACACAGAGTGTAAAAGACGAGCACGACTCTGCGTGTGAGTGTTTTCAATGTCTTTATTCTTAGTTTATTTGTATTTTGATTATGGGAGTTTGTAATAGATTATTTAATTATGTTTTGAGTTTATTTGGAGATAACTGGATTATTTAATTATTTATCATATTAGACCTCAGTTCATTATTAACAAGATTTTTGCTATTTATTTATTTTTTTACCTCTGATTATATTGTGGAATGTGTATTTGGTTTGTATGGTTGGCATGGCTATTATGAGATCCTGGCTTAAACCGTTGGTTCTTATAATGGTTTATTGCACTTCTGATTTATCTAGAATCGAGGTGTAACAACTAAGCATATGGTATGCTAGCCATCTCTATTTTCTCTCCTTCCATGCTAGGACTCTGTTCAAAAGACAATCTACAGCTAATAAGAAGTAGGATATTAACTAATTTAGCATTCTACATATTGAAGTGACACAAAACCTTTTCAACATAACTCTTCGGAGTTATCCCTTCCTATTTTCTTTATCTTAAAGTATGGTCATCCCAAGAATTTGATTTATGACAACCAAATTTTTTATATTGAATTCCCTAGCCAGGCGAGCTTTTAGTTTTGCAATTCCATCTTTAGAGGTACCTACAACTAACATGTTGTCAACATACAATAATAAGATTCTGAAGCCATCATTATTATGACTACAAACTTAGACACAATGATTTGCTTCACATCTTTTGAACCCCAAGTTCACAATAAAAGAATTAAATTGCTTGTTCCAGTAACTTGGCACCTACTTCAAGCCATATAACGATTTGTTCAATCAACAAACCAAATTTTTCTTGTTTTCTTCAACAAAACCTTCTAATTAAGTCATATAAATTTTTTATCAAGATTTTCATATAAAAATATAGTTTTTACATCCAACTGCTCAAGCTCTTAGTCAAGCACAGCTGCCATACTCAACACATTACAAATAGTAGTTAGACGTACAACTGGAGAAAATATTTTGTTGAAATCAATACCTAATTTTTTAAGATAATCCTTCACTACTAATCTGGATTTGTATCATTCAACATTCCCATTAGTGTCCCTTTTCAACTTGTAGATCCACTTGCAACCAATAGTCTTTCTCCCATTAGGTAGGTTGACAAGATCCCAAGTCTTTTTTTATACAGTGCTTCCATCTCCTCTTCCATAGATGTCCTCCATTGAAGAGCATCGTTGGACTCACAAGCTTGTCGATATGTACAAGGCTCATGCTCTTCAATGATGCAAGCATAAGTTGTGACATAATCCTTGAGCGAAACAGGAGGATTTTTAGTCTTTTTGGTTCGCCCTTTGTCACCTTGAGTTTTAGCACCTGGTTCAATATACTCTCCATCAGCATCATCTCCATCAGTATCGATCAACTGTTCTTCAAATTGATTTTGAACTTCTTTGAGTGATTTAAGTTCAAACATCTGCAGCAAGTCAGAACTTGATGTGTCTTTGTTTTTCTACAATGAATCTTCATTAAAAACAGCTCAGCTAATAACCAACTTCTGGGCAATAAGATCCCACAACCTATACCAGTATACCCCTTTATTCCTGCTACATAGTCCAGAAAAATATATTTTTTGGACCTTGCATCAAGCTTAGTCCTTAACTCTTTTGAAACCCACATATAAGCATCACAACCAAAAGTACGGAGGAATGAATAATCAAAAAGTTTTCCAAACTATATACCTCTTCTGAAATTTTCCCATTTATAGCAATTATTGGGAAATAATTCACCACATAACAAGCTGTTCGTACAGCTTCAGCCCAAAAATTCTGCTCTATTCCAGTATAGCTCAACTTGCTTCTAGCATGATCCATCAGCATATGATTCATACGCTCAGCAATCCATTTTGTTGTGTAGTTCTGGGAACCATGTGGTGCCTCTGAATTCTATGCTCACTGTAAAAGAACTACAAATTCTTACAATATATATTCTCCTCCATTATTAGTTCTCAGACACTTTATCTTTGTTCCTTTCTGATTTTCCACCAATGATTTAAACTTCTTGAAAAAAGCAACAGCATCACTTTTCTTTTTAAAAATATAAATCCAAACTTTTTTAGAATTATCATCAATAAAAGAAAAAAAGTACCTTGAGCCACTTAAAGGCTTAACAGGAGTTTCCTAAATGTCAGAATGTATGAAATCAAGAATATTTTGACTTTTAGCAATAGAACAGTGAAAAGGAGCTCTATGAAGCTTTTCAGATAGGTAATCTTCACAAAAATCTAAATTAACAGATTTGAAATCAAGAAGAAGGCCTCGATTAAGAAGTAGCTTTAGTCTTTGCATGTTTATGTGTCCCAAGCATCCGTGCCAAATTGTTGCTGACTCTATCACAACATAAGCAACAATAGCTTCACCAACCATAGTGTCTCCGATCATCCTATACAATCCACCCATCAATTCTCTTTTTGCCATAATAAGTGCTCTTTTGACGATCTTCAATCGATCATTTTCTAAAGTAATTTTAAAACCATCTTCATCAAACTTTCCTAGTAACAGTAGACTCTTTTGCAGGTCTGGTACATGTCGTATACCAAAAATTATATGTGTGATGCCATCAAACATTATAATACAAACGTCTCAAATCCCTACAATTCTATATGAGTTATCATTATCCATGTATATTGTACCGCCACTACAAGACTAATATGTATGGAACCATTCTCTATATGGCATCATATGGAAAGAAGCACCCGAGTTCAAAATCCATTGATGGATTACGTTTTTAATTGGAACCACAAACATTACCTTGCTGTCATCGGATGAATCTTCCTTTCCATCGATATTTTCTTGAGAACTTGTCACACCCCAATTCCAGCTGAACCAAAAATGTGAGTCAACTGTCACTGAACCAATGGTTCACACCAGGATCTCAATAAGACCGTGTCCACTCATACAACCATTGCACATAACCACAATCAGAATATAATAAATACAGCAGAAGTCTTAAATTAAATGAACTGAGTAATATATTGATGAATTTAAATAAAATATTCAATTATTCAAATACCCAAAACTTAAGTAAATATCTTTACATCAAATGTATTCTAACAGAAAATAACCAAAACAAATAAAATCAAATCATAGAGGTACACGCAGAAAGGACACTCGCATGAAGCATCATGTTCATCCTCTCCTGCTTGCACGTCCAAAGTAGCCACGCCTCCGTACACTGGAGCATTCACATAATCCTCCACCGAATAACCTGCATCAACATCTAAAAATAGTGTATACACAAGGGTAAGCTCACAACTTAGCTCAGTAATACAATCAGACAGTGCAACAAACATATGCATAAGTAACATTCACATCATGGTCTAGTTTAAGTTTGCAATGTGCTATAGAAAGGATTGGCGGCCACCGCACCTCTATACACGAGTGTGTGAAGCCGCCCAATGGATCAAACACCACTATCGTCCCACATGCACCCTACCATGGAATAGAGATAGAGCTAAGGCGTCCGGATCAAACACCGCCAACACCTCCCCTGATACTCTACCCATACCAACACGTAAGCCCCTATTGGCGAGGGCTTACAAACTAGGCTCGCAACTAACCAATCCTATATGTCATCACAGTAGGCCCTATCCCAGTGCAGCTCCCTACGACATAGAGATAGAGCTAGAGTCTAGTGGTCAGGCCAAAGACCACAGTACCACTTCCTCCCTCTGATACCCTACCCGCACCAAGCATGCTAAGACAGAACGACACGAAAGGTGCTAGTGTGAGGAATGATCCCAGATCTCCAGTCCTTCCCATTCCACACACTAACAAAAACAATCACATGCCTAACAGTCACATCCTAGCATAGTGAGTATGCATGAACAAAAATAATAACTGAAAGTAAAGGATCACATGCGAGTATGCACAAACATCATACCATAGAATCATGGTTATTAACAATGATGTACTGTTTATTAAATTATTAGGGTTTAGGTCTGATTCCCTTACCTGATGCTTGTTTGCTAGCTTGCTCCGCGTCACAGAATCCAAATGTGCTATCACAAGGTCCTACACAATGTTAGGTTTAATTAGAATAGTTTTTTCTTAGGTTTATGCTGGTCGAAAAACCAACTGGGTCAAAATACTCTTCACAGAGCATACCGGTCGCAGTACCAGTCACAGCACTGTGGGGAAAGGTGCGACCGGTATGGTCGACCGATATGTCTCCGAAAGACCATACACTTGGTTCTCGCCTTCCATCGGTCACCCTCTATTGATCCTAGGGTTTCTCCTACACATCCTAGGTCTGAGCATTGAGTTAGAGTTGTTTCCAACTCCATTCAAGTCCTAGCCTCGATGATCTTTGACTTAGAACTTGAATCTAGGGTTTACCGACTAGATTAGGGTTTGTCGACAAAATAGGGTTTAGATCAATACCTGCTTTGCATGGTATTGATCCAATCATAACTAACCATCCTAGAATACTTAATGTAGAGGAAGGTTTAAGCACTTACCGTTGACTTGCGGTAATGTGTTCTTCGTCGAACGACAATGGCGGCTCTTCCCTCTCCTTCCTAGCTTCTTCTCCTTCTTCAATCTCTTTCTCCTCTCTAGGGTTTGTGAGGATCAATGAAAGGGATTTTATGAGGTTTAGAGGTCTTTATATAGGCTAGGATAGGTTTAGGAAGCCTCCTAACATTAGGAAAGTCCTTCGATTCAAAATTTAAAAAGTAGGACCCGCAGAGATCCTTTTCCAGATCCAAGTCTGCACAGGCCATACCAATCGACCATCGACCGGTACCAAGACCGGTACCATCTGTAAGACCCGTGTCAATCTAACCGGGTCTTACCACCTTGAACCAGGTTTACCCATCATGGTCGAGTCAAATGGACCAAGGGCGTGAAGGAGATCGAGATCCCAAGTATCAAATCGACCCAAAAATACTTAATTTAAGGGGAGGGTCACATACCCAGCCAAGGAGGGTCGAACCACCCAAAACAGAAAGTCAGACCCTCAGTTTTGAAGAGAGGGTCAGACAACTTAGAGAACCTAGGGTCGACAGGATCATAGACCCTCCCATCGACCCTCAGTTGCCTCCGAAACTGAAATTAGGAAATTTCCTAATTTTCAATTTGGATTCTTTCCTAATCTCAAAGGGACTTATTTTAGGATGTTCCTACTCTATTTAAAGGACGTCCCTAAGCCTCTTTCACTCCTTTCACAACCCTAATTGAATTGAGAGAAGAGAAGAGAAGGAAAAAAAGAAGAAGAAAAGCAAGGAAGAGAATTTAGCCAAAAGAGAAGAGTTGCAAAGAAGGAGTATTCTGCTCAGGTATGGATACTAATTCCATGAGTTTCTACAGACCTTAGGTTAGATATTGATGAGAGTGTGATCTCAGAGAAACCCAAACCATCAACCCATGGTTAGGTTTTCATGGAAAATCAAAAGAGAATGCATGAAAGCTATTTAGGTGGATGATGCATGGTTCCAGACCATGGAATGAATGTTGAATGGAATGTAGGAGCAAGCCGTAGGATCGCAAGCACGAAGAATGGACTAAAAGAGGGAAATTGACCAAAGTACACTGAGGGTCGCGCCGAGGGTCGATGACCATCCGACTCGATGAGCTCCACCTAGGGTCGTGCCGAGGGTCGATGACCATCCGACCCTAGGTGATCCTAACTATCGACCCTCAGTGTTCTGGAAGTTCAGAGTTTGGGGAGGGTCGCACCCAGGGTCGATCAGGACTCCGACCCTACCTCCGGCCCTTAGTCAACAGAAAGGTTTTAAAATTCAGAATTAATTCTAATTAAATTCTATCGACTTTGTTAGGTCTTCTAGCAATACAATAACAATATAAAGGTGATTATAAAGCTTGAAAAAGTATCTATTAGCAAGCTAAGGTGAGGAAATAGAACTCTAAACTAATTGATTAATAACAAATTGTTTTCCTTTTCTTGAGTCCAATGCCATGCTTGATTCTATGCGAATATGTTTGTAATGTGCATACAACATGTCATCCAATATTTCTATTATTTGTTCATGCATATTTAATTTATTGTTTATAACATGATGATGATGATGATGATAGGAATAGGCATGTGATTGTATGTGTGTGGTTGGTGTACCTGATGCGAGCGAGTATCAGGGGAGGTGTGATGAGAACGTCAATAAACATTAACCTTTAGCGGGTCTCAGCACTTTAACTCTATCTCTAACTCAAGTCTTGTGCATTAGCATCGTTATATCGCTATTACTTTAACAGAACTATTATGTTGTAGAGTATTAGGGGAGGTGGTCTCGGTCCTTGTAGTCTCTGACTCTACCGGGGGGCCTTAGCTCTATCTCTATGGATATTCTAAGGGATGCTGGGGTGAGGCCTTGGATACACTGTTTGGCATTAGGATTGGTTAGTTACGAGTCCAGTTTGCAAGCCCTCGCTAACAGGGGCTTACGTGTTGGTATGGCACTATATAGCAATAAACGTTAACCTTTGTTATATAATGTTCATGATTAGGGTGGATGGGGACGACGATAAACGTTAACCTTCGGGCGGATTTCCATACCCTGTGTATAGAGGCGGGGTCAATAAACGTTAACCTTTGAGCACCCAACCTTTCTATTGCGCATTGCAAACTATAAACCAGACCAAAGATATGAATTGATTGCATGCATATGTAATGTTGCGTTGTTTTGTCTACTCACTGAGCCGTGATGTGTGCTCACCCCCTCGACGTCGAATATTTTTAGTTGATGATGCAGGTTATATCGTTGAAGATTATATGAATGCTCCAGCATACGAGAACGTAGCGGCGATGGAAGCTGAAGTTGAAGTAGATACACATGACACCTCTTGCGAGTGCAACTCATGTGTATTCGATTAGATATTTTCTAGATTTCTTTATTTGGATTTAATAATGACATGTATTTGATAATTATTTATGTCTCAGTTGATACAGAATAAATTGCTATTTAAATATTAATTTCACAGTAGATTTTCAGTTTATTTTATTATAAGACTTCCGCTATTGTGTATTTACTCTGATTATGGTTATGGATGTATGGGGTTCAGATAACACGGATATAGCATACTCGAGATCCTGGTTGAACCGTTGGTTTGCTAGCGGTTCATCACACCATTCTGAATAGTACGGAATTGGGGTGTGACAACTTGGTATCAGAGCATCTCAGGCCTTGTCCGCTGAACTAACATACATTCGAGACAATTGTGAAGTGAGATAGGATAAAAGTAAAAACCATAATATTACACTATAAGCACCAGTGATGGTTGAGACCAAATTTAAAAAGAGAATAATGCATCTATTAAAGGAGAAACAAGATACATACAATGAGAGAGAGAAACAAAACGTATATACATAACTAAAGCAGAGTACAGTCCATAACCCGGATAGTTACTCTGTAGTACAAGGAAAATAAAGTACAATCAAGAAGCTGGAGGTGAAGAAGGAGGCGGGGCCTCACGATCTCTGTCATAGTCCTCAGCATAGACTCTAGTCAACCAGGCTATCTGAGTCTGGGTCGTCTGTAGACTAGCTGTGAGATCGGATACCCTCCGATCAGTTGCACGCTGAACCTCTATGAGCTCTCCCATCCGTGTGTCTGATATGTGCTGGGTGGCTAACAGCTCATCCCCTCTCACACGCTGAGCGTCTAGCAACTCCTCCATCCTCAGATCAGATCTGCATTGAGCCTCCCTGATCTCCTGCAACATCTCCATCAGGTCAGGAGGTGGGCGTGAAGGACCAACCGCATGAGAAGGACCAGTCTCAGGTACAGGATCCACCGCAGAAGCAGTACCAACTCCAGCCGCATGCATAGGTGAAGGCGGTGGTATCGAGTCGACATCCATACCCATCTTGTCCCTCTCCTCGTCACTAACTTGGGCATCCCGCATACCCATCTTGCAGATAGCCTCCCAATCTAGAGGCGATGAGAAGGTCTTCTCCTGAATCTTCTCATCCACTAAGTCAACCCTCAGGCGGATCAGAAGAACGGTAATCATACGTCCATAGGGTAGATTACCCCTATGACCGGACAATGTAGCACTAATCATGGTCCACATGATGATGTAGGGAAGGCAGACTGGCTGTCTGGTGCAAATACTATATATCAGAAACTGGGTCAGCTGAGAAACCCTCTCATAGTGCCCACTCTGCAGAATCAGATTATGCTGGATAATCTTGCAGAAGACTCGTGGAGCTGGACGCAGGTAACAAGCTCTCATCTGCCAGCGATCAGGTCGTAGCAGCTGATTGTCGATCTCTGCCCTCATCTCCATGGAAACAAACTGGGGCTCTCCAGGTGCACAGTAAACCATGGGGCCATCATAAGGAATGCCCAGTAAATCGGCCAGTTGCCGATAGTCAAATGAAATGTGCACCCCTTTGACGTAGCTGGTGATGCGTAACTCTTGACCCCTCTCGACATCATTGTAATTCCCCACCACCTGGAGATTACAATAGAACTGGCGCACCAAATCCAGACATGTGCACGCGTTGTAAGTGATGACAGGGAGTCACCCCATGTCACCGAATGCTCTCTCTACGTTGAACAAGGCTAACTCAGCCAAGTTCACCATACGACCACCCTCCACTTTCTTACGAGCATAGTCGGCATACTGTGCCTCGACTTCGTTGGAGCGGAAACGAAGCGGATCACGAACTCTGGGTATCTTGGTATGAGCCATGGTATCTGCGGATAAGAAAGAAAAAGGGAGACAAGGAGTTAATAGGATAAAAATCCAAAATTTAACATTATAACGACGTAAATTGGCCGAAAGCCTCACTTTTCACCCGTACACGCGGGCAGGAGGACTTACGTAGGTTCCAACATATCCTACAACACTCACACAATGGGAAATTGGAACTAATGAAGTCCAATTTGAAGGAATTTCAAGAAATCGAAAAAAATTTGACAAATTAGGGCAAACGAGCAAAAATCCAAGTTTCTCGATAACCAACCGATGAAACTCAAAAAATTTTGAGGGCTTTCGTTCCTTGAGACACCAATAACAAAAGCCCCCAATAAAAATTGAATTTTTACGGTTGGAAAAAGTTTAATTTATACCAGTTAAATGGGCAAAAACCTAAAAATGGAAACCTAAAAACAGGTAAAAATGAGAAAACATACCTGTAGGGATGATGTGGACGTCGAAACCCGGACTCAAAGTGACCAAAACTAGTGGAGTGGCACTGTAGCAACTCAGAAGGGAGAGACGAGTCGAAACGAGAGGGAAAGAATAAAAAAAATGACACAAAATTGAATCTTAAAAATATGATTTTTGGTCTGAGGGTCAGACAATTCGACCAGAACCATCGACCCTCGGATCGACCCTCCCATCGACCCTCGGCTCTCGGGAATCTGACAGAAAACTAAGGGTCGGAACTGAGGGTCGGACACCCATCGACCCTCAGCTCTCGGAAAGAATAGGTCATTCCCAGGGTCGGATACTAAGGGTCGGACATACCATCGACCCTCACCATCAACCTTGCATAGAAAAGACAGCATTTTTTTCATAAAATGAATTGAAATTTGAAAGTTTACATCGGTTAACATGCCTATATGGAGTATCAATGATTTTCTCACTTATTTTGATGATTTTCAGGCACCACCCATCTCAGAAGAAAAATATGTCTGGAAGAAGAGTAACCAGACAGAGCCGAAATGCAGTTCCACCACCACCACCTGTGGAGGAAACTAGCCAGGAGAATGTATATGTCCCAGAAATCCAGATCAAGCAAATCCTACAAATTTGCCACCGCCACCACCGGAACTAGCAACCGTAGTTATGAACCTAGCTCAGCAGCTGCAATAGATGCAACACGCACAGGCTCAGATGCAGGTTGCAATGGGAATCATGTTCCGGATCGCTCATGCTACACCCATGCGGACGGAACAAGCCAATCAAAGACCGGTGGGTAACCACCCAAAGACCTCAAACACCTCAACAACCTACTGCACAAATTCCAGTACCAGGTCCGGAAGCAGTTCAGGTTAACTATCAGTATCCACCCCCTATGTTTGGGGCATACCTCCGAAATCAGATGGATCACTCTCGACTGGTTGAGAGATTTTTGAAGATGAAGCCCTGGGAATTTAACGGCAAACCGTCTGATCCACTATAGCCAGCACACTGGATAGACGAGATGGAGAGAAATTTCCTCATAATGACTATTACAGAGGAAGAAAAAGTATTATGTATCACCCTCATGCTAAAGGGTGATGCACATCATTGGTGGAAATCGGCTAGGGCTTACTTATTGACCAAGCACGCCCTACTGACTTGGGCTGTTTATAAAGAAGCTTTCTTTGAGAAATATTTTCCACGAAACTTTAGAGATTCTATGGAGAAGGAGTTCCTGAGTTTATATCAGGGACAGATGTTAGTGGATGCGTATCAACAGCGTTATGAGGAGCTGTTTTTCTTTGCACCACTTAGTATGCAGGAAGAAGACACCAAAACCCGTAGGTTCGTCACGGGACTGAGAGGAAGCATCAGAGAGCACGTTCTGGGCTTAGAAAAGAAGATTTATAATGAAGCTGTCCAAATCGCTCGAGTTATTGAATCGAGCCAGAAGGAGAGTTATTTCACACAGAACCGGGGTATCAAAAGGCCAGCGGGAAATTCTTACAACGGAGGCAATAACAAGACATATAAGCCTTTCCGCCCTCAGAATTTTACTGCTGCAACCAAGACTACTCTAGTAGCTCAACCTCAGCCAAAGCCAAATTCTGAAAGCCCGAAGTGTTATAACTACAACCAACCGGCACATATGGCAAGGGAGTGCCCTAAGCCCAAGAAGCAGTTACATCAGGGACGGGTATATGCTGTTACATCCGAGGATGCTGCCGCAACACCCGATGGTCACAGGTATGACTGAAACTTTTTCAAGTTGTAATTACATTGTATGAGCATGTAGACTAAGTAAAATAAATCACAGGTATCGTACCTATAAATGGCGTACCCGTCAGAGTACTCTTTGATTCAGGAGCTACTCATTCATTTATATCTGTGTCATTCAGAAAGAAGATAAACTTACCCATCAAAACATTAGACTACAAACTACTTGTACGGTCACCGATGGGGTTAGAAGTGGAATTAGAGAAAGGTTATGGACCATGTCCAGTTCTCATTGGCGAGAAAACCTTAGATGCAACCTTGATACAACTTGAGATGGCAGACTTTGACGTCATCTTGGGAATGAACTGGTTAGCTCGACATTCTGCAAACCTATTATGCGCCGAAAAGAAGCTAACATTTAAAGACAAAGAAGGAGCAGAATTTAGTTTTTTGGGAACCAAACTTCCCCGTAGACGCAAGCTCATACTCTCAGCACTAAAGGCTAAGAAATGCCTTGAGAAGGGGGCAGTCGGGTATCTAGTATCAGTGGTCGACCTAACCAAGGAAGCACCACAAATGGAAGATATTGAAGTCGTGCGGGACTA
This sequence comes from Protea cynaroides, assembly GCA_028583415.1. Taxonomy (NCBI): domain Eukaryota; kingdom Viridiplantae; phylum Streptophyta; class Magnoliopsida; order Proteales; family Proteaceae; genus Protea; species Protea cynaroides. Next base: position 95,482,964 of record CM053276.1, on the reverse strand, counting down.
TCCCAACGTATTTCTGGAGGAACTACCAGGATTACCACCCGACCGAGCCACAGAGTTTGTGATAGATCTTTTACCTGGAGTCGCACCAGTATCAAAAGCACCTTACAGAATGGCTCCTACTGAACTGAAGGAACTGAAATTGCAACTACAAGAACTGCTGGACAAGGGTTATATTCGACCCAGTATATCACCATGGGGAGCACCGATGTTATTCGTGAAGAAGAAGGACGGTAGCGTTCGATTATGCATCGACTATCGGGAGCTGAATAAACTGACAATCAAGAATCGATATCCACTACCTCAGATCGATGACTTGTTCGATCAGTTACAAGGAGCAAAGGTATTTTCTAAGATCGATCTTCGATCGGGCTATCATCAATTGAAGATTAAAGGGGGTGATATTCCTAAGACAGCTTTCAGGACCAGATATGGACACTATGAGTTTTTGGTCATGTCTTTTGGATTAACAAACGCACCAGCAACTTTCATGGAACTTATGAACCGGGCCTTCCACGATATGTTGGATACGTCAGTTATAGTATTTATTGATGATATATAGGTATACTCCAAGGACAAAGAAACCCATATCAAGAACCTAAATGCCGCCCTACAGCGTTTAAGGAAAGAGAAGTTATATGCCAAATTTTCAAAGTGTGAGTTTTGGCTAAGTGAAGTCGCCTTCTTAGGCCATGTAGTATCCGCTGAAGGAATCAAAGTGGACCCCAGCAAGATCGAGGCTATTGTAAAGTGGGAAGCACCAAAGAGCATTTCAGAAATTAGAAGTTTTCTGGGTCTAGCTGGTTATTATCGGAGATTCATAGAAGACTATTCCCAGATTGTCGTACCTCTCACCAGTTTGACTAAGAAAGGTGAAAAGTTCATGTGGACCGATAAATGTGAGAAGAGTTTCCAAACGTTGAAGACCAGATTGATATCCGCTCTGATTTTGACTATTCCCGTTCCAGGACAGACATTTACTTTATACACTGATGCGTCGGGACTGGAACTAGGATGTGTGATTATGCAAGGAGAGCAAGTAATTGCTTATGCCTCGAGACAATTGAAGATACATGAGAAAAATTACCCCACCCATGATTTGGAGTTAGTGGCAGTAGTACATGCTGTCAAGATATGGAGACATTACCTATACGGAGAGAAATTTCAGATTAAGTCGGACCATAAAAGTCTTACTTATTTATTTAATCAGAAGGAGTTGAATATGAGACAAAGAAGATGGCTGGAACTATTGAAAGACTATGATTGTGATATCCAGTATCATCCGGGAAAAGCGAACGTAGTAGCAGATGCATTAAGCAGAAAAGCAATGATAAAATTGCAAGGAGAGATTAGCACAACTGCAACAATGTGTACTACCGGAATGGTATTCAATCACGAAAACGAGCAGTATGTAATATACACAACGGATGGATCAGCCAACCAAGGGTTTGTTCATCGGTTTTCGAACATGTTCGCTGCATTGAAGATTATATCTGATATAATGGATGAAGTGAAGACAGCTATCAAATCAGATCCTTATCTGAGAATAGTACAAGAAGATATTAAAAAAGGTAGGACTAACCCTGAGTTCACCTTGGACGAAGAGAAAGTACAAAAGTATAAAGGAAGAATATGTGTACCCGAGACAGAAAGTGTAGACATTCGACACCGACTGATGAAAGAAGCCCATACCACCATTTATTCGATACATCCTGGAAGCACAAAAATGTATCATGATCCAAAGAAACTATATTGGTGGAGAGGAATGAAAGCAGATGTAGCCAAGTTCATGTCTCAATGCCTAAATTGTCAAAAAGTAAAGGATGAACGACAAAGACCCGCAGGACTATTACAGCCATTATCGGAACCAGCATGGAAATGGGACTGCATCACTATAGACTTCATCACGGGACTACCACTGACTCCTCGAGTAGTTGACGCAGTTTGGGTGATTGTGGACCGTCTGACTAAAACAGCTCGCTTCATACCTATAGGACCTCAGTATACACTGGAAAGGTTAGCAAAGATGTATGTGGATAATATTGTTCGATTACATGGTGTTCCAGAAAGCATTGTGTCTGATAGAGATCCACGATTTACTTCCAAGTTTTGGAAAGGATTGCAAAAGGCTATGGGTACAACGTTGAAGTCCAGTACTGCATTTCACCCATAGACAGACGGACAGTCAAAGCGTACAATCCAGATTCTAGAAGATATGCTACGAGCATGTGTAATTGATTTCAAAGGATCATGGGATGAAAAGTTACCATTGATCGAGTTTGCTTATAACAATAGCTATCAGGCTACTATACAGATGTCACCTTATGAAGCACTGTATGGCAGGAAGTGTCGAACTCCTTTGTTTTGGAATGAAGTTGGAGAACGTAGTATTGTTGGGTCAGAATTTATTGAAGAGACTTGTCGAGTGATCGACATTATCAAGGAAAGAGTGAGAACAGCTCAGAATCGTCAGAAGCAATATGCAGATACTCGACGCAGAGATCTGGAGTTCGCCGTAGGTGATAAAGTATTTTTGAAGGTATCGCCTATGCGAGGATTGAAAAGATTCGGACAAAAAGGAAAACTAAGTTCAAGATATGTCGGCCCGTATGAAATTCTAGCTAAGCTTGGTAAAGTGGCTTATCAGTTAGCACTACCACCATCTATGTCGAGTGTGCATGATGTATTTTACATTTCCCTATTGAAGAAGTATGTCAAGGATCCAACGCACGTTTTGACAGTAGATTTACCAGATTTGACTGATGATTTGACATTTGAAGTAACACCAACAGAAATCACCAGCCGAAAGGTTCAACGTCTACGCAACCGAGATATCTATTATGTTAAGGTCACATGGAAAAGTATATTCATGGAAAAAATTACATTGGAAGAAGAAAATGTTATGCGAAAGCAATACCCTCACTTATTTGATTCAGAAGGTACGTACAATTTTGAGGACGAAATTTTTATAAGTAGGGGGGAGTTGTAAGACCCGTGTCAATCTAACCTGGTCTTACCACCATGAATCAGGTTTACCCATCATGGTCAAGTCAAATGGACCGAGGGCGTGAAGGAGATCGTGATCCCAGGTATCAAATCGACCCAAAAACACTTAATTTAAGGGGAGGGTCGCATACCCAGCCAAGGAGGGTCGTACCCCCCAAAACAGAAAGTCAGACCCTCAGTTTTGAAGGGAGGGTCGGACAACTTAGAGAACCTAGGGTCAACGGGATCATCGACCCTCCCATCGACCCTCAATTGCCTCCGAAACTGAAATTAGGAAATTTCCTAATTTTTGATTTGGATTCTTTCCTAATCTCAAAGGGACTTATTTTAGGATGTTCCTACTCTATTTAAAGGACGTCCCTAAACCTCTTTCACTCCTTTAACTACCCTAATTGAATTGAGAGAAAGAGAAGAGAAGGAAAAGAAGAAGAAGAGAAGCAAGGAAGAGAATTTAGCCAAAAGAGAAGAGTTACAGAGAAGGAGTATTCTTCTCAGGTATGGATACTAATTCCATGAGTTTCTACAGACCTTAGGTTAGATATTGATGAGAGTGTGATCTCGGAGAAACCCAAACCATCAACCCATGGTTAGGTTTTCATGGAAAACCATAAGAAAAGGCATGAAAGCTATTTAGGTGGATGATGCTTGGTTCCAGACCATGGAATGAATGTTGAATGGAATATAGGAGCAAGCCGTAGGATCCCAAGCACGAAGAATGGACTAAAAGAGGGAAATTGACCAAAGTACACCGAGGGTCGCACCGAGGGTCGATGACCATCCGACCCTAGGTGATCCTAACTATCGACCCTCAGTGTTCGGGAAGTTCAGAGTTTGGGGAGGGTCGCACCCGGGTCGATCAGGACTCCGACCCTACCTCCGACCCTTAGTTAACAGAATGGTTTTTAAATTCAAAATTAATTCTAATTAAATTCTATCGACTTTGTTAGGTCTTCTAGCAATACAATAACAATATAAAGGTGATTATAAACCTTGGAAAAGTATCTATTAGCAAGCTAAGGTGAGGAAATAGAACTATAAACTAATTGGTTAATAACAAACTATTTTCCTTTTCTTGAGTCCAATGTCATGCTTGATTCTATGCGAATATATTTGTAATGTGCATACAAAATGTCATCCAATATTTCTATTATTTGTTCATGCATATTTAATTTATTGTTTATAACATGATGATGATGATGATGACGATGATAGGAATAGACATGTGATTGTATGTGTGTGGTTGGTGTACTTGATGCGAGCGAGTATCAGGGGAGGTGTGATGAGAACGTCAATAAACGTTAACCTTTGGCGGGTCTCAGCACTTTAGCTCTATCTCTAACTCAGGTCTTGTGCATTAGCATCGTCGTATGGCCATTACTTTAGCAGAACTATTATGTCGTAGAGTATCAGGGGAGGTGGTCTCGGTCCTTATAGTCTCTGACTCTACCGGGGGGCCTTAACTCTATCTCTATTGATATTCTAAGGGATGTTGGGGTGAGGCCTTGGATACACTGTTTGGCATTAAGATTGGTTAGTTGCGAGCCCAGTTTGCAAGCCCTCACTAACAGGGGCTTACGTGTTGGTATGGCACTATATAGCAATAAACATTAACCTTTGTTATATAATGTTCATGATTAGGGTGGATGGGGACGACGATAAACGTTAACCTTCGGGCGGACTTCCACACCCTGTGTATAGAGGCGGGATCAATAAACGTTAACATTTGACCATCCAACCTTTCTATTGCGCATTGCAAACTATAAACCAGACCAAAGATATGAATTGATTGCATGCATATGTAATGTTGCATTGTTTTGTCTACTCACTGAGCCGTGATGTGTGTTCACCCCCTCGACGTTGAATATTTTTAGTTGATGATGCAGGTTATATCATTGAAGATTATATGAATGCTCCAACATACGAGAACATAGCAACGATGGAAGCTGAAGCTGAAGTAGATACACATGACTCCTCTTGCGAGTGTAACTCATGTGTATTCGATTAGATATTTTCTAGATTTCTTTATTTGGATTTAATAAAGACATGTATTTGATAATTATTTATGTCTCAGTTCATACCGAATAAATTGCTATTTAAATATTAATATCATAGTAGATTCTCAGTTCATTTTATTATAAGACTTTCACTATTGTGTATATACTCTGATTATGGTTATGGATGTATGGGGTTCAGATAACACGGATATAGCCTACTCGAGATCCTGGTTGAACCGTTGGTTTTCTAGCGGTTCATCACACCATTCTGAATAGTGCAAAATTGGGGTGTGACACCATCGACCGGTATGAATTATTTCATACTTAAATCGATCCATTTTCGTATCTGTTTGTCATCCGCTCGTCCCATCTGGTCCAGTGATGATTGGAAGACCTGTTACGACATGAATTAAAGGTTTAGATCGGACTCATGGAGTGCGGGTCTTACAACTCCCCCACCCTTAAAAGAAATTTCATCCCCAAAATTTGCATGTAGGTTTCACAACTCCCCCACCCTATAAAGAAATTTCAGCCTCGAAATTTGAACGTACCTTGGTCGTCAAAAAGGTTAGGGTATTTCTTTCGCATTGCGTTCTCTTCCTCCCAAGTAATTTCTACTACATCTTGGCTTTTTCAATGCACTTTCACATAGTGAATATCCTTGCTTCGAAGATGTTGTACCTTTCGGCTTGTGAGCATCACAGGTACTACTTCAAAAGTCAAGTCCTCTGTCAAGTCTGGTGGGTCTACTGTCAAGATGTGCGATGGATCCCTGACGTACTTCTTCAATAAAGAAACATGGATCACATCATGAATGCTTGACATGGATGGTCGTAGAGCCAGTTGATATGCCACATTACCACGTCTATTCAAATTCTCGTATGGTCCGATATACCTGGGGCATAGCTTCCCCTTCTTACCAAACCGTTTCAGACCTCACACAGGTGATATCTTCAAGAACACCTTGTCACCCACTGCGAACTCTAGATCTCGACGTCGGTTACCTGCATAGTGCTTTTGTCGAACTTGAGCTGTCTTCACTCTTTCCTTGATTTGATCAATCACTCGACAAGTTTCTTCAATGAACTTCGGTCCTACAGTCCTTCTCTCTCCCACCTCATTCCATAATAGAGGTGTACGACATTTCTTCCCATAGAGTGCCTCGTATGGAGCCATTTGGATCGTAGCCTGGTAACTATTGTTATAAGCAAACTCGATGAGCGATAGCTTCTCGTCCCAAGCTCCTTTGAAATCTAGAGCACAGGCTCGGAGCATATCTTCTAAGACTTGAATAGTTCTTTCTGACTGCCCGTCAGTCTGAGGATGAAAAATTATGCTAAACTCAACTTGGTTCCCATAGCTTTCTGTAATCCTTCCCAGAACTTTGATGTAAAACGGGGATCTCTGTCAGATACTATACTTTCTAGGACACCATGAAGTCTGACTATATTATCCACATAGAGCTTGGCCAGCTTCTCCATGGTATACTGAGGTCTGACCGCGATGAATCGAGCTGTCTTAGTAAGTCGATCAACTATAACCCATACGGCATCCACTGACCTTGGTGTCAAGGGTTGGCCAGTGATGAAATCCATTGTGATACAATCCCACTTCCATGCTGGCTCCGATAGTGGTTGTAACAAACCTGCGGGTCTCTGCCTTTCAACTTTAACTTGCTGGCAATTCAGACATTGGAATACGAATCAAGCTACATTTGCTTTCATACCCCTCCACCGATATAATCTTCTTAAATCATGGTACATCTTGGTGCTTCCTGGATGTACCGAATATGGGATGTAATGAGCTTCTGTCATAACTCGATCTCTGATATTTGAGTTCTCACTCTCAGGTATACATAATCGTCCACGATACCTGAGTACCTTGTCTGACTCCAAGGTAAAGTCAGGGTTGCTATTACCCTTCTCTAGATCTTCTTTCACAGTCTTCAGGTATGGATCTTGTAGGATTGCTACTTTGACCTCATCTATGAGATCTTCAAAGCTGCGAACATCAATGTGAACTTATGAATTAAGCCTTGTTCCACTGGATCTCCTGCAGTCTCTAATATATACTCTTCATCATTCTCTATTGAGTTTGAGGCTGCAGCACACAATGCAGCATTTGTACTAGGTCCTGCCTCAGGCTTTAATGCCCACTTTCTACTTAAGGCATCAGCCACAACGTTTGCCTTACCCGGATGGTACTGGATATCATAATCATAATCTTTTAATAGTTTCAGCCATCTCCTCTGTCTCATATTCAGGTCCTTCTGAGTGAAAAGGTAAGTTAAGCTCTTGTGGTCCGACTTAATCTGAAACTTTCACCGTAAAGGTAGTGTCTCCAAGTCTTGATTACGTGAATGACCACTGCTAATTCCTGATCATGCGTAGGATAGTTCTTCTCATGCTCTTTCAACTATCTTGATGCGTAAGCAATTACCTATTCTCCTTGCATCCACACACATCCAAGACCTAACCCTGAGGCATCCATATATAAAGTGAACGGCAAGCCTGGTGCCGGGATGGTCAAGATAGGTGCAAAGACTAGTCTTGACTTCAAAGTCTGAAAGCACTTTTCACACTCATCCGTCCATATGAAATTTTTTCCTTTCTTGGTTAATCTGGTAAGTGGAATGGCGATCCTTGAGTAGTCTTCCACGAATCTTCTATAGTAACCAGCCAATCCCAGGAAACTACGAATCTCCACAACTGATTTCGGTGCATCCCATCCTACTATAGCTGCGATCTTGCTTGGTTCTACCTTGGTACCATCTATAGATACTACGTGACCCAAGAAGGCCACTTCTTTCAGCCAAAATTCACACTTCTTGAACTTTGCGTAAAGCTTCTCCCTTCTCAGCCGTTATAGGGCTGCTCTTAAATGTGTTGCATGAGTCTCCCTGTCTTGTGAGTAGACCAATATGTCGTCAATGAATACGATGACCAAAGTGTCCAACATGTCATGAAACACTCGGTTCATCAGTTCCATGAACGACGCTGGAGCGTTAGTCAACCCAAATGACATTACAAGGAACTCATAATGTCTATACCTTGTTCTGAAAGCAGTCTTCGAAATATCCGTTGCCTTGATTTTCAATTGGTGATACCCTGATCTAAGATCAATCTTCGAGAAAACCTTTGCACCCTACAATTGATCGAACAGATCATCGATCCTAGACAAAGGGTAACGGTTCTTGATAGTTAACTTGTTCAACTCTCGGTAGTCAATACATAATCGTATGCTACTGTCCTTCTTCTTGACGAACAAAACAGGTGCTCCCCATGGCGATATGCTTGGTCATATAAAACCCTTATCTAGTAGTTCTTGTAATTGGGTTTTCAACTCCTTTAACTCGGTAGGGCCCATCCTGTATGGTGCCTTAGACACCGGCGCCGACCCTGGCATAAGGTCTATCACGAACTCTGTAGCCCGATCTGGAGGTAGACCTGGGAGATCTTCTGGAAATACATCTAGAAACTCTCGTACCATATCTAGATCTTCCATCTTTGGCACCTCGGCAGTTATATCAACCACAGACACTAAGTACCCCACTCCTCCCTTCTCTAAGCATCTCTTAGCTTTTAGGGCGGAGAGGATCAGCTTCCGCTTCCTAGGTGACTTGGTCCCAGTAAAGCTAAACTCTTTCCCCTTCTCATCTTTAAGTATAAGTTTCCTTTCACCACATAATAAGCTAGCTGAATGATGGCCTAGCCAATCCATTCCCAAGATGACATCAAAGTCTGCCATCTCGAGTTGAACCAGATTTTCTTCTAGGTTTCGGCCCTCAATACTAACTGTACACGGCCCATAGTATTCATTCAACGCCACTTCGACTCCCAACAGAGAGCGAACTATCAAGCTTGGGTTCAAACACTTGACAAGTAATTCCATTAGCTTCCCAAAAGAAATAGAAACGAAGGAGTGCGTGGTCCCAGAGTCAAAGAGTACTCTGGCGGGTACACCAGCTATATTTACAGTCCCTGAAATTTAATTACCCCTTAGTTCTACATGCTCAAACATAACAAAACAGTAATACAAATAGGAAGGGATGGAATCATACCAGTAACCACATCAGGTGATGCGGCTGCCTCCTCAGTGGTAACTGTGAATATCTTTCCTTGTTGTGGCAGTTGCTTCTTGGGTAGAGTACAGGTCATTGCATAATGACCCAATTGTTGACAATTGAAACATTTTACATTTGGGTTATATCCAACAAACTGTGACGGTGGTGGTGCAGTACTGTTCCTTGCAGGCACCACAACAGACTGAGCCTTGTATGGGCGGAATGGTCTTGTATTCCCTCCACCTGAAGTCTCAGTGGCGGGCCTCTTCAGTCCCCTGTTTTGAGCAAAGAAACTGTCTCTTTGGATAGATTCAATTACCCTAGCAATTTGTACAGCCTCATTATATACTTTCTTCTCCAAACCCAGGACGTGCTCTCGGATACTTCCTCGTAATCCCATGGTGAACCTACGGGTCTTGGTTTCTTCTTCTTGCATGCTTATCGGAGCGAAGAAAAACAACTCTTTATACCTCTGCTGGTAACATCAACAGTTGACTGGGATTATTGTAGGTTTAAGAATTCCTTCTCCATTTGATCACGAAAGCTCTTCGAAAAGTACTTATTAAAGAAGGCTCCCTTGAATATTGCCCAATTGATCTGAGTGTGCTTGACCTCTAAGTATGTCCGGGTAGAATTCCACCAGGCATTTGCATCTTCTTTGAGCATGTGCGTAGCAAACAGCACCTTCACATCTTCCATACAAGTCATCAAACAGAAGTTCTTCTCTAATTTAGCAACCCACTGTGCAGGCCACTAAGGGTGTCAACGGGCCGGTTTGGGCCGGTTTCGGTCGGGCTGAACCGGTGTCGGGTTTTATAAGTCCAGCCCAAAACATGTCCATTAAGAGTTCGGGCTGAGGTGGGCTGCGCTGGACACAATAACTAACAGGCTGGTCCGGTGTCGGTTTGATATCGGGCTGGGTTTATTGAGGTGATTTCGGGTTGGTTCGGTCCAGATCGGGTTTATCGGGCTTATCGGGCCCCTTTTATATGTAAACTATATAACATATTTTATTATTTCTATCTATAAAATTAGTATTATTCATTCCATATGTATGTAATTTAATAAACTATAACAATTAACATAATCTTTTCAACTATAGATTCACAAAATCTTCTACATCATGAAGTGAACTCTAATAGTGTAACACAATCTATTAAAATTTAAAACCATTAAAATTAAGAAATTGGGCCCGAACGGACCTTACCGGTGTTCGGGTTGGATTTTATCGGTTTGGGCTAATTCGGGCTTTTTAACGGACCGGTCCGGTTTGGTTTCGGTTTGGGCTGAAACGGTGCCGGGCTTTACAAGCTCAGACCAAAACTTGTCCATTAATGCTCGGTCCGGACTGGGTTCGGGTTATATCAGCCTGGCTCGGTCCGTGCTACCGGGCCGGGCCCAGTTTTGACACCCTTACAGGCCACAGTGGTTTCCCTGGTTTCCCTGTGAAAGTAGGGGGTTTCAGTTTCAAGAACCTATCCACCGCTCGGCTTAGGTCATTCTGCCCCTATGCATTCATTCCATACCATGGTGGTGGGTATGAATAGATTCCTTGATAGACAGATAACGATGGAAACTGGTGTGGTGGTTGTAGATTCTATCCTTGGCCTATCAGTCCAGTACTACCATCCATTGGCAGTGTGGTGTCATTCCTTCCAAACTCGGGTGTACCTTCTGTAGGGACATATCCGGGTGGCCTGAACATCTTCAGCATCTTGTTCAGGAACACCTTCTGCTGAGCTTCCATCTGATAGACCATGTTCGTTACAATTGTCTCCGAGTTAGTGTGAGGTGGGCCTGGCAAATTTGTTGGGGCTATGGGGATCACTTTTCCTTTCTTCTTCCTCTCGGGTGGCGATTCCTCTCTGGCTTGCTGAGTTGCTACAGTCCGACCAGTGGTCTTAGAAGCTATTTTCTTCCGATCAAGACCTAGAATATCGCCTCCAAGTAAGTTCCTTCCCTCCATTCTTACTTTTTACATCGTTTCTTCATGGTTTCATACCCAAAAACTAAGTTTTTCTTAGTTTAAAAGATTCTAACAGTAGGAACTCTTTTCCTTCAGCTTAGGAAGGGTTTAGGGACCTCTATGAGCGAAAGCCCTCAACCAATTTGAGGTTCCACTGAATGGTTTTAAAAAAAAATCGAATTTTTAGGTTTTTTAACCTAGGTTTTTACAAAAATCGAAATTTTTTTGAAAATTCTTAAATTTCTTATTTGTTTGATGTATGATTGGTTGCCATGTGGTCTTGGGTGCTGACGTAAGTCCTCCTCCTCAGGTTTTGGGTGAGTTCGAGGCTTTTTCTTAAATTACTGTCGTTATGCTATCAAAATTTTGAAAATTTCTAACCAATTTCCTTGTTTTGTCTTTGTTTGTAGCTTAAAATGTCTCAACGCAGAGGTGCGGGTAAACGTTCATTCGGTCTTGGCATGAACCATCCGCATCCTCTGGTTCCACAGCTTGATGGACTGTGGTTTCGTTCCGAGGCGCGCAAGCCCTTTTTCCTTGGTTTGACGAGAAGAACATTGAGTCAGGGTGACGGGTAAACCTGGAGCAGCTACAGCGGTTTGACGTTGAAGCAGCTTTTGGTAAACTTGGGTAGTTGCCCGTCATCACATACACTGTGACCACTCGCCCCAACCTAGTCAAACATTTCTACGCCAACTTGGAGATAGCGGGAAATGTCAAAGACTTCAGCCAAGGCAGGGAATTCTGTATTACCAGTCTTGTCAAGGGTGTCCCTATATCTTTCAACACACACCAGCTTACCGATCTTTTGGGGATCCCAAATGGTGGGGACTTGGTCTACTGCGTCCCTAAGATGAAGGGCTTTCTCACTGATGATCTACGACAGGAGATTTCAGAGAAGATACTTAACCCTGGAGCGCCTATGAAGGCTGCTAGCTTGAGACCTGTGCCTCGTGTATACTGTCGCATCATCCAACACAATATCGTGCCTCAGAGCGGCCATTACAGTGAGTTGTCTCAGCTCACTCAGTACTTGATCTATTGCGTCTGTACTGGGGAGCGGGTCTGTCTCCCCTACATCATTATCAGGACCATGCGTCAGGCTACTCTGCCTGATCAGACCAGTAACCTTTCATATTGTAAAACCCGTACTCCGTAAACCCGGTCTAAACCTTGGTTTTGTGTCGTAGCAGGTCTTCCGATCATCACCGGGCTAAACGGGACGAGCGGATGACAAACAGGTATGAAATCGGACCAAAGACGATCAAATCAACATGATTTTATGTTGACCGGTCGATGGTACCGGTCTTGGTACCGATCGACCGGTCAGCTCTGCGCAGCTGAGTGTGGAAATCTGGAAATCGACTTCTAAGGGTCCCACTTTCCTGATTTCGAATCTAAGACTTTCCTAATCTTAATAGGGTTACTAAACCCTAATTCTAGCCTATATATCCACCCTTAAACCTCCTCAAATCCTTTCCATTGCCTCTCACAAACCCTAGAGAATAGAAAGAGGTTGGAAAGGAGAAAGAGCTAGGAAGAAGAAGGAGGTGCCGCCATTGCCGTTCGACGAGGCTCACTCTACACCAGTCAACGGTAAGTGTTTGAATCAATCTTCTTACCCTATGTTAGTTGTGTGGGTGGATCAATACCATGCAAAGTAGGTATTGATCTAAAACCCTAAATTGGTCAATAAACCCTAAGTTGCCGTCAAACCTTAGATTCGAGTTCCGAGATGATATTCATCGAAATAAGACTTGAATGAGTTGGGGATAACTCCAACTCAAAGATTAGACTTAGAATGGATAGGTGAAACCTTGGAAATCCATGGAGGATGATCGACGGCAGTCGAAAAACCCATGTATGGTCTTCCGGAGACATACCGTTCGACTATACCGGTTGCACACAGTGCGACCGGTATGTTGCCATCGGTATCCCTCGGGAGGCTGGTCTGTGGGGACCGGCTGATCATACCGGTCGCCAGTCTTTCCCACAGAGCTGCGATCGATACATGCCACCGGTCAGCTCTGTGAGGGTATTTTGTAACCATGTTGGTTTTCGACCAACATGAAACCCTAAGCAATATATTCTAATGAAACCCTAATAACATTGTAGGACTTTGTGATTTCCCGTTTGGATCTTGCGACGTGGAGCAAGCTAACAAACGAGCGCCAGGTAAGGGAATCTGACCTAAACCTAATAATTAATGGACAGTAAGTTGATGTTAATCACCTGATTATATATGACGTGATGTTTGTGCATATTCACATGCCATCCTTTACTTTCAGTTATTATTAATGTTCATGCATTGATAGGATGTGGTTGTTAAGCATGTGATTGTTTTCGTTAGTGTGTGGAGTGGGGCATGGGCCTGGGATCGCTCCTCACACTAGCACATTTTGTAGTATTCTGTCTTAACATGCTTGGTACAGGTGGGGCATCAGGGGAAGGTCGTGGTACGGTGGTCTCCGATGTTGATGCTGGCCTGGCCATGGTTATGTGGCACTGTGGTCTCTGAGGTCGACGCTGGCTTGTCCACGATGCTTTAGCTCTATCTCTATGTCGTAGGGAATTATGTTGGGATAAGGTCTACCTGCGTATTGTTTCTATCCTAGTGGGTTAGTTGCGGATAAGGCATTAGGGGAGGTGTGGGAATGCCTTAGCTCTATCTCTATGCCGTAGACGGCTGTGCTGGGATAGAGCATATATTGATGACATATAGGATTGGTTAGTTGCGATCCCAGTTTGTGAGCCCTGGCCAGTAGGGGCTTAGGTACTAGTATGGGTAGAGCATCAGGGGAGGTACGGGGGTATCTTAGCTCTATCTCTATTCCATGATGGGTGCATGTGGGCCAATGGGGGTGTGATCCATGAGGTGCCACACACTCGTGTATAGAGGTACGGGAGCCACCAAACCTTTCTATAGCACATTGCAAACTTAAACCAGACCACAGCATAAAATTGATTGTTACTCATGCATAATATTATAAAACTATCTGATTGTCTTACTAAGCTAAGTTGTGAGCTCACCCTTTGTATATACATTGTTTTTAGATGTTGATGCAGGTTACACGGTGGATGACTACATGAACGCTCTGGCGTATAGTGATGTTGCTGCTCTGGGTGTATAGGCAGGAGAGGACGAGCATGACGCTTCATGTGAGTGCCCTTTCTGTGTGTACCTTTGATTGGATTTTAATTATTTGTTCCAGTTATTTTCAGTTGGATTAAATGGATGTAGGGATATTATATTATATGTTTGAATTTGAATAATTAGATATTTTATTTAAATTTAACAATAGATTCTCAGTTCATTTATTTAAAGACTTCCGTTATATTATTTATATTCTGATTGTGGTTATGTGTAATCGTTTGTATGAGTGGACACGGCCTATTCGAGATCCTGGTGTGAACCGTTGGTTCAATGACGGTTCACTCACACCATTCTGGTTGGATCAGAATTGGGGTGTGACAACTTGGTATCAGAGCTCTCGGGCTCTGTCCACAGACCATATTGCACTTAACTAAGTCGATGAACTGAGTTAAGAAAAAATTAAAAATTTTAATACAAACACACCCTAATCATTGTTTGATACCTGAGACTGATTAAGAAAGAGCATAATATACTATATTAAATATGGAATTTTAATGATACCCATGCACTAGTTAGGAAAAACCATAAAAACTTTCATTAAATAGAAAATGAGTATCAGATAAAATAGTGCTACAGGGTACAGTCCACAAACCAGACTGTTACCCTGTTATATAAACCGTCATAGGAGAGAAAAATAAAAGGGACAATCATGGGGTAGGGGGCCTAGGAGGAATAGGGTCCGCTATATCATAATCTCGCTCGTAAGCGACCCTAAGCCAGTGTACCTGGTCCTGTGTCACCCGTAGGCTACGAGCCAGACGTCCCAACTCTTGACCCATCTCTCACTGAGACTCGAGGATGACCCTCTGGGTGTCCCTAATCTCAGTAAACATTCTCAACACCGGGTCTGGAGGGGGGTGAAATGGTCCAGCTATAGACGTAGATGGTGGTGCTGCAAGTATAGGCTGTGGAGCTGGCACTGGTACTACACAGCCGACGCATGGTAGTCCAGGGCCGATGGGCCAACCCCAGAATGTACCACCACCGCACCAGTTTCCGTCATCTCCTGCTTATCAGGGAGCATATCCGTATCCACCACCATGGTACGGAATGAAAACACAGGGACAGCACGATCTGAGCAGGGCAGTGGATAGATTCCTAAAGTTGAAGCCTTCATCATTCACAGGTAAGACAGGGAAACCATTGTGGCCAGCACAGTGGGTTGCAGAGATGGAGAAGAATTTCCGACTGATGACCTGTACCGAGGATGAAAAGGTCCTATTTGCCACTCACATGCTGAAAGAAGATGCAAATGCTTGGTGGAATTCTACAGGGGCATATCTAGAGACGAAGCATACACAGGTGGATTGGGAAGTGTTCAAGGTTGCCTTCTTCGATAAGTATTTTCCAAAGAGCTTCAGAGATCAGATGGAGAAGGAGTTCCTTAATCTACAGCAGTCTCAGTCGACTGTGGATGCTTATCAGCAGAGGTACGAGGAGTTATTTTTCTTCGCACCGGCAAGTATGGAAGAAGAAGAGACTAAGACACGTAGGTTCACCATGTGACTACGTGGAAGAATCAGAGAGCACATCTTGCGTCTGGACAAGAAAATCTATAATGAGGTTGTGTAGGTTGCGAGGGTGATAGAGTCCAGTCAGCGGGACAGCTTCTTCACACAGAACAGGAGAGTGAAGAGACCCGCTACTGAGATTTTGGGTGGCCGTAACAATAGACCTTTCCGCCCATACAGGGCTTAGACCACTACAGTACTTGCTAGGAACAATGCGGCACCACCTGTGCCACAGAACGCCGGATACAACCCGAATATCAAATGTTTCAACTGTCAACAAGTGGGTCATATTGCAAGGAACTGCACTCTACCTAGGAAGCAACCTCCCCAGCAAGGAAAAGTATATGTGGTTACCACTGAAGAGGCAGCCGCATCACCTGATGTGGTCACTGGAATTGTAAATGTAGCTAGTATACCTGCCAGAGTACTATTTGACTCTGGGGCCATGCACTCCTTTGTTTTTATTTCCTTTGGGAAGTGAATGGAGTTACCAATTAAGCACTTGAACCCAAGCTTGATAGTTCGCTCTCCGCTAGGAGTCGAAGTGGCTTTGACTGAATATTATGGACCATGTACAGTTTGTATTGAGGGTCGAGACTTAGAAGCAAGTCTGGTACTACTCGAGATGGCAGACTTTGATGTCATTTTGGGAATGGATTGGCTAGGCCATCATTCAGCTATTCTTTTATGTGGTGAAAGGAAGCTTGTGCTTACAGACAATAAGGGAAAGGAGTATAGCTTCACTGGGACCAAGTTACCTAGGAAGCGGAAGTTGATTCTCTCCGCCCTAAAAGCTAAGAGATGCTTAGAGAAGGGGGGAGTGGGGTATCTAGTATCTGTAGTCGACATCACGGCGGAGTCACACAAGATGGAAGATAT
Source organism: Protea cynaroides (assembly GCA_028583415.1). NCBI lineage: Eukaryota > Viridiplantae > Streptophyta > Magnoliopsida > Proteales > Proteaceae > Protea > Protea cynaroides. The sequence goes on along the minus strand of CM053276.1, from coordinate 95,466,394 downwards.
AGATGTGGTTCGAGAGTTCCCAGATGTATTTCCAGAGGAGCTTCCAGGTCTACCGTCGGACAGGGCTACAGAGTTTGTAATAGACCTTATGCCAGGTTCGACGTCGGTGTCCAAAGCACCATACAGAATGGCCCCTACCGAGTTAAAGGAGTTGAAGACCCAGTTACAAGAATTGTTGGATAAGGGTTTCATACGACCTAGCATATCGCCTTGGGGAGCACCGGTATTACTCGTCAAGAAGAAAGACGAAAGTGTAAGGCAGTGCATTGACTACCGTGAACTGAACAAGTTGACTATCAAGAATCGGTATCCTTTGCCTAGAATCGATGATTTGTTCGATCAACTGTAGGGTGCAAAGGTTTTCTCGAAGATTGATCTCCGATCGGGGTATCACCAACTGAAGATCAAGGCCGAGATATTCCGAAGACTGCTTTCAGGACGAGGTATGGGCATTATGAGTTTCTAGTTATGTCTTTCGGGTTGACCAATGCTCCAGTGTCGTTTATGGAACTGATGAACCGAGTGTTTCATGATATGTTGGACACTTCGGTCATCGTATTCATCGATGATATATTGATCTACTCTAAGGACATGGAGACTCATACAGCACACTTGAGGGCAGCCCTACAACGGCTGAGACAAGAAAAGCTTTATGCTAAGTTCAAGAAGTGCGAGTTTTATCTGAAGGAAGTGGCTTTCTTGGGCCATGTTGTATCTGAAGACGGTATCAAGGTTGATCCAAGTAAGATAGCTGCTATAGTAGGATGGGAAGCACCAAAATCTATTGCGGAGATTCGTAGTTTCCTTGGGTTGGCTGGTTATTATAGAAGATTCGTGGAAGATTACTCCAGGATCGCTGTTCCACTCACCAGATTGACCAAGAAGGGAGAGAAATTTTTATGGACAGATGAGTGTGAGAAGTGCTTTGAGACTTTGAAGTCAAGACTAGTCTCTGTACCTATCTTGACCATTCCAGAACCAAGCGTATCGTTTACTTTATATACTGATGCTTCAGGGTTGGGTATTGGGTGTGTATTGATGCAAGGAGAACAGGTGATTGCTTATGCATCAAGACAGTTAAAGGAGCATGAAAAGAACTATCCTATGCATGATTTGGAGCTAGCAGCGGTTATACATGCAATCAAGACTTGGAGACACTACTTATACGGTGAGAAGTTTCAGATCAAGTCAGATCACAAGAGCTTAACTTATCTTTTCACTCAGAAGGATCTGAATATGAGACAGAGGAGATGGTTGGAATTGTTGAAAGATTATGATTGTGACATCCAGTACCATCTGGGTAAAGCAAATGTGGTGGCCGATGCCTTAAGCAGAAAGTGGGCATTGAAACCTGAGGTAGGACCAAGTACAAATGCTGCATTATGTGCCGCAGCTTCAAGTTTAATCGAAGACGATGAAGAGTATATAACAGAAACTGCAGAAGATCCAGTCGAGCAAGGCTTAATTCATAAGTTCACCATGATGTTCGCCGCTTTGAAGATCTTGCCGGATCTAGTTGATGAAATCAAGATAGCAATCCTACAGGATCCACATCTCAAGACAGTACAAGAAGACTTAGAGAAGGGTACGAGCAATCCTGACTTTACCTTGGATTCAGACAAGGTACTCAGGTATCGTGGACGGTTATGTATACCTGAGAGTGAAGACTGCAATATTAGAGATCGAGTTATGACTGAAGCTCATTACACTCCATATTCGGTACATCCAGGAAGTACCAAAATGTACCATGATTTAAGAAGACTATATTGGTGGAGGGGTATGAAAGCAGATATAGCTCGTTTCGTGTTCCAGTGTCTGAATTGTCAACAAGTTAAAGCGGAAAGGCAGAGACCCGCAGGTTTACTACAGCCATTACCGGAACCTGCATGGAAGTGGGATTGTATCACTATGGATTTCGTCACTGGCTTACCTTTGACACCAAGGTCAGTGGATGCAGTTTGGATTATAGTCGACCGACTCACCAAGACAGCTCGATTTATTGCGATCAGACCTCAGTATACCATGGAAAAACTAGCCAAGTTATATGTTGATAATATAGTCAGACTTCATGGCGTTCCAGAGAGTATAGTATCTGACAGAGATCCCCGTTTTACATCAAAGTTTTGGGAAGGATTATAGAAAGCTATGGGAACGAAGTTGAAGTTCACTACAGCTTTTCACCCTCAGACGGATGGACAGTCAGAGCGAACTATTCAAATTTTGGAAGATATGCTCCGAACTTGTGCAATAGATTTCAAGGGAGCTTGGGATGAGAAGCTATCACTTCTCGAGTTTTCTTATAACAATAGTTATGAGGCTACAATTCAGATGGCCCCATATGAAGCACTCTATGGGAAGAAGTGTCGTACACCTCTGTTATGGAACGAGGTGGGAGAAAGAAGAATTATAGGTCTGGAGTTCGTTGAAGAAACTTGCCGAGTGATTGATCAGATCAAGGAGAGAGTAAAGACAGCTCAAGTCCGACAGAAGCACTATGCGGATAATCGACGTCGAGATCTAGAGTTTGCAGTGGGTGACAAAGTTTTTTGAAGGTATCACCTGTGCGAGGTCTGAAACAGTTTGGTAAGAAGGGGAAGCTATGCCCCAGGTATGTGGGACCATATGAGATATTGACCCAACGTGGTAATGTAGCATATCAATTGGCTCTACCACCATCTATGTCAAGCGTTCATAACGTGTTCCATGTATCATTACTGAAGAAGTATGTCAGAGATCCATCGCACATCTTGACCGCTGATCCCCCAGACTTGACTGAAGACTTAACATTCGAAGTGGTGCCTGTGATGCTCTCAAGCCGAAAGGTACAGCAACTTCGAACCAAGGATATCCATTATGTGAAGGTGCATTGGAGAAGTCAAAATGTCGAAGAAATTACTTGGGAAGAAGAGAGCGCGATGAGGAAGGAGTACCCTAACCTTTTCGATGATCAAGGTACGTTCAAATTTCGGGGCCAAAATTTCTTTTGAGGGTGGGGGAGTTGTGAAACCTACATGCAAATTTCGGGACGAAATTTCTTTTAAGGGTGGGGGAGTTGTAAGACCCGCACTCCGTAAACCCGGTCTAAACCTTGGTTTTGTGTCGTAGCAGGTCTTCCGATCATCACCGGGCCAGATGAGATGAGCGGATGACAAACAGATATGAAATCGGACCAAAGACAATCAAATCAACATGATTTTATGTTGACCGGTCGATGGTACCGGTCTTGGTACCGGTCGACCGGTCAACTCTGCGCAGCTGAGTGTGGAAATCCAAAAATTGACTTCTGAGGGTCCCACTTTCCTGATTTCAAATCTAAGACTTTCCTAATCTTAATAGGGTTACTAAACCCTAATTTTAGCCTATATATACACCCTTAAACCTCCTCAAATCCTTTCCATTGCCTCTTACAAACCCTAGAGAAGAGAAAGAGGTTGGAAAGGAGAAAGAGCTAGGAAGAAAAAGGAGGTGCCTCCATTGCCATTTGACAAAGCTCACTCTACGCTAGTCAACGGTAAGTGTTTGAATCAATCTTCTTACCCTATGTTAGTTGTGTGGGTGGATCAATACCATGCAAAGTAGGTATTGATCTAAAACCCTAAATTGGCCAATAAACCCTAAGTTGTCGTCAAACCTTAGATTCGAGTTCCGAGATGATATTCATCGAAATAAGACTTGAATGAGTTGGGGATAACTCCAACTCAAAGATTAGACTTAGAATGGATAGGTGAAACCTTGGAAATCCATGGAGGATGATCGACGGCAATCGAAAAACCCATGTATGGTCTTCCGGAGACATATCGGTCGACTATACCGGTTGTACACAGTGTGACCAGTATGTTGCCACCGGTATCCCTCGGGAGGCTGGTCTGTGGGGACCGGCTGACCATACCGGTCGCCAATCTTTCCCACAGAGCTGCGACCGGTACATGCCACCGGTCAGCTCTGTGAGGGTATTTTGTAACCATGTTGGTTTCCGACCATAATGAAACTCTAAGCAATATATTCTAATGAAACCCTAATAACATTGTAGGACTTTGTGATTTCCCGTTTGGATCTTGCGACGTGGAGCAAGCTAACAAACTAACGTCAGGTAAGGGAATCTGACCTAAACCTAATAATTAATGGACCGTAAGTCGATGTTAATCACATGATTATATATGATGTGATGTTTGTGCATATTCACATGCCATCCTTTACTTTCAGTTATTATTATTTTTCATGCATTGATATGATGTGGTTGTTAAGCATGTGATTGTTTTCGTTAGTGTGTGGAGTGGGGCATGGGCCTGGGATCGCTCCTCACACTAGCACCTTTTGTAGTATTCTGTCTTAACATGCTTGGTACGGGTGGGGCATCAGGGGAAGGTTGTGGTACGGTGGTCTCCGATGTTGATGCTGGCCTGGCCATGGTTATGTGGCACTGTGGTCTCCGAGGTCGACGCTGGCTTGTCCACGATGCTTTAGCTCTATCTCTATGCCGTAGGGAGTTATGTTGGGATAAGGTCTACCTGCGTATTGTTTTTATCCTAGTGGGTTAGTTGCGGATAGGGCATCAGGGGAGGTGTGGGAATGCCTTAGCTCTATCTCTATGCCGTAGACGGATGTGCTGGGATAGAGCATACATTGATGACATATAGGATTGGTTAGTTGCGAGCCCAGTTTGTGAGCCCTGGCCAATAGGGGCTTAGGTACTGGTATGGGTAGAGCATCAGGGGAGGTACGGGGGTATCTTAGCTCTATCTCTATTCCATGATGGGTGCATGTGGGCCAATGGGGGTGTGATCCATGAGGTGCCACACACTCGTGTATAGAGGTGCGGGGGCCACCAAACCTTTCTATAGCACATTGCAAACTTAAACCAGACCACAGCATAAAATTGATTGTTACTCATGCATAATATTGTGAAACTGTCTGATTGTCTTACTGAGCTAAGTTGTGAGCTCACCCTTTGTATATACATTGTTTTTAGATGTTGATGCAGGTTACACGGTGGATGACTACATGAACGCTCCGGCGTATAGTGATGTTGCTGCTCTGGGTGTACAGGCAGGAGAGGACGAGCATGACGCTTCATGCGAGTGCCCTTTCTGCGTGTACCTTTGATTGGATTTTAATTATTTGTTCCAGTTATTTTCAGTTGGATTAAATGGATGTAGGGATATTATATTATATGTTTGAATTTGAATAATTGGATATTTTATTTAAATTTAACAATAGATGCTCAGTTCATTTATTTAAAGACTTCCGCTGTATTATTTATATTCTGATTGTGGTTATGTGTAATGGTTTGTATGAGTGGACACGGCCTATTAGAGATCCTGGTGTGAACCGTTGGTTCAATGACGGTTCACTCACACCATTCTGGTTGGATCATAATTGGGGTGTGACACATGTGGCCGACTCATTACTACTCTTCTGCAGCGATTCCGGGTGGACATGAGAGGTGAGATTGCAGTTGAGGACACCATGACCTCTGACATTGACTGGGATGCCATCATTCGGATGAAGATGGACAATCTTCCCATCAATGATGAGGAGTTAGAGGCTCGTCCTCGTCCACTCAGGAGGGTAGCAACCGCGGTAGCAGCAGCAGCAGCAGTCAATGCGGCTCATGCAGAAGAGGTAGGGGATGATGATGAGGGTAACGATGATCAGATGGAGGACGCTCCAGCACCAGCACAACAGCCCACGCATGCAGCGGGACCTTCTCAGCCTCCTCTCGATACAGTGATGGGTATGTTCACAGAGATTCGAGATGCCCAGCGAGAGATGAGCCGTGACCTAAGGCGCCTTACTCGCAGCCTCAGGTTCACACAGGAGCAGGTGCACTGGCTCATGGTAGCCTACGAGCGTGACTATGACATCACTGACCCCATTCCTCCTATGCCCCCATCCCCGTGATAGTTCATTTATTTTTATCTCTCTCTCAGCATGGTTTATATAATAGGGTAACTGTTCGGCTTGCGGACTGTACCCTGTAGCACAATTAACTTTTGATACACTTTAGATAATTTATGTTCATAAAATTTTTCTATTATTTGTTATGAAAATTTATGATTCTTCTACTTGTCACGTTGGTTTCCTTTCTAGAGCATGTCTGTTATTAATTCCACATTTAGTATAGTATATTATGCTCTTTCAAATTTAGTCTCAGACATCAAACAAGTGCTTAAGGTGGGTTCTTATTAAAGCTTTTAATTTTTCCTATCTCAGTTCATCGACTTAGTTAAGTGCAAATATCGTCTGTTGGATAGAGCCTAAGAGCTCTGATACAAAGTTGTCACACCCCAATTTCGACTGAACCAGAAGAGTGAGGGAACCGTCACTGAACCAACGGTTCACACCAGGATCTCAATAAGGTCGTGTCCACACATACAAACCATTGCACATAACCACAATCAGAATATAATAAATACAGCGGAAGTCTTAAATTAATGAACTGAGTAATCTATTGATAAATTTAAATAAAATATTTAATTAGTCAAATACCCAAAACTTAAGTAAATATCTTTACATCAAATGTATTCCAACAGAAAATAACCAAAACAAATTAAATCAAATCTTAGAGGTACACGTAGAAAGGGCACTCGCATGAAGCGTCATGCTCGTCATCTCCTGCTTGCACGTCCAAAGCAGCCACGCCTCCGTACACTGGAGCGTTCACATAATCTTCCACCGAATAACCTGCATCAACATCTAAAAATAGTGTATACACAAGGGTGAGCTCACAACTTAGCTCAGTAAGACAATTGACAGTGTAACAAACATATGGATGAGTAACATTCACATCATGGTCTGGTTTAAGTTTGCAATGTGCTATAGAAAGGATTGGCAGCCACCGCACCTCTATACACGAGTGTGTAAAGCTGCCCAATGGATCAAACACTACTATCATCCCACATGCACCCTACCATGGAATAGAGATAGAGCTAAGGCGTCCGGATCAAACACTGTCAACACCTCCCCTGATACTCTACCCATACCAATACGTAAGCCCCTATTGGCGAGGACTTACAAACTGGGCTCGCAACTAACCTATCCTATATGTCATCACAGTAGGCCCTGTCCCAGCGCAGCTCCCTACAGCATAGAGATAGAGCTAGAGTCTAGTGGCCAGGCCGGAGACAACAGTGTCACTTCCTCCCCCTGATACCCTACCCGCACCAAGCATGCTAAGATAGAACGATACGAAAGGTGCTAGTGTGAGGAATGATCCCAGACCTCCAGTCTTTCCCATTCCACACACCAATGAAAACAATCACATGCCTAACAGTCACATCCTAGCATAGCGAGTATGCATGAACAATAATAATAACTGAGAGTAAAAGATGACATGCGAGTATGCACAAATATCATACCATAGAATCATGGTTATTAACAACGATTTACTGTTTATTAAATTATTAGGATTTAGGTCCGATTCCCTTACCTGACGCTTGTTTGCTAGCTTGCTCCGCGTCGCAGAATCCAAACGTGCTATCACAAGGTCCTACACAATGTTAGGTTTAATTATAATAGTTTTTCCTTAGGTTTACGTTGGTCGAAAAACCAACTGGGTTAAAATACTCCTCACAGAGCATACTGATCGCAGTACCGGTCGCAGCACTGTGGGAAAAGGTGCGACCGGTATGGTCGACCGATATGTCGTCGGAAGACCATACCCTTGGTTCTCGCCTTCCGTCGGTCACCTTCTATTGATCCTAGGGTTTCTCCTACACATCCTAGGTCTGAGCATTGAGTTAGAGTTGTTTCCAACTCCATTCAAGTCCTAGCCTCGATGATCTTCAACTTAGAACTTGAATCTAAGGTTTACCGACTAGATTAGGGTTTGTCGACAAAATAGGGTTTAGATCAATACCTGCTTTGCATGGTATTGATCCAATCATAACTAACCATCCTAGAATACTTAATGTAGAGGAAGGTTTAAGCACTTACCATTGACTTGCGGTAATGTGTTCTTCGTCGAACGGCAATAGCGGCTCTTCCCTCTCCTTCCTAGCTTCTTGTCCTTCTTCAATCTCTTTCTCCTCTCGAGGGTTTGTGAGGATCAATGAAAGGGATTTTAGGAGGTTTAGTGGTCCTTATATAGGCTAGGATTAGGTTTAGGAAGCCTCCTAACATTAGGAAAGTCCTTCAGTTCGAAATTTGGAAGTAGGACCCACAGAGATCCTTTTCCAGATCCAAGTCTGCGCAAGCCATACCGGTCAACCATCAATCGATACCATCGATCGTTATGAATTATTTCATACTTAAATCGGTCCGTTTTCGTACCTATTTGTCATCCGCTCGTCCCGTCTGGTCCAGTGATGATTGGAAGACCTGTTACGACATGAATTAAAGGTTTAGATCGGATTCATAGAGTGCGGGTCTTACAACTCCCCCACCCTTAAAAGAAATTTCGTCCCCTAAATTTGCATGTAGGTTTCACAGAACTCATTGATGATGATGCATTTTGAGAATCAGATTTTAAATTTTGATTCTCCTTATTGGATTTACAATCCTTATGCATATGGTCCTTTTATCCATACTTCCAACAAAGACCTTGTTTACGCCACTTAGATTTGGCTCTTGATGGTTGTCTCCCACTAGAACTTTGTTCTGTGGATCTTCCTCGGACTATCATTACATTATCAGAAGGTTTTTCTACGAGTCTGTTCAAAAAACAATGTGCTCATAGCCGACTCCGTATTAAGATCCTATCCAGTACTGAGATTCATAATCAAAGAATCACATGAATCCAGCATAGAACACAGAAGAAGTATTACCTTTTCTTTGTCCTCGATTTTGACGCCTATGATAGTCAATTTGTTCAACAGGGTATTAAACACATTCAAGTGCTCTTGGAAAAAGGAGCCTTCCTTCATCTTCAAACTGTATAATTGTCGACAAAAAAAATATTTTATTTGACATTGATCTTCCCTTGTAGAGATTCTTGAACTTATCTCATAAATCTTTAGCAGTGGTTTGATCAAAGACATTGAAGAGAACAAAATCGTCTAGCGCAAGTAGCAGATCTATCATTGTCGTTTGATCTTTTTGTGTAAACTCTTTGTCTTTCATATCTGCTGGCTTTATCTTTGCCTTCAAGAGCAACGGCACATCCATCTTCACTAACATGGCTAGGATTTTCAGCTTCCACAATAGATAATTTGATCCATTGAACTTTAGTACTTCGAACTTTGTAGAAGCCGATAACGCCATTGTGTAACTAAGAGTGTTAAACTGTACAATTTCGGTTTAACGGTGTGGTTCTGTTTCGATACGATGTGTAATGAGTAAAACCAAAATCGAAACATTTATTAAATGGTTTCAAAATGTTTACCAAAATTGATTATTAATCGATTTTGATTTTTAAAAGGTTTCGTTGCCAGTAGGGTGAGGAAGAGAGTTAAGAACAAATTTGAAGGAAAGCCAAGGAAATCATTAAAATAATTTTAATCATATATGAAAGCGGACTTACCATTTAGAAGCATGCCATGTGGAAAGCATTAAAATATAATTTATTTCTACAAACATAGACATTTAGCACTAACGGATTAAAGTAAAGGTTTAATCGATTTTAACGGTTCCACATAGTCGGTTTAAATAGTTTCATTTCTAAAACCAGAATCAAACCGTTTAACTAAATGGTTTTATTTCTAAAATCAGAACCAAACCATTTAATAATCGATTTCATGGTTTAAATTTAAATGGTTCGGTTCGATTTCGATACACGGTTCGATTTCATTTTTGACACCCTTATGTGTAATGTCGAAACACGTACGTCGATGTCAATCACGTGCTGTAAAGATTTCTCAACCTTTAGCTCTAATTCCAATTGTTGTGGAAAACGTCCCACACAATCGGCATGTACAATACTAAAGTGGTGAAAATGCAAAGCGTCGAAAATTAACAAGATGTAAAGACGCACAGATATACGTGGTTCGATACCGATGTGATAACCTATGTCTACGAGACAATCTCAACGAGCTTTTCTTACTATATCAGGGAAAATTACAAGCCACACCCTTTATTTTGACAACAAAATATTTGGGTCCCACACTCTACAAAAATATCTCACCAGTACAACTCCTATAAGTATTTCCACAAAAAATATTCACCCAAAGAAATCATACACCCCAATAGATCTTACAAGTAAATCTAAATGCAATACAAAAAAACCTAACCCAGAGAGAACCCAAAACTAATCAATCGTTCTCCCTTTCTCTTAAGCTTCATTAAGTTTGTGTTATTGTGTTGTGTTTAAAACTTAGTTCCTCTCCTTTTATATAAAAGGAGAGAGGAGCATTGGAAACTCCGTCTGTGAAAAACTCCGCCAAAGACAGTTGAATGTGCCGTAGTTTCTTGTGGCGTCAAAGTCTTAAAAAATGGCTAAGACTACTGCTTTGAACGCCTAATTCATTTGACAATGAATGGGGAAGAGAGAGGTAAGTAGAAATAAATGATTAATAGTAAGATGAATCATCACCTTACATAACTTTGTACTTAACCTTTTATTTCCCAGGTTGGCAGAGGTATAGCTCAAGATTTGGGGCTGAAGGTAAGAAATATAGTTTGAAACTTCAGCTTCATTATAGTTTAATATTAACCATAATTATTGGGGGAAAAATCTTCACTATTTTTTTATCCCGTTGAGAAGGCGTCTATGTGGAGTGACTGGATTGAATCAAACTCTGTTAAACTCTTCAATCTAGTAGTAATTATCAATCATACACTCAGATGGGAAGTTTTTCCCATCTCAGACCATTGTTCTACATATGGTTTTTCAGAAGAAAAAAGAAAGCCCTGAATGAGTTTGGTACATCTGTGGATGAAGACTGAATTTTGAAGGTTGAAGATGGTGAACGCAGCAGGCTAAAAGTCGGAAAAGATGGTGAACAATCACAAGAAACTAACAGGACTTATTTCTGGCCATATAAAGGACCATTACCCAGTGGCAATCTCGTTTACACGGTCCTGGGAGGGGGTGAGTTTAGAGACAGTCCTAATCTTTGGCATTTTTTGCTCGAAGTGACTCCTTCAAGACTCGAACAAGAACCAGAACCAAGCATTAGCCAGGCAGCCCAAACCTCCCAATGATTTCATTGCCTCCTTCCCTTAAGATGGAGAAATGAAGGAGCTCATACATCTATCTTAAAGAGTTGTCGCCAAAGATCCAACTACATGCTTGCAGAAGATTGTTTGAGACCAGGTCCAACCTATTGAACTCACTAACACAACACCTAGTCGTTGTAACTGGAGGATCAACTCTCAAAACCAGTTAACCTGTGAGCATTTGTAAAACAACGAGGTTGTTTTATGCTTTTATCACTTATCAAGTAATTTATAATGGGAGCACAAGAAATAAACCAAATAAAAACATAAGCATATATAGGTCATTATATGTAAATAACAAAGCCCTTTTCTTTTATTCTTTCTCCAGTTATTTTCTTTTTCCTCTCTACTCAAACTGCAGCCAATAATATCTTCCTACATTGTGGAAGTTAAGTTTTTTAAATGACTAAAACATATTAAGAAGATAGCACAGCATTCAAAATCAGAAACAAACAACAGAGGAAGTCTCAGCTGGCTTCAGTAGAAGCGGGTCCCAATTAATCTTCTGTGCCCCACTGTGCCCAGATGTAATGCCACCAACCTGCCCTGAACTTAGCTTGCCAATGACACTTTGTGTACTCTCTCTTTGTGACAGCAGCTCTGGCCTCTGAGCTATTGCTTTCAGGCGGATCCGCTCAGCTCTGGAACCAATAACCTGACCTAAAACTGAAGCTGCAATGGTGAAAGCCATAGCCGTCTTGGGCATCAGAACAGACTTCCTTAACATGGCTATGAATGGCACCGCTGCATGCACTGCTACAAACCATGATGGTGAAAATTTTCGTGTATGCTCCCTCCATATACCGAGTGGTACATTAGCTGCCATGCCCAATAAGCCAATCACAAGCATCTTTTCCGGTAAAGCCTGGGGCCGGAGGGTCTTCACAAATGCTGTACGAGACAATGCAGCTCGGGCTGCAACTATTGCAGGTGGGCACTTAACCTTCATGCCGGGAGGTGGTTGAAGAGCTTTCACAACAATTGGCAGAACGTGGCTTACAGCTCTGTAAGACTTGGCAATGGGGCAGTTACCAGTCTCAAGCCATTCATTGCTCACTGCCTCATGGTTCAAAGAGTCACTACCCTGAAGATCCAAATGAACATATGTCAGAAGTTTCAGTAGAAGAAATCAACTGTTATCTCAATACAATACTAAACAGTACTTTTAACCATTAAATGGACAATATTGATCCACTTGTACTTCTGAAGATTTCCTCTTGTTTGGCTACCTTGGATTTCTTTTCCTGGTTCTTCCATTTCTCAGAAAAGAAATTGAAGCTGAAGGGCCCTCCTGGCCCAAATGCAGAGAGACTAATAGTCGCTGCTTTCGCTGCTAAGGGATTAAAATGGGCTGCAGGCTCAGGCTCCATATTCTTGGAATGAGAATATGACCCCCCTGAAAGGGGGACTACACCATCCTTCCCATGGAAAAGCCTAAATGCCATATCGAAGTTAGGACCATCTTCAAAGATTGGACCTTTGGCTTCCCGTCTCTGAAGAAGAAAAGGAAATGGATACAAGGTGTTACATAGGCACAGCAACTTCATTATATAACCATACATAACTAAAGGAACACATTCAGCATGAAGACACTCACAGGCAAGGGGAAATTCCTTGGGGAGAAGGAAAAGTTGGTGGGTTCATTAATGTTCCTTAGGAATGGACATCTTTGAATGTCAGGAAGATCAGAGCATTGCTCATTCGACAGCGTGGCTTCACTTAAACCCTTAAAGAAGAACTCCATGTTTCCTTTTGCAGACCAAATTAAGCTGAAAAGAAAAACAGATAATTCAATAAAAGACATATTTGCAATAAGCCCATTACAAGAAATTTGGTAATTTTATGAAATAAATTTGTAGGAAAAGGAAATTGAGATTCTTTCTAACATTTGCATTAGCCATAAACAGAGAGAAAGAGCATCCAAATTTTGTGATCAAATCAACAATTGAAGAATGAGCAAAGTGGGTTACAACAACAATATCTAGATTTGTTCCTCGGACAGATCTACAAGTTGTTCACTCAATGACATAGCATGTCCATTATTTAGGTATCAACCCAAAAATTTAGTCAGCCACCTTACATCCTCAATGGATCAGTACTTGGAAATCATTTCATTTGATCACATTTTATAATTATACTCATGCCAAGAATAGAAAAGCAAATATTTTGACAGATAAAAGTAGTGATTTAGCATCATAAGAGAAAGATAGCATATGTATAGTTATTCAGTAATGTATATCCAAGAGAAGAAACATATACCTTTGGGTTGATGGCGGCTGCAGAAAAGTATCCCCTTGGGGCAGCCCCAATTGGATGTCATGTAGATTCCCAGAAGGGAAGTTATTAAAATATACAACTTCTTATTCTAACGTGTAGTCGAATTAGACATCTTTTTCTCCATCTTCAACCCCTATAACTGTTGAAGCTATTTTTGATCCCTAACTGCCCAATGTGATTTACTAAATATTCTTTAGTGATACTGACTCCAAATGATTCATATACTTTATGGTGCTGACTCCAGCTCTTGAACAAGAATGAGGGTTAAATTCATCAAACATCACTTTTGTTCCCACATCCCGTATACAAGTGTTTCAGCATTAATCTTGAACTTGTAAGAACATGACACTAAAATGGAGAGAAGAACATGGCACTAAATTGAGAGAGAAGAAAAAAAGGCATTGAAACAGTAAAAGACATCCAGGGTTTCTTCATGAGCTACAATATATTTTACTGTTGTTCATGTTCAGACTTTGAAGCTGTTGAGACATTTCATCTCTTGATGTCGATTTGGAACATCTAGGACTGATTTCAGCTTTGTTTTGGTTATTCATTTGGAATACAAAATACGCTATAGTTGCTGGTACCTTGCATTTCCCTCTGTTTCTTGTATCCTTTGATGACAAACGGTGTTGATGGAAAAACATTTTAGTCAATGCTTAAATTACCTGATAAAGCTCAATTTTAGTTATTCATTTGCAATGTGCTATAGTTTCTGTGATGTATTTGTGCAATGTACTCTATTTTTGGACTCATTCAAAGATAAATTATGTTGAAAAATCCTACTGGCCAATGTTTAAGTTGTTACCTGTTAATCACATAGAAGATTTTATACTTTTCCCATCATTGTCACGTGTTCTGGCTTGGTGTTTACTATTAGGGTAAAGCTTCTCAGAACAGCCCACCTTGATAAGCTTATCAATGGGTCCCAAATATCCGCAACACAACAGACTGGATGGTGGCCCAAATTTTGTGGACAAGTAGACCCTAGGCATGCTACTCACATGTAAAATTTCAGCCCAACGGAGTTTGTCAAATGGAAGAATAGAGGTTGAAAATTCAAGTCTATGAGAGAGATCACAGTAGTGTTTGAAGTACTATAGGCATGCATGAACATACATAGGATGTATGCTAATACATAGGAGGAGGGTATTTGATTGAATTAGGCTTTGAAATTTGACAAGTGGCTAGTTCAGACCTTATCTAATAGCAGAATTGCCATATCATCGTTCCACGTGGCACAATGAAGATCGGCCAGTTTGGTAATCAAACCCGACAAGTCAAATGAATTTTTTCATTATTATTGAGCATCAGCATACTAAAGTCATCGTACTTATATTATCATCTCCATGAAGCCTTTATACTTGTCATTTTTATTTTCGTTATTATTGAGCATCAGCATACTAAAGTCATCGTACTTATATTATCATCTCCATGAAGCCTTTATACTTGTCATTTTTATTTTCTCAAGCCTTTATATCTATATGTCTCTTCTACTCAGTTATCAATCTCTCTCCAGTTAAATGTTAACTAAACCACGTGAGTCAACTTCTGCATATGACACTCAATAGCAACCATAGTATAAAAATATGTAAAAGATGGAATGAATAATATGCAGATAGAATAGATAGATCCACAAGTGGTGGTCCTTAGTTAATTGGGGAGAACAGAATATCAAAATTTCAGACCAATCCAACGGTAGATTATGACAGAAAGAGAGAAACTGCTCACCAGTCACACATGCATGCAACGCAGCACAGCACACACACTCAAAATTTCTTTCTAAGAATCCATAAATTCGTGTAGAATTACAACCCTATTTATAAAGACCAAATAAACTGACCTTTTTACCAAAAATAAAAAATAAACTGACCTTAGCCCTCCTAAATCAAAGAAATAACTATCCCTTCAAGTTATCAAAACAAAAGCTAATTTAACCGGACCAAATACTTGTTATATAAGACTCCATACAATATAAAAATAAGACCTACTCATATACATATAATATCTTTTACAGGTTGGCACTTAAAGTTTTCTTCTTTCACTCCTATTGATGACCATAAGACTGATGCCAATTCTTCTTATTATCCACCTCCATTGTTGGAAAAAGTCAACTTTAAGTACCTAGATCTCAAGTTACAAATTAAACTTATCTTGAGTCCTAAATAAATAAATCATTTATACCGGACAAAAACCTAATCATTTTAAAGCATTTAACTGAAGTCAATATATAAGAAAAACTTTGAGATCCTGTGCACAGAAAAGCTCAATAAACAAGTTTCTACAGGAACCAACCATTCTCGTATTAACATTGTAAAAGAAAACTATGCCTATGTTGTCTACACCCAGCCTTGAATAACCCATTTGGATTTCAACCACACCAAGTATCCTTTCTAAAAAAACTCATGCATACAGCACTACAACACACTCCAATTTGAAACTATTTCCACATCACAGAAACTGCATTTTCTCTTAAGAAAAGAGCATGAACCTAATAAATACCCCCAAATGAGTTAATGATGTTATGATATTGAAAAATAAAAGATAAATCAACCATAGTGAAACCACAAGACCTCCTTAAAACATCAATTTTCTAAATCACAAAGCCAGCAATCATTTAGCACCGAAACCGTAAATTTTCCTCAAAACGACACACAAAAGGCAAAAATTCTAATTGCAACCACTAATTTGTCTGTGAAACAAGGGAGAATTCACGAAAACTAACAAATCAGAATTTGCAACCAAGGATGTTTGCTTACCGTTCCACCCTCCCAATAAATGCAGTGCCAGAGACGAAAGCCCCTTAGATCACCGAATCTATTGCCTTAAATCTGCAATTAATCAGAAAAACAATGAGCAGAACTGAAATTCAAACATTAGATTGAATCAAAACAAACAAAATCTCAAATTTTCTTGCTGAATTGAACAAAAAAAAAAAAAAAAGACAAAGTATAAGTTGAATAGAGAAAAAAGGAGGAGGCAGGAGAGAGTCGTCGCTACCCGAAAGCTTCCTAATTCCGAACCAACGTGTGGCGAACACAGTAACCTCCTATTAATTCGCAGCCCTGTTCTATAATTCCTGGAAATGATGATTAACAAACAACCGATGGATCTTTTATGAAACGAAGAATCAAACGTTAGATATAAAAATCTCATGCATTATCAACGACGAATGAGCTTTTCTCCATCTTTGGATCTGTAAAAATAATCAGGGATCCTGGTGGACGCTGGCACCATCGACAAGACCATAGACTCAGTTTTTAGATATGAAAATCTCATGCATTATCATCCCGTTAGCATGTAATACCAAAAACACCCCTGTGGATTTCGGAATTTTACAGAGGAATGTCCTTTTCTTTGTGGTTTTGGTGGTGGGAGTTGTTGAAAGTTGAGGGTGAAACACACGGTGTTTGGTACAGCAAGAATCATGTGGACTTGGAGATACACGTCGTTTACGTCACGTGATATGTTGAGGGTATTATTGTCATTTTGAAAATTACATTTGGTCAAATCATTCGTCGACCAAAAAATAAAAATCAGCTGAAATCAGCAGTATTTGTTAGGTGTGGAATGTTGACCATATGGCAGTCACCTTCAAAGGAAGTCGTGGGTGAAAATTAAAAAAATTAAAAATTAAATAAATAAAAAAATTAGTCAAATGAAACAGGATTGAATATGTCAGAGACATAAATTTAAGGTTTTTTATCAGACCGAGTCTTACGAAAACAGTATACTAAGACTTAGGTTTTTTTGGTAAAATTTATATTTATATTTATATTTTATTTATAATAAATTATTTTTAAAAATAAATTATGAGTTATAAATACTAATCGTTTGATAATACTAGACAAAAATAATAAACACCTTTTACTCTATTTGTAGATTCTAATTTATTTTAATTTATTTTAAATATAAATAAATATCATAAATCATTATTAAATAATTATTTATGTCATGATATATTATATAATTAATTCTAGGGAAAATTTCTTCCACCTCTCATCCAGGAATCCTAAAAGACTATCACCCCCCAACTTGACTGAAAATGTCTCCCACCTCCCCTATTTTTGAAAATAATCTCTCTCATTTAATTTGGTGATGATATTTATCATCATCAATATTTTTTAGACTAGTATACCCTCAAATTGATTTAAAATAGATTTTATCAAAAAAAATTATTTGAATTTAATTTATATATATATATATATATTAAAAAATTAAAAAGAGAAATCGTGAGATACTAAATAGATCTTACCAAAAAAAAAAAAAAAAGATACTAAATAGATTTAGGGTAATCGAATTTAATTACTAAAATCTCAAAAAGGGATTTACTAAAACTCTCCCAACTCTCTCTCTCTCTCTCTCTCTCTCTCTCTCTCGACATTTCCATTTTTTTTACTTTCTTCCTTATTTCTCTACCGCTGCTAGTGGAGATGATGGAGTCAATAAAGTTCAGATTTCATTTCTAACAAGGCAATCTGATTTTTGTCATCTTTCAATTCATTTGACATCATTTTCAATCGATATGTTCCCATCCAATTTGAGTTCAAGATGAACACAGGCCCCCTCTGTTTTTTTTTTAACCCACGAACAATGAAAAGAAAAAGGAAAAAATTGAAGAACAGGGAACAGCGGCGGGAAAAAAATAGGGATAGAGAAAGAGATAGAGATAGAGATAGGGGAAGAGAAAGAAGATCCCTGCGGTTAATGGTCTCTGCCATTTAGGGTTTCTTGAGTTGAAAAACAAGGAGCAGTGGCGGTCTCCAGCAGCGGCGGTCTCCGGCGAGTTGAAGATGAGGTGGTCTCCAGCGAGTTGAAGAAGAGAGAGCAACAGTAGAGAAATAAGGAAGAAAGTAAAAAAAAATTTGAAATGCAGAGAGAGTTCGTTGGGAGAGTTTTAGTAAATCTCTTTTTGGATTTTAGTAATTATATTCGATTACCCTAAATCTATTTAGTTTTTTTTTTTTTTTTGGGTAAGATCTATTTAGTATCTCATATTTTCTGAGAGCTGAGATAAGCTGAGAGCGAAATATATTTTTTGTCTTTGAGGAGTGGATCTCTAACTTCCTTAAAATATAAAATTTAAACAGGAAAGACAGCTTTAAGTCCTTAATTATGTTTGAAGATTTGTTTTTAGTGTGGGGTGATGTGGTGATATCTGCGATGGTGGGTTAGAGCTAAGATGTTTTGATTTTAACTCAAAACTCTCTTCAATATTACTCTTCTATGCCTAGCTATGTTTATCCAGTCCACCACAACAGGAAAAGATCTTTTCACAATCATTTGACTTTTGCAGCTGCATAATTTAAGACACCAATAAATGACGAGAAAGAGTTTTCCACGGATTCACATCCTCTCCTCCCAGTGATTCGGGAGGGGGGATGTTCCCGTCGAATGGTCGATACGTGGGACTCGTATTCATCCGAGCCCTTTATTCAAGAAGACACCAAACCAACAAGCTGAGCTGACAGGGGATGTCGGCTGGGATGGAGGGCTCGGATTAACCCAAGCCCCACAGATAGACCATCCAACGGGGGCGTCCCCCTCCTCTCGAATCACCGGGAGGAGAGGATTTAAATCCGTTTTCCACGACATAGAATGGAAAACTAGACAGAAGATGACAGTCAGATTTGTTTAACAGGAGGGGCTTACAAATTTTTTCTTTTTTCTTCTTTCTTCTAAAGCATGGATCACATTTTTTTTTCTCAAAAAGAAAAAAAAATGTATGAATGTGAATCGAACTCATTATGTGAGAAAACGTGGAAAAGATCTTCCCACTGTATTCTAAAGGGATAGCTTAGTTGGCAAAAGACTAACACTACAAAATGAAGAGGTCATGAATTCAATTCTCCTTGGAGACCCTACCTAAAAATAAAAAAAACTCCCCATCGTAGAATTGTGACATTTTTTTAACACACCCAAATTATAGGTTATAGTCTTCTCAACCATCCCCACATTTTGTCCACTATCTTCCACGTTTTTTCTTTTTGTTTAAATCTTTACAAAGTACTTTAAGGTTCTCTTTGGTTCTATTTCAGATTGATTTCATGAAACATGTTAACAAATAGATTTTAGTCAAGAAATTGAAATTTGTTTGGTTGTATCAATTGAATAGCACGAAAGAGAAACATGTTTGGTAGTACTCTTTCTAAAAATATTTTATCCCTCTTCTAACTCTCTCTCCTCGTTTTCTTAGCCACTATTGCAATGCCCTCAGGTTTTTATGTTGTTGTTCGTTTCTCTTATTGATGTTTATTGTTCGCATTTGGCGAAGAAAGGAACAAAAAAGAAGAAGAAGAAAAAGAAATGGAAACCTGAGACGAGGTATGGTCTAGTGACTTTCTTCATTGTGGAGCTTTGAACCCCTTGTTTCATTTTTACGATTGAAGTGACATTTTTACCCCGAATTTTGAGCATTGTCAACACGTGCTCTTTAGTTACCAACACGAAATTGAATGAAAAGATTTCATGGTGAAATTGTGAAGGAGCTTATCACTTATTTCGGGATTTCATGTGAAA
This sequence comes from Protea cynaroides, assembly GCA_028583415.1. Classification (NCBI taxonomy): domain Eukaryota; kingdom Viridiplantae; phylum Streptophyta; class Magnoliopsida; order Proteales; family Proteaceae; genus Protea; species Protea cynaroides. The sequence goes on along the minus strand of CM053276.1, from coordinate 95,446,504 downwards.
TTGATTTCAAGTTTAACGAAATTGAATACAGAAACCCAACCAAATGGTCAATGAAATTGAAATCATCATGTAAAATTGAAATAGAAAACAAACCAAAGGGAGTATTAATAACAAGAAACCAAATTACAGGTGGTATACAAGTATGCTCGCCTCTCTAACCATCCGATCATTATATGCATACTTTCACCATAATCATAACCAGAGGACAAAGCATGTGTGGATGCATTTTTGACCGTCTGATCTTCTGTGTGACTATCTATCTCTATGATTTTCCCAAAAATGTACTTGGGACTCAGAGAGAGAGACAGATTAAATTATCAACTGGGCTACGATTAAGAGTGTTAAACGGTTTATTATCAATTAAATGGTGCAGTGCGTTGCATAGGAGGGTAAAACCTAATTCAAATCAATTAACTAAATGGTGTCAAAATTACTACCAAAACCGATTAATCGGCTATTCGATTTTTAATATTGGTTTTTCATATTAAAAGATTTTGCATGCAGTTTATAAATGGTTTAAAGCTTTGATTCCCCTAATCAGTTTCCAAAGGACTGGGTTGCCATTAAATTGTGTAGTTGCCATTAATCAGTTTCCCCTAATATTTGAAAAATAATTTTATAATATATTATAACAGTTAAACTTAAAACTAGTCAATCCATTTGCTGTTCAAATTTGACATGTATGTCAATCAAATGCCATCTTTAAGGATCAAGTCTTAAAATTTATTTGTGGACTCTAAAAGAATGGCAGCCACATTTTAAATTAGAGATTTACAACCTAAATATTGTAAATCCAATGATATTCATATCCAAAGGTTTTTACTGAGAACTAAACCATGTGGGATGTGCAGGGACAAAAAAAAATGGAATAAGTGATTCAGAGAAAATGAAAGATTGTGTATGTGTGATTTTAGTTTAGGTTAAGTTAAAGTTTAGGACTTGACTTAGGATTAGGGGCTAGGGATTTTTGAAGCCAAATTAACTGGTTTAAACAGTCCATAAATGGTTATGCATGTATTCGAATTAAACGGTAAACGGCATGAAAACCCAAACCAAAACCGAACTGTTTGTTTACTAATAGTTTGCCAATTCCAGGGTAAATGGTTAGAATCCATTTCAATAAACGGTTTCGATTCATTTCTTGCACCCTTAGCTATGAACACTCATGAAATGCATAGTATCACTGAACACAATCACCAAACCTCGAAATCTTTGAACCTACTCCATTACTTTGAACAGGATCAGTTATTGACATGGCTAGTCTAAACTCCAGGGTGTAATAAACTGTAGCTGTGTTATATTCCGTTTATTTCAATTAAAAAATTTCCTTCTGACAAATTTATATTCTACATATTATAATTTTATTTGATAAATAATGTACTTATGTACATGCCTATAGCATAATGGACGTATGACCAATTTTTGCTCTCGTATTTTTATAGAAAAAGACATTAAACACAATACTAAATACACACTATACTATTGTCATGCCTGTTTTTTAAAGTTATATTGGAGTCTAAATCTGTTTAATACCAATACATATCCATACCCTGTTCTTGTGCCGTACCTATAATTACCAACCACATGCCAACCAAAAACGTGGCTTTAAGCTCTTAATTGTGAAGACCAACTGAATTACCCCTTGGGATTTTACAGATCAGAATGTTTTTGTGATGTGGCATTATCAAACAAGTTTGAAAATCCAGATTGAGAGGATTCACTGAAAACCGAATCAGCCTAGACTGAATTAAACCCCCAACCAAATCCACAAGACTTGAAGTGGAAAAGGGAAGCCAACCACATGTCATTAACCATTAGCAAGGACAGCACAAACTCACCAAATCCTGGGTTCAAGGGTCGAGAACACAGTAACAGCACAACCTGTACAGCATGCAAATCAAACTTTGAAAAGAGAATTTAAATGCAAAAGCAAATAAGTTTCAGGTACCCGAACAAGCCCAAGGAATTTCATCAAAAAAACAAACTTTCAAGCCCTAGAAAATATATTACAGGAATACAAAAACCACATTCGAATTTACCATGCTTTCTTACAAGAGGAATTCATCAAGGTGAGCTCCAGATTTGGCAACAAAATTACCCCAGATTTGTCAACTGAAAAAACTTAAATCACCTTTTGTCAAATCGCTTGACCAAGTTTCCAGATCACCACTGGGAATTGCATCTGTGAATTAACTCATCCCCAATGAAGCATTGGCAGGGTATGGGCTTAGCTTCAAAAAAATTCACCATTAGAAAATTCAAAATCCTCCCACATGTTGCTTTGGAACACTTCCATATCTACCAGCAATACCACTGCTTCCATAAGCTGAATTTACAGCAGCTGGTCCAGGACAATCTCTTGCCCAGTGTCCAACTTGATGGCATTTGTAGCACTCCCCAGAGGTACCACCACCACTTACTCCAGCAGAAGGGGCCCTATTGATGAAACCTCCTCCCATTGGTTGTCCCTGTACGCTCACACTCGGACAGTTCTGAGAAGTGTGGCCTGTGCCACCACAGCTGTTACAGTGTAGATACACACCTGTCGCCCCGGCAGTACCCCTCTCACTACTGTATTGATTTCCATAATGACCCATCTGGTTTGCCGGTAGACCAATATTTCTACCAGCACCACCACTACTCCCTAAGTAGTTCACCGCAGGAGGTGTAGCAGACCTGACTCCCATGCCCCCATATGCAGAGTAACTAATTGCAGAATCAGGATTGGTAGCTGCTTTCTGGGCAAAAGCACTAGTATCCCCTCCCTGAAGTTTATCAATCAAAGCTAAGAGAAACATGGATTCAGATGAAAAATTCACTCTCTCAGCTTTAACCACAGTCGATTTAACACGTTGTTCGTCACTGAATGTCTCCTCTTTCACTTTCAACTTGAATAAAAACCTAGAAAAGAGAACATTACGTATAATCTCTGAAAATTTTTCATCATCTTGTTCCTCATATTTCAAATAAAACAAGTCCTTCGCAGAAATACCCATGATATCCTCGCCTGATTCCTGGAATGCAGTAACCCAGGTTAAACCTGTATGATCCTGTACCTGCATCTGGAGAATGTATCTATAATCACATTCATCAACACACTGATCACACCTATCACACCGCCATTTCCCATCTCCATTGTTAACAACCTTCTTGTTACACTGACGATCCCCAATCATGATGGGACATGCTGTGTAGCAGAAGTTATCAACCTTAATAAACGTAACCTTGACACTGATGGTGATCCAATCAGGCTTTTCAGATGTTCCTAGCTTCTCGTCCTTGATCTGGGACACCGTTTTACGGACATCAGTCCTCCCAGCTCCTGATGTTTCCCTTGAAATAGAAATAGAGGGAGTGTTCTTTCCCTCCTTGAGGAACCATTCTTTTAACTTGCGGGCTTCCGGAAAGTCGGGATCTATGAACAACTGGGTCGAAGCAATTGTCCCCACTGACTTCCCACTGAAGTCATTGATTCTACCAGCTTTCACGGCCAAAATAGGATATGCCCCAGAATCACGCATATCTTGCAGTCTCTGCCCTTCTGCATTGCAGAAATTTCCCCAAAAAGTTATCTCACAACTTCGGCCAGACATGTCCTTTAACTGGAGGGTTCTTTTATATGTCTCGATTCCATTTTTCCTCATTATTGAAGCAGAGGGATTGATGGAAGAAACTACTCCAATAATATCGACAATCGCGTTGTTCTCCAGGCCTTCCACATCACTTATGGGGCGGAAATGAAATTGCTGTCTAGGTATTGAGTTGTCATCTTCAAAGCAGGGTTGTACAGTTGAAGAGCTTTCCAGAAGGATTTCATGGTCATTATTAAGGTGATTGAAATTCTTTTGAGCAGGTCTCAAACTTCCCCTGGAAATCAAGTACACTTTCCCAGCCTCAATCTGATTGTAGAACTGGTCAGCCACTGCATTAAAGCAAGTTACCCGTATTTCTCCACCATCAGAATCAAGCAAATCAAAAGAGAAGACCTTTCCATCACCACGAGGATTATTATAGTGCCGGAGGTCCCCCTTGGCTGTCACCCTAGCTTTAATTGTCCACCTGCCTTGGTAAGGATTTAAAGCAGCAATAGGGATTATCCGAGTAGGAGCTTCATTCTTGGCTATAGGTCCTCTGTTTGTGTACATTGGAGGCGGCTGTTGAAATGGGGGCTGCATAGGACGGGAATAAGTATTCATAGTAACACGTGAACCTTCTACTTGGTTGCTGCGAAAACTTTGGTTTTTCTCACTGTAATTCATAGGTGATTTTGCTGATTCAGGATGGGCAGAACCAACGTCTGTTTTGGGATAGATACGAGTTCCATTAGGTGCAGAATACTGTCCTGAGTCAGGATTTCCAGAATATGAACTACCATAAGATGGGACAGGTTCAGCTTTTGGAACATGTAGAGGAACTCCACCAGCTACATTTTGTCCACCTAGTTGACCACTGGAAAGTGAACCACCCCCATATGATTGAGTATTCCCTGTTGATATCCCAGACTGATTTACAGAAGGCGGGATGGAGACAGAAGGCCTTGTCGCAGAAGCAGCAGGACCACCGGTAGCACCACCTTGAGCATATTGCTTTGGTTCTCCAATGGGATCGCACTTTTCAAGAAGTACATCCAAATCAATGATAATAATAATCCTGAGTGGAGTAAATGAGATCAGAAAAACAGCAATGAAATAAAATTCTACTTGAAACAAAATAATTTTTTGTGTTTGATAATAACAATTTATTAAAGGAGAAAAAGCACATAGAGATATACGCAGATATATAAGAATGCAAACAAGTATAACAACAAAGCTACCCCTCCCGATGATGATCAACCTCTAAAACCCAATCAAAGACTGCTATGAGTTCTAATTTACTTTCATAAAGGAATGGAGTCCCAAAAACAGATTCATGGTCTGATTACCACTTGCTTAGCCAAATCATCTGCAACCTCATTTGCACTGCTTGGTTGCCAACAAAATCAACAAATAGCACTATTGTGGCCAGCTAAGACTGAATTTTGATGATAGAGAGTTAGGGTTTCAGTGTTAGAGATTACAAATGATTTTCATTTAATCTTGAGCACTCTATTCATTGTGTTTTTTTGGAATTACATGCACAAGATATGCGACAAGAGTTAAAATAATCACTTATATGGGAAAATAAATAGTAGCCAATCATGAAAAGTATATTGAGAACATTGAAAGTTAAAATTAAAAATTGAGTTGAACACAGTAGTTAGTCAGCTTATCTGGATGTTTAGCGTTGGCTGGTACTACGTAGTAGTCACCTTGGGTTCCAAATCTTAGGCGAAGTCTTCTGAATTTCTATTTTGTTACCATACTTGAAAAAGTATGATTCATTTACCTCTCTCTCTCTCTCTCTCTCTCTCTCTCTCTCTCTCTCTCTCTCTCTCTCTCTCTCTCCCCCCTTTTTCCCTTTTCATAAGCCAATAAGATTCTAATGGCCCAAGAGAGTATAGAAAACATCTCAATGAAAAAAGATGGCTTATTTATATCTAGCTTGAGTTAGCATCCTGTTCACACATTAGCAAGCATTATCATACAAGGTACTAAAATCTATGCAGGAGTCCCACACAATGATGTTAGCATATCTCCATAACTTTCCATTCACCCTACGCTCACATTATGGGAGTAAATCTACCTCAATGATAAAAAACCTCAGCAAGAAGAATGAAAAGTTTTCAAGCATCAAAGAGGTCACCTAATTTTCACCACATCACTGATCCTCTACCACACATACCCAGACAACAATGTTGAAACATGCAATTCAAACAAGGATCAACCCCTACTGCAAACAACATAAATTAAACAAAAGAAGAAGCATCAAAGTTTGGCATAAGAATTAAATTTCAACTACCACCCAAAATAGTTTTGAAACATCACCTACCACCCACAACTTCAAAAAACATCACCTACCACCCAAACATTTACCACCGTTAATCAAATTGATCCACTCCGTTAAACATATACCGTTAGTTCCTGATTTCATCTAAAATCAATCTTAAAATGGACAATAATACCCTCTTCTTCTCTCAAGTTCTTTTAAAAACAATAAAAAAACTCTCTTGCTCTGAAAGTGTTCTTCGCCAACGACGATATCAAGCTTCATGCTCTTTGTGCATCTCTTCATCTTCGTTGATGCCTATGCCATTCTCGAATCTGTGCATCAAACCTCATCATCGAAGGTTTTGTGGAGAGCCAAGCGATGAAAATAGCAGGATTTCGGGCACCTGAAATTTCTAGCAAATCTGAAGCATTGATCACTAAGAAAAACTTAATCCCCTGGATTATACAGTTCGGTACGAAGGTTCTCCCCTGGATCCATCAGAATTCGAAACATAAGTGTTGGCATTAACCGAATAACTGGTACCAATTGGTTCTTTCAAGTTAATCGATGCCTCCTAGATGATTTAAAGAACAAGGGAATATTATCCTCCTCAAACTCCATTAGGAATCTGCAATTGCAAAAACCACTCATTCCTAAAACCTAGAATATTATCCTCCTCAAACCAAGGAGGATGAGAGAAGAGTTAGAAATCAAGAGCAAAGAAGGAAGGGTTTCAGAGATTTTTTTCAAATTGCTCTAAAGGTAAGAGTTGTTTGCTCTTCTCCATGGCTTCCTTCTTCAGCACGGAATCGTTGTTCTCTTGGCTAGTCCTGCTGCTAAATCTGCTGCAAGTTCAGCATCACTGATGCCTTTGGCCCGAAAATCTCGATCTTCCCCCTTTTATTAGGTTAGCGCCGACTACATCGCTCTGAAAATTTACCTCTGTTTCGTCTTCTTGAACTTGGTCCGATTGTCCTTCATTTCCCTAACCATCGTCTTTGATCTCCAGATGGTTCTTCTCCACAAGCTCACTGAACAACAACGAACCCACCTTCGACAACCCTTGTTTTTCTCGATTGTTGCAGAGAACCTAGTACCTTTCAGGCACTTTTTTTTTGGTAAAATTTTTCAGGCATTGATTTGTGCATTTCAGAGATACAATAAATTTGTTAATTTCGTTATGATGGAAAAAAAACAAAAGGGTAAAAATGTCTAACAGTGATTTCAGTCTCTTCCGTCAATTACTTGGGTGTAATTGATGTTTCTGAAAGTTGTGGGTGATAGGTGATGTTTCAAAACTATTATGGGTGGTAGCTGAAATTTATCCTTTGGCATAATCTTCTCTTCTTCTTCAATGAAGGTTTAACCTTAAACCGTCACATCTTATTTTCAACTTTCAAGTCTGATGTCTTTCCAATTATTGTCAATGTCACTATGCAAGCAATAAAGGTTGAAAATTAAGCATCAATGGTACTCATTAACTCTAACTTTATCAAGGAAAACATTTTCCAGTGAAGACATCAATCAAGTAACCCAATATCCAAAGTCAAGACCTTCCCATACTCCAACTAACCTGGGACTTCCAAGAGAGCAACCATCAAAATTTGGCATGATCTTCTCTTCACCACTGTGATCTAAGCTTGGACTCTGATTCCTTATTTTCAATTTGAAAGAGTGATAGCTTGTCCACCAATCAGCTTTGTTCGATGTCTTACTTGAAGCAAAACCTAAGCTATGCATGTCTTTCTTCAGTACCCCCCGAGAGTCATCTTAGATCTACCCCTACCTCTTTTAGATCCTTCAATCTGAATCAAATCACTCCTCCGTACAGGGGCATGTAACGGCCTCCATTGAACATGGTCATACCATCTCAAATGACTTTCTCATAACTGATCATGTATCGGCGTTACTCCCAAATCAGCTCTAATACGATCATTCCTTACCTTATCCTTCCTAGTTTTGCCACACATCCATCTTAACATCCTCATCTCAGCTACATTAAGTTCATCTCAACTGCACTAAGTTTATTATGACATTATATAATAATCCTTAAAAAATTTCTCTATGTTAATTCACGATAGTATTACACAAATCTTCCGATGACCTTTTGATTCTTTTGGAAGATTTTAAGTCTACTTGATCTAGAAACATCCAGATAAAAGCTCTATGATGCAAGCCAGGTCTATTCTAGAAGAAGGGGCCGAAAACAACCAATTGGGCCTGGCCCAACTAGTCAATCCAATTCTGATTAGGCAACCAGCCCAACCAGACCCATCCAATTACTGCCAGCCAAATCTATCCAGTTAGAGTCAACAGCAGTAGCTCTATTTGATTATTAGTTTTTAATAGTCTTATTTCTTTCCTAAAATATAGGCTAATTAGTTTAGAAGTCATAATTTCTTGGAGACTAAGAATTTCCTTGAATTTAGTTTCCTAAAAGTATTTAGAAACTTTCCTATTTTCTAGTTTTGGAAACTTTCCTATCTTTTGTTTTTAGAAACTTCCTATTCTATAAAGGAAGTTTAGTTTCCAATTTCAGTTTGAGACTTTCCTATTTGTTTGTAATCTTTCAAATTATAAATAAGAGAAGAATAGCTGAGGGGAAAAAGTTAGATTTTCCAGGAAAAAAAAAAAAAAAAGAGTCAAAACTCCTATTTTTCTGATTGAGTCTCTGTCTCCAAGGTTGTGAGACTCAACCAAACTGTTTTCTCTTTGTGTGATTAATACTTTTTTTCTTGTTCTCCATTCTTCAAATCTGCCTGGGCAACATTGATTTCTGCATAAAGATATAAAATCCTTGCTGTTTTGGGACTGAGCATAATCAAACAACTCAGGATTTCTCCAGGTCTGGTGGTAACATGAACTAACACCTTGCAGCAGCTGATTGCTTCAATCTTCTCTTGATTAATCCCAAATTCCTACTAGTGTTCACAATTGAAGTGAAGAAAATCTCCTATCAATTTCAAGTGTGTTCAACGGCTGAATTCTAAGATAAGTTGATTTTCCTTTAGCCTATTAAATCTGTCTTTTGTGATTGGACTGTGTAAGATCCTGTAGCAAAGAGGGATTGTCAATTTGAATTGTCTTGAACCCTCTTTGTCATCACTCTATTAATAGAACAAAAACAAAAGCCAACCACCAGGAATAAGAACTCAATTCATACTAGAAAGAAGAGGAAGACGAAAAGAACCTGCAGTTTGGTTGGAGCTGGTTTGAACCAGTTTTCTAGTTCAATTCTGGTCATGTGAGTCAGTTCTGGTTGACTCAAGAAACGAGAGAGGTTGTGGAATAGTTTTAGGAGTCTTCATGTCCTTTATTTTATTATCATAATGTTGCTTTAACTAAACTGAATCAGATTACTATAAAACCAGTCAATTTCAGTCTCTTTTGTTTATTTTATGATAGAATCCTAATCAATTAATATCACTTCCAAAGCAAGCAATTGGCTGGAGGAGTTTTAGGCTTAGTTTGAGTCTTTATATTTTATTCAAGGGGAAATTTTATGTCCCCCTTGTACTATTTACTCAAACTCCCCTACCCCAAACTTCTTTTCTAATTCCCCAAAAAAGTAAACTTTCACTTCTCTCTCCCTTAACAATTAAAAATCCCTAAAATACCCCTGCTCCTTCCCACACCACCCTCCCACAATCCCCTCCGGCAACCTTTGCATCTCCCTTTGCTCCCTATGCATCTCCCCTCACCAAACACAAGCTTCATCACCTCTCAGGTGCTCAAATTGATCAACAATTTGTGTGCTAGAAGAAGACATACTTTGGGTGGAATGTGATATTGCTGGGGAGTGATTATCATCCAGGGACCTGAAGGTAATGACTTGCAACTCTGCATATATGGGGCTCGAGCTTTAAGTATGTAAGCTGCTACACTGCCCTATCCAAGCAATTGATTATTGATTAACTTCATTTCCAATAAATACATTGAACACGTGCCCAAAATGTAATGCCCAACCTCCGCACAACCGTCAATATATTGTCCTATTTGGCCCATGGGCCTCAAGGCTTTAAAACGTATCTAGACATGATAGGGAAGTTAAGGGTTATCAACTAGCCAAGTCTCTTCCCCTTAACCAATGTGGGACTAAGTTTTGTGCACCCTTTATCGATCTCCCAAACCAACTGGTACTCGTCATATCTTGGTAGGAACCCCTCACCGATCTCCCAATATGGTCGGTACTCACCGCCCTTGAGTGTCACATTCTCCCCCCCCCCCTCGGGCACAACTTCCCCGCTGTGGCCCCACACGGTGTCAAGGTCCGCTCTGATACCTACTATAACACCCCAACCTCCAAACAACCGTCAAGATATTGTCCTCTTTGGCTCATGGGCCTCAAGGCTTTAAAACGCGTCTTGAAATGTTAAGGAGGTTAAGGGTTATCAACTAGCCCAATCTCTTCCCCCTAACCAATGTGGGACTAAGTTTTGTGTACCTTTATTGATCTCCCAAACCACCTGGTACTCGCCGTATCTTGTAGGGACCCCTCAACAATCTCCCAGGATGGTCTGTACTCGCCACTCTCAGATGTCACACAAAACCTAAGAAAGGATTTGCAATTTTCTTGTTGATCTCCTTTAGAATCTAGGCTTATCTTCTCCATTTTTCTGAAATTTCAAACCAAGAGTTAGGATCTAGAGTCCCATCCCTCTAACTGGGGTTTGATCTGATTCATCTCCTTTCAGGTTTATAAAATCAATCATATTCTAATTAGCTTCACATAGAATCTTTTGTTAGTTCAGCAACTTTCAAGAGACCTCTACCAGCCACTTCTCCAGTTCCCTCAAGCCAGGCACTCACAATGATCTCACCAAATGACACCACCCGTGGAGGTCATGGCAAGGGCCACAAGCCTTGGAAGGAATCCATCATCAAAGAAAACGCTCTGCTCGATAATGACAACTAGAAGAGCCTCAACCAGTCGGCCTTAGAAACCCAAAATCACCCTCAAGGTAGAAATCTGAATTCCTTTCTGAAACCCCATCTTCAGTTTCCTATTATTATCAAAAGGAGACATTTTTTCTGAAATGGGAGTCAAGCACTTCTTGCTTTCGGCAGGCTTCCATTAACCCCTCCATAGTTTGTTCTTCAAAGAAGAGATAGCATCCAATAAAATGGCAGCAATACATAAACAAGTTAGGTTAGCCAATTAGAGAGAAAGAAAGAAGCGTTCGAAGAGAAGTTTCATGTCCTTTTTCTCTATCTCCATCATCAACAGTTACTTCTTTCTTCTTCCTCTTTTCTTCTAGAATTTCTTTCAAGAAGCAATGAATCACATAGGGAATGGTGACACAAAATAACAGAATGTTTTTCTGGATTGGAGTTGTTGTTGTTGCCCTTTTGAGTGTCATTTATGAGCTTTTGTTGGTTGTCAATAATGTCTGGTTTGGTGTAGTGAATTAGGTCTCAACATTTCATTCCTCTCTCCTCATTAAGGAAGTGAAGTGTCAATATTGGAGCCTTTGCTAACTGCAAAGTGCTCTATGACTTTTATCTTAATTGAGATGCAATGGAAGGAGGTTGGGAGTTGTAGAGGACGTGGGAGTTGGGCTACTGGAGGGGTGCCATGGGAGGGGCTGCTATAGGAGGGGACCAGGGGTAATTTTTGGGTTTTTTAATTATCAGGGAAGAAAGAGAAGTGGAAGTTTAATTCCACAGGGGAATCAGAAAAGAAGCTTGGGGTAGGAAGTTTCAGTAAAAATAGAGGAGAGATGGTAATTAGCTCTTTATTTAAATATATGTAAGGATTATGCTCTACCCACAAATTTAGTAATAAAGATGAAGCAAAGCTCGCTTGTCTGTGGATTTCAGACTTTCTCCTATGGATTCAGGAGGTACATCTGTGGATTCATGAACATATCTTTTCCCTTTCTTGTTCTATTCTCCCATCAAAGGATAGGCCAACTTTGCTCTTCTCTAAACCCTGCACATGCTTTATTTCTCTTTCCTCTTAGCTTCTGTTTTGTTTTGCTGGTTTGCCAATCTGTTAGATTTCTGCTAATGAAAGTTTCAGTTAATTAATATGATTTCCAGCTTATAGTTCTAGTTCCACTTCAGTTTCAAACCCCTAAAATTCCATCAATTTCAAGAGTCTGAGGTTGCTTCTACTTCTTCAAAATCTCTGTTCTCTGATTTAATTCCATAGATCTAATTCCAGATTACTTGTTCAATGATCAAATTTGATCATCATCACATTACTATTTGAATATCCCTGCATCGATTCTGGAGTCCTGGTTTCAGTCAACTTCTTCAATTCTGATTTCTGAAGCTAAGTTATTGCTCTCTGTTTTCTGGTTGGTCAACATTCACTGATTACTACACCTTCTTAATCTGATCTGGAAGCCCAAGGCCTGCCCTTCAAATCTGCAGTTTTCCAGCTTTCATACTCTAAGTAGGATTGTTCCGGTGTTGAGAATCTGATCATCAGATATTTTATATTCAGCAAAACTATTCCACCCTATAACAGTCCACTTGACCAGACTTTGAGCCACATCAGACCTGTTTTGATTGTGATATCTGGATTTCTCTCTTGCTGGTTTGGTTTCTAGTATCCTGTCTGGCTTTTAATGAGGTTTTCTAAACCCTATAAATTAAAAAGATGGGAAAATTATTAACTACAAAAATATCGAATGACATTGACATAATCTATTGATATTCATTTTGTTCAGACTACATGTGCATAATACACACATTTCCCTACTAATGCAACAGTTGATTCAGCATAAAATTTTTCAATACAACATTATCCAACAAAATCCAAGAACAGAAATAGAGCACTCTACAAACCACATAGACTAAATAAGTAGGATGATCCCATCCACCTTTCAATGAACTTAACTCCTTCCCAGGAGTTATACAAAGCGAAGGAGCAGCGTTTCCATAAGATACTGCCATCTAAGCACCCCATAAGGGTGCTACTGATGAACTCCTGCAAGCCTTTTGTTTAGGAGCAGTCTGCAGACACCAGATTTTGCCACCCCATTTCTGGCGATTATGATTTCAGCAAGTCAGCAAGTCTCACCCTCAGGCTTACACATAATGTAAGGATTGACCGCATTTACGTCTTCGGGCACGTGCAACCACTTTTTTCAAAAAATTCACTTAAAATAGCCTTGTTGCCTCACCCGCAACGCTGTGGGAGGGCTCACAAAGCAACAAAATGCATTGCACGACACAAGCGTATAGTTTGTAGGGGTGCAAGTTTTACCCTGACGACCCTAACCCGCCCGTGCTTTGCTCAACCTCCAGCCAACATACGGAAACCAGATAAACCAACCACAGCCCTTAAACCTGACAACAGTTGAAACTCCAGCCCGAACACCACGACAAAGGGGGCCACTTGGACTGGTTAGGGTTAGAACAGGGTACAATAATTTTTTTATCAACGGGGTCAACAGCAGTATTGGGGTTGGTTGGGTTAGGGTTGACCCCCTAAGTTGAGCCCGGTCCTTCCCGACCTTTTATATATATGAATATACTCTGGGAAGCGTTGCCAACTCTAAGAGGCGTTGAGACATTGTCTGAGAGACTGCGAATCGACTGTCGAAAAAGATTAGGTGAGAATCAAAATCTCCTGAGGAGTTTTCCCTATTTTGAGTTAAATGTTTTTTATAGTTTGATTGTTATTACTTCGATTTCATTTGCTGATCTATTAGAAAACTGTAAGGAGATTTTACTTTGTTTTGAGTTATGTGTTTTCAATCTTTCTGTTGTTCTTTTGACAGATTGAGTATGTTGTTTGATTTTTGTTGTTTTTATTTTATTTGTTGATCTTTTAGAGTTCCCCTCTGTTTTGGCTACCAATCTTGTTCATATTTTGTTCATATTTTCATCGGTAGAGATTATGATTCCCATGAGTATTGTAATGGACAATCAAAAACATGTTTAATGATCAACAGGAGATTTCGATTTGAGCTAAGATCAAATGGGTTTTAAATGAATTGCATGATTGATATCGTTTATCCTCTCTCTTTTTTTCTCTTTTTACCTACGGGGATCTTTTTTTCTCTTTTTATCTCCTCCTGAATCAAGGTTAATCATGGTTAACCTGGCCCAACCCGGTCCTGTCAGGGTCAATCAGGGCAGGTTAAGGTTAGGCCCAACCCTGCCAGGGTCAAGGTTAGGGTTGTACATTTTCTGACCCTGGCAGGGTTGGGGTTAGGGTTTTGAAAAACCCAACCCAACCTGGCCCTGTTGCAACCCTAATAGTTTAATCTAAGCCTCTTCGATACGTCACTGGCATGGCCGTGACAGTGCAGCAAGTGTCCCCGCAGATCCGTTGGGGGATGACCAGGTGCCACAATCTACCCAATTTTTGCCTATAAATACGGCACCTTTTCCTCATTTGGAAAGAGGTACAAACTTCAGAGAAAAGACCCCTAAACTTAGATTGTCAACCCCGACCCACTGACAGTAGTCCCAAAAGTTCTCCATCATGTTTCTTCCTAGCAAGAGAGCAAGCGTAGTACCTTCCCTTGAGCCGAGGGACCCACACTTTCAAGTTCGTGATTTAGAACAGAGGGACCTTTCCTTCTCAACCCTCCTTTGCCGCGGTTGGGGATAGTGGGCAGTACTTCCCCACAATATAAGTATGTTTTAGTATAAGTTAACCTAGATAATATATTTATTTGTTTGTTAACATAGCTTAACAAACAACATGTGGTCAGGCAATACACCTAGAAGAACATTCTATTTTCAATGTCTAGTAGAAAGACCAGCTTCTGCCAGATAGAATGGGTGTCTAACACCTTCCCATATCTGTAACCTGACCCTCACCCAAATCATTGAGCAAATCAGTTTTCTTGTCCGAACTACATTTGACTTGATTCCCGATGACTTGCTATTGATACATAGGCAATTTGAGAGCACAATCTCAAACTCAAGGTTCGAAAACATGAGCTCGAGGATGTCTCAACCCTCTGCCGAAATATCAATCGAAATCTCAGAGAAAACATATATTTTCTGCGCAAAAGTCTCGGGTCTCAAATGGTCTTTTTAAGAAACCCAATACGCCAACACTCCTTTAACATATATAATCACATTTAAACAATAAAATTGAAAAAATAAACACAAATTGTAATAAGAGAAGAAAGATAAGGCTGTTTTAAGAATCTCGATCAAGATTTTGACCAAAACTCTGTAAAATGTCTTTTTATATAACTGAAAAAAAATGGTCCAACCAAATTTCGATTGAGATGATTTGAGATTTACGAGATATATCGAGATGAGCCGAGATTAGACCGAAATCTCATCTCATAGCAATTCTCGTCTCAAGCCCCTCGAGAAGTTCGAGAAAATTAATATCTCGCAGCAATCTTGTGAGATTTTGAGCCATGCTCAAGCTCGATCATCCATAAAGTTCTGAATCTTATTCCAAATGGCGGCTCCCTCTTCTATTCTTAATCTCAATGATGGAAAATAAATAGACCAATGGTATAGACGTGGTCACCCAAAAGTGGCCCAGTTTGTCGTGTCCCACGATGGCAAGCGATCACACATTGAGGGCCACCTGCCCCACCCACAATCATATAGGAACAAAGGTGGTGCGGCTGGTGCTACAAGGATCATATCTTCAAAAAGTTTCAGAACACATGCCAAACATTATCTGAAAACTCAAAAGACAACAACCTAGCAGCCTAACAAATTCCAACTTACCATACAAATGTCAAGGATAGGGATAACTTCTTCTAGATGTCAAATGATATATGATGTAGTCATAAAATGCCCACTCTACTATCCTTCCCTGCAATATGTCTCCAATTATCACAATTCCCAAGAAGCTTCTCAACTTCCAAGGCACTCTCCAACAATTTTTTTTCTAATGACTATTTCCCAATAGCTACATTCCAATGGCCAAATCCCAAACAGCAAGTGCCTCCTACTAGCCTGGCTAACCAGTCTAGTTCTCTAGTCAATACCTGCCAAAGAAAGAATGTATAATTTGTTGTATCAATGATATTACCAATCAACGAACTGCTAGTTGGAGAGGGGGGTCCATTACGTGTTAGCTACCTCTGGCTACATTTCAACCACTTTTTTACCCTCTTCAATATATATTTGTATTTTGGTTTAAAGGAGACTAAAGAATGATTTATAGTTTTTTTGGAATTGTGGATGTGCCAATTTGCGTAGCCATAGCGAATTGTAGTTCTACAATAGTGAGTGAATCCCACACTTGGGTTAATTAAGTCCCCAAGAGACCCGAAAGTTAAGTAGTCCTCTCAGACCCTTGTATAAGTGGTCCCCTCTGACCCTTTCTATCCTATAGTTGTCCTGATTATTGCAATAAACATTAGTTCCTTGATTATTGCAATAAACATTAGTTCCTTTCTTCCTTATTTTGCATTTCATTTTGGGCTACATCAACATACCATGAAAATATTTTCTAAAACAACAACCTACACCAAAGCTAAGGCAAGCAATCCCAATAGGGATAGGACTTACCAATACTCTAAAAGCAAAACCATCTCCCTCTTAAAAGGGGGGTCCAGCATAATTCTCTTCAACGTCAATCCTCCTAATCATTAATCCTCTTCAAGATTCAAATAACAAATAAAAAGGCAAGCAACAACCAATTATAATTTATAACCAATAAACTAATTGTACATCAAAAAAATGACAACTTGGTTTTTAACAGCTGAACAGCAAAAGGAATGAATCAAAAGAGTGAGAGTGCAACTTGCGACCAACAGGAGATAGATTTTCACTTCTAACTCTTTATTCTCACTCAAGAATCAACAAAGACAAGTTTTAAACAACATTTAGATTACGAAAATTAACTGCATGTGAAGTGCCTTTTCTAGAAACACTTGAATCTGTATTGATATAATTCCTTCAAAGTTCTCAAGTCCCAGGTCCAGGAGTGGCAGCAAAAAAAAGTAGAGACACAATCAAGGTTTTCCTTTTGTGTGTGAGAAGATGAAATCAGTCAGACTGGGTGTGTTACAGTCAACAGAAGATAGCACCCCGTGAAGCTCATGGTTACTGTCTCACTGAGTAACCAATTCAGCGACATAACCAAAGATCTACACAGACAACGTTGGCAATAGGTCGACCCAAAGGCCCGATTGGGTGGCAAGCACTAATTCAAAGATGAAATCAGTCTGGTAAACACTACTTTCTAACTCTCATGCTATAATACGTGTTTCTAGTTATAGAATGAATTTATGCTTTAAGAAACCAGAAGATGACTCATTTTTTCCAATTAAGGAGTACTCAGATGGTCTGTGAAAAGTTTGCAGGAGTCAAATCAGAAGAGACGCATATTAAGAACAATAACAACGTGGATTAAAAAGTAAAGTAACAACTAAACGTACAATTCAGCTCGTCTCTATACCAATATTTCTCATTAACAAAGAAAAACAATGGATAAATTTCCTATTGATCATAACAAAAAGCTAAGGAACAGACACACTTCACATAATAGAACCTAAAAATCCAACATTTAAAAAGAAATGGATACCGACTCACATTCGACCCTGGATAACATTGCAGACAAACTGGGTCAACTTGACAATCGATCCTTTCTGCAACTTCCCCGATTTAACCAGATAATTCATCTGCGTCGCAAGCATCCCTTGTTGCAAAAACGAACCATCCGAAAGCAGTATTCGATACCTTTCGTTCGCGCTCTGCTGTTGTGTATTCACTAATCTGATGTCCGTAACTTGGAGAACAGGCTTCAACTCAGCTTCCTGAGCCTCACCGTTACAGAGCATAGCTATGGCACCTCCCGTCAGATTAACCGCCATTTTCAAATCAGAAAACCTAAACCAACATTAATATAAGCAAACGAAAATTTTCAAAGTCGACGATCAAGAGATTCAACACAGTCAAGAAAATCGATATTTTTCTCCTCTTTTCATCCAATTATCATGCAAAAATGTACCAGTTCGGCTGATGAATCCTCCCCTCGTCTAGGTTTTTGCGCACGTTATTTGAATCTCTGCAAGATGAAACAAGTCAGAACTCAAAGACAAACAGTTTGCACGATCAAAATCTTCATAAACTCGCAGAGACACCTTTAGAACTCAAGGTTCACAGCGAGCGAAAGAGGAAATGCAAAATTTCAAAACCCTAAAACCAAAACCGCCATGATTTAGAGGGAAACCGCGAAATCTAAGTTTCATAAATTTAAGTCGGTGGTGACTTCTTATTACTAAAAAAATGGATTGAAAATTTTAAAATACCAAAAATATCCTATATTATATGTGGTTGCTTTAAATTTATCCGGTAAATATCATCTTTTAGAATTTAGAAATCTTTTAAAATACAAGATTTCTTCTTCTTCTTCCTCATGTGGTCCCACAAGAAAACTTCCGCCAATTATTTGTTCAGCATCATACAGTCTTGATTCCAATCAAACGGTTCATGAGTAGAGTAACAAATTTGATTCTTAATGGAGTGGTCATAAATTCTCACTCGTGGACTTGGCCATATACCGTCATGCGGATCGAATTGTCACGTTTCATTTGAAAAAATAATACTGGCGCCAATTTCTTAGATATTCAAAGTCACTTGGCGCCAACCATTTACAGGAATCCAGGTGTGGAAACTACGCCAACCCAAAATTTTCTCTCTCCTCACTGCCCTATTAAACAATACACCATCATACAGTACCATAAGCTTAGCAGTTACCACAGGCCGTTTGATAACACTCTAATTCTCATGAAGCTACTTTTGGTCTAGAGTCTTTTTCTACTTCTTCTTTGGAGTCAGAATTTTTGGAATAGAATGCTGATTGATAACGTTACTCTAAAATGAATTTCAAAGCTGATTAGGAGTAGAATGTTGTTTGATAAAATTTATTCTGGATTGAATTCAGAGTTGTTTGAGAGAAGAATCCCGTTTGGTAAACAATAATCTGGAAGTTTATTTTTATTTTTTTCTTTTTTTAAATTATAATTCAAGCATTCAATTAAAAATCTAAGTTAGAATATATATTGTAAGTTTAAATTCTAAATACTATATTACATCCATTATAGATGATGCCCTCGATACATGTTGCAGTATGTGTAAACAACAAAACAGAATTTCTATCTGAATAAGGATAGTTTGATCAAGTCTGAAATATTTAGTAATCTTGATAAAAAAAATTGATTTTTTTTCTACACTTTAATTTGTTGGTCAATTTGGCTAAACCAAATAAAATTCAGACATATTTAGTCAATTTTTTCATTTATCATGGAGACATGCTAGCAAAGCTAATGCAGGCATTCCTGCAAAAAGCATGCAGCGAGGTCAAGCAGTCATGGCCGCAAAGCCAGGCAGGCAAGCCGACAAAGACATGTAGCTACGGTAGCAAGGCTAGCAAGCAAGCATTTTCGTTTCCTTTGTAATTATTATTTGTATTCATACCATAAGAATTTAGAGTATAATAAAATCAATGAGGGGCTGTTTGTTAAAACTTCAACTCTGGGATTCTTACTTCTGGTTCAAATTTATACTCCAACTTCAAAATGATTCAACAGTATTTGGGAGTAGAAACACGTTTGGTAACGTAATTTTGACATGGTCTCCAGAACATCTTGAGAACAGAAGCATGTTTGGTAAATCTGGTTCTGAAACCATTTCAAAACAAATATAGAGTAGAAGTGTGTTTGATAACAAAAAAATATGTGATCTAAATTCAAAACAAGTTTAATTACAAAAACTATCACTCCTACATCTGTTCCATGGTCTTCCAAATTATAAAGGGTTATATATTAAAAAAATTAACAATCATCATTCTAGTACTTCATGGTTGCTATATAAACAACATAGCATGTCAGAATCAACAACCATATGGCTACGAATATAACTATGTTATATATCGGATATAACACGGATTGGTGTAGAACAATTTCATGTTGTATCTGCTGAATTCCATCACTCCGAAAATATTAACTTCCCTCACTCCTTATATGCTCAATTCCCTCACTCTGAATATGTTGACTTCCCTCACTCAGACAATATGGTTGAGCAGACTTATGTTTAAACCCTGCAGTCCCTTTGTATTGATCGACCCAAATAAAAGATTTTTCATGGTCTTCCTTGATCGGACAGGTGTAAACTTACGGCCCAGATTTTTTTGGGTGCAAGATGTTTGCAATATCATTCTCCCCTTCCCACACTCACACATTGGGATATCAAAATCAGCCATATATATATATATATATATATATATATATGTGATTGGGAAACAAAATTAAAACCGTCAAATTTTGATTAAATATGCATTCACATATCCCTCATTTAATTAGTATGAAATTAAAAACAACATCTAACAAAATAAGTGTAAACAACATCAAGTCAACAATAAATTGTTGTGATACAATGCATAATTAAATAAGTGTTCACAGTCAGATGTATTAAAACTAAAAGCTCATATATGTGGTAATCCATTGTCCCTAGCCAACTGGTTGGCAATGCCTCTCCTCATGATATTCATCTCATGTGCAGTACCAGCTGAATTCTCATTCCCATTTTGAACATTATCATTTGCAATAGTACATTTTCCTCTTCCTGATGTTCATCCAGAGCATCTTCTCCATTTAGCCTGGCAAATTCTCGATCGGCATTTTGTTCATCCCTAATAAAATTATGCAGAGAACAGCATGCTATGACAATATAAGCTTGAATTATCAATGAATATGACGGCATTGCTTTCAATATGCCAAAACGTGCCTTCAACACTCCAAAGGATCTTTCGATTACATTACGTAGAGAAGAGTGTCTGTGATTGAACAACTCTTTGGCAGTTCTAGGCTCTCGCCCTGCACCCCTATAATCACGTAGAAGATATCGGTCCCCTTTAAATGGTGTCAAATACCCACGCTGGCTCGAATATCCAGAATCTACGACATAATATTTTCCTACAACACGTAGCAGGTCACAATTAATGATATAAATAACCTGAAAGAAATCAATATGGTACATTGTAAGACAAAAATAGGGGTACAACCTGGAAGTGGGTGAGAAAATGATGGTGATCGACGGGCATCTGCTAATACGCGGCAGTCATTAGCACTACCCTCCCATCTTGGATGCACATAGGTGAATTTCATGTCAAACGAGCATATAGCCATGACATTCTGTGAAAGTGTGTGCTTCCTATTCCTGTAAGGAGTTTGTAAATTTCCCGAAACAGAAACGTCTACGTGCGTCCCGTCAATGGCCCCAATGCAATTCTTATAAAGAAGACAAAAACTTACATAAATATATGTAGATATGTAATAAGGTAAAACGAAAGAAAATAAAAAAAAACCATTTACCCTGAAGTAAGGATGATGCCTTTGGTTGTTTCTAATTTGAGGTTGTTCAACATTCATATTTGGGGCATGGATATTTTCCTTGGCTAAATTCAAAAATGCCTTCAATACAATTTTGAAAAACTTGCTAACAATCTCCCCAAAATGTTGGAACCTCTCACATCGCCTCCTTGTGCTACAACTTCCCTGTAGTGATTGGACGAACATTGCTAGTTGTTCATCAACCCTTACGTATCGACTATCTTGTAGCCACCCTCTATGTTTCATGAGGTTACACAAGTTAATGAACACGTGCCTTTCCATACGTAATGATTCGTATATTCTATCCGTATGCCCATTCAACAGTTCTGCTACCCATCTGGAACCAGTCATAAATGAATCCCTACATGGTTCCCTGACGTGTTATGAATTATCTAATTCATAGAGTGATAGGACATCCAATATACTCCAATCCATATCCTCAAAACCTCTCATAGCTTCATTGCTAATCGCTCTATTCATATTTAAAACTGATAATAAATTATGACATAGAGAGAAACCAATCCATGAAGTAGAAGCTAAGATTAAAACAAACCATAGCAAATTTATATAATCAATTACCTAAGATTTAAACAAAGTATAGGATCAAACCAAATGATCCAAAGTAAACATACCGTAAGAGCTAAGCATCACATATTGTACCAATATTAAAACAAACCATATTAAAACAAACCATTGTTTGAAACCCTTGTCCCCAGCCGAAATTAAGATTACACCACTATACCGAAGGAGTTATAACCCAATAAAGAGTTAATATCAAATTGTTCTGGAAAAAAAAAAACAAACCATCAAAAGCAAACTACCAAACCATTGTTCCAAATTAAAAATAAAACCATTGTATCTGTAGCATTGAAATAAGAACCACTACTAGAAGGTTGGTATAGAAATGGTGATATCATGGAATGGACTTTATCGCCCACAACTTCTTCTCCTCGTCTAAGCCCATAAACAACTTCCTCCATTCCGCATTGTTGGTCAAATGATTCATAGTCTTGATATATGTCGCCTTGTCCAACCCCGGAATGGTATTCAATACTGCAAGACATTGGGTGATTGAAAAACCTCCTGTGCTGATAGAGCTAGGAGAAGGAGAGGCTGAGGAAGTATGTGACGTAGTGAACAAATCCAAACGGGCTTTGGAATGTTCCACCATTGCATTTATAGCTCCCATTATGTCAGTACTTCGACTCCTTTTTCTAAGGGCAGAAGGAGTCCTATCCAGTCTGTGAGCTGCAGCTGCCTGTGGGGTATGATGTGCATCACCTTCTTCAGTGACATCAGTGGTAGACTCTACAGGTGGAACCTCTGAACCATCTTGAATGTCCAAGTTATCAACATCTCCTTCTTCAAATATGAAGTTGTCATCGTGGTTGTTACAGGTAAATTCACCAGTTGCATATGAATCGCCAAATATGACTTGGAGCTCTCGATACTGGGGCAGTCCATTTTTCCTAAATTTGGCCCAACCTGGGTTTTCCTAGAAGCAAATGAAAAGAAGCTTCAGAATATTTGAACTTATTACCAGGGAATTACTATTTGTACTATAGTTAGATATGATTACCTGGATATGTCTGTCCCATATAGCTGGGTCATGTGTTTCAACACGCTTGGTCGTGTCATTCCATCCAAACCCAATTGTAATAACCAATCTGCCAAAACTACCACACTCGGACCTCAACTTGTTCAGCTTGTTCCTCAACTGCTTCAATGACAATGGTCTACCCAATGCTTCTTCCATTTTGTTCTTTATGTTAGTCCACCCGTCTTTATTAAACGTGCAAGTTATTTTATTTCCCTTTATGACCTCCTCCACTAGTATATCAACATATGTATCCACTTCTAACTTGTTCCATTTAACCGTCTCTATACTCAATCTTGAAAAACTTGCCATTTTACAGATTAGCAACCTAAAAAAAAATATTTAGTAGTGAATGACACTAGCAAAATTGACAATCACCTTTATAAGACAATTAACTGGCCTAGGCAACCATTAATCCATGAAGTGGGCGAATGATCAACAATGAAGTAACTTGAAAAATAAAAAGAAAAGCAAAGCATCAAAGTCAATCAACTCAAATCCAATTTCAGGTCATGTAAGTAAATACACCAACAATAATACTGTGTGAAGAACAGCTGAAAGAGCTAATCCAAAACCAGAAACAATCATAAACATTGATAGAATCCAACTTCAGAACGTTATGTTGATCCTGCATCAGATAGTTCCTTGATGCCCTATATGTTCCTATATTGTTCCCTTTACAACAACCTTATGGCATCTCATTTACTCAAATAAATTAACATTCTATTGTCCATTCACGAAGGTTCATATGCATGCATAGTATGCAGTCTATTTCAAAGTTCACACTGTTATTTTTAGTCCATAAGATCTGTCCATCTTGCTGTCCATTAATAGGTTTTTGTCATACGTTTTCCTGTGCATTCTTAAAGTTTATATGCATAATAAATATGAAGTCAAAATCTTGGGTCCATATGCTTTATTCTCTCCATTTTTCAGTCCTTAATTAGATTCATGTATTACCATACTTGATCCTTGCTGTCCAGGGATTAGATAACTAAAACACATCAAATTGAGGTTTAAACTTATGACACATCAAGGCATATGGCTTCTATAGCTTCCAAGCCCAAGAATTAATGGAAGTCCAAAGCAAAGTCAGGTTGAGAAAGCAACAAATGGTAACAAGCAAACATATCATGAGATAAAATAAAATCATCCAAAAGAGGTTTAGAAAGCTAACATGTATTGACTTGGATGTGAGAATAAATTTGTTGGACGAAAGAGAAAAGAGTTCACGATAACAAGTGTGTGGTTTAAGGTCATGACTGGCCTTGAATGGAACTGTTTTCAAAGATAAAAGGATCTGAAATAACACAACACCTTGAATAGCATAAATCATTCTATAAAATAAACCTTCAATGGCATCAAGTTTTGCATATGACCTAGAATTCCAGGTTCCAATAGAAGACCTTTCCCACAATTTTATTTGTTATTGCCATTGCAAAAATATATTCAGATGTTAGTAATTGATACGCTATAAAAGCACATATAATACATGTACTATTTGTCTCAAAAGTAATAGTAAGGCAAAATGTTTGCTAGCCAGGACAATAGTAATAAGGAAAAAATCTAAAACTAAACGCCCATGGACCTCCTGGTCAGCTAAATGGCACCTAGGCAACAGCTTAAAAACATCAGTGGCTAACTATCCATGTCAAAGGTTCCATAAGACAAGTGCACCCAACTTTACAGACCTGACAATTAACATGTGTACTATGGCCGTAAGGAACAGGTGGAGAATGCATACACTCTTGAACTAAATAATACATACATAGTACATGACATCAAGGGCAGACAATATACCAAATGGAAACAGAATACCTTCCCAGACATTCATAGGACTTGTGTTTGTCATCCATCAACAAAACTTGTGTTTCAGCAAATCAAGTAAACAAGTCAAAATGTTGGTGCCAGCATAATATGTCGAGGACAAAATATCAAAACATTTTCTCTGATCTCATATTTACATTTTTTTTTTTTCACAAATGAACGCGGAACGTCTGTGTACTTATCATATAACAAGTATTGTTATGGCCAAGTTGCTGCCAACATAAAATATCAGGTCCAAGATATGAGGATGCATCATATATTTCAAAAAAACAAATATAATCTCTTTAGATGTCAAAAAACAAATATAATCTCTTCAGATGTCAAAAACCACATAATCTCTTCAGATTTTTGGAAGAAAACTTGAACCTCAAACAACAGAAACAAAGAGGGGAGGGAGGGGAAAGAAAGAGGTAAAAATGGAGACAAAAAGAAAAACCATGTTCTGTTCTATTAAAAGAAAGTCAAATCAATTTTCTCCCCAAGGGAAACCCTAAAAAAATCAAATCCAGCTACAAGAATGATCTAACCAGACGAAAAGGAAGAGCCCCTACCACTACATTTTCTCATGCATCAAAAAAAAAAAAAAAAAAAAAAAAAACACCTCAATTTTATCTAAACCTTTACAACATGACTGCATGGGTTTGAGAACGAAGACTGCTCTATTACCTTCCGCAGAAAGCAGTAGCAGGTGAATACATTACAGGCGGGATATTGTTGGATAACAATATCCAACATGACACCATATCTCCACTGTTTTTACAATGTATTCAGTTTTAAGTTCCCCCACCCCCCTCTCTAACTTTATTGAAGGTCTTTCTTATGATTCTAGTGAAATCGAACTTCCCATTTGGGGAATATATTAAACAGTAGAGCAAATGTTTTCTTGCATTACAAAGAGGATCCAGAGATTACCAAAAATCCAACAAAGGTATGTTAATGCACATTTTGTAACTAGACGGGCATAAATGTTGTTCTCTTTATGAACAAAAAAAATAGCATTAAAAAAACAGATTGAAAATGCTTAACATAAAAAAGAACTGAGACAAAATGTTGAGAATGGCTTATGGATTAGATTTCTTAGTCAATTTTTTTGCTTAGCCATTTTATCTTCTGGTCAGTCAACATGAGCAGAGACTGCAAGCTCCAGCATGTAGAAGCTTCAAACCATTCCAACCATTTTAAGAAATAAAACAAATGGATTAAATGAATGTAGGACCCATTACTGACACACCCCTATACATTTGAGATTTTGAAAATATTAGTGGAGAAAGAGAACTAAAGTTATAGTTTTTTAGAAGAATCTAAAAAGAAATTATGATCAAGGGTCTTTGAATAGTTTTTGTCTTTTGTCTCTTCGGCAGCACTGCCAGTTGTTTTAGATGCCCTGGTCTCTTGAATTGCTGTCACCTAACCTGCATTACTATTTTTGGTAATACTCCAGTTGGGTCAACTAAAGAAAAAAATCAACCAAAACAAATAACCAAAAGGGCCAAGGATGAGAGAAAAATAAAAAAAATTATAAAAAAGACTCTTCTTTGTCATGTATCATTTTGATGCAATCTTACTGAAGTCTGTGTAAAGAGAAGGCTCTGTTTCATCTTTGCATGTTCCTCTGTCTAGATTGATCTCTCTGATTCATCTTCTCTCATTTGAGTAGATAGATATGACTATAGAACAGGACATGGAAACTGGTGAGAACACAATGCAAGAAAAGGTAAGAGAGCCTCTCATACAGAGTGGAGGAGATGGAGTCAACAAAGGCACCAAGGAACGTATGTGGATGGTTTACTTCAGCACTTTTGTAGCTCTTTGTGGCTCTTCTGCATTTGGGTCTTGTGTAAGTGCTGATCCTTTGTTCTCTACCTTAAGTTTATCTCATTGTGAAAAAAACAGAAAACAGTATGCTCAATTCAAAACTGATTTGCAGAGGGTTAAGCTCTAATATGAAGGCAAAGAACTCTTTAACTTCCTTGCTTTGAATAAACTGTGATCAATCTAAATCTGACTTACAGAGGATTAAGCTCTAATATGAAGATAAAGAACTTTTTAACTTCCTTGCTTTGAATACACTGTGATCAATCTAAATTTGACTTGCAGAGGGCTAAGCTCTAATATGAAGATAAATAACTCTTTAACTTCCTTGCTTGAGATATCATTCAATGAACTTGGACCTGCAACCTATATCTAGTTCTAACCAGTTTTTGTGATGATTGACATTGGTCTGTTTCTGCTAGTAAACTTAGACAACACTGAATCCCAAGCCTCCCACTTGGATCTAGCAAAAGTGATAAAATTAGAGAGGGAAAAAAAATAACAGGCTTTGTTGTTGGTTTATTATTGACTTCTGAACTCTTATCATCTGGTGATTGGTGCTACTGAGTTAAAACAGGGCTTGTTCCCTCATCATATTCATCAAGTGAAATGATAAAGTTGTATTTCTTTACTGATACATTTTTTTTTTTCTTTCAGATTGTTTTTCATCGCCAACTCAATATGCTATCAGGGAAGATCTGGATCTATCACTAGCAGAGGTCTTTCTTTACTGGATCTTTGCAATAAAATGGCTAAGCAAAAAAATGAACTACAAGAAAATGCAATTTCAGGTAAAGTGTTTGCTTATCTATCAAAATGAAATCAATTAACAAATATGAGCCGATTGTGAGAAAATGCATACCCAACAAAAATCAAAACAGAGAGCCGATTGTGAGAAAAGAAGAAACAGACCTTTTTGTGAAGAAATTGTAGTGTTCAACGTAGCTGAGGGAGAAAGAAAAGGAAGAAATTAGAACATACCCTAAACCCCTTTGCTCAATCGGTTATGAAAGAGTTTATTAGGGTATTTCCCTTTGCGCAATCTGAAAAACCTATTTGGGGAGAGGGTTTATGAGAGAGAGATTTGAGAAACTTACTTGGAAAATGGATGAACTGAACTCGTCGCAGGTTGTTGGTGAAGCTATAAACTTGAAAAAGAGAGATTTCAGATTTTCTTCCTCGGTGATTTTCTTGCTTGGTGGAGAATATCGTCGGTTGACGCCTGAGAATCTCAGAATGGTTTTCGATCGTCGATTGTCGGTCAGTAGCCACAGTAACAGAGACGAATCCAGCCTTGTTCAGACATCGATGATGGAGAAGAAACCCAGCCCCTGCTCAAACGTCGACGATGATGAAGAAGAAGAAACCCAGGCTTGTCTCTGACAAGCTATCGGGTTTCTTCGGAGTAAATTTTATAACTTCGTCTCTGATTTCAACTCCGAAGTTGAAAAGCATCAAAATGATGCTCCAAAAGAGTGACTTCTGGAGACTGTTTGGAGCGGGTTCGGCTATGGATTCTCCAGAAGTCCGAACCGGGTTACCAAACATGCTCTTACTCCATTTATACTCCAGAAGTCAGAATCCAACTTCTGGAGTGTTACCAAACACCCCCTGAGTCTTGATGGATTCGAACCATCATCTCTTGGAAATCCCCAAGTGCTCTACCTGTTTGAGCTAAAGACTTGTATACACATCACAAAGAAAGACATGACGTATCACTTGAACAACAATAACGAGCAAAAATAATCTAAGACATGAAATTAAACAAATGACAATCTAAGACTTGAGATCAACAAAAGCATATGTTTATTCTTCAATAACATTAATAGGAAATAGTCTTAGATAGGATAACCATTACTCTATTAATACAATAGTGAAACAATTTTTTTTTTCAGCTATCACATATTTGACCTAAAAGTGGAAGCCAAATTCTTAGGCTGATAGGTGGGGCTCTGCAACCTTGAGAAATTAGTGCTTGAAAACCTAGATTCTCAGGCTGATAGGTGGGGCTCTGCCCTAATAACTCTTAATGAATTAAGATTAAATCATCACTCGTCTTCCTAAAAATGAGAGGCCCAACGTAAAGACAAAAGGCTACAACAGAATGTCCAAACAAGCACACAGCCAAGCAAGTATAACACAAAATCAGTAGATGGATGGGATGCACATATTGATTTATGAAACTGATCTAAATCAGATCCACATAATCATGCGTCAACCATGATTTTGCAAAGTGCTGATATCATATATGAATTGAGTTCTGCATAAAAAAAAAAAAAGACAAAGAATCAGTGGGGCCAGTATCGAATCAGTGGATCGAGTGCAAATCGCAATAATCTACAATGATGCTAGTTAAATGTGTGAAAAATTCAATTAGTATAACATTTCTGAAACATAACACCCACGAAAAACCAAGACAACATGGGTTGGTGGTTTCCCATCAAGAAAACAGAGCTTGAATGAAAGTTCCCATCCACAATATGATGGTTGCAATTTTCTAATTCGAAAGGAGTGAATGAATACCCATAACCTCCTCCTCCCCCTTCCCCAAAAAAAAGGTCAATGGAAGAGACAAATGATTCACACACACCCAACAATGGACTGGTTCACCCTCTGTGGTGGAACATCTTGGGGTTGTCATTTGCTTAACAACATCCTAATTTAGGTACAGAAATAGAATTATATAAAATATGCAAACAGGTGGGCTACAAGAATACCAGAAATCATAAATCAAAGGCACTACTTTAGTATAGATCTACATTAGCTCTAAGGAATTTAAACTGGCAAAAAGATTGAATAAATTTTAGAGGTGGGTTTGTCCTTGACTAGCAAAGCTGACCTAAACTTAAAATCAATAGCATTTGAAGAATTCTTTGGCAACGATAGGTTTGGAGTGAAAAAACAATTGAATATCTCTAGCTTCCCACCGTTAACAATAAATATGTAAAATAAAGAGATACTCTCCAGAAACATACCTTGGACAAAAGTCCATCCTTAGCTAGCTTATAATTACTATCTGCATGATTCTTTGCCACAACACGCTCATCAGCCCAAGATATATACCATTTTAACTAGTCTATAGCATTGTTATAAGGAGTTTCACATAGTTTCCTAGCCCCAACAGGAAATATTAGAATCACTTATTAAAAGAATAATAATAGTAAAATGAAATTTCAGACACCCAAAACTCAACCAAATCAATGAAATGGACAATAAAATGTGATGTAATGGAAAACGTTTTTACCCCATTAAGCTGATGAGAGAACCACCGGATAAGGCAATGGCAAAAAATCCCCCTCTCCTTCACTGATATCTCAGATAACTCAGCTATATAGTCAGCCAAATCGGTGGCAAGCTCATCAACATTTGCATGAATTCTCAAATCCCCTCTATCCTTGGGACCCCGAGAAAGGGCCTTGTTTTTTCAAGAGTCTCCGAATCAAAAGCTGATCCTACAATGAGGAAAAGAAAAATATTTAACCAAAATTCAAGTTAAGAAAATTTTACAGTGTTTCAAATCAATAGGCAAATAAAAATCCCAAGAATCCCAACAATCCCTAATCATCATGACCTAGGACACTTTCTACAGAGAAACAAAAAATAGAAGGAAATGCCGAAGAATCCCATCATCAATACAGCGTAAAAGAGAAGAGGAACATAATTTAAAACCTGATTCGAAAACCCTAGTTCAAGTAGAGATATGAAACCTGCAAAACATGTAATGGTGACAATGTTAGAGATAAACCCCAAGAATACCCCAATCGAACCCTGCTAACCACACCTATAATTTCGAAACTAAATAATTTCAAGACAAGGGTTAAAGATTGAGGGAACGAGAAGTATAAGATAGAGAGAAGAGAGGAAGAGAAGAAGAAAGGAGGAGATTGTAGCAGTTGGTGAGAGCTGGAGAGAAGACGGAAGCCGCGGGTGAGAGATGGAGAGAACTCACCGTTGGCAAAAGAAAAAGAGAAGGAGAAGGGAAGAGGGAAGTAGAAAGGAAGAAGGAGAAGGGACGAAGGAGAGACTCACCGGTTTCTCGTCGAGATCACACTTCCTCAGTTCCTCTGCAACGTTGAGATGGAGAAAAGTCGGGAGCCAACTCTATCTTTTGTTTTGGCCGACTCCCATCAAATACTCTTCCAAACTTACACCGGAGCTATAAAGTAAGTTTTTTTAATCCCAAAGGCATTTTTGTAGCGATTCACTTCATAGGAGTCAATTTTTGAACCGTGTTTAAACATTCGTTATTTTATTCCAGATTTGTTCTAGAATTAAAAAAGAAGGAATAGAATGATTATCAAATGGGGCCTAATAGGGGGCTAGTGGGATCCACTGTTGGGCCCGGATCCTCTCTCTACGTGGTAACCACCTTGGGAGCTTGATAGATGTGGGTCCCATATTTCATTCAGGTTTCCAAGGGTATGGGGTGTTTACCATTTAGGGAGAGGACCTACACTCTCCATGGTTCATGTGAAGGATAAAATAGGAATTTTCTTATTGGAGGGAGGATGTTGACCTTTAGTATCCTTTTAGGTGGTACTGTGGAATGACCGTTCCACTCTTCCTCATTTTCAGCCTAGAATTTTCAAAAGATTACTATATTAAACATGTATTAATGTAATATTTGTTTTTTTTAAGGGGATTATCAGTTCCCGTATTGACGTTTGTCTCTATTTAATACCTCTACGTATCTATATCTGAATTTTTGCCGTACTCAACTTACTATACATGTCCTACACTCCATCATTTTACTACTCCATAGGAGAGGGCACATCGCTTTTCCTTTTTAATTATTCTCTCAATTTTGTTTTATAATTACTCAAAACTTTCTATTAGGGACTTCTTTTCTTATTCTACCCAAAAAAAAAAAAGAGAGAGTAAACTTTCACATCTATTTCTTATTTAGTATTTCAAAACACATAATTGTATGGTATTTTAGAACACGTTTATTCCTATAGGGCCAGTTTCGTTCGGACTTATCAATCGTTTTGATCTGGTTTCATTTTTTTCATTGATCTCTAATATGGGTGTAAAAAACAAGCCAAAACCATGAAATCAAACTAAACTGTTTAATTCAGAACCATTAGAACAATTAATAAATGGTTTAGGTTGTGTTTAGTATCATTTTTGTTTTTGATTTTTATCTATTTATTAAAAACCATTTTTAAAATCATTTTTGATAAAAAAAAAAATATTGTTTGGTAACCATTGAGCATAATAAATATAGAATGAAAAATAGGTTTGGTATTACACATGTGTAAAATAATTTTTATATAGTCATCTTCTTCCTCACATCTCCTCCCTTCCTTACATCAATGCATCAAGAATGACCTTTGGAACATAGAACTCAACACATCCAACATTCGTCGAGTTGTGAATCATTTTTGGATTAAAGATCGATTGTAAGTAGTATGAATTATACATATGGTCATTGGATCAGTCATGAGTAATAATGAAACCATCTACAGATTGCAATCCATAAGGGAACCAAGAGATCTCAAAGAATCAGAAACGGGTATGGAAGCCACCACATCAAGCCTTGATTCAATGCAATCTTCTATAACCTATGAAAGTCAATTGATTGAGAATGATTATCTACTGTAAACACTCTTTAATTGTAATTGTCTTCTTCCCTTGATATGCACAAAACCCTATATTCATATGTGGCTTTATATGCACACATACGGTGAATCAGAACACAACTTCAGAACCTCTTAAATTTCTTATCAATGAATGGAATCTCTGATCTGATCTGGTGTTTAGAAAATCAAACGATTCATTTGAATCCAATGATTCCAACTTTAAGAAAGCAAACTGAAGATTCGAGCCCAGCCGGCTACCCCCCCCCCTCTCTCTCTCTCTCTCTCTCTCTCCTTTCTCTCTCTCTCTCTCAAGATCTGAGCTGCCATTTCCCCCGCTCACAAAGAAAACGCTATTATGTTTTTCTTGCCTGTAAACATCAACAGTTCTGTAACAAGAAATGGAAAAAATAATGGTTGTAGCGTGAATGAATAAAGAAGTAGCAAAAGTAGTTTGATTTGCTCGTTGTCCGCCCTTAACACATAACACTTACTACGATCCGTTGGAGTAGATGCCGGTGGATTGAGTCGTTGCATCTGTATTCCCCTTTTCCCCTTCTTTCTCTCGTTTCAGATCCTTTGTTTTCTGTCTTGTTTCTCAATATCGGTTGACGAGGAACCAGTAATCATAATCAACAAGAGAGAGAGAGAGAGAGAGAGAGAGAGAGAGAGAGAGAGAGAGAGAGAGCATCAAGCCTTGTTGACTGGTACAGATTACAAACTCTCTACAGAGAGGGAGAAGAGAAAAGTAAAGAAAAGGGTTATCCAAAACAGAAGGTAGTTGCCTCTTTTCTCTGGTTTTATAAAAAAAATCAAAATTACTTTTTTACCCTCTTATTACAACATGTGGTTTAAGTGATTTGCGCAAAAATCATTTTCAAAAAACATTGAAAACGATTTTTGCCTAAAAATCAAAAAGAGATTGAGACCTCCTTTTGAATTTGGGCCTATTTCTGTTTTTACCTTTCATAAATAACACTTAAAAATCATACCAAACACTTACATAAACAAAAATTTGTCAGAAAAATAAAAACAAAAATGATACCAAACACAGCCTTAATTCTGATTTAAAAGATGAAACTGTTTAATCAAATGGTTCTTACGAATTTGAATCGATTGATCAAGTAAATTGTTTCAAATCGACTAAGAACTAATACTTGAAGTTCTTATGAATCCATTTATAATTTTATATGGAGGTGAAGTATGAGCAAGTATGTTACCCATTTTTTCCCTCTTTCCATTTAGAATTTTATATTGAGGTAAGAAATGAATATGTTGCCTAGTTACCCGCTATTTGGAGACTTCACTTTTATATTCCTACATCGAAAACCTTTTAAAAACCAATAAATTGGAACTGATCAATAATCAATTATGGTATGCATTATGAAACCGTTTAATAGATGGTTTGATTATGGTTGTACCCCTTTATGCACTAAACCGAACCAAAACCATACTGTTAAACCGAGACCATACCATTAACACCCTTAGTCTCAAAATACAAAAGACAATTATGGCCCAATAAGGTTTTGGTCCGGTTCAAGTTCAACGAAATCAGGCTAGCTCAGGTTAGGTTTTTTATTTGGGCTCAATTTTGCTACCCCTATATGTAGTTAAGGATACCAAAGACATACCAACTAACTACATGTTGTGAAAACTAATTTCATGTTACTTTGTAGTTCATGATATATTTGGCCCTTTTGTTATGGGAAGTTACTATAATACTAAAGGTATCAATTCTAAACTGAAACCGAAAAATCGAACCAAAACCATACGGTAAAAATCCAGTCAAACCTAATCATAAATTGTATCTATTCATGATATATTTGGCACTTTAGTTAGCCATCATGGATGGTTATCTTTTATATGTGTGGGTCATAGGGTTCAGTTACATGGATAAGTTGTATCTCTCTTTAACTGATATGTTGCTAATGGAAAGGGAACGATGAATATTGTCTCCTATGAGATAGAAGTAGGCTTCCTCCAATAAACCAAAGGAGGTTCTCTCAATGGAACCTACCTCTTCCCTATTAACTCCTATCTTCTCTCTCTCTCTCTCTCTTTCTTCTTTAATCCAAACCTAAGATATGTAAGCACGTATCAGTGTTGTATAGAACCCATCCCTTGTTAAAGATGAAAGCACAAATAAGAGAAAAAATGAAGATCGAGCAAACACAAACACAAGATTTACCATGGTCCAACATCCCGATCGGGAACTCCTACCTCCACCTAGAGAAGCAGAGAGTCTTTTTATTCTCAAGAAAACTTTACACCTCTCTCCACTTAACAAAGTGTTCTCCTTTGCTCAGACCTTACCTAGGGTTTTCCAAATAGAGATAATATATAGGTACCCTAGAATGTCTAACCCCACACAATTACAGATTCACCATTTGTACATATAATAGACCCAAACCCAAATACAAATACAATTCCAATAACTGTGTGGATCCCACAGAATACAATACACAATCCAACAAATCTCACATATAATAAGAACCCGTTGATGATGATTCTGTGAACTCGTCTATTGTCTCTGTCAAACCACTACATCTAAACTGGCATAGCCCACACCCCGTCTAGGTGTCCCTCATAGCTCACTGCTGCACAATGTGATGTGTCACACCCTAAATTTTTGATATGAAAAATTTTAAAGTACGACTGGACCAACACAGTAGTTTAGATGTGATCCAACCCAGAATCATGTAAGCAGTGCATACCGATACCAACCACACACCAGCACAATGCCATAATCACAATTCAGAGTAATATTATAGCGGAAGTAACTACATAACATTGAGCATCTATTGATAATTATAAATAATACCAGCCATTGTTCAAATCTTTTACTTGTCCATCCATCCATCAATTAACCAAAACATCAATCTAAAAACCATTGTAAAATAAGCCTGTAGTACCACGTTTATAGTATTGTACCAAAATATAAATTTAATAAAAATAATGTACGATCTCTGTTCAAAGTTGCTTGCATCAGCTTTGCTACTTGAAGACACATGCATTGTACTCACAGTCCGCTTCGTGTTCCTTTTTCCTCCAAACGTTCCACACTTAATTGTGCCAGGTTTGTAACGACCGGGGCGTTCATGAAAACAGCTACCCTGATACCTGTAATATCATCTAAAAAAAAGGCGTACGCAAGGATAAGCTCTCCAACTTGAGCTTAGTAAAAAATAGACAAACAAGCAAGCAGATGTATGATAGATTTATTACACATAACAATGCAAAAGTCTAGGATAATATATGCTAGTGCTAAGGTATGGCCTGGTCACACTCATCGAAGCTGACCAAAGCCTCCATGCATAAGGGAGAATGGACACTCACCAGCCTACACCGACAGCCTTGGTGAAGCCACACGTCTCCTATATATACAGTGATAGAGCAAAGGTCTGGCCAATGATACTCCGATGAACGTTGCCACCACCTACCGCTCATCCCTTATTCATACTAGTACCTAACCCCCTACTGAGCAGGGTTGCATACATGGGTAGTGGCATTAATTGATACTACATGTCATCATTTGCATCCCAACAATAACCCAACAGGAATCTCAGTCCGTCCGTCTACCCCCTAAACACTGTCATCCCATTAGGATACCGGGGCAATGCATGATAAGAGTATGCCTGGCAGATCAGATCCAGCGGTCCTCGACCATTTCACCACTGTCTGCCAAGCATCAACAACATAAATTCACAATTAACATATATAATAAATGCAAATGCAAGCAAAAATAATAGTTATTGGATGACATGTTATTCAAAGCAATCATGCAACATAGACAAGCACAAGACCAGAAACACTTCAAAAATTAGTCAGGGTTATGTTACTCACCTGAGGATTCATAAATACTATTTACCACACCACAAGAGTCGATATCTTCTTTGTACGATACCTGGGTTGTGTGTGAAGGTGTTAATTAATTGTTCATATCATTATATAGTGATTTAAGACTTCCTGTCACTAACCGGTCATAGCTCCAAACGCATAGGGTCGAGTCCGGTGTTGCTTCCGGCTAGGATCCAAACCTTCTGCCAGTAGCCGATAGCAGAATCAGTCCCTCATTATACACAACATGTGTTGCGTCCGATAACTTACCGGGACCTACTGTGACTGGCCGATCACAATCCCGATCGGTTAGTATGGCATCCGGTATTGCGTCCGGTTACTCCCCGAAGAGTTGGTCAGGGTAACTTAGCTTGGCCAGAGGCATGGATTTCACCTCCGGGGTACCCTCCGGTCATGTTTATGGACTCCTTCTGTGGAAGTCCATTGGCAATCCTTACGATTGAAGTTTCCCCATTGATTTATTCTTCAATTTGCTAGCTTAGTATGGTCGTTTATGAGCGTACCTCTAGGTCTAGGTATTATTACTTTGAGTTTAAACCAAGGATGGATTCAAGGTTTACCCTGAATTGTTCATCAAGAGAGGATCCTCTCGAGATCCGGGAAATGATACTCTACTCTGCCATTAATGGAGGGCGGAGTTTCATCATGGAACAATAGTCTAAATTAGTTAATAAATCAGTATTACCTACATTAAGACACTATGGTGTGGTTGAAGGAGTTTTACCAATGATAGTTCGAGCGGTCATGCAAAGCGATGAACAACGTCGATAGTTCTCCAAGCACACGTCCTTCCAAGCTTCTCTTTCTCCTTCAACTCTCTCCCTCTCTGAGAACACATTAGATTTTTCTTATGAATGATACGTACTCAGAGGAGAGGAGTTGGAGAGGAGTTTGATAGGGTTTAGTTATTGGAGTTTCCCTCTTGGAATGGGACTTTTAGTTAAAGTGGGAAACTATAATAAGTTGCCAAGTGGCAATGCTGGTCAAGGGTTTAACTCCCTAATCCAAGTTAAATTGGTTGATTGGGAGGTGGGACCCATTGAATTCATTTATAGGTTCAAGGGGGATATTCTCTTCCTTCCCAACTGATCAATTTCAAATTGGAATTCTACAGGTAGGCCTTTTTAGTCTAGCCAATCACAAAATCAGGTCTTTAGGTCTCCGATCGGTAACCACGACGGGTGCCACTCTAAGTTGCATTCCAGCACAGTATTTAATTTAGTTAAAATCTCACCTGGTACCTGGTGCTGGTCTTCAGGTCAGCATCGATTCGGGTTTATTAGCGGTGGAAAACCTTGGCTGGAAGAAAACCGAGTTAGGCTGGGTTTTCTGGGTGTGGGTTTTACATGATGTGACTTCACCTCTTCCACTGCCATAGCACCATCGGAGAGATCACTTTCACTTACAGTTCTATGCAAATCCAAATACACATAGAACCGAAGTCTTCACCTTTACACCTTCAGCGTAGACCTAGAGATCTGACTCCTCACTGCAACCTGCTAATCCTTACTCATCCCACGGTGCAGCATCAACTGGCCATTATGTGCACCTTACTGGGATTCAAGCCTGAAGTCAGATCCAAGGGAAAATGTCACACCCCAATTTGGTCTAACCAGATTAGTGTGATGAACCGCCAATAAACCAACGGTTCAACAAGGATCTCGTATAGGTTGTACCCACCATATCAAACCACACACACATTCCACGGTAATAATCAGAGGTAATAAACAAATAAGCCGAAGTCTTACAGATAATGAACTGAGTGTCTAACAATGATAATAAATAATTAATCCGATTATCTCCAAAACTCAAGACATAAAAGTAAATAATCCATTACATGTTCCATTAATCAAATATAACTAAACTAATAAAAAATACACTGGTTGCATTCGCATGATGAATTATGCGCATCTTCAATAAGTTCTACGTCCATGGCGGCAACGTGTCCATACGTCGGCGCATTCATATATTCTTCAATAGTACGACCTGGATAATCAACTAAAAGTATTTGACATCGAAAGGGTGAGCACACATCACGGCTCAGTGAGCAAACAAAACAATGCAACAAACATATGCATGCATTCAATTCATATCTTTGGTCTGGTTTATAAGTTTACAATATGCTATAGAAATGTTTGGTGGCCGCCGCACCTCTATACACGAGTGTGTAAAGCCGTCCAATGGATCAAACACCATTGCCGTCCCACATACACCCATCATGGAATAGAGATAGAGCTAAAGTGTCCGGATCAACACAGCATAATACTTCCCCTGATGCCCTACCATACCAACACGTAAGCCCCTATTGGAGAGGGCTTGCAAACTGGGCTCGCAACTAACCAATCCTAATGCCAAACAGTGTATCCAAGGTCTCACCCCAACATCCTCAATACGTCCATAGAGATAGAGCTAAGGCCCCCCAGGCAGAGTCAGAGACCACATGGTCCGAGACCACCTCCCCTGATGCTTTACGACGTAATAGTTCTGCTAAGGTAATGGCGATACAATGATGTTAGTGGGCAAGACTTGAGTAGAGATAGAGCTAGAGTTTGGTGACGAGGTCAAAGACCACAATGTCACGTCCTCCCCTTAATGCTCCACTCGCATCCAGAACACCAACCACAGACATATATGCACATGCCTATTCCTATCATCATCATCATCATCATGTTATAAATAAATAGAATTAAATATGCATGAACAGTAATAACAGAAATATTGGATGACATGTGAGCTGTACATTACAAGCATACTAGCATAGAATCAATCGTGGCA
Source organism: Protea cynaroides (assembly GCA_028583415.1). NCBI lineage: Eukaryota > Viridiplantae > Streptophyta > Magnoliopsida > Proteales > Proteaceae > Protea > Protea cynaroides. Next base: position 95,407,931 of record CM053276.1, on the reverse strand, counting down.
TTAGACTCAATAAAAATAAACAGTTTATTATTATCCAATTAGTTTAGGTCTTGTTCCCTCAACTGTTAGCAATACTCGATTTCATTCAAAGTCTTGAAATTCTCTTTCAATTAATTTAACATTCTAAAAGTTATATGAGTTTAAGTTAGGTTTCATATATAACATGTTACAGTAGTAGGAAATCGAAACAGAGCACTGATAGGTGTCCGATTTGTAAGACCCGTATCGTACTAACCGGTCTTACCACCTTGTATCAGGTCTTCCTATCATGGTCGGGCCAAGCAGACCAAGTGCGTGAAGAAACCCCAAGGCTAGGTATGAAATTTAACCCAAAATCGTCTAATTAGGAGTGTGTGGTTGCATACCTAAACAGGTGTGGTCGACCACACCTCAGAATAATGCGACCATTGGACTTTGGGACGTGTGGTTACAGTTTTTGGATGTATGGTCGACGGGTTCTACGACCCCACGTGCGACCACACGAAATCAAACTAACTCCGTGATTAGGAAACCTTCCTAATCCGAAGGGGGTTCTTTCCTAATCTAAGTAGGACTTTATATGGAGGGTTTTCCTCTATATATAGGACGTCCCTTAGCCTCTTTCATCCTTTTAGAACTTAAACTGAAAGAGAGAGAAAGAGAAGAGGAGGAAGAGAAGAAGAATTGAAGAGGAAGACTAAGAGAAGGAAAATCAGAGAGAAACTCTGATTCTTCAAGAAGTTTAAGGAATGAAAACATCCCCCACATCAGTTGAATACCTAGAACAGATCATGGAGGAGATAGTGATTCAAAGTGAGACCCCAATCATCAAATCATGGACAAATTCTAAGAGATCCATGGAGAGAATCTATTAGGATGACGGATTATGTAAAAATATGGATTTTAAACCATAAACAATCATAGGAAGGATCATGATGATAAGCCAAAGAATCAAAACACGAAGGAATTGAGTTGAGAGTGGAAAAGTCGACCATCACTCGTGTGGTTGTAGTTTGATCGACCACACGAGACACATATGATCGACCACATGCCCTCGGGAAATTTCCAGGGAGGGTGTGGTCGCATGTGTGGTCGCATGATATGCGACCATACGAGACACATATGATCGACCATATACCCTCGGAAAATTTCCAGGGAGGATGTGGTCGCATGTGTGGTCGCATACATGCGACACACATATCGACCACACGCCCTCGGGAAAGTTCCAAGGAGGGTGTGGTCTCATGGTATGCGACCACACATATCGACCACACGCCCTCGGGGAAGTTCTAGGGAGGGTGTGGTTGCATGATATGCGACCACACATAGCGACCACATACCCTGTGGTCGCAGAAACTGAGACCACAGGTACAGCCGCACCTGCGACCACTCAGCTTCTGGAAGTCTGAATTGATGGAAATAAACTCTAATTTAAAATCTATAAATTTGTTAGGTTTCGAAGTGGTCTAAAAGTGATTTACAAAGCCTGGACGAGGAACAACCATCGACCAAAGGTGAGGGAACAAGACCTAAATTAATTGGCTAATAATAAACTGTTTTACTTATTGAGTCCAATGCCATGAATGATTCAATGCTTATATGCTTGTAATGTGCATTTCACATGTCATCCAATATTCCTGCTATTACTGCTCATGCATATTTAATTCTGTTTATTTATAACATGATGATGATGTTGATGTTAGGAATAGGCATGTGAATGTATGTGTGTAATTAGTGTGCTTGATGCGAGTGGAGCATCAGGGGGAGGACGTAACACTGTGGTTCATCCTGGTCACCAGACTCTGGCTCGATCTCTACTCAAGTCTTGTCTACTAACATCGTCGTATCGCCATTACCTTAACAGTATTATTACTGTAAGACCCGCACGCCACGAATCCGGTCTAACCTTACATTCTTGTATCATGACCAGTCTACTTATCATGGACGAGCCAAGTGGACCAAGTGCGTGAAGAAACCACAAGACCAGGTATGAAATATAACTAAAAAATAGTTAAATATGAGTGTGTGGTCGCATGCCTAAATAGGTGTGACCGACCCCACCTCAAAAGAGTCCAACCCATGACTTTTTAATCGTGGGGTCGCACATTTTAAAAACGTAGGTCACGGATTTTGCGACCCTTCCTGCGACCCTACACCCTGGGGGCACATGTTTTAAAAACGTAGGGTCACGGATTTTGTGACCCTACCTGTGACCCTACAAAAACAGCCAGAAATCGAAAATTAGGAAACCTTCCTAATTCGTAGGGGGTCTTTCCTAAACTCATTGGGGCTTATTATGAAGGGTTTTCCTCTATAAATAGGACGTCCCTTAGCCTCTTTCACTCCTTTAGAACCCTAATTGAAAGTGAGAGAAAGAGAAGAGAAGGAAGACAAGGAAAGTCTAAGAAGAAGACCAAGGAAGAGGAAAGCTCAGAGAAAACTCTGAATCTCAGCAAGTCTTAGGTATGAATCTAATTTCTATGTTAATTTGAGAGCCTAGAATAGTTCATGAAGAAGATAGGATTAGGAGAAACCCAAATCATCCATCCATGGACAAATTCCAAGAGAATCCATGGAGGAAGTCATTGTGGACAATGGAAGGTGAATAAAATTGTGAGCCATAAAACAATCATAGGAAGGACTATGAACATAAGCCAAATGATTCAAACATGAAGGAATGGACTTAAGAGTGAAAGGTCGACCCTGACACGTGTGGTCGCACGTAGGGTTGCATGATATTCGACCCTACGAGACCCATATGTTCGACCACATGCCCTCGGAAGTTCTAGGGAGGGTGTGGTCGCACGTAGGGTCGCAGTATGTCCGACCCTACCTGCGACCATACACCCTGGGGTCGTAGAAACTGAGACCCCAAGTGCTACCCTACCTTGTGACCGTACACCCTGTGGTCACAGAAACTGAGACCCCAGGTGTAAGACCCGTGTCAATCTAACCCGATCTTACCACCTTGAACCAGGTTTACCCATTATGGTCGAGTCAAATGGACCAAGGGCGTGAAGGAGATCGAGATCCCAGGTATCAAATCGACCCAAAAACATTAATTTTGAGGGGAGGGTCGCATACCCAGCTAAGCAGGGTCTGACCTCCCAAAGCAGAAAATCAGACCCTCAATTTTGAAGGAAGGGTCGGACATCTTAAGCCCTAGGGTCGACGGGATCATCGACCCTCCCATCGACCCTCGGATTCTGCCAAAATAGAAATTAGGAAATTTCCTAATTTTCGATTGGGATTCTTTCCTAATCTCAGAGGGACTTATTTTAGGATGTTCTTACTCTATTTAAAGGACGTTCCTAAGCCACTTTCACTCCTTTCACAACCCTAATCGAATTGAGAGAAAGAGAGGAGAAGGAAAGAGGAACAAGAAAGGGAAGGAAAAGAAATTAAGCCAAAAGAGAAGAGTTGCAGAGAAAGATTATTCTTCTCAGGTATGGGTACTAATTCCATGAGTTTCTACAGACCTTAGGTTAGTTAATGTTGAGAGTGTGATCTCGGAGAAACCCAAACCATCAATCTATGGTTAGATTTTCATGGAAAATCATAGGAAAGTGCATGAAAGCTATCTAGGTGGGTTATACATGGTTTCAGACCATGGAATGAATGTAGAATGGAATGTAGGAGCAAGCCATAAGATTCCAAGCATGAAGAATGGATTAAAAGAGGGAACTAGACCAAAGTGCACCGAGGGTCGCACCGAGGGTCGATGACCATTCGACCCTAGGTGTTCTTGACCATCGACCCTCAGTGTTCAGGAAGTTCAGAGTTAAGGGAGGGTCGCACCCAGGTTCGATCCTGACTCTGACCCTACCTCCGACCCTTAGTTAACAGAGTAGTTTTTAAATTCTGAATAAATCCTAATTAAATTCTATCAACTTTGTTAGGTCTTCTAGCAATATAATAACACTATAAAGGTGATTCTAAAGCTTGGAAAAGTATCTATTAACAAGCTAAGGTGAGGACCAGAACTCCAAACTAAATTGGTTAATAACAAAAATTGTTTTCTATTTCTTGAGTCCTATGCTATGCTTGATTCTATGCGAATATGTTTGTAATGTGCATACAGCATGCCATCCAATATTTCTATTACTTGTTCATGCATATTTTCTTTATTGTCTATAACATGATGATGATGATGATGATGATAGAAATAGGCATGTGCTTGTATGTATGTGGTTGATGTACTTGATGCGAGCGAGTATCAGGGGAGGTGTGATGAGAACGTCAATAAACGTTAACCTTTGGCGGGTCTCAGCACTTTAGCTCTATCTCTAACTCAAGTCTTGTGCATTAGTATCGTCGTATCGCCATTACTTTAGTAGAACTATTATGTTGTAGAGTATCAGGGGAGGTGGTCTCGGTCCTTGTAGTCTCTGACTCTACCGGGGGGCCTTAGCTCTATCTCTATGGACATTCTGAGGGATGCTGGGGTGAGGCCTTGGATACACTGTTTGGCATTAAGATTGGTTAGTTGCGAGCCCAGTTTGCAGCCCTCGCCAACAGGGGCTTACGTGTTGGTATGGCACTATATAGCAATAAACGTAACCTTTGTTATATAATGTTCATGATTGGGTGCATGTGAGTTGACGATAAACGTGATCTTCGGGTAAAGTCACACACTCGTGTATAGAGGCAGGGTCAATAAACGCGACCTTTGGCTACCTAAACCTTTCTATTGCATACTGCAAACTTATATACCAGACCAAAGATATAATTTGATTTGCATGCATATGTATTGTTGCATTTTTTTGGCTACTCACTGAGCCGTGATGTGTGCTCACCCCTCGACGTCGAATATTTTTAGTTGATGATGTAGGTTATACCGTTGAAGACTATATGAATGTGTCTGCGTACGAAAATGTGGCAGTGATGGAAGCTGAAGCTGAAGAGGATACACACGACTCCTCTTGCGAGTGCAACTCGTATGTATTTGATTAGATATTTTATAGGTTTCTTTATTGGATTTATTAAGACATGTATTTGGTATTTAAATATTTATGTCTCAGTTGAAAATAGAATAATTTGCTATTAAATTAATGATATCATCTTAGTTTCTCAATTCATGTTATTATAAGACTTCCGCTATTGTGTATTTACTCTGATTATGATTGCGGATGTGTGTAAGTTTAGATAACGCGGGGATAGCCTATTTGAGATCCTGATTGAACCATTGGTTTGCTAGCGGTTCATCACACCATTTTGAACAATGCGGAATTGGGGTGTGACACCAGGTGCTACCCCACCTGCGACCCCTCAGCTTCTGTTAGTCTAAACTTATGAGAATTAATTCTAATTAAAATCTATCAACTTGATTAGGTTTTCAAGTGATTTAAAAGTGATTCATAAAGCTTGAACGAGGATCTACTAGCAATCAAAGGTGAGGGAACAAGACCTAAACTAATTTACTAATAGTAAACTGTTTTTATTTATTGAGTCCAATGCCATGAATGATTTTATGCTTGTATGCATGTATTGTGCATTTAACATGTCATCCAATATTCCTGCTATAAATGTTCAAGCATATTTAATTCTGTTTATTTATAGCATGATGATGATGATGATGCTAGGAATAGGCATGTGAATGTTTGTGTGTGGTTAGTGTACTTGATGCGAGTAGGGCATCAGGGGAAGTGTGATGCGGTGCGGTCCTAAGCACTTTAGTTCTATCTCTACTCAAGTCTTGTCCATTGACATCGTCGTATCGCCATTACCTTAGCAGAACTATTACGCTGTAGGGCATCAGGGGAGGTGGTCTCAGACCGTGTAGTCTCTGACTCTACCAGGGGGGCCTTAGCTCTATCTCTATGGACGTATTGAGGGATGCTGGGGTGAGGCCTTGGAAACACTGTTTGACATTAGGATTGGTTAGTTGCGAGCCCAGTTTGTAAGCCCTCGCCAATAAGGGCTTATGTGTTGGTATGGGTAGGGCATCAGGGGAAGTGTGATGCGGTACGGTCCTAAGCACTTTAGCTCTATCCCTATTCCATGATGGGGTGGATGTGGATGACAATGGTGTTTGATCCATTGGGTGGGCTTACACACCCTGTGTATAGAGGTGCGGCGGCCACCAATCCTTTCTATTGCACATTGCAAACTTATGAACCAGACCAAAGATATGAATTGAATGCATGCGTATGTTTGTTGCATTGTTTTGTTTACTCACTGAGCTCAAGTTGGAGAGCTGACCCTCGTGTGTTTAATTCATTTTAGTTTCTGATGTTGCAGGTATTACGGTTGAAGATTATGTCGACATGCCAACATATGAACATGTGACGGTTATGATGAGCAAGCTGTAGAGGACTATTATGATTCGTTAAGCGAGCGTTTCAACTGTGGATATGCTTAGTATTTAATTTTCGTATTTGGATATTTGTAATATGTATTAAATTATGTTTTGGTTACTTGGAGATAAATGAAATATTAATTATTTATCATGACTAGACCTCAGTTCATTATCTGTAAGACTTTCGCTATTTACTTTATTATCTCTGATTAATGTGGAATGTGTTTTGGTTTAACATGGTGGGTATAGCCTATGCGAGATCCTGGTTGAACCATTGGTTTATTGACGGTTCATCACACCATTCTGGTTGGTTCAGAATTGGGGTGTGACAACTTGGTATCAGAGCTCTCAGGCCTTGCCCATGAAACTTAAATACTTCCACTAGAGTCCATGAACTGAGCTAAGATAAATTAAAAGCGTTAATACAAACACACCATAAGCACCTGTGTTGGTTGAGACAGAACTTAAACAAGACAATAATGTACATATAAAAGGTGAAACCATATATATATATATATATATATATACAGAAGAAAAAGAGAATCAAAATGTATCCCGATAAATAAATAACATATGGTACGGTCTACAAGTAGGACAGTTGTCTAAGTATACAAAGGATATAATACAGTAACAAGAAGGGAGCATCTATAATGCAAAAAAATTGGAATACCGAGTTGGCACTCACAAGATGTGAAACTCGATGTATGACAGAAGAAGGAGAAAAAAAATGGCTAGTAACACCTAAATCCCTATAGAGGTAAAGGGAAAGATCTCAGGCCAAATCCAACAGAGATAGGAGAACAATGACCATACACAAAAAAATGAGAGTAACTGTACTCCCGGGTGACGTGGAGACTCAGAGTGAGATCCACCACAAGCTGATCCATTACCCACTGAGTATTAAAAAGAGGTTGCAACTTAACCCCACCACTATCTGGGTCGAGAACGGGTAATGAAAATTCATCGAAACAGATGCTAAATAATGATATTCAGACTATAGCAAATCAAAAGAGTGAACAACCAGGCCACTCTAGTCAATCTACCTGGACTACCAAGTTCCTTGGCTATGGTTGTAATAAACTTGGCCTAACAAAATGCAAGAGCAACAAAAGATGAGACCGATTTATTCAAGATGCCATGGAAATCACTATCTAATTTGCCAATGCTACATCAATACCTCCGGGTCAAACCAAGTACGGTACCAATTGGTAGCAACACTGTACCCCCAGCACCTGTTAGCTATAACATAGTGCCTACCATACAGCAAGACCCAGTAATGCACACCCCAGTGCAGAAGCTTGGTGCACAATAAGCAGTGTATCAAGGTGGTTACCCTTATCAGCCACCGATGAAAGGGATAACGACATCATGGCAGAATGATCCAACAAGGGTGGAGGAAAATTTTTTGAAGATGAAGCCTCAAACATTTTTAGCAAAGGATCAAATCTATTGTGGCCATATAATTAGATAGGTTATATATAGGATGCAGTGCATTATTGATTTACTCTTATGATTATAGAGGATGCACATATCTGATTTTAAATTCTCGTGTCTTGACAGGATACCTTCTTGATTCAACCTGTCAATTGGAGTTATAGATATTGTTTCTTTAGTATTAGTCCTGATTATACCAATCCGAGCCACTCTCATGATCGACAACATGAACAGAGATATAAACTGTATGAACAGTTAAATGTTTAATCATGCTGAGCGTACATCTTTTAAATTATACCTGATTTATTGATGTATTAAAACTTTCTCCAGATTTACTCCTGTAGTGCCTCGACCAATGACATCATATACTCGATAGAACCTGTAACCATGAGGTTAAGAACTGTAAAACCTCTATTTCCATGCATTTGGACCACCATGCAACCTAACGACCTTTTGATGCCGGTTGGATTACCATAGATTTACTCCTGATCCTTTAAACTTAAGCTCACTAGATAAAGCAAGTGTTCGTCATTATGCTAAATTGAAAGAAGGAAATGAATTGTTTTTGGATAAACATTCTGATTCTTACATTTCTCGACATCCGTTGAAAAGATGTTTAGTGATAATGGAATTATTGGAAGAAAGATGATTAAATTCAGATTAGATTCTATAGCCAAGAGACCTCCAATGAAGTAATGGAGAATCTATTTTGAGGTTTCTAATTGGATGGGTAGGAGTCATGATCTGTAAAAGAGTGCATGAGCAAGAAGTGAAAACTATCAAGAATAGCCAGTAAACAGTAGATAGCACTCAAGTATAGTTAAAGATGGCTATATCGGTAAGAATTTTGACAAGGCAGAAGATTTCTAAAGGCAAATCTAAGAGTGGACACAAGGATGAAGTTAAAAATCGTGGCATTGATTGTATTCGGATTAGTACAAGTAATACTGAGTTATACCCAATGTCGAGTGAGATGATTAAGAAAAGGCCAAAAGAGTTTGGCTGAATTAATGAATTTATAAGCATATACCCTAATGCTTATAGATAGACTTGGGATATGAAGTAACAATCACAAGATATTTTTTGAGGTATATGAAAGAGAGATCAGGGTAGAACAATAGTGATAAAGAAAATATAAGCTAATGAGTTTTTTAAGATATGAAATTTTAACGGTAGTCTTTGAAAAATCATAAGAGATGAAGGAACTAGACAAGCTCTTAAGACCTTTAAACCAGATTTTGCTAGTTCAAGCCCTTTTGGACTAGATGTTGTAATGGATGAGTGTTATGAACAATGATTGAATCATATGGATGGACATAAATTGGATGCAACCTAATTCGATTTGAGATGCAGACTTTGACATCATCTTGGGAATAGACTAGTTGTCTCAAGACTCTATAAAGTTGTTATGTGCATAGAAGAGGTTATCATTCAAGAATAAAGACGACATATAATTTAGTTTTATTGGAAGCATGTTGCCTAAGAAGTGAAAGCTGATCACTCTCTATGCTAAAGGCGAAGAGATGCTTTGAAGAGAAAGAAGTTGGATATATAGTATCTGTGGTATACGTTACCAAAGAAGCACCACAGATGTAAGATATTGATATGATGCATAAATTTCCGATGTGTTTCCAAGAGACTTACATGGGTTACCATATGGGGGCAACCCCCAGACTCTCTATTTTCATAAACCTAATTTGGGTTAGAGGGTTCTTCCGTCAGGCCCCATACGAAGAGAAAGGAGGGGGGGGGGGGCGCGCCGCCCGCGGGCCGGCCCCCCCCCGAAAGGGGCGGAGCCCGTGAAGCGCTTTCTATCCATCCCGTAAGCTCAAGCAATTAGATTAAGGGCGCAATTCATTGCATTGACATTTATGCATTGATATTTATCAAATCTAAATAAAAATTTATTAACCTTTTACCCTACCCTAGACTTCCCAAGTCACTCTTTTTCTTCCCGAATGCTGCACCTATATATGTACATAACATATATTCTATAGATATAGATAGGGGTGCGGTCGACTCATGGGCCGAGTTCATCATCAACTGTTACCAAGGATTACTTGTGTTAAAGGCACCTATAAAGCTCCCTTGGGGTTAAAGGAAACCAACTCAAGGGAGTTATTAGACAAGGGTCCTAATAGGCTAAGTATTGCATCACGGGGAGCGCCAATGCAATTAGTGAAGAAGAAGGACGGTAGTGTCAGATTTGTATAGACTACGTGAAACTAAACAAGCTCACGATCAAGAATCGATATCTACTACCTCAGATCGATGACTTGTTTAAACAGTTGCAAGGAGCAAAGGTATTTTCTAAGATTGACCTTGGATGGAGTATCATCAAATGAAGAATTTGGACAACGATATCTCGAAGACAGCTTTTAGAACCAGGATTGGGCATTATAAGTTCCCGATTATGACGTTTGGATTAGTCAATGCCCTTACATATTTTATGGAGCTGATGAACTGGGTGTTTCATGACATGTTGGATATGTCGGTCATAATTTTCATAGATGATATTTTGGTTTATTCCAAGAATGAAGTAATTTATACAACGAATTTTAGATCAGCTTCACAACAGTTGAGAAGGGAGAAGCTTTATGCCAAGTCCAAGAAATATGAGACCTGATTAAACAAAGTGATTTTCTTAGATCATGTAGCATCATAAAAATGGATTAAAGTGGACCCTATTAATATAGAAGTAATCATATGGTGAGAAATACTTAAAGAATATTGCGAAGAACAGAAGTTTCTTGGGTTTAGCTGGTTATTACAAACGATTTGTAGAGGACCACTCTAAGATCGCAAAACCTCTTACCAAGCTAACTAGGAAGGGAGAGGAGTTTAATTGGACTGACAAGTGTGAAGAATGTTTCCAGACTCAAAAAACAAGGTTGATATCAACTCCCATCTTGATCATTATGACACTAGGGAAACCTTTTACCCTACACACTGATACTTTCGGATTGGGTTTAGGATGCGGGTTGATGTAAGGTAAACAAGCGATTGCATATGTTTCAAGATAACTAAAAGAGCATGAAAAGAATCACCCAACTCATGAATTGGAGTTAGCAACTGTGATTCATGCAATCAAAACTTGGAGACATTACCTATACAGAGAAGAATTTCAGATTAAATCAGATGTAAGAGTCTTACTTATCTCTTCACCCAGAAAGAGTTAAATAGGAAGCTAAGGAGATGGTTGGAACTCCTAAAGGATTAAGACCGTGATATTTAGTGTCACCGGTGCAAGGCTAATATGATAGCTAAGGTTTTGAACAACAAGGAATAATGAAGCCAAAAAAGGACCCAGTACTGTAAGACCCGTATCGAACTAACCGGTCTTACCACATTGTACCAGATTTACCTATCATGGTCAAGCCAAGTGGACCAAGTGCGTGAAGAAACCACAAGACTAGGCATGAAAATTAACTCAAAACAGTAAAAAATGAGTGTGTGGTCGCATGCCTAAACAGGTATGTCCGACCCCACCTCAAAAGAGTCCAACCCATGACTTTTTGGTCGTGGGGTCGCATGACTAAAAAACGTAGGGTCGACGGATTCTGCGACCTTACATGCGACCCTACGATAACAGACAGAATCCAAAAATTAGGAAACCTTTCTAATTCAAAGGGGGTCATTCCTAAACTCATTGGGACTTATTATGGAGGGTTTTTCACTATAAATAGGATGTCCCTTAGCCTCTTTCACTCCTTTAGAACCCTAATTGAAAGTGAGAGAAAGAGAAAGAGAAGGAAGAGAAGAAGAGAAGGAAACTTGAAGAAGAAGAGGAAGTTCAGAGAAACCTCTGAATTAAGGTATGAACCTAATTTCCCTACCTGAATAAGAGAGCCTAGAATAGTTTATGAAGAACATAAGATTAGGAGAAACCCAAATCATCCATTCATGGATAGATTCCAAGAGATTCCATGGAGAAAATCATTATGGACAATGAATGGTGTATAAATTATAGTTTTGAGTCATAGAACAATCATAGAATGGACCATGATAGTAAGCCAAAGGATCCAAACATGAAGGAATGGACTGTAGAGTGAAAGGTTGACTCAGAAAACGTGTGGTCGCATGTAGGGTCGAATGATATCCGACCCTACAAGACCACATGATCGACCACATGCCTTCGGGAAGTCCCAGGGAGGGTGTGGTCGCACATAGGGTCAAATGGTATCCGACCCCACCTGCGACCCTACACCCTAGGGTCGCAGAAAGTGCTACCCTAGGTGCTACCCTACCCTGCGACCCTACCCCTGTGGTCGCAGAAACTGCTACCCTAGGTGCTACCCCACCTACGACCCTACAATTTCAGTTAGTTTAAACATATTATAATTAATTCTAATTAAAATCTATCGACTTGTTAGGTATTTTCAGTAGTTTAAAAGTGAATTATAAAGCTTGAACGATTAGCAATCAAAGGTGAGGGAACAAGACCTAAACTAATTGGCTAATAATAAACTGTTTTTGTTTATTGAGTCCAATACCATATGATTCTATGCTTGTATGATTGTAATGTGCATATCACATGTCATCTAATATTCCTGTTATTATTGTTCATGCATATTTAATTTCTATTTATTTATAATATGATGTTGATGATGATGCTAGGAATAGGCATGTGAATGTATGTGTGTGGTTAGTGTGCTTGATGCGAGTGGAGCATCAGGGGGAGGACATGATACTGTGGTTCATCCTGGTCACCCGACTCTAGCTCTATCTCTACTCAACTCTTGTCTACTAACATCGTCGTATCGCCATTACCTTAGCAGAACTATTACGTTGTAGGGCATCAAGGGAGGTGGTCTCAAACCGTGTAGTCTCTGACTCTGTCGGGGGGCCTTAGCTCTATCTCTATGGACGTATTGAGGGATGCTGGGGTGAGGCCTTGGATACACTGTTTGACATTAGGATTGGTTAGTTGCGAGCCTAGTTTGCAAGCCCTCGCCAATAGGGGCTTACGTATTGGTATGGGTAGGGCATCAGGGGAAGTGTGATGCGGTGTGGTCCTAAGCACTTTAGCTCTATCCCTATTCAATGATATGTGCATGTGGGGGCGGCAATGGTGTTTGATCCATTGGGCGATTCCACACATTCGTGTATAGAGGTGCGGCGGCCACATATCCTTTTTATTGCACATTGTAAACTTATGAACCAGACCAAAGATATGAATTGAATGCATGCATATGTTTATTACATTGTTTTGTTTGCTCACTGAGCCGTGATGTGTGCTCACCCTTTTCGACGTCGAATATTTTTAGTTGATGATGTAGGCACCACAGTCGAAGATTATATGAATGCTCCCACATACGGGCATGCGGCGGTAATGGAGGTAGAAGTTATGATGGAGTCGCATGATTCGTCATGCGAGTGCAACTCTTGCATTTTCGATTAGATTTTGTTTAAGTTATACAGACGATATAATTGATTTAATTATTTTAATTTATGTTGTAGTCCTTTCGGAGATAATTGGATAATTTATTTACTTTATCACTGCTAGACTCTCAGTTCATTTAATATATAAGACTTCTGCTATTGTTTATTTACTCTGATTATGGTTGTGGATGTGTATGATTTAAGAAAATGGACACAGCCTATTCGAGATCCTAGTTGAACCGTTGGTTTATTAGTGGTTTATCATACCATTCTGAATAGTACGGAATTAGGGTGTACAACTTGGTATCAGAGTTCTCAGGCCCTGTCTATTAAACCAGTATACTTTCGCAAAAGATCGTGAACTGAGTTAGGTTGAAAATTTAAAAGCTGTAATAATAACACACTATGAGCACCTGTGTTGTTTGAGATAAAATTAAGAAAGAGAATAATGTACTATTAAAAGGAGAAACAAGTTTCATATATATATATACATCAAATAAAAAGCAACGTTTATACATATTCAAATCAGAGTACAGTCCACAATCTGGACAGTTACTCTGTAGTATGAAGAAAAACAAAAAGAAAAATATACATCATGGAACTGGAGGTGCTGGAGGAGGAGGTGCCTCGCGATCTCTATCGTAGTCCTCAACATACACTCTAGTCAACCAGGCCACCTGAGTCTGGGTCGTCTGGAGACTAGCTGTCAACTCGGCCATCCGCTGATCAGACGCATGCTGAGCATCTAGAAACTCGCCTACTCTCCCATCAGTCGCGCGCTGAGCATCTAGAAGCTCTCCTACTCTCAGATCAGTCACGCGCTGAGCCTCTCTAATCTCACGAAGTAACCCCATCATATCATCAGATGGTGGGTGTGAAGGACCAACAGTGTGTGAAGGAGCCCGAGATGGACCGACTCCAGTAGAATATAGAGGTGAAGGAGGAGGTATGACGTCTACATCCATGAACATACGATCCTCATCCTCAGCATCACCCCCAGGGACCCCTGCTCTTGCTGCTGCTGCTGTTGTCGCCTCAGTGTCTGCTACCTCTACCCAGGTACGAGGATGCACCAGAGCGTTCCTCTCATCATCACTAACCTGCGCATCCTACATACCCATCCTACAGATAGCCTCCCAGTCAAGGCCTGATGAGAAGGTATCCTCATGAATCCTCTCATCCAATAAATCAACGTGTAGGCGGGTGAGCAGTGTAGTGATCAGACGTCCGTTGGGCAGGTTGCCTAGCTGACCAGGTAGCGTAGCACGGATCATAGTTCTGATGATGATATATGGTAGGCAGACAGGCAGCCTAGTACAAATGTAGTACATAACATACTGGGTCAGCTGAGAAATCCTATCATAGTGGCCACTTTGGGAGATCAGGTTGTGCTGGATGATCTTGCAGTACACCCGAGGCTCTGGCCGTAGGTTGATCGCCTTCATCTCCCAACGATCACCTCTAAGAAGCTGACTGTCAATCTCTGCACGCATCGCCAAGGATAGGAACTGGGGTTCCTTAGGAGCAAAGTACACCAAAGGGCCGCCATTTGATATGCCCAAGAGATCAGCCAACTGTTGGTAGTTAAATGAAACCTCTATCCCTTTTACATAGCTGGTGATCCTAAGCTCCCTACCTCTCTTTGTATCATTGCGATCCCCCACCACCTGGAGGTTGCAATAGAACTGCTTTACCAAAGCAGGACAAGTACAAGCCTCATAGGTGATCACAGGAAGCCAGTCCATGTCACCAAAAGCACCCTCCACATTAAACAAGGCTAGACTAGCCAAGTTTACACAGTGACCCCCTTCTACTTTCTTACGCTCATAGCGAGCATACCGAGCTTCTGCCTCGTTGGAGTGGAAACGAATAGGATCATGAGCCCTAAGAACCTTAGTACGGGCCATACTATCTGCAAAGACACAGAACAATAAACAAGATATTAGATATGGTGAAAAATTCAAAATTTTGGCATTATAACGGCATGATTTGGATAAAAACCTCACTTTTCACCCAAACAGTTGGGCAGGAGGACTTACATAGGTCCCAAACCATCCTGCAAAGCTCATACAGTTAGAAATTTAATCTAGGAAGATCGAATTTGAAGAAATTTCAATAAATTCAAAAAATCTCAAAAATTAGGTCAAAAATGGAAAATTTCAAGTTTCTCGATAACCAACTGATGAAACTCAAATATTTTTACGGTTAAAAAAATTTTAATTTGAAGAAAATGATGTAAATAGATAAAAACCTAGTTTAGAAAGCTTAAAAATGGGAAACAGTAGAGACCATACCTGAAGGGAAGGAGCGGAAGTCGCGAACGGAAGAAATGATCACCAAACACTAGGGGTCGATACTGTAGCAACTCAGGGGAAGTGAGTTGAGTTGGAAGAAAAGAGAAAGAATAGGAAATGAATCCAAAATCAGGTTTAAAAACCTAATTTTGGATCGTAGGGTCACAAATTCGACAAAATGTGCGACCCTACGACCGACCCTACCATCGACCCTAGGCTCTCTGTGATCTGACAGACACCATGGGTCGGACCTAGGGTCGGACATATACCGACCCTACGATCGACCCTAGGCTCTCGGTGAGCTGACAGGGTTTCTGGGGTCGCATACCCTAGGGTCGCATAAGGAGCGACCCTACTATCGACCCTACGATGGAAAATTCTGTATTTTCACTAAATGACTTGAAAAATTGGAAATCTATATTGATTAGTTGGAGTTTGACTTGGGAACAACTTATATTGATTGCCTCACATGTTCTATGATTGTTTTCAGACACTACCACCACCAGAATAGGAAATGGCTGGGCGAAGAGTGACCAGACGAGGTCGTAACCCAATTCTACCACCACCACCTGTGGAGGAAGACAACCATGTAAATCCTGAAGCACAAGAGAATCTGAATATGGCACCGTCAGTAGCTAATGGACAGGAAAATCCTTTAAACTTGCCAGCCCCACCTACAGATTTGGCTACAGCCGTAATGAACTTGGCACAACAGCTGCAGCAAATACAGCAGGTGCAAGCCAATATGCAAGTTGCTATAGGAATGGCTTTTCCAGCTGCCCATACGACACCTATGCCAATAGGGCAAGCTAGCACAGTACTAGGGGGAAGCAATACGGTGCCCCACGCACCTCAAACACCAGTTATGTAGGCTCCAGTGCAGAATCCTGAGGTAGCTCAAGGTAGTTACCAATACCAACCACCTATGTATGGGGCCTATGCTCAGTATCAGTTGGACCACTCTCGACTGATCGAGCATTTTCTGAAAATGAAGCCTAAAGAATATAATGGTAAACCAGCAGATCCTTTGTGGCCAGCCCATTGGATCGATGAAATGGAAAGGAATTTCATGATGATGACGGTAAATGAGGATGAGAAAGTACTGTGTGCCACATTAATGCTGAAAGGCGATGTACACCACTGGTGGAAGTCCATTCGGACTTATCTGTTAACCAAGAACGCCCAATTTACCTGGGTTATCTATAAAGAGGCATTATTTGAGAAGTACTTCCCCAGAAGTTTTAGAGATGCGATGGAGAGAGAGTTCCTGAGTTTATATCAGGGGCAAATGACTGTGGATGCATACCAACAGCGTTATGAACAGCTGTTTTCTTTGCACCCGCTAGCATGCAAGAGGAAAATACTAAGACCCAAAGGTTCGTCATGGGACTTAGGGGAAGCATTCGTGAGCATGTTCTGGGACTGGAGAAGAAAGTCTACAACGAAGCAGTACAGATTGCTCAAGTGATAGAGTTGAGCCAGAAAGAGAGCTATTTTGCTCAAAATAGGGGTATAAAGAGGCCAAATGGAAATTCATACAATGGAGGGAATACAAGGACCTTCAAACCCTTCCGTACTCAAGGCTTTAATGCTGCAGCCAAAACTACTCCAGCAGTTCAACTGCAACAAAAGCAAAATAATGAAGGAGTAAAATACTTTAATTGCAATCAAATAGGACATTTGTCAAGGGAGTGTCCTAAGCCCAGAAAGCAGCTATAGCAAGGATAGGTTTATGCTGTTACATCTGAGGATGCTGCTGCATCGCCTGATGTGGTCACAGGTATGACCTGAATTTCATTTTGTGTTACATTGTGTGAGCATGTAGACTAAATTAAAACAATTCACAAGTATCGTACCTATTAATGGCATACCCGCTAGAGTGCTCTTTGATTCTTGAGCTACTCATTCTTTTATATCTATGATATTTGGAAAGAAGTTGAATCTATCCCTCAAATCTTTAGACTACAAACTGCTTGTACGATCACCTATGGGATTAGAAGTGGAATTAGAAAAAAGTTATGGACCATGTCCAGTTCTTATTGGTAAAATGATTTTAGATGCAACCTTGATTCAACTCGAGATGGTAGACTTTGACGTTATCTTGGGATTGGACTGGTTAGCTCAGAATTCTGCAAACCTATTATGTGCAGAAAAGATGCTGACATTTAAAGACAAGGAAGGAACAGAGTTTAGTTTTACGGGAACCAAACTTCCTCGTAAACGGAAACTCATCCTCTCTGCATTAAAGGCTAGAAAATGCCTCGAGAAAGGAGGAATTGGGTATCTAGTATTAGTGTTGACCTCACCAAAGAAGCACCAGGAATGGAGGATATTGATGTTGTGCGTGACTTTCCAAATGTATTTCCTGAAGAACTACCAGGACTACCACCCGACCGAGCGACAGAGTTCGTTATAGATCTGATACCCGGAGTTGCACTAGTATCTAAAGCACCCTATCGAATGACTCCTACTGAATTGAAGGAATTAAAGGTACAGTTATAGGAATTATTGGACAAAGGTTATATCAGACCTAGCATATCACCATGGAGAGCACCAGTATTGTTTGTAAAGAAGAAGGATGGTAGCGTTCGACTGTGTATAGACTATAAGGAATTGAATAAACTGACAATCAAGAATCGATACCCGTTGCCTCAGATCGATGACTTGTTCGATCAGTTGCAAGGTGCCAAAGTGTTCTCCAAAATCGATCTTCGGTCAGGATACCATCAGTTGAAGATTAAGAACGATGATATTCCAAAGACAACATTCAGAACAAGATATGGACATTATGAATTTTTAGTCATGTCTTTTGGATTGACTAACGCACCCGCAACTTTTATGGAACTCATGAATCGGGTATTCCATGATATGTTGGATACATCGGTTATTGTATTTATTGATGATATATTGGTCTACTCCAAGGACAAGAAAACTCATGTCATGAATCTAAGAGCTGCTCTGCAGCGATTAAGGAAAGAGAAGCTTTACGCCAAATTTACAAAGTATGAGTTTTGGCTAAATGAGGTCGCTTTCTTAGGCCATGTTGTATCCACTGAAGGAATTAAAGTGGATCCTAGCAAGATTGAAGCCATTGTGAAGTGGGAAGCACCTAAGAGTGTTGCAGAAATTAGAAGTTTCCTAGGTCTAACTGGGTATTATCAACGATTTGTGGCAGACTATTCCAAAATTTTCGTACCTCTCACCAGTTTGACTAAGAAAGGAGAAAAGTTTGTTTGGACCGATAAATGTGAAGAAAGTTTCCAATGAAGGTTAGATTGATATCTGCTCCCATCCTGGCTATTCCTATTCCAGGATAACCATTTACCTTGTACACTGATACGTCTGGATTGGGTTTAGGATGTGTACTTATGCAAGGAGAACAAGTAGTTGCGTATGCCTCAAGACAACTGAAGACACATGAGAAGAACTATCCCACTCATGACTTGGAATTAGCGGCAGTAGTACATGCTGTCAAGATATGGTGACATTATTTGTATGGAGAGAAATTTCAGATTAAATCAGATCATAAGAGTCTCACTTCTCTTTTTAATCAGAAGGAGTTGAACATGAGACAAAGAAAATGGCTGGAATTATTGAAGGATTATGATTGCAATATCCAGTATCATCCAGGAAAGGCTAATGTAGTTGCTGATGCGCTATGCAGAAAAGCAATGATAAAATCTCAAGGAGAGGTTAACATGACTGCGATAATGTGTGTTATAGGAAAAGTATTCCATCATGGTAATGAGCAGTTCATGATAGATGCACCGGGTGGATCAACCAACCAAGGGTTTATTCATCAATTTTCAAATATGTTTGCCACATTGAAGATTGTACTTGATATAATTGTTGAAGTGAAAGCCACTCTTAAATCAGACCCTTATCTAAGAATGGTACAAGAAGACATCGAAAAAGGTAGGACTATTCTTGAGTTCACCTAGGATGATGAAAAGGTACTGAAGTACAAAGGAAGAGTATGTGTTCCTGAAATGGAAAACTTGGACATTAGACACAGACTAATGAAGGAAGCTCACACCACCGCTTATTCGGTACATCCTGGAAGTACAAAGATGTATCATGATTTGAAGAAATTATATTGGTGGAGAGGAATGAAAGCAAATGTAGCTAAATTCGTGTCTCAATGCCTAAATTGTCAGAGGGTAAAGGCTGAATGGCAAAGACCTACAGGATTGTTGCAGCCACTGCCAGAACCAGCATGGAAATGGGACTGCATCACTATGGACTTCGTCACCGGGTTACCATTGACTCCTCGAGTAGTTGACGCGGTCTGGGTGATTGTAGATCGTCTGACTAAGACAGCTCGCTTTATAGCTATACGACCACAGTATACCCTGGAGAGGTTAGCCAAGCTATATGTGGATAACATTGTTAGATTACATGGTGTACATGAAAGCATCGTGTCTGACAGAGACCTACGCTTTACTTCAAAGTTTTGGGAAGGATTGCAAAAGGCTATGGGTACAACGTTGAAGTTTAGTACTGCATTTCATCCTTAGACAGACGAACAGTCGGAGCGTACTATTCAGATTTTAGAAGACATGCTTCGAGCTTATGTAATTGATTTCAAAGGCTCATGGGATGAGAAACTACCATTGATCGAGTTCGCTTATAAAAACAGCTATTAGGCTACTATACAGATGTCACCCTATGAAGCACTGTATGGTAGGAAGTGTCGAACTCCTTTGTTTTGGAATGAAGTTCGAGAACGTAGCATCGTTGGACCAGAGCTTGTTGAAGAGACTTGTCAAGTGGTTGACATTATCAAGGAAAGAGTTAGAACAGCTCAGAATCGTCAGAAACAATATGCAGATACTTGACATCGAGACCTTGAATTTGTTGTAGGTGATAAGGTATTCTTGAAAGTATCACCTATGCGAGGTTTAAAACGATTCGGACAGAAAGGGAAGCTAAGTCTGAGATATGTCGGGTCATATGAGATTCTAGCTAAACGTGGAAAAGTGGCTTACCATTTAGCACTACCACCATCTATGTCAAGTGTGCATGACGTATTTCATATCTCATTATTAAAGAAATACATTAGAGATCCAACACATGTTTTGATAGTGGATCCACCAGATCTAACTGATGACTTGACATTCAAAGTAGCACCAACTGAAATCACAAGCCGAAAGGTTCAACAACTATGCAACCGTAACATATATTATGTTAAGGTCACCTGGAGGAGCCGAGATATATAAGAGATCACATGGGAAGAAGAGAACGCTTTGCAGAAGCAATATCCTCACCTTTTCGACTCGGTAGGTATGTATAAATTTCGAGGATGAAATTTTAATAAGAGGGGGGATTTTTAAGACCCGTTTCAAACTAACCGGTCTTACCACATTGTACCAGGTCTACCTATCATGGTCGAGCCAAGTAGGCCAAGTGCGTAAAGAAACCACAAGACCAGGTATGAAAATTAACTCAAAATAGTAAAAAATGAGTGTATGGTCGCATGCCTAAACAGGTATGTCCGACCCCACCTCAAAAGAGTCCAACCCATGACTTTTTGGTCATGGGGTCGCATGACTAAAAAACGTAGGGTCGACAGATTCTGCGACCCTACGATAACAGACAGAATCCGAAAATTAGGAAACCTTCCTAATTCAAAGGGGGTCTTTCCTAAACTCATTGGGACTTATTATGGAGGGTTTTCTTCTATAAATAGGACGTCCCTTAGCCTCTTTCACTCCTTTAGAACCCTAATTGAAAGTGAAAGAAAGAGAAAGAGAAAGAGAAGGAAACTTGGAGAAGAAGAGGTATGAACCTAATTCCTTACCTGAATAAGAGAGCCTAGAATAGTTTATGAAGAACATAGGATTAGGAGAAACCCAAATCATCCATCCATTGATAGATTCCAAGAGATTCTATGGAGGAAATCATTATGGACAATGAATGGTGTATAAATTATAGTTTTGAGCCATATAACAATCATAGAATGGACCATGATAGTAAGCCAAAGGATCCAAACATGAAGGAATGGACTGTAGAGTGAAAGGTCGGCTCAGAAAATGTGTGGTCGCACGTAGGGTCGAATGATATCCGACCCTACAAGACCACATGATCGAACCACATGCCCTCGGGAAGTCCCAGGGAGGGTGTGATCGTACGTAGTGTCGAATGGTATCTGACCCCACCTACGACCCTAAACCCTAGGGTTGCAGAAACTGCTACCTTAGGTGCTACCCTACCCTGCGACCCTACCCCTGTGGTCGCAGAAACTGCTACCCTAGGTTGTACCCCACCTGCGACCCTACAATTTCAGTTAGTTTAAACATATTGAAATTAATTCTAATTAAAATCTATCGACTTGTTAGGTCATTCCAGTGGTTTAAAAGTTGAATTATAAAGCTTGAACGAGGATCTATTAGCAATCAATGGTGAGGGAACAAGACCTAAACTAATTGGCTAATAATAAACTGTTTTTGTTTATTGAGTCCAATACCATGAATGATTCTATGCTTATATGATTGTAATGTGCATATCACATGTCATCCAATATTCCTGTTATTATTATTCATGCATATTTAATTTTTGTTTATTTATAATATGATGTTGATGATGATGTTAGGAATAGGCATGTGAATGTATGTGTGTGGTTAGTGTGCTTGATGTGAGTGGAGCATCAGGGGGAGGACGTGACACTGTGGTTCATCCTGGTCACCAGACTCTAGCTCTATCTCTACTGAAGTCTTTTTCACTAACATCATCGTATCGCCATTACCTTAGCAGGACTATTACGTCGTAGGGCATCAGGGGAGGTGGTCTCGGACTGTGTGGTCTCGGACCGTGTAGTCTCTGACTCTGCCGGGGGCCTTAGCTCTATCTCTTTGGATGTATTGAGGGATGCTGGGGTGAGGCCTTGGATACACTGTTTGACATTAGGATTGGTTAGTTGTGAGCCCAGTTTGTAAGCCCTCGCCAATAGGGTCTTACGTGTTGGTATGGGTAGGGCATCAGGGAAAGTGTGATGCGGTGCGGTCCTAAGCACTTTAGCTCTATCCCTATTCAATGGTGGGTGCATGTGGGGGCGGCAATGGTGTTTGATCCATTGGGCGGTTCCACACATTTGTGTATAGAGGTACGACGGCCACCTATCCTTTCTATTGCACATTACAAACTTATGAATCAGACCAAAGATATGAATTGAATGCATGCATATGTTTGTTGTATTATTTTGTTTGCTCACTGAGCCGTGATGTGTGCTCACCCTTTTCGACGTCGAATATTTTTAGTTGATGATGCTGGTACCACAGTGGAAGATTATATGAATGCTCCCATATACGGGCATGCGGCGGCAATGGAGGCAAAAGTTATGATGGAGTCGCATGATTCGTCATGCGAGTACAACTCTTGTGTTTTTTATTAGATTTTGTTTAAGTTATACAGATGATGTAATTGATTTAATTATTTTAATTTATGTTGTAGTCCTTTTGGAGATAATTGGATAATTTATTTACTTTATCACAGCTAGACTCTCAGTTCATTTAATATATAAGACTTCTGCTATTGTTTATTTACTCTGATTATGGTTGTAGATGTGTATGGTTTAAGCAAATGGACACAGCCTATTCGTGATCCTGGTTGAACTGTTAGTTTATTAGCAGTTCATCACACCATTCTGAATAGTACGGAATTGGGGTGTGACAAGTACAATATCTGCCTTATGTTTCCCAACAACAGTTAGATTTGGAAGAAGAGTAACAAATAATAGAAACTCATGATGATCCAATTGAGCGAGAACTTATGGATGAACTTATGGAGCAATAGTTCTTCGACTGCGCATGTGATATTAAAGATCATCTCTGAATTGATGGATGAAGTTAAAGTAACAATTTTATTAGGTCCGTATATAAGAACGGTGCAAGAAGATTTAGAGAAAGAAAAACCAAAACTGACTTACTTTAGATGCGGAGATAGTACTCAGATATAAAGGTAGATTTTGAATACCTGAAAGTAAAGACTCTGATATCATGAAGAGGATAATGATAAAAGCCCATTGTACTCTATATTCAGGACATCCTGGAGTACCAATATGTATCATGACCTGAAGAGATTGTGCTGGTAAAGAGGAACGATAACAGATATGGTTTCGTGTGTGTTCCAGTGTATGAATTATCAGCAAGTAAAGGCTGAAAGACAAAGACCAACATGGTTTACTACAACTACTATCGAAGGCAGTCTGCAAGTGAAACTGCATCATAATGAACTATGTCACTGATTTGCCACTGACTCCCATATCGATTGACGCAGTTTAGATGATTGTTGATCGCCTTATGAAGATAGCTCATTCCATTGCTATATGACCTCGGTATGCTTTGGAGTGGCTAGCTAAGATATGTGGGTATAATATTGCCAGATTGAATGGTATGCCTGAGAGCATAGTGTCGGTCAGAGGCTCATGCTTTATCTCAAAGTTTTGGGAGAATCTACAAAAAACAATGGGGACAAAGTTAAAGTTTAGTACCGTGTTTTACCTTAAACCGATGGACAGTCGGAGCGGGCTATACAGATCCTAAGAGATATGCCCCGAGCTTGTGAAATTGATTTCAAGGAGCTTGAGTTGAAAAGTTACCGTAGATTGAATTTGCTATCAAGCTACCATGTAAATGTTATCTATAAAGCATGGTATGGTAGAAATGTCAAATTCCTTTGTTTTGGAACGAAGTCTGAGAATGAAGAATTTTAAGACCTGAGTCTATTGAAGAAACCCGTCGAGTGGCAGACAAGATCAAAGAAAAAGGTCCAAGACAGCTCAGGATTGTTAGAAGAGACACCAAGACCTTGAGTTTGCCATAAGTGACAAGATGTTTTTGAAGATATCACTTATGCATGGTTTTAAAACAATTCAACAAGAAGGGAGAGTTGTATCCTATATTTGTTTTGGGACCTCATAAAATTTTAGAGAGATGTAGAAAAGTTGCATATCAACTAGCATTACTGCTGTCCATGTCTAGTGTGCATTACGTATTTTGCATATCTCTATTGAAGAAGTACGTTGGAGATCCATATCAAAGGTATTGACTACTAATCCACTGGATTAGATATAAGATTTAACTATTGAAGTGGTACCAACCTAGTTCACTAGTTGGAAGGTACAACATCTCCAAAGCTAGGATTTTCTCAAGGAAATCACATAGATCATAATAGGTTGATATTGCCTATATTTCATAGAAGTCTTATTCCTTAGAGTTTACATCTTCAGAGATTAGGTTCATACCTTTGCCTGTGATAGAGAGCCAATCTCTTCTCAGCAAAATCCTCTCCTTAGCTTTTTCTTCTTCTCCTTCTCTTCCTTCTCTTTCCTTTTATTTCTCTAGGGTTTACTAATGTTCTAAAAGAGTAAAAAAGGGTTAAGGGACGTCCTTTATATAGAGAAAAACTCTCCATATAGAGTCCTCTTTCAATTAGGAAAGAAATCCCTTAATTTAGGAAAGTTTTCAAAACTCGGAGTTTGACCTGGGGACTCACGGTCGATGGCTACAGTCGCAGAATCCGTCGACCATAGGGTCGAAATCATCGACCGTAGGGTCATTTATCAGTGACCACTGTTTCTTTCCATATGCGACCATATATATATACAGTTTTGGATGTTTAGTCGATTTTCATACCTGGGTTGTGATCCATTTTCACACGCTTGGTCTACTTGGTCCAGGAATGATGGGAAGATCTGGCATGACACAATTAAATCGAGTTAGTGGAGTGCGGGTCTTATAGAAAACCTCTCTGATTTGACCAGCTTCACCCTTTATCCTTACAACCACCGCATTAGAAGCCCTTAGAGCCTGCTCAACACCGTCGCAGGTTGGCATTGCTAAACCCGCTTCACCAGAGCCAAGAAACCCCTTTGCAATAACTTAAGGAACCCCCACATGCGGTAACACGGAACCATCCCCCATTGCTTAAGGCATCCTCTCCATCTGCCTAGGTGCTTCACCTAATGGCCAAAATAGATCTGCAGCCATCGCAAGCACCACCGGTTCCCTCACCGATCGTGAGAGATGACTAGACTCTAACGATCCGAATGCAATAACATCCACATCCTTCCACGAAGGTTCACCTGCTCTTCTTTAACTTTTTATTTTTACCTTTTTCAATTTCTTTTCTCTCTTTTCATGTACAAACCTTTGCACACCTCCCCTTATATCCAGATCTCAATGCATCACCGTAAGGATGCAGCTTTTAGACTTGAACCGTTTATCGAAATCAGATCGGATCGGACCGTTTACACCAAAACTGGGAGACCATTCAGTAAATGGTTTGATTTTGATTTGGATTTTCAAACAGTTTACTTAATCGGTTCGATTAGGTTTTAAACCATTTAAACCACGGTGTTAAGCCGATTATACACTGGTTAAACCATTTTAAAATAGACCATTTATACCATTTGATACCCTTATCAAGTTTTCTTATCTCTAACCTTAAACAACTAAACTAGCTAAACACTAAACAAAGGGTTGCTAAAGCTTTAAAACAATAATATTTCTTCTTCAGAAAGTCATATTTAATCCCATGGGGATCATGTTTTCGTAGAATAAGTGGCTGATCTTCTTTTTGATTTAAGTTATATAAGGTTTCCATTATGTTTTTTTTTTTGGGTTTGTATTGGAAAAGTCAAATTTATATACTTAGTATGATTTGGTTGCTTTGTTTAATAGCTTATTTAGTTACATTTCCAATAAGATAGATATTGTAGTTTATTGTTTTATTGGAGAAGTTATTTAGGTGGACTTTGTGGTTGACAATATCTCCATCAACAAGGGGAGTGTATGATTGCGAGAATATATATATATATATATATATATATATATATATATATATATATATATATATATATATATATATATATATAAACTATTAAAAACCGTTGCATTAAACTGTTTATAAACCCAAGCAAAATCGATTAATGAAAAACCGTTTAAAAATAAAAAAATCGAAACCAATTACTAATCAATTTTGGTTTCAATTTTGATACCATTTAGTTAATCGATTCGGTTTTGGTTTTACCCTCTTATATACCGTAATGCACCGGACCCCGACCATTTAACCAATTATAAACCATTTAACACCCTTACATCACAGGTGAAAATTTGCCGAACCTCGCTCTGATACCACTTGTTAGGATGAAAGCGCAAATAAGAGAAAGAACGAAGATCAAGCAAACACACAAACACAAGATTTACCGTGGTTCAGCACCCAAATCCGGAATGCCTACTTCCACCTAGAGAAATAGAGAATTTCTTTATTCTCAAGAAAATTCTATACATCTACCTGACAAAGTGTTCACCTTTGCTTAGACCTTACCTAGGATTTTCCCAATAGAGATAATATATAGACACGCTAGAAACTCTAACCCCACACAATTACATATTAACCCCTTGTACATGTAATGGACCTAAACCCAAATACAAATACAACTCTAATAATTGTGTGGATCCTACATAATACAAGACACAACCTAATATCCCTTTGTATTTATAGACCATACCACCTCCTGCTATGAAAGATGAACTGTTGATCTAGGTGTCATGTATCCCTAAGATCCTATACCAATAACTCACCTAAGGGGGTTACAAAATATGAATCCCCTTGTATTTATAGATCATACTGCCTCCTCCTATGAAGGATGAACGACTGATATGGGTATCACGTGTCCCTAAGATCCTATACCAATAACTCACCTAAGGGGGGTTACAAAATATCAATGGATGAGGTGGCATGTGGGTCACTCCATTCACATTCTCCTACTTGGCCTATATTGCCACATAGCAAGCCACATTGAGTTTAGCATGATGTAAGATCATATATTAATTTAGGATCCTTCCTTACGGACTTTACTTGATGTTCATAATAAAGATCCCAACCCATGAATCATGGCAGTACATGTCCAATAATAAGAACACTTTATTCCATATATTATAATGGATTGTTCATTTTAAGATGAACCTCATTCATGACAATCCAACTTTATAGAATCAATTCAACAATCGACTCAATGGTCTACTTTATTGTTTTGAAACTTTATAAGCATATGTCATTACAAAACTTTATGCATACACCAAATAAATGATAGAAAAGATAAGAACTTTATTTCAAAATTATCAAACTCTACATTGCAATGTCATAAATAAAATATTTAAACACTTAGTGATTTACATATATAGTCCCATACGATCCATGTGAGCTACATATACCTTGAGTGGAAAGTCATTGGTAAATTGATTTTTTATCTTATCATCAGCGCCGATATGTTCTATTTAAATATGGCGATCCCCAATGTCTTTTTTAACAGCAAAATATTTTATCTTAATCTGTCTCGACTCACTAAGCATGTATTGTTAGAGAAACATATTGCTGAAGTATTATTACAGTAGATCTTTATAGGTCTTTCAAAAGAATTGACAACCTTCAAATCTATGATAAACTTCCTCAACCATGATGGCTGAGGAAGTGATATGTCTAGGACTCCAAAACATAAGGAGTCTTAGTTATATTAGAGGTGGGAATTCCACACGTCAACATGACAAGAAATCCTAGATAAACAATTTATCCTAGTTAGGCAATAATACTAGTCTCCTAATTACGTATAGTGAATTAAAGATGAGGAGGACTAAGTCAAGAATTAAACTTAATCCCAAAGACTAAGGGCCCATTTAATTACGTATAATGAATTAAAGATGAGGAGGACTAAGTCAAGAATTAAACTTAATCCCAAAGACTAAGGGCCCATTTGATTACCATCTTGCTCTCAGTCCTTTAATCTCGATCTGGAGCAACTTAATTTGGTGCTCCTACTTTTTTTGAGAGCCGGATATTGTTTGGTAACGCTGCTTTGGAATCGATTCCATAGCTTATTGAGATCACAAACTTGTTTGATAAAAACCAATCTGAAATTGAATACAAAGTTTATTGAGATTAGAATTGCATTTGATAAACACTAATTTGGAATCCAAATATTCCTAAAATAATTACAAAGAAATGCCATTTATATATCTGGATTTTTATTAACAAATTTTCAAACCCTTCGTACTAACAACTTTTCAAACACATCTTACTGACAACTTATTACATTAATTGAAGAAGACCTCTTACTTCATGCATGTTGCACAGACATCTAAGCATGTCAAAATCAAAACCCATATGGCTATGAACTACGAATTGTTCATGAAATTAGATTTAACAAAAAGAGGCATAAAATACTATCTACAAGACATAATAGCCGAGCATGCTGCACTTTTATCAATGGGTTTACAATCGTGTGATTTATAGCTCAAATTAGAAAAAACAAATCAATATATGAGCATCCTCCAAAACTTCCAATATCACATCACCGGCAACAATAATAAGTGTAAATCATGTCTCAAATTTTTAGTTCAACGAGTTAAGTTATTGTGTAAGAGAAGGGGCAAAATACAAAGATATAGATAAAAAAAATGAATATTGCAAGCTTCCAAGCATGAAAAACTTTGATTATATTTTAAAATCAGAAAGAGTGCAAGATAGTGGATCCCAAAATTAATACTCCATAATCATGCAAGAATTTGGAACATATGAAAAAACAATGAGTTCTTGATGATTTCGAACCACCATCTCTTGGGGAATCCCTAAGTGTTCAACCTGTTTAAGTTAAAGACTCACATACAAGAAAGTAAATGAGAATGAACCATCTGCAAAAACACTCTGGAGAGGGTCACTCATGAATAAAATGGCTAAAAAGTAAAATTTTAAAGATAAAATCAGTTCAAAAGGATAATTTGATATAGAAAGCAACTTCAAAGAAGATATTCATGACTACAATTTCTACCTTAGGTATCAGGGAAAAAAAATGAGGGATCATTTTACAAGAAAAAATTTAACTACTTTCTCATTTGGATTAAAAGGGAGTGTTTGATGCAAGTTTCTCATCCTAAAATATAATAATGCATTCATGTTATACCTATATGCATTATTACATCTCAAGGGATATCAAACACAAGAGTGCCAACTAGGATTTACTAAAATTTGAACCAGCATTGCTATAAATTAGGCATCATTTAGAAGTATTACGAGCAAACATATGGCATTTCTTATGTCATTTTTTGATACATTGGTAAATCCCCACGACAATATTTCCCTTTTTAATACCTTCCTTTTGCTTTCTTCTTTGGATTTTTTTTTCTTTTAATGGCTTTTACATGTCCATTGTTATTTCTAAATGGAAATATAACAAAAGATCTACACATTTCTAAATTGAAATATAAAAAAAATCTACATATTTTAAAATTGAAATATAACAATAGATTTATAGGGTTTCACAAAACCCCTATGCCAACATTCAAACAATCCCATCCCTAGTAAATTCTCATTCTTCATAGCAACACATCAAATCCTATTTGAGAAGAGGGTTGAGGCACAAAATGAAGTAGTTAATGGTTGAGCATGAGTTCATTGAAAGAAAAGAAAGAAAGGGGGGGAAGGAAAGGAAAAGCCTTATGTTCAATTACATAATTGGCTTGCAATTGGATGATTCAGCAGGCCTCAAGGTAAGCTTGTTTGGAACAACATGTAGAGGAAGAAATGTAGTCAGTCCATGTTGACTTTAGTTGGCCTAGCCTGCAACTAAACCATTAATTAAGTCTCAAAGTAAAGCTTGTTCTTAGAGCACTTTTGGAACCCTAATTGGGCTTCCTTATGCACTTACTTTGGCATCTATCCAACTGGCTTGAGGTTCCACAAGACAATTCGTAAATAGGATTAGGAGTTTAGTTGGTTAACATTTCATTTAAATGGCTATCTACCTAGTTATCATGAGATTATTGAATATAATGAAAGTCAACAACGACGTGTATCGTCCTTGCATGAAAGAGGGATTATGAGCGAGAAAATTTGTAGACACATTGTCACAATGAATAACAGGAGCTCCTGAGATAGATTGATGAAGCTCACAAAACAGAGAGCATAACCAGATGACTTCAGCGGCTGTATGAGAGAGGCAACGGTATTCAACTTTGGCAGAAGAGCGTACAACTGTGACCTGCTTTTTAGCACTCCAGGCAATTGGGTAGTGACAAAAAAACACATAGTAATCACCTATAGACAGGAAATTGACTGGACAACTTGCCCAATTGTCATCACAGTATGTTGTAAGAGTCATTGGATCAGAGTAAAGAAGGAGACCAATTGTTATTGTACCTTTGAGAAACCTCAATATATGTCTCACTGCAGTTAAATGAACTTCTGTATGAGCTTGTAAAAATGGGAAAACCTGATTTACAGTGAAAGCAACATCCGCCTTGTCAGAGTTACATATTGCAAGGCTCCGACTAGGATGGGGTATTGAGTAACATCGGAGATGAGAGGACCATCATCATTGGCCAATTTTTTAGATGCGACTGGAGTTGAAGCTGGTTTACAGCCATTCATATTTGCTCTTTGGAGAACTTCTAGAATGTATTTTGATTGGTCCTAATAGAGATCATGCGGTCCCCTAGTGATATGAATCCCCAATAAGTAAGACAATGGACCAAGATCCTTCATTTTGAAGTGAGTTCCTAGAAATGTGATGAGATGTTGAATTGCAGAGTTGGAATTTCCAATCAGTATGATATCGTCCACATAGAGAAGTAAATATATGGTGAGTTCCTTCTCACGATAGATGAAGAGTGAGTGACCAGATTGTGAGATGACAAAGCCATAATCAGGAAGACTGGAAGTAAATTTGTCATACCAATCTCTCAGGGCCTGGCGGAGGCCATATATCACCTTTTTCAGGAGGCAAACATGATTTGGTCTGGTAGGATCAACATAGCCCTGTGGTTGTGCCATATAAACTATCTCCTTGAGATCACAGTGCAAAAATGTGCATTCTACATCTAGTTGTTGAAGTAGCCAGCCATTGGTCATAGCAATTGTGAGGACATCATTCATAGCATTACTATACCTTCCCTATTCATTGTGGGTTGGTTATTCGTCAGCACGGGTTTAGCTTACGATGTATTTGGAAGCCCTTGGCCAAACGAATATTTTACAAAAAGTCGACAAGGAATTCCATTAATAACTGGCCGTTTTGATCAGAGAAAATAGAGGGAGCTAGAAAGCTTTGCGTGTTTGGAATTCGCTTAAACAGTGTTTATTGAGACTAGCCCATGATTGGGCCATGGATACACTTTGGTAGACCCCACAACTCCTCTCCGTATAGCCCAAAAATGAATGGTGCTATTGAAGCTGCAAATAAGAACTTGAAGAGGATTATCAAAAAAATGGCAGTGACATACAAGGACTGGCACGACATGCTTCCATATGCTTACACGCTTTCGCACCTCAATCTGAACATCAATCGGTGCCACTCCATATTCTCTCGTTTATGGATGGAGGCTGTCCTCCCAATTGAGGGTGGTCTACGATCAGTCCCCTCTCTGCACGTTTTGATGGAAGCTGAACTTGAAGAAGAAGAATGGGTGAGAGCACGATATGACCAGCTTAATCTAATCGAGGAAAAGCACCTAAACACGATTTGCCATGGTCAGTGTTATACAAGAAGAATAGCACGAGCTTATGACAAGAACGTTTGACCTCAAAGTTTCAAAATTGGGGATTTAGTGCTCAACAAGATCCTAGGAAGACCCATGGGGAAAATTCAAGCCAAACTACGAAGGTCCTATTTTTTGGTAAGAAAAGTATTTTCTAGAGATGCGCTTATTCTTACGTATATGGATGGATATGAAATTCCTGAGCTAGTAAACTCCACTCTATGATGGTAAAAAAAACTATGCTTGAATATTTTAATAGTTTCGAGATGTATCAATCAATTTTGAAATGAAGAGAGGCCATTTTTGGTGTTCCCATTAGTCTATTTTTATCCCTTTGCATAACCACATTGAGCCTTTGTTTCCTTTCTGAAACCCAAAACCCGGGCATTTTTTTGTAAAATATTACACTACACAGGCATTTTAGGAATTTTTTAGTCTTCTACTGGGCATTTTGGGCACTAATGCCCTAATACTGGGGCTATTTTCACCGGGAAACTAAACGAGTAAGTGTAGTATTCCTGACTTCTATTCCCTTTTTTTGCCCTAAGGTTTTTATTCCTTAAAGAACAGCATTGTAGTTGCAACGGGGCTCTGGGTGAATATCATCCACCTGTGTGAGAAAGAAAAAAAAGCTGATATTGCGTATCCTCCACTCACCGGAGACTATGGGGATCTGGGATTTGAGAACACTGACTGACAGCACTCAACTGACGGGACTTTGAGGCAGGTACTTTACTATTACCTTTTGCAACGGAGGTCCACAAAAGGTAACTGGATGCCTGGGGCTTAGGTCAGGGGAGCGCTCCGGAGCCCCTTAAGAAAGGAGAAATAGAGAAATGCCAACAATGCAGAACCTTTTCCCTTGAGTTGTTACCCCATTTTCGAATGCCTATTTGACAAAAATAGAAAGAAGAAGACTGGATATTACCCATAGAAGGGAGAGATTAGGGTTAAATGCGAAGTATCCTATGAATATCCTGCGCCCGTTATCTCCTCATCTTTCTAGTTCAGGCTATCTCCATAGGTAGTAGTGCACTTAGTGGGTTGTCTCAATGCCTCTCTCTTTAGTCAAAAGCCCCTATTTAAGCCCCTTTTTAGGCTGTCTCAACTAGCGCTCGCCTTCCTCAAGAAATAAAGAAATCTGTTTAGAGTCGCCACCTAAATTAAGGTCTAGGACCTAAGATGTAGTTTCACCATAAGGTAAGACTTATATTGACTCATAACCCATAAGATCAAATCACTGATTTGCATGAGATTGGATAAGCATTCAGGGTACGGTTTTGGGAGGTATTAGGCACCAAAACCGCTCGATCAAGATCAACTTCCTATACTTTCCTTAGACTCTAATGATTGTACTTGGTCAACTGGATGACTAGGATTAATGGGGTCTTCTTAAACCAAGTTACTAAGTTTTGCTAACCTAGGGTTTAGCTAAACATGTTTTTGAATCAAATAAATAAGCAAATGTATAGTACTATATAGTAAACCAGACCAAATGATGGTTCGATCTTGGATCGAATTTAGGAATATTCTCAAATTGCCTACATATCCCTTGAGACTTTGTCTCTTGAGAATCAGGTCCAAAAACATAGTTCGAACAGGTTTTGTATGATTAAAATTTATGGATGTAGCTTATGCATGTGTTTCAATTAAATTATTTATTCAAGTTGAAGTTTATGCTTAATGGATGGCTCAGATTGAATATGATGGTCCGTAGGCTGTAGTACTGTATTTGAAAACTCTCCCAAACTGCAAATGTATTCTAGTGGTCCTAGAAATCAAGTACAACGTAGTTCAAAACTTGCGATAATGGTCAGATCTAGGGATGTTTAAACCTATACTCCTACCAATTTTAGGTTTATTAGGTTGCCTATCCCTACATTTTCATCTTTGGTTTATTGGGTTTCCTATCCCTATATTTTTATCTTAGGTTTATCAGGTTGTCTATCCCTATCTTTTCGTCCTAAGTTTATCGGGTTGCCTATCCCTATATTTTCATCTTAGGTTTATCGGGTTGCCTATCCCTTTCTTTTCATTTTTAGGTTTCTAGGGTTGCCTATCCCTAATTATTGTATTCTCAAGATTCTCTCTTTATATGTTTTTTTTTCATTTTTGGGGTTCACTTTCCTATTTGTCCATATTCTGAAGATTTATGAGAGGTGCATCATTTCAATCATGATAATATATCATTCTAAATATGGTACTGAATCAAAGTAGCGGCCAAAATTCTAATATGGTAGTAAATCTCAATCCAAATATGGCATGTGAATCCAAAGATAACATGTGAATAATCCAAATAGGTATGTGAATAATCCAAATAGAAATGTAAACATTCCAAATATAGCATGTGAGACAATCCCAATAGGCATGTAAGCATTCCCAATATGGCATGTGAGACAATCTCCATAGGCTTTTAGGAATTTCCAATATAGCATGTAGGACAATCCAATTATATGAGCAGTCCAAGTATGTGGTAAGAATCATTCAAAGATCATATATCATTATAATATAGCAAGAATCACTCAAATATGATAAGTATCATGTAGCATCTCAAATTTGGTAAGACAACATGTATCCAAAATATCATGTGAGATATAAAATATAGTATGCAATGTGAACACTCAAATATGTGCTATGTGAGTATCCAAAGTGACATATATGCATCCAAAGTGGCACGTGCTGTCAAATCACTCAAAACCATATTTCGCATATGACATGCAGTGAGTAAAAATAGTCATAAAACCCTTTTTTAGAGGTCAAAATTTGACTAAAACATATGTATAAAAATGTATTTAAAAGAGCTACAACTTCTTCTCTTATATGCCAAGCAAAATATGACTCTAACTTAGTAAAAAAATGTATCCTAAAGTCAGGTTGTTGTACTGATCCGAATCTGTTCTGGATTCAGACCAGTTACACCATAAATTCCACCATGAATCACATAGGTATGCAAAAAAAAAATATGAAAACATGGTCAGAAAGCTAACTCATAGACTTATCTTTTTTTTTTCTTTTTTTTTCTTATTCAAATAAGCACTCTATCATATTGCAATACAAAAATAAAGTGCAAAAAATCTGTTTAGAATCTTACTAGTGTGCACTAAAAAAATATATAAAATCAACCATATATCAGAAACTATTGAAACCAGTGCCAAAAGTTAGCTAACTTGAATACTAACTCTCATGCTTATTGAGAATTCAAACAATGGTTAGAAGATGCTCAAATAGACCCATCAATAGAGGCCTTTTGCACTGTACCCAAGATAGAGTACAGTAGCTTGGGGGATTTTAGATTGCTCTTCCCAGATCCAAATCTATCTGGGTTTCTTGGAGGATGTTCCTAACTCAATAGGACATCTCTCATAATTTTTTTGAGGCAAGAAGATTGATTTTAATATGTCAAACACATCAATTATAGTCGAGTTTCAATTTTGGCTTTTCTAGATCTGAACTTCATTCATGAATTTTTTTGCCTAGGAAAATCTTTATGGATAGAGCTCAAATTCGGGGTAGATACTCCTTATAACATGAATATCCAATGAAAAATATCAAATTTGAAAATCAATAGTTAAAATCACATAGGAATGCATGTATATTCAACACATCACGCTTGCTCTTATCTAAGCCTATTCTAGCACATGCAACTTTATGAAGCTTTAATGGAGATGAGGAAGGGGACTTTTCTTTGTCTTTATTATAGGGATAAAGAGCCCTTGCTGCACCTTGAAGTTTGGATGGAAGATCTTCCCCAAGAGGTAGGCCTTTGTTTTTCTTTTTCTTTTTCTTTTTCTTCTCCTTCTCTTTCTCTCTTTCTTTCTCTTTTTTTTTTCCTTCTTTCTCTCTCTTTCTCTATCCTCCAGCACTCTCTAATGATTTTAGGGTTTCTCCCCTTCAAATTTCATTTCAGGGTTTTATTCACCCTAGAGACTTAGTTAGATTGATCCTCAAGTCTCCACTTCTCTTGAAAGACTCCTTCTCACTCTCCCCTTCTCTCTCCAACTCCTCCTTCCTTATCTTTTCTCTCTTTTTTTTTTCTTTTTAAACAAAAAGGTCCCCTCCCTTATTCATGTGAAGGGGTCAAACAAAAAGGTCCCCTTTATTCACATAAAGGGGTCTCTCCCTTTTCACGTGAATAGGGGTGGGGCCCTCTTTTTTTTTAATATATTTTTTTGTTATTTATTTGTTTTTGCCTTTCTTATTTTCAAAACACACCTAAAAAGAAGAGTCCAAGGCAAAGCAGGGTCTCCCCCCTCTTTACGTGAATGGGGGTGGGACCCCCACCTTTTTTTTTTTTACTTATTTGTATTTTTCCTTCTATATAGCTTTTCTGTCACCCTCTTTCTACACCACCTTCATGGGCCACCAAGGGGGATGATTGGGCATGACTTTGGACTCTACTTGGGCACTCTACGTGCCACCTAAGGGGCTATGAGGTGACTGGATGGGTATTGACTAGGAACAAACCGAGTTGGCTGGGTTTTGCTAGCTTTGACTATCTTCATTGGATTTAACTGGGTTTAACTAGGTTTTGACTGAGTTGACTGGGTTTTATCGGGTTTTAACCGAGTTGACTAGGTCTTGACTCGATTTTGATGGGATTGACCGGTTTAACCACTTCTAAACAAGTTTGATTGGTTCGCTGGGCTTAAATGGGTGACATTTAGCCATGTGCATGATGTTGTGTAGAAATTTGATCCTAAACGGCCCTAGAAGGAACCAAAATTGGTCGTACTGTTTTAGTTAAACATGCTTAGGCTGGGGTAATCTCAGGATGGTTGACCCCTTAGGAAGTCATTTCTTGCACCTTCTTCGATTCTTTTGAAACTTTAACTGGAGATGTTGGGCAACTCATAATGGTTAAAATTGGGCTTTGTGATAAAAAATGACTTTGGATGAGTTAGAAAAGATGGGTTCTCAAGGGCACCAATAGGTGTAAATGGGCTAAAATGGAAAGTATGGACCTAGGACCACAAGGGAAGGTCTAGATTGACTATATATGGTGTCGCACCCCAATTCTGGACTAACCAGTAGTGTAATGAACTGTCATGAGAACCAATGGTTCAAACAAGGATCTCGTATAGGTCGTACCCGTCCAATTAAACCAAACATATTCCACAAGCATAATCAGAGTAAATAAATAATAGCAAAAGTCATTGTTACTAATGAACTGAGTATCTAACAATGATAGTAAATAATTAATTCCAGTTATTTCCAAGTAATTCAAGACATAAAATAATCAACTACATGTTCTGGTAATCAATAATAACTAAACTAATAAAAAACGCATTGATCGCACTCGCATGACAGATCATGCGCCTCCTCCATTAGTTCCCCGTCCATCGCCGCTCCTTGTCCATACGTCGGTGCGTTCACATAATGGCTTCAATGTCTATAGTAGGACCTGCAACAACAACTAAAATATCGATGTCGAAAGGGTGAGCACACATCATGGCTTTGTGAGCAAACAAAACAATGCATAAACATATGCATGCATTCAATTTAATATCTTTAGTCTGGTTTTTAAGTTTGCAATATACTATAGAATGGTTTGGTGGCCACCGCACCTCTATACACGGGTGTGTAAATCCACCAAAATGGATCAAACACCATTGTCATCAACATCCACCCCACCATGGAATAGAGATAGAGCTAAAGTGTTTAGATCACACACCGCCAACACTTCTCCTGATGCCCTACCCATACCAACACATAAGCCCCTATTGATGAGGGCTTGCAAACTGGGCTCGCAACTAACCAATCCTAATACCATCCAGTGTATCCAAGGCCTCACCCTCGCATCCCTCAATACGTCCATAGAGATAGAGCTAAGGCCTCTCAACAGAGTCAAAGACCACACGGTCCGAGACCACCTCCCCTGATGTCCTACGACATAATAGTTCTACTAAGGTAATGGTGATACGACGATGTCATTGGGCAAGACTTGAATAGAGATAGAGTTAGAGTCTGGTGACCAGGATAAACCACAGTGTTACATTCTCCCCCTGATGCTCCACTTGCACCCAACACACTAGCCACACATACACAATCACATGTCTATTCCTAGCATCATCATTATCATCATGTTATAAATAGACAAAAATAAATATGCATGAGAAGTAATAATAGAAATATTAGATGACATGTGAGATGCACATTATAGGCATACAAGCAAAGAATCAATCATGACATTGGACTCAATAAAATAAAATAATTTATTATTATTCAATTAGTTTAGGTCTTGTTCCTTCACCTGTTAACAATACTCATTCTCCTTCCAAACCTTGTAACTCTCTTTGAATCACTTTAATAACCTAGAAGTTATATGAATTTAAGTTAGGCTTTATAGGTAATATGTTACAGTAGTCGAAAATCAAAGCAAATCACCGATAGGGGTCTGATAGGTCCTATGGTCTCATGTTGTGTTGACCTTACCTTGTATGGTAGATACCCTACGGTCACACTATATGCAATCATACGGTTCTTGAATTCTTCCCAAATGGCTATGGTCAATACTCTGGTCATGCTATGGTCGATCATAGCTGCGACCATACGGGTTTAATGTGCTTTCTTACTTCCAATATGGATTCTTCCTTTTGGGTCATCAACGAGATTCATCCTAAAATCATTTTATGGCTTTGAATCATAGTTTTTCCCTCATCCATTATCCCTAACCTATTCTCTATGGTTTCCCATAGAAAACCTATAACTGAATCATTGTATTAGGTTCCATATATCAATTTGAAAAGAACCTATTCTATTTGATCTATCCTACAGAGTCAAGTCCATACCTTAAGCTTACTGTAGAGAGATAAAACTCTTCTCTGCAAAACCCTTCTCCAAGCTTTCCTTTCCTTCTCCCCCTCTCTCTCTTTCTCCCTTAGGTTTAGAGTTTTAATTTGGGTTCTAAAAAGAGTGAGAGAGACTAAGGAACGTCCTTTATATAGAGGAAAACCTCCATATAAAATCATCTTTCAATTAGGAAAGAGTCTTCCTCAAATTAGGAAAGTTTCCCAAACTCGAAGTCTGATTTGGGGTCGTACGGTCGGATGTACTGTCACAGAATCAGTCGACCATACGCTTGAAAACATCGACCGTACTGTTACTTACTAGTGGTCTTTTGTTTCTCATCGTATAGTCGACCATACCTATTGTAAGACCTATACTCCATAAACCCGATCTAAACCTCTATTTCGTGTCGTAACAGGTCTTCCAATCATCATCGGACCAGACAGGATGAGAGGATGAAAATCAGGTATGAAAATGGACCAAAACTTATGATAACTTTCATACCGGTCTCATGATACCAGTCTACACACCGGTCAACAGGTATGTCTGTGTAGGCAGACTAGTTAGATCCGAAAATGGATCTTTGTGGGTCCCGCTTGCCAAATCTTAGTCCTAGAGACTTTCCTAACCTAGGGAAACTTCCTAAACTCCAACTTAGCTTATTTAAGGACCCCTAAACCTCCTTAAACCTCTTTGATTGATTCTCACAAACCCTAGAGAGGAGAAGGAGATCTGAAGAGGAAAAGAAGCTGAGAAAGGTTGAAGAGGAGCCTCTGTTGGACGAAGAACACCATAGTTCGTGAACCAACGGTGAGTATTTGAACTTCTCTCTAAGTTAAGCATTATGGATGACTTATCAATACCATACAAGGCTAGGTATTGATCTAAACCCCTAAATTTCCTTTAAACCCTAATTCAGTCAATAAACCCTAGATTGAATGCTAAATTGCTAAACTAAGGTTTCTTAAAATGTAGGCCTTTAATGAAAGATAAAAACAATCCTAAAACATTGCTAAGGCCAAGTATGTATAGGAGGAACCCTAGAAGCCATAATGGGTGACCGATGGAAGACGAATACCAAGCAGGTGGTCTTCTGGAGGCATACCGGTCGACCATACCGGTGGCACTATGTGTGACCTGTATATACGACCGGTACCTCTCGGGTAGCCTGGCAAGGCTGTTCGATTGACAATACCAGTTACGCCACTGTACAGTGACCTGCGACCGGTATATGCGATCGATATGTCCAGAATGGGTTGGTTTTTGACCCAGTTGGTTTTCGACCAATGTAAACCCTAAAGAACTAATTTTAACTAAACCCTTACATCATATAGAACCCTGTGATAGTAAGATTGGACGCTGTGCACGGAGTAAGCAAGCAATCAAGCGTCAGGTAAGGGAATTGGACCTAAACCCTAATAACTTAATAATAGTAAAACATTGTTAATATTTATTGTTCTGTGGAATGTTGTTTGTGTATATTCACATGTCATCTTTATTTTCAGTTATTATATTGTTCATGCATTGTAAGACCCGTATTGAACTAACCGGTCTTACCACCTTGTACCAGGCCTACCAATCATGGTCGAGCCAAGTGGACCAAGTGTGTGAAGAAACCAGAAGACCAAGTATAAAATTTAACTCAAAAATAGTCAAATATGAGTGTGTGGTCGCATGCCTAAATAGGTATGACCAACCCCACCTCAAAGGAGTCCAACCCATGACTTTTGGTCGTGGGGTTGGATGTTTTAAAAACGTAGGTCGACGGATTCTGCGACCCTACATCCGACCCTACGAAAACAGGCAGAAATCAAAATTAGGAAACCTTCCTAATGCGAACGAGGGTCTTTCCTAAACTCATTGGGGCATATTATGGAGGGTTTTCCTCTATAAATAGGA
Source organism: Protea cynaroides (assembly GCA_028583415.1). Classification (NCBI taxonomy): domain Eukaryota; kingdom Viridiplantae; phylum Streptophyta; class Magnoliopsida; order Proteales; family Proteaceae; genus Protea; species Protea cynaroides. The sequence continues at coordinate 95,367,330 of CM053276.1, read as the reverse complement.
TGTCCTTTAGCCTCTTTCACTCCTTTAGAACCCTAATTGAAAGTGAGAGAAAGAGAAGAGAAGGAAGAGAAGAAAAATTGAAGAAGAAGACCAAGGAAGAGGAAAGTTCAGAGAAAACTCTGAATCTCAGCAAACCTAAGGTATGAACCTAATTCCCTACATGAATTAAGAGCCTAGAATAGTTCATGAAGAAGATAGGATTAGGAGAAACCCAAATCATCCATCCATGGAGGAAGTCATTGTGGACAATGGATGGTGTATAAAATTATAGTTTGAGCCATATAACGATCGTAGGAAGGACCATGATGGTAAGCCAAAGGATTCAAACATGAAGGAATGGACTTATGAGTGAAAGGTCGACCATGAACACGTGTGGTCGCACATAGGATTACATGGTATCCGACCCCACGAGACCCACATGTTCGACCATAGGCCCTCGGGAAGTTCCAAGGAGGGTGTGGTCACACGTAGGGTCAAAGTATGTCCGACCCAACCTGCGACCCTACACCCTGTGGTCGTAGAACTGAGACCCCAGGTGCTACCCTACCTACGATCTCTCAATTTTTGTTAGTCTAAACATATTATAATTAATTCTAATTATATCTATTGACTTGTTAGGTTTTTCCAGTGATTTAAAAATGAATTATAAAGCTTGAATAAGGATCTACTAGCAATCAAAGGTAAGGGAACAAGACCTAAACTAATTGGCTAATAATAAACTATTTTTGTTTATTGAGTCCAATGCCATGAATGATTTTATGCTTGTATGCGTGTAATGTGCATTTAACATGTCATCCAATATTCTTGCTATTAATGTTCATGCATATTTAATTATGTTTATATATAACATGATTATGATGATGATGCTAGGAATAGGCATGTGAATGTATGTGTGTGGTTAGTATATTTGATGCGAGTGGAGCATCAAGGGGAGGACGTGATACTATGGTTCATCCTGGTCACCATACTCTAGCTCTATCTCTACTCAAGTCTTGTCCACTGACATCGTCGTATCGCCATTATCTTAGCAGAACTATTACGTCGTAGGGCATCAGGGGAGGTGGTCTCGGACCATGTAGTCTTTGACTCTGCTAGGGGGCCTTAGCTCTATCTCTATGGACATATTGAGGGATGCTAGGGTGAGGCCTTGGATACACTATTTGACATTAAGATTGGTTAGTTGCGAGCCCAGTTTGCAAGCCCTCGCCAATAGGGGCTTACGTGTTGGTATGGGTAGGGCATCAGGGGAAGTGTGATGCGGTGCGGTCCTAAGCACTTTTACTCTATCCCTATTCCATGGTGGGTGCATGTGGGACAAAAATGGTGTTTGATCCATTGGGTGGCTTCACACACTCGTGTATAGAGGCGTGGCGGCCACCTATTCTTTCTATTGCACATTGCAAACTTATGAACCAGACCAAAGATATGAATTAAATGCATGCATATATTTATTGCATTGTTTTGTTTGCTCACTGAGCCATGATGTGTGCTCACCCTTTCGACGTCGAATATTTTTAGTTGATGATGTAAGTACCACTATAGAAGACTATATGAATGCTTCGATGTACGGACATGCTGTGGCGATGGATGCAGAAGCTATGATGGAGTCGCATGATTCATCGTGCGAGTGCAACTCATGCATCTTCAATTAGATTTTATTTAAATTATTCAGACGATGTAATTGATTAAATTATTTTATTTTATGTCTTAATCTTTTGAAGATAATTGGATAATTTATTTATGTTACCACTGTTAGACTCTTAGTTCATTAGTATAAAGACTTCCGCTATTGTTTATTTACTCTGATTATGGTTATGGATGTGTATGGTTTAAGCAAACGGACACAGCCTATTCGAGATCCTGGTTGAACCGTTGGTTTATTGACGATTTATTACACCTAGTTGGTGCAGAATTGGGGTGTGACAACTTGGTATCAGAGCTCTCAGGCCCTGTCTATTAAACCAGTATACTTCCACAAAAGTTCATGAACTGAGTTAGGATAAAATTTAAAAATTGTAATAATAACACTATAAGCACCTGTGTTATATGAAACAAAATTAAGAAAGAGAATAATACATTATTAAGATGAGAAACAAATTTCATATACACTCGAGTAAAAAGCAACATATATATATATATATATATATATATATGTATATATTCAAATCAGAGTTCGATCCATAATTCAGTTAGTTACTCTGTAGTACAAGGAAAAAACAAAAGAAAAATATACATCATGGAGTTGGAGGTGTTAGAGGAGGAGGTGCCTCACGATCCCAGTCATAGTCCTCAGCATACACTTTAGTCAGCCAGGCTACCTGAGTCTGGGTCACCTGGAGACTAGCAGTCAGGTCGGCCATCCGCTGATCAGACGCGCGCTGGGCATCTAGAAGCTCTCCTACTCTCCCATCAGTTACGCGCTGAGCCTCTCTAATCTCACGCAGTAGGCCCATCATATCATCAGATGGTGGGTGTGAAGGACCAGCAGTGTGTGAATGAACCCGAGATGGGTCAGCTCTCGTAGAATGCAATGACGATAGAGGAGGTATGGTGTCAACATCATGAACATACGATCATCATGCTCAGCATCACCCCCATGGACCCCTGCTGCTGCTGCTGCTGCTGCCGCCTCAGCGTCTGCTATCTCTACCCGGGTACGAGGACGCACTAGAGCGTTTCTCTCATCATTACTGACCAGCGCATCTCGCATCCCCACCCTGCAGATGGCCTCCTAGTCCAAGTCAGAAGAAAAAGTATCCTCATGAATCCTCTCATCCAATAAGTTGACGTGTAGGGGTGTGAGAAGAGTAGTGATCAGACGTCCGTAGGGCAGGTTGCCTATCACACCCCAAATTCTGCACCAACCAGAATGGTGTGATGAACCGTCAATAAACCAACGGTTCAATCAGGATCTCACAATAGGCTATCCCACATATGATAAACCAAAACACATTCCACATTAATCATAGGTAATAAAATAAATAACGGAAATTTTATAGTAAATGAACTGAGAATCTAACTGTGATAACCATAAATAAATATCAAATTATTGTTAAATCAACTGAGACATAATTAAATAAATATCAACTACATGTCTTTAATAAAATTAAACAAAATCTAATCGAATACGCATGAGTTGCACTCGCATGAGGAGTCATGCATATCCACTAAGTCTTCAGCTTTCATTGTCGCCACATGCCCGTACACAGGAGCGTTCATATAATCTTCAACGGTGGTACCTGCATCATCAACTAAAAGTATTCAAATTTGAAAGGGTGAGCACACATCACGGCTCAGTGAGCAAACAAAATAATGCAACAATACATATGCATGCAATCAATTCATATCTTTGGTCTGGTTTAAAGTTTGCAATGTGCTATAGAAAGGATAGGTGGCCGCCGCACCTCTATACACGAGTGTGTGGAAACGCCCAATGAAAACGGCACTGTTGCCCCACATGCACCCACCATGGACAATATACACCCCATGAAAACGGCATGGCTGTACCGGTTGCCCATACCAACACGTAAGCCCCTGTTGGCGAGGGCTTGCAAACTGGGCTCTCAACTAACCAACCCTAATGTCAAACAATGTATCCAAGGCCTCACCCCAGCATCCCTCAATACATCCATAGAGATAGAGCTAGGGTCTGGTGACCAGGCTGAACCACAATGCCACGTCCCGCCCCCCCTGATGCCCTACGACATATTAGTTCCGCTAAGGTAATGGCGATACGACGATGTTAGTAGACAAGACTTGAGTAGAGATAGAGCTAGAGTCTGGTGACTAGGCTGAACCACAATGTCACGTCCTCCCCCTGATGCCCCACTCGCATCAAGCACACTAACACTTGCTTAGTGGACTTGACTTGAATAGACCATGGCACAATATACCCCGATGAGAACGGCATCGAAGTACCGGTTGATACCATCCCTACCCGCACCATGTACACCAGCCAAACACAAACATTCACATGCCTATTCCTACCATCATCAACATCATCATGTTATAATCAATAAATTTAAATATGCATGAACAGTAATAATAGAAATATTGGATGACATGTTGAATGCACATTACAAGCACACACGCATATCACAATCATGGTATTGGACTCAAAAAAATAAAAATAGTTTGTTATTAACCAATTAGTTTAGGTCTTGTTCCCTCACCATAGCTTGTTAATAGATCCTCTTCCAAGCTTTAGTATCACCTTTAATAATATTATTATATTGCTAGAAGACCTAACAAAGTCGATAAAATTTAATTAGAATTTATTCTAATTTTTAAAAACTATTCTGTTAACTGAGGATCGGAGGTAGGGGTGGAGTCATGATCGACCCTGGGTGCGACCCTCTCCAAATCTGGACTTCCAGAACCTTGAGGGTCGATACTCAGGTCACATACGGTCGGATGGTCATCGACCCTCTATGCGACCCCTTGTGGGTTTTGGTCAATTTTTCTCCTTTTAGTCCATTCTTTGTGTTTGGGGTCCTATGGCTTGCTCTTACAGTCCACTCAACATACATTCCATGGTCTAGAACTAAGAATCATCCACCTATATAGCTTTTATGTATTCTCCCATGGTTTTCCATAGAAGCCTAACCATGGGTCGATGGTTTGGGTTTCTCCGAGATCACACTTTCTTCATTATCTAACGTAAGGTCTATAGAAACTCATGGAATTAGTATCCATACCTGAGAAGAATACTCCTTCTCTGCAACTCTTCTTCTTTTTGCTTTCTTCTCTTTCTTGCTTCTCTTCTTCTTATCTTCCTTCTCTTCTCTTTTTCTCAATTCAATTAGAGTTGTAAAAGGAGTGAAAGAGGCTTAGGGACGTCCTATTTATAGATTAAAACCTCCCAAAATAAGTTCCATTGAGTTTAGGAAAGGTTTCAATTGAAATTAGGAAAATTTCCTAATTTTCGGTTCGTGCTATTTTTCCCGAATACCGAGGGTCGATGGGAGGGTTGGACAATACATAGACCCCCTGCGACCCATGGTTGAGGGTCTATAGTGAGGGTCGATGAGAGGGTTGGACCTGTTTGTTAAGACATGCGACCCTACCCTCATTTTGATTATTTTTGGGTAAATTTCTATATTGGGTCTTGGGTTTCTTCACACACTTGGTCCACTTGGCTCGACCATGATATGTAGACGGTTCACGACATGAAATGTAAGGTTAGATCGGGTTCATGGCGTGCGGGTCTCACAACTCCACCACACTTACAAGAAATTTCATCCTTGAAATTTGAACATACGGATCTTACAACTCCCCCATCCTTAAAATAAATTTTATCCTCAAAATTTGAATTTACTTCGGAGTCACTAGGTGGGAATTCTATTTCCGCATTGCATCTTCTTCTTTCCATGCCGTCTTCTCCACGTCTTATCTTCGTCAGATTATCTTCATATAATTGATACCTAGTTTTTAAGGTGTTGTACCTTTCAACTAGTGAACTAGGCTGGTATCACTTCAATAGTTAAATCTCCTATTTAATCCAGTGATTCCATGGTCAATACTTTTGATATGGATCTCCAATGTACTTCTTCAATAGAGACACACGAAATACATCATGCACACTAGACATGGATAGCGGTAACGCTAATTGATATGCAATTTTTCTACGTCTCTCCAGAGTTTATAAGATTCGACGCATATATAGAATACAACTTTCTCTTCTTGTCTAATCGTTTCAAACTAAGCATAAGTGATATCTTCAAAAACAACACTTTGTCACTTATGGCGAACTCGAGGTCTTGGTGTCTATTCTGACAATCCTGAGCTATCCTGCCCCTTTTCTTTGATCTTGTCTGTCACTCGATAGTTTTCTTCATTAGACTTAGGTTTCCAAAATTCTTCATTCACCAACTTTATTCCAAAATAAAGGAATTTGACATTTCTACAGTACCATGCTTGATAGGTGACATTTACATGGTAGCTTAATAGCAACTTTAATTCACGGTAACTTCTCAACTCAAGTTCCTTGAAATCAATTTCATAAACTCGGGGCATATCTCTTAGGATTTGTATAGTCCGCCTTGACCGTCCGTCGGTTTAAGGTAAAATGCGGTACTCAACTTCAACTTTGACCCCATTGTTCTCTGTAGATTCTCCCAAAACTTCAAGATTAGCATGAGCCTTTGACCGACACTAAGCTCTCATGCATACCATTCAATCTGGCAATATTATCCAGATATAGCTTAGTTAGCCGCTCCAAAGCATACCGAGGTCGTATAGCAATGGAATGAGCTATTTTCATAAGACGATCAACAATCACCCAACCATGTCAACCGATTTGGGAGTCAGTGGCAAATCATTGACATAGTTTACGATACTGCAGTTCCATTCCCAAAACAAAAGTTAGGGTTTGATTTTCCTTTTCTAAGTCTGCTTACACTGTTCCTATACACAGACCTAACAAAATTACTACTTCTACTTCATCCATCAATTCAGAGATGATCTTTAATGCCACAAGCGCAACCGATGAACTATTGCTCCATAAATGCATCCATAAATTCTTGCTTAATTGGATCATCACGAGTTTCTATTATATGTTACTCTCCTTCCAAATTTGAATCTATTGCTGCAAAACATAAGGTAGCATTTATACTGGGTCCTTCCTTGGACTTCATAATTCCCATCGGCGATCATATAAGCAGTTTGAAATCTAAAGACTTAAGGGGTATATTTAGTTTCTTTCCAAATGACACAGATATAAAAGGATGAGTAGCTCCATAATCAAAGAGCACTCTGGCAGGAATGCCATTACTAGGTACGATACTTGTGATTTGTTTTAATTTAGTCTACATGCTCATGCAATGTAACATAAAATGATAGGTTCAGGTCATACCTGTGACCACATCAGACGATGCGGCAGCATCCTTGGCTGAAACAGCATAAACTCTTCCTTGCTGTAGTTGTTTTCTGGGCTTAGTACACTCTCTTGAGACATGCCCTACTTGGTTGCAGTTAAAACACTTGATCCCCTCACCATTTTGCTTTGGTTGCCGTGGGTTTGCTGAAATGGTTTTGGTTGCAGCATTGAAGCCCTGGGTACGGAAGGGTTGGAATACCTTGGTGTTGCCTCCGTTGTAAAAATTTTCATTTGGCCTTTTTATTCCCCTATTTTGAGTAAAATAGCTCTCTTTCTGGCTCGACTCTATCACTCGAGCAATTTGTACAACTTCATTGTAGATTTTCTTCTCCAGTCCCAAAACATGTTCGCGTATGCTTCCCCTAAGTCCCATGACGAACCTTCGGGTTTTCGTATCCTCCTCTTGCATACTGACTGGTGCAAAGAAAAACAGCTCCTCATAACGCTGTTGATATGCGTCGACAATCATCTGCCCCTGATATAAACTCAAGAACTCTCTCTCTATAGAATCTCTGAAACTTATAGGGAAGTATTTCTCAAAGAATGCCTCTTTGTATATATCCCAGGTCAAGTGGGCGTGTTTGATTAATAGATATGTCCTGGTAGACTTCCACCAATGGTGTGCATCGCTCTTGAGAATAAATATGGCACAAAACACTTTCTCCTCCTCATTTACGGTCATCATCAAAAAATTTCTTTTCATTTCGTCAATCCAGTGTGCCGGCCACAAAGGATCTGCTGGCTTACCATCGAATTCTTTGGGCTTCATCTTAAGAAAATGCCCGACCAGTCTGGAACGGTCCAGTTGATACGGAGCATAGGCCCCATACATAGGTGGTTGGTACTGATAACCACCTTGAGCTATCTCAGGGTTTTGCACTGGAGCTTGCATGACTGGTGTTTGAGGTGCATGAGGTACTGCATTATTTCCCCCTGGTATTGTGCTTGCTGTCCTGCTGGCATCTGTGTCGTATGTGCAGCTGGAAAAACCACGCCTATGGCAGCTTGCATATTAGTTTGCACCTGTTGTATTTGTTGTAGTTGTTGTGCCAAGTTCATTACGACTGTAACTAAATCTATAGGTGGGGCTGGCAAGTTTGTAGGATTTGCCTGACCATTAGCTCCTGGCGGTGCCACGTTTGGATTCTCTGGTCCTTCAGGAATTTCATGACTGGTTTCATCTACCGGTGGTGGTGGTGGGATTTGGTTACGTCCGCGTCTATTCCCTCTTCACCCAGCCATTCCCTATTCTGGTGGTGTAGTGTCTGAAAAGTCATAGAATACGTGAGGCAATCAATATATACTTCATTCTCATATTTGGATACACTAACCAATGGTATTTTCAAAATTTTCAGATCATTCAGTGAAAAATACTGTCTTTTCTATGCAGGGTCGATGGTGGGGGTCGATAGATATCCGACCCTCAGTATCCGACCCTGGGAAATCATCCATTTTTCCCGAGTATATAATGCCATTGGTCAAGGCACTACAAGAGTAAATCTGGAGAACCTTTCATACGTCAGTAAATCAGGTATAAATCAGGAGAAAGATTTCGTACATCAATAAATCAGGTATAAATTAGAAGATGTACGCTCAACACGATTAAACATTTAACTATTCTTTCAGTTCATATCTCTAATCATGTTGTCGATCATGAGAATGGTTCAGATTGGTATAATCCGGACTAATACTAAAGAAACAGTATCTATAACTCCAATTGACAAGTTAAATCAAGAAGGTATCCTATCAAGGTCCGAGAAATTAAAATCTGGTATGTGCATCCTCTATAATCATAAGAGTAAATCAATAATACACCGCATCCTATATAAACTTTCTCATCATATGGCTACAATAGATTAAATCCTTGCTGAAAACGTTTGAGGTTTAATCTTCAAAAAATATTCCTAAATCCTTGGTCGGATCATTGTGTCATGATGCAGCTATCCCATACATCGATGGCTGATAAGGGTAACCACCTTGATACATTGCTTGTTGTGCACCAAACTTCTGCACTGGGGTGTGCATTACAGGGACTTGCTATGTGGTAGGCACTGTGTTATAGCTAATAGGTGTTGGGGTACAGTGATGCTACCAATTGGTACCATACTTGGTTTGACCCGGAGGTGTTGATGTAGCATCAACAACTTGGGTAGTGATTTACATAGCAACTTCCATAGTCGGTCTTATCTGTTGTTGCTCTTGTATTTATTGGGTTAAGTTTATGACAACCATAACCAAGGTACTTAATAGTCCTGGTGGTTGGCTGGAGTGGTCTGATTGTTCACCTCCTTTGATTCGCTTTAATCTGATTATCATTATCTAGCATCTGCTCAGATGAGTTTTCATTATCCATTCTCGACCCTGATAGTGGTGGGGTCAAGTTGCAACATCCTCTTCTTGCTTAGTGGGCAATAGATCAGCTTGTAATGGATCTCACTCTGAGTCTCCACGTCACCCAGGAGTATAGCTTTACTTTCTTTTATAGTTACTCTCATCTTTGGTGTATAGCTATTGTTCTCCTATCTCTGTTGGATTCGGCCCGAGATCTTTCCCTTTACCTTTGAAGGGAATTAGGCATTACTAGCCATTTTCTCCTTCCTTTGTCATACGTCGAGTTTCACATCTTGTGAGTACCAACTCGACATTCAATTTTCTACTTTACAGAAGCTCCCTTCTTGCTACTGTACTATATCCTTGTATACTTGGATAACTACCCAACTTATAGGTAATACCTTATATTATTTATTTATTAAAATAATTTTTTTGGTCTTCTCTTTCTGTTTGAGTGTATATATATAGTTCCACCTTTTATATGTACATTATCGTCTTGTTTAATTTCTGTCTCAACCAACATAGGTGATAAGGCATACGAGAGCTCTGATACCAAGTTATCACACCTCAAATTCCACACCAACCAGAATGGTGTGATGAACCGTCAATAAACCAACGATTCAACCAGGATCTCACAATAGGCTATCCCACATATGATAAACTAAAACACATTCCACATTAATCAGAGGTAATAAAATAAATAGCGAAAATCTTATAGTAAATGAACTGAGAATCTAACTGTGACAACCATAAATAAATATTAAATTATTGCTAAATCAACTGAGACATAATTAAATAAATATCAATTACATGTCTTTAATAAAATTAAATAAAATTTAATCGAATACGCATGAGTTGCACTCGCATGAGGAGTCATGCATATCCACTAAGTCTTCAGCTTCCATTGTCGCCACATGCCCGTACACAGGAGCGTTCATATAATCTTCAACGGTGGTACCTGCATCATCAACTAAAAGTATTAGAATTCGAAAGGGTGAGCACACATCACGGCTCAATGAGCAAACAAAACAATGCAACAATACATATGCATGCAATCAATTCATATCTTTGGTCTGATTTAAAGTTTGCAATGTGCTATAGAAAGGATAGGTGGCCGCCGCACCTCTATACACGAGTGGGTGGAAACACCCAATGAAAATGACATTGTCGCCCCACATGCACCCTCCATGGACAATATACATCCCATGAAAACGGCATGGCTGTACCGGTTGCCCATACCAACACGTAAGCCCCTATTGGCGAGGGCTTGCAAACTGGGCTCGCAACTAACAAACCCTAATGTCAAACAATGTATCCAAGGCCTCAACCCAGCATCCCTCAATACATCCATAGAGATAGAGCTAGGGTCTGGTGACCAGGCTGAACCACAATGCCACGTCCCCCCTGATGCCCAACGACATATTAGTTCCGCTAAGGTAATGGCGATACGACGATGTTAGTGGACAAGACTTGAGTAGAGATAGAGCTAGAGTCTGGTGACTAGGCTGAATCACAATGTCACGTCCTCCCCCTGATGCCTCACTCGCATCAAGCACACTAACACTTGCTTAGTGGACATGACTTGAATAGACCATGGCACAATATACCCCGATGAGAATGGCATCGAAGTACCGGTTGATACCATCCCTACTCGCACCATGTACACCAGCCAAACACAAACATTCACATGCCTATTCCTACCATCATCAACATCATCATGTTATAATCAATAAATTTAAATACGCATGAACAGTAATAATAGAAATATTGGATGACATGTTAAATGCACATTACAAGCACACACGCATATAACAATCATGGTATTGGACTCAAGAAAATAAAAACAGTTTGTTATTAACCAATTAGTTTAGGTCTTGTTCCCTCACCTTAGCTTGTTAATAGATCCTCTGTCACACCCCAATTCTGATCCAACCAGAATGGTGTGAGTGAACCGTCATTGAACCAACAGTTCACACCAGGATCTTGAATAGACCGTGTCCACTCATACAAACCCATTGCACATATACATAATCAGAATATAAATAATACACCGGAAGTCTTTAAATAAATGAACTGAGAATCTATTGATAAATTAAATAGAATATCCAATTATTCAAATCCAAATATAAAATATCATATCCTTACATCCACTTAATCCAACTGAAAATAACTGGAACAAATAGATAAAAATCCAATCAAAGGTACACGCAGAAAGGGCACTCGCATGAAGCGTCATGCTCGTCCTCTCCTGCCTGTACGTCCAGAGCAGCTACACCACCATACGCCGGAGCGTTCATATAGTCATCTACAGTGTAACCTGCATCAGCATCTAAAACAATGTACGTATAAAGGGTGAGCTCACAACTTAGCTCAGTAAGACAATCAGACAGTTTCACAATATTATGCATGAGTAACAATCATTTTATGCTGTGGTCTAGTTTAAGTTTGCAATATGCTATAGAAAGGTTTGGTGGCCCCCGCACCTCTATACACGAGTGTGTGGCACCTCATGGATCACACCCCCATTGGCCCACATGAACCCATCATGGAATAGAGATAGAGCTAAGATACCCCCGTACCTCCCCTGATGCTCTACCCATACCAGTACCTAAGTCCCTACTAGCCAGGGCTCATAAACTGGGCTCGCAACTAACCAATCCTCTATGTCATCAATGTATGCTCTATCCCAGCACAGCCGTCTACGACATAGAGATAGAGCTAAGGCATTCCCACACCTCCCCAGAAGCCCTATCCGCAACTAACCCACTAGGATAGATACATAACGCAGGTAGACCCTATCCCAACATAACCCCCTACGACATAGAGATAGAGCTAAAGCATCGTAGACAAGCCAACGTCGACCTCGGAGACCACAATGCCACATAACCATGGCCAGGCCAGCATCAACATCGGAGACCACCGTACCACGACCTTCCCCTGATGCCCCACCCATACCAAGCATGTTAAGATAGAATACTACAAAAAGGTGCTAGTGTGAGGAGCGATCCCAGGCTCATGCCCCACTCCACACACTAACGAAAACAATTACATGCCTAACAATCACATCCTATAAATGCATGAACAATAATAATAACTGAAAGTAAAGGATGGCATGTGAACATGCACAAATATCACATCATATATATTCAGGTTATTAACAATGATTTACTGTCCATTAATTATTAGGTTTAGGTCAGATTCCCTTACCTAATGCTCGTTTGATAGCTTGCTCCACGTCGTAAGATCCAAACGTGCTTTCACAAAGTCCCACAATATTATTAGGGTTTCATTAGAATAGATTTCTTAGGGTTTCATGTTGTTCGGAAACCAACAAAGTCCAAAACCAGCCTTTCAGAGCTGACCGGTCACAACATACCGATTGCAGCTCTATGAGCAAACTAGCAACCAGTATGGTCGACCGGTATGTCTCCGGAAGACCATACACTTGGTTTATCGACTACCATCGATCGATCTCTATGGATTTCCAGGGTTTCTCCTATCCATTCTAAGTCTAAGCTTTGAGTTAGAGTTATCCCCAACTCATTCGAGTCCAGTTTCGATGAATATCATCTCGGAACTCGAATCTAAGGTTTGACGGCAACTTAGGGTTTATTGGACAATTTAGGGTTTTAGATCAATACCTACTTGCATGGTTTTGATCCACCCACACAACTAACCTAAAGTCATAGAGTAAGAAGAATGATTAAAACACTTACCGTTGACGGGCGTAACGTGAGCATCGTCGAACGGTAATGGCGGCACCTTCTTCTTCTTCCTAGCTCCTTCTCCTTTCCAACCTCCTTCTCTTCTCTAAGGTTTATGAGAGATAATGGAAAGGATTTGAGTAGGTTAAAGGGTGTATTTATAGGCTAGAATTAGGGTTTAGTAACCCTCTTAAGATTAGGAAGGTTCAGGCATTAGGGTTTAGGAAAATGGGACCCACAGAGATCCAATTCCGGATCTTCACACTCAGTTGTGCAGAGCTGACCGGTCGACCAGTACCATCGACCGGTCAACATAAAATGATGAATATTTGACCGTCTTTGATCCGATTTCGTACCTGTTTGTCATCCGCTCGTCCCGTCTGGCCCGGTGATGATCGAAAGACCTGCTACGACACAAAACCAAGGTTTAGACCGGGTTTACGGAGTACGGATCTTACAACTCCCCCACCCTTAAAAGAAATTTCATCCCAAAATTTGAATGCACCTTGATCGTCGAAAAGATTAGGATACTCCTTCCTCATTGCGCTCTCCTCTTCCCAAGTAATTTCTTCGGCATTTTGACTTCTCCAATGCACCTTCACATAATGGATATCCTTGGTTCGAAGTTGTTGTACCTTTTGGCTTGAGAGCATCACAGGCACCACTTCAAATGTTAAGTCTTCAGTCAAGTCTGGGAGGTCTGCTGTCAAGATGTGCGATGGATCTCTGACATACTTTTTCAATAATGATACATGGAGCACATCATGAACACATGACATAGATGGTGGTAGAGCCAATTGATATGCTACGTTACCACGTCTAGCCAATATCTCATATGGTCCCACATACCTGGGGCATAGCTTCCCCTTCTTACCAAACCTTTTCAAACATCGCACCGATGATATCTTCAAGAATACTTTGTCACCCACTGCAAACTCCAGATCTCGACGTCGATTATCCGCATAGTGCTTCTGTCGAACTTGAGCTGTCTTTACTCTCTCTTTGATCTGATCAATCACTCGACAAGTTTTTTCAAAAAACTCCGGTCCTACAATCCTTCTTTCTCCCACCTCGTTCCATAACAGAGGTGTACGACACTTCTTCCCATAGAGTGCTTCATATGGGGCCATCTGAATTTGAGCCTGATAACTGTTGTTATAAGCAAACTCGATAAGTGATAGCTTCTCGTCCCAAGCTACCTTGAAATCTAATGCACAAGCACGTAGCATATCTTCTAAAATATGAATAGTTCGTTCTGACTGTCCGTCCGTCTGAGGGTGAAAAGCTGTACTGAACTTCAACTTTGTTCCCATAGCTTTCTGTAATCCTTCCCAGAACTTTGATGTAAAACGGGGATCTCTGTCAGATACTATACTCTCTGGAACGCCATGAAGTCTGACTATATTATCAACATATAACTTGGCCAGTTTCTCCATGGTATACTGAGGTCTGACCGCAATAAATCGAGCTGTCTTGGTGAGTCGATCTACTATAACCCAAACTGCATCCACTGACCTTGGTGTCAAAGGTAGGCCAGTGACAAAATCCATAGTAATGCAATCCCACTTCCATGCAGGTTCCGATAATGGCTGTAGTAAACCTGCTGGTCTCTGCCTTTCTGCTTTAACTTGTTGACAGTTCAGACATTGGAACACGAAACGAGCTATATCTGCTTTCATACCCCTCCACCAATATAGTCTTCTTAAATCATGGTACATTTTGGTACTTCCTGGATGTACCGAATATGGAGTGCAATGAGCTTCAGTCATAACTCGATCTCTGATATTGCAGTCTTCACTCTCAGGTATACATAACCGTCCACGATACCTGAGTACCTTGTCTGAATTCAAGGTAAAGTCAGGATTGCTCGTACCCTTTTCTAAGTCTTCTTGCACTGTCTTGAGATGTGGATCCTGTAGGATTGCTATCTTGACTTCATCAACTAGATCCGGTGAGATCTTCAAAGCTGCGAACATCATGGTGAACTTATGAATTAAGCCTTGCTCGACTGGATCTTCTGTAGTCTCTATTATATACTCTTCATCGCCTTCAATTGAACTTGAGGCTGCGGCACATAATGCAGCATTTGTACTTGGTCCTGCCTCAGGTTTCAATGCCCACTTTCTGCTTAAGGCGTCAGCCACAACATTTGCTTTGCCCGGATGGTACTGGATGTCACAATCATAATCTTTTAACAATTCCAGCCATCTCCTCTATCTCATATTCAGATCTTTCTGAGTGAAAAGCTAAGTTAAACTCTTGTGATCTGACTTGATCTGAAACTTCTCACCGTACAAGTAGTGTCTCCAATTCTTGATTGCATATATAACCGCTACTAGCTCCAAATCATACGAAGGATAGTTCTTCTCATGCTCCTTTAACGGTCTTGATGCGTAAGCAATCACCTGTTCTCCTTGCATCAATACACACCCAATACCCAATCCTGAAGCATCCGTATATAAAGTAAACGGTATGCTTGGTTCAGGGATGGTCAAAATAGGTGCAGAGACTAGTCTTGACTTCAAAGTCTGAAAGCACTTCTCGCACTCATCTGTCCATATGAATTTCTCTCCCTTCTTGGTCAATCTGGTGAGTGGAACAGTGATCCTGGAGTAATCTTCCACGAATCTTCTATAATAACCAGCCAACCCAAGGAAACTACGAATCTCTGCAATAGATTTTGGTGCTTCCCATCCTACTATAGCAGCTATCTTACTTGGATCAACCTTGATACCGTCTTCAGATACTACATGGCCCAAGAAAGCCACTTCCTTCAGCCAAAACTCACACTTCTTGAACTTAGCATAAAGCTTTTCTTGTATTAGCCGTTGTAGGGCTGCCCTCAAATGTGTTGTATGAGTCTCCATGTCCTTTGAGTAGATCAATATGTCATCGATGAATACGATAACCGAAGTGTCCAACATATCATGAAACACTCGGTTCATCAGTTCCATGAACGACACTGGAGCATTGGTCAACCCGAAAGACATGACTAGAAACTCCTAATGCCCATACCGTGTTCTAAAAGCAGTCTTTGGAATATCTCCGCCTTGATCTTCAGTTGGTGATACCCCGATCGGAGATCAATCTTCGAGAAAACCTTTGCATCCTGCAACTGATCAAACAGGTCATCGATTCTAGGAAAAGGATACCGATTCTTGATCGTCAACTTGTTCAGTTCATGGTAGTCAATGCATAGCCTTACACTTCCATCTTTCTTCTTGACAAATAATACCGGCGCTCCCCAAGGAGATATGCTAGGTCGTATGAAACCCTTATCCAACAATTCTTGTAACTGGGTCTTCAACTCCTTTAACTCGGTAGGGGCCATTCTGTATGGTGCTTTAGACACCGACGCCGAACCTGGCATAAGGTCTATCACGAACTCTGTAGTCCTGTCAGATGGTAAACCTGAGAGATCCTCTAGAAATACATCTGGGAACTCCCGCACCACGTCTATATCCTCCATCTTTTGGGACTCCGCCGTGATATCAACTACCGATACTAGATACCCCACTCCCCCTTTCTCTAAGCATCTTTTTGCTTTTAGGGCGGAGAGGATCAGCTTCCGCTTCCTAGGTAACTTGGTCCCAGCGAAGCTATACTCTTTTCCCTTTTTGTCTGTAAGCACAAGCTTCCTTTCACCACATAATAGGATAGCTGAATGGTGGCCTAGCCAATCCATTCCCAAGATGACATCAAAGTCTGCCATCTCGAGTAGTACCAGACTTGCTTCTAAGTCTCGGCCCTCAATACATACAGTACATGGTCCATAATATTCGGTCAAAGCCACTTCGACTCCTAGTGGAGAGCGAACTATCAAGCTTGGGTTTAAGTGCTTGATTGGTAACTCCATTCGCTTTCCAAAGGAAATAGAAACAAAGGAGTGCGTGGCCCCAGAGTCAAATAGTATTCTGGCAGGTATACCAGCTACATTTACAATTCCTGAAATTTTATTATCCCTTAGTTCTACATGCTCACACACACAATGAAAATAGTAAGCTAAATCGTAAGGGATAGAGTCGTACCAGTGACCACATCAGGTGATGCAGCTGCCTCTTCAGTGGTGACCGCATATACTTTTCCTTGCTGGGGAGGTTGCTTCCTAGGTAGAGTGCAGGTCCTTGCAATATGACCCACTTGCTGATAGTTGAAACATTTGATATTCGGGTTGAATCCGGCGTTCTGTGGCATAGGTGGTGCCGCATTATTCCTAGCTGGTACTGTAGCGGTCTGAGCCCTGTATGGGCAGAAATGTTTATTGTTACCGCCACCCGAACTCTCAATAGTGGGTCTCTTCACTCCTCTATTCTGAGCGAAGAAGCTGTCCGGCTGACTGGACTCTATCACCCTCGCAACATGCACAGCCTCATTATAGATTTTCTTGTCCATGCCCAATATGTGCTCTCTGATGCTTCCACATAGTCCCATAGTGAACCTACGTGTCTTGGTCTCTTCTTCTTGCATACTTGCCGGTGCAAAGAAAAATAACTCCTCGTACCTCTGCTGATAAGCATCCACAGTCGACTGAGACTGCTGTAGATTAAGGAACTCCTTCTCCATCTGATCTCTGAAGCTCTTCGGAAAATACTTATCGAATAAGGCAACCTTAAACACTTCCCAATCCACCTGTGTATGCTTCGTCTCCAAATATGCCCGTGTAGAATTCCACCAAGCATTCACATCTTCCTTCAGCATATAAGTGGCAAATAGGACCTTTTCATCCTCTGAACAAGTCATCAATCGAAAATACTTCTCCATTTCTGCAATCCACTGTGCTGGCCACAATGGTTTTCCTGTTTTACCTGTGAATGAAGAAGGCTTCAACTTTAGGAATCTATCCACCGCCCTGCTCAGATCGTGCTGTCCCTGTGTATTCATTCCGTACCATGGTGGTGGATACAGATACGCTCCTTGATAAGCAGAAGATGACTGAAATTGGTGCGGTGGTGGTACATTCTGGGGTTGGCCCATCAGTCCTGGACTACCATGCGTCGGCTGTGTATTATTATTCCCTCCAGACTCGGGCGTACCTCCAGTGGGAACAGAACCCGGTGGCCTGAACATCTTCAGTATCTCGCTCAGGAATTCTTTCTGTTGAGCTTGCATCTGATAGACCAGGTTTGTAACAATGGTCTCCGAATTCTTGTAAGGTGGGCCAGGTAAATTTGTCGGTACCTCTGGAACCTGTTCTTCCTCAACTTCCGGGCTTGGCTCTCTAACATGGCCTGGTTCAACCTATTCTTCTTCCTCGAGGCGCATCCTAGCCTGGTGACGCTTCCTACCCCTACGACTGTTTCTGCCCACCATCTCAGACTATTCTGTTTGAATCTGAGAAGAAGACATAACACATGAGAATGAAGCAATAGTGGTGTTAGTCTTGAACAATATAAGGCGAAACAGTCGCAAAAAGGAGAATTTAAATTTACTAAAATTTTAAAAAAAAATTCTGAGATTTTTCTGGCTATTCTGGTGTTGGCCGGTCGATACATACCGGTCGACACTCTGTAGACAGAGCTGCGACCGGTATAGTCGACCGGTCAGAATGAAAATTCTGACCGAGACATAGCGGTCGCAGTCCCTTTGGGGTACCGGTCGACCGGTATGTCGACCGGTATGCTCAGAAAGAGCTTTAAAATCGCGAAAAGTGAGAAATTTCTCACTTTTCTTTCTTTCCTCTCCTCCGGTGGCGATTCTACTCTGGACTCCGAGTTGCTACAGTCCGACCGGTGACCTTAGAAGCCAATTTCTTCCATTCAAAGCTTAGAACATCGTCTCCAGGTAGGTCTCTACTTTCCTAAACAGCTTTCTAAAATTTTTCCATATCGTCTATACCTAGAATTCTAGGTTTTTCTTTGATTGAGAGATTCTAACCGTAGGAACTCTTTTCCTTCGACTTAGAAAGGGTTTAGGGACCCCCAAGAGCAAAAGCCCTCAACCTATTTGAGGTTCCACCGAACGGTTTTTGGGAAAATCGAATTTTTACAATTTTTTACCTAGGTTTTCAAAAATTTTGAATTTCCTTGAGTTTTCTTAAATTTCTGAAATTTCTTGTTGTAATTGCTTGTGATTGATTTGTTGAAGAGTGTGGGGGTTACGTAAGTCCTCCTCCCCATGATTTTGGGTGAGTTCGAGGCTTTTTCTCGAATTACAGTCGTTATGCTGTCGAAATTTTGACAAAATCTAACATTTTCCGCTTATTTTCTTTTGTTTTGCAGTTTAATGGCTCCACGACGTGCTCTGGGCAAACGTCCTCATGGTTCGAGCGTTCGCGCTTCTCAGCCACCCACCCCACAACTCGACGAGCGCTGGTTTCAATCCTTGGAGGCACAAGCTCGTTTCCCATGGTTCGATAGCAAAAACATCGAATCCGGGCGTCGAGTTAACTTGGATCAGCTAGAGAGGTTCGATGTGAGAGCCGCTTTCGACGCGCTTGGGTGGGTACCGGTAATATCCTACACTAATACCACCCGTCCCAACCTGGTTAAGCATTTCTATGCTAATCTGGAGCTGCATGGGAATGTTAACGATCCCAACCATGGTAGGGACTTACGCATCTCCAGCGACGTCAAGGGTGTACCTATCTCCTTCAACACCCACCAGTTAGCTGATCTGTTGGGGGTACCCAACGATGGAGACTTAGTATACTGCCTCCCAAAGGTGAAGGGCTATCTTAGCGAGGACTTACGTCGAGAGATCACCGAGCAGATCCTCAATCCTGGGGCTCCTATGAAGGCGGCTAGTCTGAAGCCCCTAGCTCGTGTCTACAGCCGCATTATCCAGCACGACATCGTGCCCCAGAGCTGCCACTATAGTGAGCTATCTCAGCTCACTCAGTACATCACTTACTGCGTCTGCATCGGGGAGCGGGTCTCTCTCCCTTACCTCATCATCAGGACCATGCATCAGGCGACCCTGGCCGATCAGGCCAGTAACCTTTCCTACGGTTGTCTCATTACCTTCCTGCTACGTCGCCTGGGTGTGAGCATGAGAGGCGAGGTGACAATTGAGGATACTATGACCTCCGACATTGACTGGGATGCTATTTAGAGGATGCAGATGGTCGACCTGCCCATTAGCGATGACGAGTTGGAGGCTTGTCTTCGTCCACTCGGGAGGGTAGCAGCCGCAGCAGCAGCAGTAGCAGCAACCAATGCGGCCTATGCGGCAGAGGTTGGGGGTGATGATGATGATATGGCTGGGGAAACACCAGTGCCTGTCCCATAGCCTACACCTGCAGCACCATCGTCTACCTCTACAGCTGGACCATCTCAGCCTTCTCCCGACACCATGATGGGTATGATTATGGAGATCAGGGACACTCAGCGTGAGATGAGCCGTGACTTGACGCAGTTGGCTCGCAGTCTTAGAGTCACACAGGATCAGGTGCATTGGCTCAGGGTCGCTTACGAGCGAGACTATGATATAGCAGACCCTATTCCTCCCAGGCCCCCTACCCCATGATTGTCCCTCTTTATTTTCATTCACTTGACGGTTTATATAACAGGGTAACTGTCTGATTTGTGGACCGTACCCTATAGCACTATTTTTATCTGATACTCATTTTCTTATTTAATGAAAGTTTTTATGTTTCACCTAACTAGTGTATGTACACATGTTAAATTCCATATTTAGAATAGTACATTATTCTCTTTCTTAATCAGTATCAGGTATCAAACAATGCTTAGGGTGTGTTTGTATTAAGATTTTTAAATTTTTCCTAACTCAGTTCATCGACTTAGTTAAGTGCAATATGGTTTGTTGGACAGAACCCGAGAGCTCTGATACCAAGTTGTCACACCCCAATTCTGATCCAACCAGAATGGTGTGAGTGAACCGTCATTGAACCAACGGTTCACACCAGGATCTCGAATAGACCATGTCCACTCATACAAACCCATTGCACATAACCACAATCAGAATATAAATAATACAGCGAAAGTCTTTAAATAAATGAACTGAGAATCTATTGATAAATTAAATAGAATATCCAATTATTCTAATCCAAACATAAACTATCATATCCTTACATCCACTTAATCCAACTGAAAATAACTAGAACAAATAGATAAAAATCCAATCAAAGGTACACGCAGAAAGGGCACTTGCATGAAGCGTCATGCTCGTCCTCTTTTGCCTGTACGTCCATAGCAGCTACACCACCATACGCCGGAGCGTTCATATATTCATCCACAGTGTAACCTGTATCAGCATCTAAAAGAATGTACGTACAAAGGGTGAGCTCACAACTTAGCTCAGTAAGACAATCAGACAGTTTCACAATATTATGCATGAGTAACAATCATTTTATGTTGTGGTATGGTTTAAGTTTGCAATGTGCTATAGAAAGGTTTGGTGGCCCCCGCACCTCTATACACGAGTGTGTGGCACCTCATGGATCACACCCCCATTGACCCAAATGCACCCATCATGGAATAGAGATAGAGCTAAGATACCCCCGTACTCCCCTAATGCTCTACCCATACCAGTACCTAAGCCCCTACTGGCCAGGGCTCACAAACTGGGCTCGCAACTAACCAATCCTATATGTCATCAATGTATGCTCTATCCCAGCACAGCCGTCTACGACATAGAGATAGAGCTAAGGCATTCCCACACCTCCCCTGATGCCCTATCCGCAACTAACCCACTAGGATAGATATATAACGCAGGTAGACCCTATCCCAACATAACCCCCTACGGCATAGAGATAAAGCTAAAGCATCGTGGACAAGCCAGCATCGACCTCGGAGACCACAATGCCACATAACCATGGCCAGGCCAGCATCAACATTGAAGACCACCGTACCACGACCTTCCCCTGATGCCCCACCCGTACCAAGCATGTTAAGATAGAATACTACAAAAAGGTGCTAGTGTGAGGAGCGATCCCAGGCCCATGCCCCACTCCACACACTAACGAAAATAATCACATGCCTAACAATCACATCCTATAAATGCATGAACAATAATAATAACTGAAAGTAAAGGATGGCATGTGAACATGCACAAACATCACATCATATATATTCAGGTTATTAACAATGATTTACTGTCCATTAATTATTAGATTTAGGTCAGATTCCCTTACCTGACGCTCGTTTGATAGCATGCTCCACGTCGCAAGATCCAAACGTGCTCTCACAAAGTCCTACAATATTATTAGGGTTTCATTAGAATAGATTTCTTAGGGTTTCATGTTGGTCGAAAACCAACAAAGTCCAAAACCAGCCTTTCAGAGCTGACCGGTCGCAACATACCGGTTGTAGCTCTGTGAGCAAACTAGCAACCAGTATGGTTGACCGGTATGTCTCCGGAAGACCATACACTTGGTTTATCGACTGTCGTCGATCGATCTCTATGGATTTTCAGGGTTTTTCCTATCCATTCTAATTTTAAGCTTTGAGTTAGATTTATCCCCAACTCATTCGAGTCCAGTTTCGATGAATATCATCTCGGAACTCGAATCTAGGGTTTGACGGCAACTTAGGGTTTATTGGCCAATTTAGGGTTTTAGATCAATACCTACTTGCATGGTATTGATCCACCCACACAACTAACCTAAAGTCATAGAGTAAGAAGAATGATTAAAACACTTACCGTTGACGGGCGTAACGTGAGCATCGTCGAACGGTAATGGCGGCACCTTCTTCTTCTTCCTAGCTCCTTCTCCTTTCCAACCTCCTTCTCTTCTCTAAGGTTTATGAGAAATAATGGAAAGGATTTGAGGAGGTTTAAGAGTGTATTTATAGGCTAGAATTAGGGTTTAGTAACCCTCTTAAGATTAGGAAGGTCAGGCATTAGGGTTTAGGAAAATGGGACCCACAGAGATCCAATTCCGGATCTCCGCACTCAGCTGCGCAGAGCTGACCGATCGACCGGTACCATCGATCGGTCAACATAAAATGATGAATATTTGACCGTCTATGATCCGATTTCGTACCTGTTTGTCATTGGCTCGTCTCGTCTAGCCCGGTGATGATCGGAAGACCTGCTACGACACAAAACCAAGGTTTAGACCGGGTTTACGGAGTGCGGGTCTTACATCCTCCTCCAAGCTTTAGTATCACCTTTAATAATCTTATTATATTGCTAGAAGACCTAATAAAGTCGATAAAATTTAATTAGAATTTATTCTAATTTTTAAAAATCATTCTGTTAACTGAGGGTCGGAGGTAGGGTCGGAGTCATGATCGACCCTGGGGCGACCCTCCCCAAATCTGGACTTCCAGAACCCTAAGGGTCGATACTCAGGTCACATAGGGTCGGATGGTCATCGACCCTCTATGCGACCCCCTGTGGGTTTTGGTCAATTTTCCTCCTTTTAGTCCATTCTTCATGTTTGGGGTCCTATGGCTTCCTCCTACAGTCCACTCAACATACATTCCATGGTCTAGAACCATGAATCATCCACCTATATAGCTTTTATGTATTCTCCCATTGTTTTCCATGGAAGCCTAACCATGGGTTGATGGTTTGGGTTTCTCCGAGATCACACTCTCTTCATTATCTAACGTAAGGTCTGTAGAAACTCATGAAATTAGTATCCATACCTGAGAATAATACTCATTCTCTGCAACTCTTCTTCTTTTTGCTTTCTTCTCTTCCTTGCTTCTCTTCTTCTTCTCTTCTCTTTCTCTCAATTCAATTAGGGTTGTAAAAGGAGTGAAAGAGGCTTAGGGACGTCCTATTTATAGAGTAAAACCTCTCAAAATAAGTTCCATTGAGTTTAGGAAAGGTTCTAATTGAAATTAGGAAATTTTCTTAATTTTCGGTTCGTGTTGTTTTTCCCGAATACCGAGGGTCGATGGGAGGGTCGAACAATTCATAGACCCCCTGCGACCCATGGTTGAGGGTCGATAGTGAGGGTCGATGAGAGGGTCGGACTTGTTTGTTAAGACATGCGACCCTACCCTCATTTTGACTGTTTTTGGGTAAATTTTTATATTGGGTCTTGGGTTTCTTCACACACTTGGTCCACTTGGCTCGACCATGATATGTAGACGGTTCACGACACGAAATGTAAGGTTAGACCGGGTTCATGGTGTGTGGGTCTTACATTGCCTATCTGACCAGGCAGCGTAGCACGGATCATCGTCCTAATGATAATGTATGGAAGGCAGACCGGCTGCCTAGTGTAAATGCAGTACAAGACATACTGGGTCAATTGGGAAATCCTATCATAATGGCCACTCTGGGGAATCAGGTTGTGCTGAATGATCTTGCAGTACATCCAAGGCTCTGGCCATAGGTTGATTGCCTTCATCTCCCAGTGACCACCTCTAAGAAGCTGGCTATCAATCTCAGAATGCATCATCAAGGATAGGAACTGGGGTTCCTTAGGAGCACAGTACACCAAGGGGCTGTCATTCGATATGCTTAGGAGATCAGCCAACTGCTAGCAGTTAAAGGAAACTTCCACCCCTTTCACATAGCTGGTGATCCTGAGCTCCCAATCCCTATCTGTATCATTGCGATCACCCACTACCTGGAGGTTGCAATAGAACTGCTTCACCAAAGCAAGATAGGTACAAGCCTCATATATGATCATGGGAAGCCAACCCATGTCACCGAAGGCACCCTTTATGTTAAATAAGGCTAGACTAGCCAAGTTTACACAGCGATCCCCTTCCACCATCTTATGTTCATAACGAGCATACTGAGCCTCTGCCTCATTAGAGCGGAAACAAATGGGATCATGAGCTTTGGGAACCTTAGTAAGAGCCATGCTATCTACAAAGACACAGAAAAATAAACAAGATATTAGATATGGTGAAAAACTTAAAATTTCAGTATTATAACGGCATGATTTGGCCAAAAGCCTCACTTTTCACCCAAACAGTTGGGCAGGAGGACTTACATATGTCCAAACCATCCTGCAAAGCTCATACAGTTGGAAATTTAAACTAGGAAGATCGAATTTGAAGAAATTTCAACAAATTGGAGAAATCCTGAAAATTAGGTAAAAAATGGAAAATTTCAAGTTTCTCAAAAATTAACCGATGAAACTCAAATTTTCTTGAGGGCTTTTGTCCATTGGGTGGCCAATAGCAAAAGCCCCCAATAAAAATCAAATTTTTACTGTTAAAAAAAATTTTAATTTGAAGAAAATGCTATAAGTGGAGAAAAACCTAGTTTTGAAAGCTTAAAAATGAGAAACAGTAGAGAGCATACCTGAAGGAAAGGAACGGAAGTCATGAATGGAAGAAATAATCACCAAACACTAGGGGTCGATACTGTAGCAACTCAGGGGAAGCGAGTTGAGTTGGAGGAAAGAAGAAAGAGTAAGAAATGACTCCAAAATCAGGTTTAAAAACCTAATTTTGGGTCGTGCGGTTGCAGAATTTGACAAAATGTGCGACCCTACGATCGACCCTACCATCGACCCTAGGATTTTGGTGATCTGACAGACATCATGTGGTCAGACCTAGAGTCGGACATATACCGATCCTACGACCGACCCTAGGCTCTCGGTGAGCTGACAGGGTTTTCTGAGGTCGCATACCCTGGGGTCGAACATAGAGCGATCCTACCATCGACCCTATGATAGAAAATTTAGTATTTTCACTGAATGACTTGAAAATTTTGAATTTTACATTGATTAGTTGGATTTTGACTTGGGAATGACTTATATTGATTGCCTTACATGTTCTATGATGGTTTTTCAGACATTACCACCACTAGAACAGGAAATGGTTGGGCGAAGAGTGACCAGATGAGGATGTATCTCAATTCCACCACCACCACCTGCGGAGGAAACTAGCCATGAAATTCCTGAAGTACAAGAGAATCCAATTATGGCACCGCCAGGAGCTAATGGCCAGGCAAATCCTATAAACTTCCCAACCCCACCTACGGATTTGGCTACAACAGTAATGAACCTGGCACAACAGCTGCAGCAAATACAACAGGTGCAAGCCAATATGCAAGCTGCTATAGGAATGGTTTTTACAGCTGCACATACTACACCTATGCCAGCCGGACAAGCTAGCACAGTACCAGGGGGTAGCAATATGATACCCCAAGCGCCTCAAATGCCAGTTGTGTAAATTCCAGTACAGAACCCTGAGGTAACTCAAGGCAGTTACCAGTATCAACCACCTATGTACGGGGCCTATGCTCAGTATCAGTTGGACCACTCTCGACTTATTGAGCGCTTCCTGAAAATGAAACCTAAAGAATATAATGCCAAGCCAGAAGATCCTTTATGGCTAGCTCATTGGATCGACGAGATGGAAAGAAATTTTATGATGATGACAGTTAATGAGGAAGAAAAAGTGTTGTGCGCCACATTTATGCTGAAGGGCGATGCACACCACTGGTGGAAGTCTACCCGGACATATCTATTAACCAAGCACGCCCAATTGACCTGGGCTATTTATAAAGAGGCATTCTTTGAGAAATACTTTCCCAGAAGTTTCAGAGATACTATGGAGAGAGAGTTCCTGAGTTTATATCAGGGACAGATGACTGTGGATGCATACCAACATGAAGAGCTATTTTTCTATGCACCCTCTAGCATGCAAGAGGAAAATACTAAGACCTGAAGGTTCATCATGGGACTTAGGGGAAGCATTCGTGAGCATGTTCTGGGACTAGAAAAGAAAGTTTACAATGAAGCAGTATAGATTGCTCGAGTGATAGAGTCGAGCCAGAAGGAGAGCTATTTTGCTCAGAATAGAGGTATAAAAAGGCCAAATGGAAATTCTTATAATGGAGAGAACACAAGGACATTCAAACCCTTCTGTACTCAAGGCTTTAATGCTGCAGCCAAGATTACTCCAACAGTCCAACAGCCACAAAAGCAAAATAATGAAGGAGTAAAATGCTTTAACTGTAACCAAATATGACATTATTCAAGGGAGTGTCCTAAGCCCAGGAAGCAGCTACAGCAAGGAAAGGTTTATGCAGTTACATATGAGGATGCTGCCGCATCGCCTGATATGGTCACAGGTATGACCTGAACCTTTCATTTTGTATTACCTTGTGTGAGCATGTAGACTAAATTAAAACGAATCACATGTATCGTACCTATTAATGGCATACCCGCTAGAGTACTCTTTGATTCTGGAGCTACCCATTCTTTTATATCTGTTCATTTGGAAAGAAGCTAAATCTACCCCTCAGATCTATAGACAACAAATTGCTTGTACGATCGCCTATGGGATTAGAAGTAGAACTAAAAAAAGGTTATGGACCATGTCCAGTTTTTATCGACGAAAATATTTTGGATGCAAGCTTGATTCAACTCGAGATGGCAGACTTTGACGTTATCTTGGGAATGGATTGATTAGCTCGGCATTCTGTAAACCAATTATGTGCAGAAAAGAAATTGACATTTAAAGACAAGGAAGGAGCAGAGTTTAGTTTTGCGAGAATCAAACTACCCCGTAAACGAAAACTCATCCTCTCTGCATTAAAGGCTAGAAAATGCCTCGAGAAAGGAGGAGTTGGGTATCTAGTATCCGTGGTTGATCTCACCAAGGAAGTACCACAAATGGAAGATATTGATGTTGTGCGTGACTTTTCAGATGTATTTCTTGAGGAATTACCAGGACTATCATCCAATCGAGCGACAGAGTTCGTTATAGATCTAATACCCGAAGCCGCGCTAGTATCTAAAGCACCCTATCGAATGGCTCCTACTGAACTGAAGGAATTAAAGGTACAGTTACAGAAATTATTAGACAAGGGTTATATCAGACCTAGCATATCACCATGGGGAGCGCCAGTATTGTTTGTAAAGAAGAAGGACGGTAGCGTTTAACTGCATGTGTATAGACTATCGGGAATTTAATAAGCTTACAATCAAGAATCGGTACCCATTGCTTAGGATCGATGACTTGTTCGATCAGTTGTAAGGTGCCAAGGTGTTCTCCAAGATTGATCTTCGGTCAGGATACCATCAGTTGAAGATTGGTGATATTCCAAATACAGCGTTCAGAACAAGATATGAACATTGTGAATTTTTAGTCATGTCTTTTGGATTGACTAACGCACCCGCAACTTTTATGGAACTCATGAATCGGATATTCCATGATATATTGGATACGTCAATCATTGTGTTTATTGATGATATATTGGTCTACTCTAAGGACAAGGAAACTCATGTCATGAATCTAAGAGCCGCTCTGCAACGACTGAGAAAAGAGAAGCTTTATGCCAAATTTACAAAGTGTGAGTTTTAGCTAAATGAGGTCGCTTTCTTAGGCCATGTTGTATCCGTTGAAGGAATTAAAGTGGATCCTAGCAAGATTGAAGCTATTGTGAAGTGGGAAGCACCTAAGAGTGTTGTAGAAATTAGAAGTTTCCTAGCTCTAGCTGGGTATTATCGACGATTCGTGGAAGACTATTCCAGAATTGCCGTACCTCTCACCAGTTTGACTAAAAAAGGAAAAAAATTTATTTGGACCGAAAAATATGAGAAAAGTTTCCAAACATTGAAGGCTAGATTGATATTTGCTCCCATCTTGACTATTCCTATTCCAGGACAACCATTTACCTTGTACACTTATGCGTCTGGATTGGGTTTAGGATGTGTACTTATGCAAGGAGAACAAGTAGTTGCGTATGCCTCAAGACAACTGAAGACACATGAGAAGAACTATCCCACTCATGACTTGGAATTAGCGACAGTAGTACATGCTGTCAAGATATGGAGACATTATTTGTATGGAGAGAAATTTCAGATTAAATCAGATCATAAGAGTCTCACTTATCTTTTTAATTAGAAGGAGTTGAAAATGAGACAAAGAAGATGGCTGAAATTATTGAAGGATTATGATTGCGATATCCAGTATCATCCAAGAAAGGCTAATGTAGTTGCTGATGCGCTAAACAGAAAAACAATGATAAAATCTCAAGGAGAGGTTAACACGACTGCGGCAATGTGTGTTATAGGAAAAGTATTCCATCATGGTAATGAGAAATTCGTAATAGATGCACCGGGTGGATCAACCAACCAAGGGTTTATTCATCGATTTTCAAATATGTTACCACATTGAAGATTGTACCTGATATAATTAATGAAGTGAAAGCCACTCTTAAATCAGACCCTTATCTAAGAATGGTACAACAAAACATCAAAAAAGGTAGGACTATTCCTGAGTTCACCTTGGAGGATGAAAAGGTATTGAAGTACAAAGGAAGAGTATGTGTTCCTGAAACGGAAAACTTGGACATTAGACACAGACTAATGAAAGAAGCTCACACCACCGCTTATTCGGTACATCCTAGAAGTACAAAGATGTATCATGGTTTGAAGAAATTATATTGGTGGAGAGGAATGAAAGTAGATGTAGCTAAATTCGTGTCTCAATGCCTAAATTATTAAAGGATAAAGGATGAACGACAAAGACTTGCAGGATTGTTGCAACCACTACCAGAACCAGCATGGAAATGAGACTGCATCACTATGGACTTCGTCACCGGGCTACCATTGACTCCCCGAGTAGTTGACGTGGTTTGGGTGATTGTAGATCGTCTGACTAAAATAGTTCGTTTCATAGCTATACGACCTCAGTATACCCTAGAGAGGTTAGCCAAGCTATATGTGGATAATATTGTCAGATTATATAGTGTACCTGAAAGCATTGTGTCCGATAAAGACCCACGCTTTACCTCAAAGTTTTGAGAAGGGTTACAGAAGGCTATGGGTATAACGTTGAAATTCAATACTGCATTCCATCCTCAAACAGACGGACAGTCAGAGTGTACCATTCAGATTTTATAAGACATGCTTCGAGCCTGTGTTATTGATTTCAAGGGATCATGGGATGAAAAACTATCATTGATCGAGTTCGCCTATAACAACAACTATCAGGCTACTATGCAGATGTCACCCTATGAAGCACTATATGATAGGAATTATCGAACTCCTTTGTTTTGGAATGAAGTTGGTGAACGGGGTATTGTTGGACCAGAATTTGTTGAAGAGACTTGTCGTGTAGTCGACATTATTAAGGAAAGAGTTAGAACGGCACAGAATCGTCAGAAACAATATGCAGATACTTGACGTCGAGACCATGAATTTTCCGTAGGTGATAAGGTATTCTTGAAAGTATCACTATGCGAGATTTAAAACGATTCGAACAGAAAGGGAAGCTAAGTCTGAGATATGTCGGGCCCTATGAGATTCTAGCTAAATGTGGAAAAGTGGTTTATCAGTTAGCACTGCCACCATCTATGTCAAGTGTGCATGATGTATTTCATATCTCATTATTGAAGAAGTACATCAGAGATCCAATACACATTTTGACAGGGGATCCACCAGATCTAACTGATGATTTGACATTCAAAGTAGCACCAACTGAAATCACCAGCCGAAAGGTTCAACGTCTACGCAACTGTGACATTTATTATGTTAAAGTCATTTGGAGGAGCCGAGATATAGAAGAGATCACGTGGGAAGAAGAAAATGCTATGCGAAAGCAATATCCTTACCTTTTTGACTCGGAAGGTATGTGTAAATTTCGAGGACGAAATTTCTAATAAGAGGGGGGGAGTTGTAAGACCCGTATCGAACTAACCGGTCTTACTACCTTGTACCAGGTCTACCTATCATGGTCGAGCCAAGTGGACCAAGTGCGTAAAGAAACCACAAGACCAGGTATGAAATTTAACTCAAAAATAGTCAAATATGAGTGTATAGTCGCATGCCTAAACAGGTATGACCGACCCCACATCAAAGGAGTCCAACCCATGACTTTTGGTCGTGGGGTCGGATGTTTTAAAAACGTAGGGTCGACGGATTCTGCGACCCTTCATCTGACCCTACAGAAACAGGCAGAAACTGAAATTAGGAAACCTTCCTAATTCGAAGGGGGGTCTTTCCTAAACTCATTGGGGCATATTATGGAGGGTTTTCCACTATAAATAGGATGTCCCTTTGCCTCTTTCACTCCTTTAGAATCCTAATTGAAATTGAGAGAAAGAGAAGAGAAGGAAGAGAAGGAAAATTGAAGAAGAAGACAAAGGAAGTGAAAAGTTCAGAGAAAACTCTGAATCTCAGCGAACCTAAGGTATGAACCTAATTCCCTACATGAATTAAGAGCCTAGAATAGTTCATGAAGAAAATAGGATTAGGAGAAACCCAAATCATCCATCCATGGATAAAATTCCAAGAGAATTCATGGAGGAAGTCATTATGGACAATGAATGGTGTATAAAATTATAGTTTTGAGCCATAGAATGATCATAGGAAGGACCATGATGGTAAGCCAAAGGATTCAAACATGAAGGAATGGAATTAAGAGTGAAAGGTCGACCATGAACACGTGTGTTCGCACGTAGGGTCGCATGGTATCCAAACCCAAGAGACCCACATGTTCGACCACAGGCCCTCGGAAAGTTCCAGGGAGGATGTGGTCGCACATAGGGTCGAAGTATGTCCGACCCCACCTGCGACCCTACACCCTGTGGTCGCAGAACTGAGACCCCAAGTGCTACCCCACCTGTGACCCCTCAATTTTTGTTAGTCTAAACATATTGGAATTAATTCTAATTAAATCTATCAACTTGTTAGGTTTTTCCAGTGATTTAAAAGTGAATTATAAAGCTTGAACGAGGATCTACTAGCAATCAAAGGTGAGGGAACAAGACCTCAACTAATTGGCTAATAATAAACTGTTTTTGTTTATTGAGTCTGATGTCATGAATGATTTTATGCTTGTATGCGTGTAATGTGCATTTAACATATCATCTAATATTCCTGCTATTAATGTTCATGCATATTTAATTCTGTTTATTTATAACATGATAATGATGATGATGCTAGGAATAGGCATGTGAATGTGTGTGTGTGGTTAGTGTATTTGATGCGAGTGGAGCATCAGGGGGAGGACGTAACACTGTGGTTCATCTTGGTCACCAGACTCTAGCTTTATCTCTACTCAAGTCTTGTCCACTGACATCGTCGTATCGTCATTACCTTTGCAGAATTATTACGTCGTAGGGCATCAGGGGAGGTGGTCTTGGACCGTGTAGTCTCTGACTCTGCTGGGGGGCCTTAGCTCTATCTCTATGGATATATTGAGGGATGCTGGGGGTGAGGCCTTGGATACGTTGTTTGACATTAGGACTGGTTAGTTGCGAGCCCAGTTTGCAAGCCCTCGCCAATAGGGGCTTACGTGTTGGTATGGGTAGGGCATCAGGAAAAGTGTGATGCGGTATGGTCCTTAGCACTTTAACTCTATCCCTATTCCATGGTGGGTGCATGTGGGACGACAATGGTGTTTGATCCATTGGGCAGCTTCACACACTCGTGTATAGAGGTGTGGCGACCACCTATCCTTTCTCTATTGCACATTGCAAACTTATGAACCAGACCAAAGATATGAATTGAATGCATGCATATGTTTATTGCATTGTTTTGTTTGTTCACTGAGCCGTGATGTGTGCTCACCCTTTCGACGTCAAATATTTTTAGCTGATGATGCAGGTACCACTGTAGAAGACTATATGAATGCTCCGATGGACGGACATGCTGCGGCGATGGATGCAGAAGCTATGATGGAGTCGCATGATTCATCGTGCGAGTGCAACTCATGCGTCTTCGATTAGATTTTATTTGAATTATTCAGACCATGTAATTGATTAAATTATTTTATTTTATGTCTTAGTCTTTTGAAGATAATTGGATAATTTATTTATGTTACCACTGTTAGACTCTCAGTTCATTAGTATAAAGACTTCCGCTATTGTTTATTTACTCTGATTATGGTTGTGGATGTGTATGGTTTAAGCAAACGGACACCTGATTATCTTACTGAGCTAAGTTGTGAGCTCACCCTTTGTACGTACATTGTTTTAGATGTTGATGCAGGTTACATGGTGAACGATTATGTGAATGCTCCGGCGTATGGTGGTATTGCTGCGTTGGACGTACAGGCAGGAGAGGACGAGCATGACGCTTCATGCGAGTGCCCTTTCTGCGTGTACCTTTGATTGGATTTTTTATTTATTTTAATTATTTTTGGTTGGATTAAGTGGATGTAAGAATATTATATCTTATGTTTGAATTTGAATAATTGGATATTTTATTTAAATTTATCAATAGATTCTCGGTTCATTCTATTTAAAGACTTCCGCTGTATTATTTATATTCTGATTGTGGTTATGTGCAATGGTTTGTATGAGTGGACACGGCCTATTCGAGATCCTGGTGTGAACCGTTGGTTCAATGACGGTTCACTCACACCATTCGGTTGGATTAAGAAGAGCAGGTTGAACCAGGCTATGTGAGAGAGCCAAACCCGGTAGCTGAGGAAGAGCAGGTTCCAAGGGTACCAACAAATTTGCCTGGGCCTCCTCACAGGAATTCCGAGACAATTGTTACAAATCTGGTCTATCAAATGCAAGCTCAGCAGAAAGAATTCCTGAGCGAGATATTGAAGATGTTCAGGCCACCGGGTTCTGTTCCCACTGGAGGTACACCTGAGTCTAGAGGGAATAATACTATACAGCCGACGCATGGTAGTCCAGGGCCGATGGGCCAACCCCAGAATGTACCACCACCGCACCAATTCCCGTCGTCTTCTGCTTATCAGGGAGCATATCCGTATCCACCACCATGGTACAGAATGAATACACAGGGATATCACGATCTGAGTCGGGCGGTGGACAGATTCTTAAAGCTGAAGCCTTCTTCATTCACAGGTAAGACAGGGAAACCATTGTGGCTAGCACAGTGGATTGCAGAAATGGAGAAGAATTTTTGACTGATGACTTATACAGAGGATGAAAATGTCCTGTTTGCCACTCATATGCTGAAGGAAGATGCGAATGCTTGGTGGAATTCTACACGGGCATATCTGGAGACGAAGCATACATAGGTAGATTTGGAAGCATTCAAAGTTGCCTTCTTCGATAAATACTTCCTGAAGAGTTTCAGGGATCAGATGGAGAGGGAGTTCCTCAGTCTACAACAGTCTCAGTCGACTGTGGATGCTTACCAGTAGAGGTACGAGGAGTTATTTTTCTTCGCACCAGGAAGTATGCAAGAGGAAGAGACCAAGACACGTAGGTTCACCATGGGACTGCGTGGAGGCATCAGAGAGCATATATTGGGTCTGGACAAGAAAATTTACAATGAGGCTGTGCAGGTTGCGAGAGTGTTAGAATCTAGTCAGAGGGACAGCTTCTTTGCACAGAACAGAGGAGTGAAGAGACCCGCTATTAAGAGTTCGGGTGGCGGTAACAATAGACCTTTCCGTCCATACAGGGCTCAGACCACTACAGTGCCTGCAAGAAACAATACGGCACCACCTGTGCCACAGTTCGCTGGACACAACCCGAACATTAAATGTTTCAACTATCAGCAAGTGGGTCATATTGCAAAGAGCTGCACTCTACCTAGGAAGCAACCTCCCCAGCAAGGAAAAGTATATGCGGTCACTACCGAAGAGGCAGCCGCATCACCCGATGTGGTCATTGGTATGACTCTATCCCGTACTATTAGCTTACTATTTCATTGTGTGTATGTGCATGTAGAACTAAGGGATAATAAAATTTCAGGAATTGTAAATGTAGCTGGTATACCTGCCAGAGTACTATTTGACTCTGGGGCCACGCACTCCTTTGTTTCTATTTCCTTTGGGAAGTGAATGGAGTTACCAATTAAGCACTTGAACCCAAGCTTGATAGTTCGCTCTCCGCTAGGAGTCGAAGTGGCTTTGACTGAATATTATGGACCATGTACAGTTTGTATTGAGGGCCGAGACTTAGAAGCAAGTCTGGACTACTCGAGATGGCAGACTTTGATGTCATCTTGGGAATGGAATGGCTAGGCCATCATTCAGCTATTTTATTATGTGGTGAAAGGAAGCTTGTGCTTATAGACAAAAAGGGAAAGGAGTATAGCTTCACTGGGATCAAGCTACCTAGGAAGTGGAAGCTGATCCTCTTCGCCCTAAAAGCTAAGTGATGCTTAGAGAAAGGAGGAGTAGGGTATCTAGTATCTGTAGTCGACATCACGGCGGAGTCACACAAGATGGAAGATATAGATGTGGTTCAAGAGTTCCCAGATGTATTTCCAGAGGAGCTTCCAGGTCTACCATCGGACAGGGCTACAGAGTTTGTAATAGACCTTATGCCAGGTTCGGCGTCGGTGTCTAAAGCACCATACAGAATGGCCCCTACCAAGTTAAAGGAGTTGAAGACCCAATTACAAGAATTGTTAGATAAGGGTTTCATACGACCTAGCATATCGCCTTGGGGAGCACCTGTATTATTTGTCAAGAAGAAAGACGGAAGTGTAAGGCTGTGTATCGACTACCGTAAGCTGAACAAGTTAACGATCAAGAATCGGTATCCTTTGCCTAGAATCGATGTTCTGTTCGATCAATTGCAGGGTGCAAAGGTTTTCTCGAAGATTGATCTCCGATCGGGGTATCACCAACTGAAGATCAAGGCCGGAGATATTCCGAAGACTGCTTTCAGGACGAGGTATGGGCATTATGAGTTTCTAGTCATGTCATTCGGGTTGACCAACGCCTCAGCGTCATTCATGGAACTAATGAACCGAGTGTTTCATGATATGTTGGACACTTCGGTCATCGTATTCATCGATGATATATTGGTCTACTCAAAGGACATGGAGGCTCATACAACACATTTGAGGGCAGCCCTACAACGGCTGAGACATGAGAAGCTTTATGCTAAGTTCAAGAAATACGAGTTTTGGACGAAGGAAGTGGCTTTCTTGGGCCATGTAGTATCTGAAGACGGTATCAAGGTTGATCCAAGTAAGATAGCTGCTATAGTAGGATGGGAAGCACCAAAATCTATTGCGGAGATTCGTAGTTTCCTTGGGTTGGCTGGTTATTATAGAAGATTCGTAGAAGATTACTCCAGGATCGCTGTTCCACTCACCAGATTGACCAAGAAGGGGGAGAAATTTATATGGACAGATGAGTGCGAGAAGTGTTTTCAGACTTTGAAGTCAAGACTAGTGTATAACCACTGCTAACTCCAAATCATGCGTAGGATAGTTCTTTTCATGCTCTTTTAACTGTCTTGATGCGTAAGCAACCACCTGTTCTCCTTGCATCAATACACACCCGATACCCAACCCTGAAGACACTACTTGTATGGTAAGAAGTTTCAGATTAAGTCAGATCACAAGAGCTTAACATATCTTTTCACTCAGAAGGATCTGAATATGAGACAGAGGAGATGGCTAGAATTATTGAAAGATTATGATTGTGACATCCAGTACCATCCGGGCAAAGCAAATGTGGTGGTTGACGCCTTAAGCAGAAAATGGGCATCGAAACCTGAGGCTGGGCCAAGTACAAATGCTGCATTGTGTGCTACAGCCTCAAGTTCAATGGAAAATGATGAAGAACACATAATAGAGACTGCAGAAGATCCAGTTGAGCAAGGTTTAATTCATAAGTTCACCATGATGTTTGCAGCTTTGAAGATCTCACCGGATCTAGTTGATGAAGTCAAGGTAGCAATCCTACAGGGATCCACATCTCAAAACGAAGGCAAGAAGACTTAGAGAAGGGTACGAGCAATCCTAACTTTACCTTGGATTCGGACAAGGTACTCGGGTATCGTGGACGGTTATGTATACCCGAGAGTGAAGACTGCAATATCGGAGATCGAAGTTATGATAAGCTCATTACACTCCATATTCGGTACATCCAGGAAGTACCAAAATGTACCATGATTTAAGAAGACTATATTGGTGGAGGGGTATGAAAGCAGATATAGCTTGTTTCGTGTTCCAATGTCTAAATTGTCAACAAGTTAAAGCAGAAAGGCAGAGACCCACAGGTTTACTACAACCATTATTGGAACCTGCATGGAAGTGGGATTGTATCACCATGGATTTCGTCACTGGCCTACCTTTGACACCAAGGTCAGTGGATGCAGTTTGGGTTATAGTCGACTGACTCACTAAGACAGCTCGATTTATTGCGGTCAGACCTCAGTATACCATGGAGAAACTGGCCAAGTTATATGTTGATAATATAGTCAG
This sequence comes from Protea cynaroides, assembly GCA_028583415.1. Classification (NCBI taxonomy): domain Eukaryota; kingdom Viridiplantae; phylum Streptophyta; class Magnoliopsida; order Proteales; family Proteaceae; genus Protea; species Protea cynaroides. Next base: position 95,330,432 of record CM053276.1, on the reverse strand, counting down.
ACTTCATGGCGTCCTAGAGAGTATAGTATCTGACAGAGATCCCCATTTTACATCAAAGTTCTGGGAAGGATTACAGAAAGCTATGGGAACAAAGTTAAAGTTCAGTACAGCTTTTCACCCTCAGACGGACGGACAGTCAGAACGAACTATTCAAATTTTAGAAGATATGCTCCGAGCTTGTGCATTAGATTTCAAGGGAGCTTGGGATGAGAAACTATCACTCATCGAGTTCGCTTATAACAATAGCTATCAGGCTACAATTCAGATGGCCCCATATGAAGCACTCTATGGGAAGAAGTGTCGTACACCTCTGCTATGGAACAAGGTGGGAGAAAGAAGAATTATAGGACCGGAGTTTGTTGAAGAAACTTGTCGAGTGATTGATCAGATCAAAGAAAGAGTAAAGACAGCCCAAGTTCGACAGAAGCACTATGCGGATAATCGACGTCAAGATATGGAGTTTACAGTGGGTGACAAAGTATTCTTGAAGATATCACCGGTGCGAGGTCTGAAAAGGTTTGGTAAGAAGGGGAAGCTATGCCACAGGTATGTGGGACCGTACGAGATATTGGCTATACGTGGTAACATAGCATATCAATTGGCTCTATCACCATCTATGTCAAGTGTCCATGATGTATTTCATGTATCATTATTGAAAAAGTATGTCAGAGATCCATCGCACATCTTGACAGCAGACCCCCCAAACTTGACTGAAGACTTAACATTTGAAGTGGTGCCTGTGATGCTCTCAAGCCGAAAGGTACAACAACTTTGAACCAAGGATATCCATTATGTGAAGGTGCATTGGAGAAGCCAAAATGTCAAAGAAATTACTTGGGAAGAGGAGAGCGCAATGAGGAAGGAGTATCCTAATCTTTTCAACAATTAAGGTACGTTCAAATTTCGAGGCCAAAATTTCTTTTAAGGGTGGGGGAGTTGTGAGACCTATATGCAAATTTTGGGACAAAATTCTTTTAAGGGTGGGGGAGTTGTAAGACCCGCACTCCGTAAACTCGGTCAAAACCTTGGTTTTATGTCGTGACAGGTCTTCCGATCATCACTGAGCCAGACGGGACGAGCGGATGACAAACAGGTACGAAATCAGACCAAAGACGATCAAATCAACATGATTTTATGTTGACCGATTGATGGTACCGGTCTTGGTACTGGTCGACCGGTCAGCTCTGCGCAGCTGAGTGCGGAGATCCAAAAATTGACTTCTGAGGGTCCCACTTTCCTGATTTCGAATCCTAAGACTTTCCTAATTCTATTAGGGTTACTAAACACTAATTATAGCCTATAAATACACCCTCAAACCTCCTCAAATCCTTTCCATTGTCTCTCACAAACCCTAGAGAAGAGAAAGAGGTTGGAAAGGAGAAGGAGCTAGGAAGAAGAAGGAGGTGCCGCCATTACCGTTCGACGACGCTCCCGTTACGTCAGTCAACGGTAAGTGTTTTAACCACTCTTCTTACCCTATGACTCTAGGATAGTTGTGTGGGTGGATCAATACCATGCAAAGTAGGTATTGATCTAAAACCCTAACTGGACCTTAAAACCCTAAGTTACCGTCAAACCTTAGATTCGAGTTTCGAGATGATATTCATCAAAATAAGACTTGAATGAGTTAGGGATAACTCTAACTCAAAGCTCAGACTTCGAATGGATAGGAGAAACCCTGGAAATCCATGGAGGATGATCGACGGCAGTCGAAAAATCCAAGTATGGTCTTTCGGAGACATACCGGTCGACTATACCGGTTGCACACAGTGCGGCCGGTATGTTGCCACCGGTATCTTTCGGGGGGTTGGTCTGTGGGGACCGACTGACCATACCTGTCGCCAGTCTTCCCCACAGAGCTGCGACCGGTACATGCCACCGGTCAGCTCTGTGAGGGTATTTTGTAACCATGTTGGTTTTCGACCAACATGAAACTCTAAGAAAAATATTCTAATGAAACCCTAATAATATTGTAGGACTTTGTGACTTTCCGTTTGGGTCTTGCGAAGTAGAGCAAGCTATCAAACGAGCGTCAGGTAAGGGAATCTGACCTAAACCTAATAATTAATGGACAGTAAATCTTTGTTATTGACACTGAATATATATGATGTGATGTTTGTGCATATTTACATGTCATCCTTTACTTTCAGTTATTATTATTGTTCATGCATTGATAGGATGTGATTGTTAGGCATGTGATTGTTTTCATTAGTGTGTGGAGTGGGGCATGGGCATGGGATCATTCCTCACACTGGCCTGGCCTGGCCATGGTTATGTGGCCCTGTGGTCTCCGAGGTCGACGTTGGCTTGTCCACGATGCTTTAGCTCTATCTCTATGCTGTAGGGAGTTATGTTGGGATAGGGTCTACCTACGTTATGTTTCTATCCTAGTGGGTTAGTTGCGGATAGGGCATCAGGGGAGGTACGGGAATGCCTTAGCTCTATCTCTATGCCGTAGTCGGCTGTGCTGGGATAGAGCGTACATTGATGACATATAGGATTGATTAGTTGCGAGCCCAGTTTGCGAACCCTGGCCAGTAGGGGCTTAGGTACTGGTATGGGTAGAGCATCAGGGGAGGTACGGGGGTATCTTAGCTCTATCTCTATTCCATGATGGGTGCATGTAGGCCAATGGGGGTGTGATCCATGAGGTGCCACACACTCGTGTATAGAGGTGCGGGGGTCACCAAACCTTTCTATAGCACATTGCAAACTTAAACCAGACCACAGCATAAAATGATTGTTACTCATGCATAATATTGTGAAACTGTCTGATTGTCTTACTGAGCTAAGTTGTGAGCTCACCTTTTGTACGTACATTGTTTTAGATGTTGATGCAGGTTACACGGTAGACGATTATGTGAACGCTCCGGTGTATGGTGGTGTTGCTGCGTTGGAGGTACATACAAGAGAGGACGAGCATGACGCTTCATGCGAGTGCCCTTTCTGCGTATACCTTTGATTGGATTTTTTATTTATTTTAATTATTTTCGGTTGGATTAAGTGGATGTAAGAATATTATATCTTATGTTTGAATTTGAATAATTGGATATTTTATTTAAATTTATCAATAGATTCTCGGTTCATTCTATTTAAAGACTTCCGCTGTATTATTTATATTTTGATTGTGGTTATGTGCAATGGTTTATATGAGTGGACATGGCCTATTCGAGATCCTGGTGTGAACCGTTGGTTCAATGACGGTTCACTCATACCATTCTGGTTGGATCAGAATTGGGGTGTGACATATTGGCTCTGACAATCTACTAGCAACATCAATGAATCTAGCATGACTGGTATCTACTATCTTATTTACTGAATTAGAATAGCAAAATCAAAATCCTTTGGATCTTATTGGATATTCCAAAAAATAACAGCACAATGTCCTAAAACCAACCACTCTCTCATGAGGGTTATGAAACTATCTTTCTGCTCTACAATCCCAAGCATGAATATTGCTCAGACTGTGACTGACTTACTTGACACCTTATTAATAATATAGGTTGCAATATTCACCGCTTCTCACAGGATTAAGGTTGCAGTATTCATCGCTTCCCATAGGATTAAATACTTTCATGCTCTTGATCACATTTATTTGTCACTTCTTTTGTTGTTAAATCTCAAACACAATTCCTAAGTCTTAGCTCCGGCAAATATTTGGGCGAAGTATCAGGGTATAGGTCAGTATGACTTGGTCTGCCTAAACACTTATCTCACTTTTTAGATTTAAAAATTTAATCATTTGATAAAGATTATCCACCCCTATTTCAAATATTTCCTTTTTCCTTTAAAGAATCTTGTATATATATATATATATAAACATTAGGGGGTTTCAGAATACCATTCTTCATAGTCCTCTACAAATTTTCTTTAGATTTAGGTCTTAATGTTTATATAATGATGGGAATTAAAGGTACATAATCTATTTCCAAAAGTAGGTAAACTACATAAAGTAAAGTAAAGGTTTTACTATTTCTATATGTTTGGACTATAACTAGTATTTAAATCTCCAAAAGTAGGTAAACTACTCAGAAGTTTCATAGCCCTTATTCTTTTCCAGTTTAGCTTGTCTAGCTTTACAATCTTTCTATACATGTCCCTTGTGAGTCACATTACAAGGATTCTGTTTCCTTAGGTCTACCATTTTATTTTGTAGATCTTTAATGTTCTATTCCTTGACATGAAGTCTTTGACTTTTTCATCTTGAAAAAGGTATTTTCTTTTCCTTAGTGCCTTGATCCTAGGTCCACCTTTTCCTTTTGTGCAATGGGTCACCAGGATCTAACTTTCCAGCTTTGGTGAAGAAGCGAAAGTCTAACGGATCACCTTCGGAAGTCCTCTTGAGCATATTAGTATTAGTTGACAGCTTCAACTTATGCTTCCTCACACTCCGTTATTTTCAAAAGAGGTATAGATGAGTTTAGGTAATAAAGCATATTTCTGCCCCTTTTAGAAATATCAAATTTCCTTTAGATTTCTGCCCAAATATCCACTTGTAATATCCCAGGATGTGTTCTCTAATATTGTAACTTACATTAAATTTTGTTCTAGTCATAAAATGACTCATCAATCCCTTATCAGTCACTTTAAATTTTGTTTAAATCTTCTTTATGTATTCCTTGACAGTATATTTCATTACAACACTGCCTTTCATAGCCATTGGGATATAATTCCTCATAAGCTACAGGGTTTTTCTATTAAAAGATTCTTAATTCTCTATTTTATAACCATTGCAGGAGAATACTACTCTTGAGGGTAAAGACAGTAATTTTTTCCTCTCTAAGAGTTAGGTCTAAGACCAAAAATCCTAATTGTAATTCAACTGCCTCATATGTTTTCTATAATTTGATCCAAACAAAATAAGAAGTAAAGCAAGAATAATACTAGGGATTGACGTTCTGAGATAATAATTACTAAATGAGTTCATTTACAATGCTATACATACAGTGATAGATCTATGACTCATACATGTAAGGAAATAAACTAAGCAATCAAAACATAATAAACAAGCAACTATTTCTTTTTTCAAGAGTCAACTGAACTACATACTTATCTTTTGGGATAAGAATGCACTGGTCTTTTCAAATATCCTAGCAAAACCGTCAAACAATTACTATATTTTTTCAAAGAGTTAATCAAACTACATACTTATCCTTTGGGATAAGGATGTACTGGTCCTTTCAAATATCTGGGCAAAACCACCAAAGAATAATGATGTCAGAAATCACACCACCATTGGGTGAATGAAAACCCTAAGCCAAACATCCTTATTTTTTCAAGTGCATGTAATATTTTAATCTTGACAATGTCACATTTGGGTGGACAATGCCATTCTTTACTGCAACCATAAAAGTGAGAATATTTCACAATATCACCTATGGGTGAATATGTTCTTCCTCGCTGTATCTTGTAAATGCATAAATATTGGATTTGAGTATATTATGATAAAACCAAGTGTGTCACTTTGGTGAATACACTAAGTCCTCACAAAACATCAATAATTCTTAACTTGAACAAACTTGGACAATGTCACATTTGTGTGAATACTTATCAATTTCTAGAGCATTTACAAATACAAATACTTGAATTTGAACAAATCATAATAAAACAAGGTGTGCCACTTTGATGGGTTCCATCAGGTTCCACCATGATGTGAACAAATCCCAATTTATAGCTCATGTGGGATATTTTACCATGAATATTTTAAAATATAATTTTATATGGTTAAACATTCAAATAATCATGTACAATAACTCAACAATCAATTTGGTACAATAACTTTAAGAAAAATCAGTAGAAACGCTACAAATCGAATCCCCATAAGGTATTCTTTTATTATAACATACTTTCCAATGTATCAAAATGTATCAAATTATATATTAGATTGAAAAGCATAAAAAATATAGTATACCGCAAAAACCGCGGTCCAAACGGACCTTCCACCTGCCTGCACGTGTAGATTAACTCACTTTTTGTTAAAAAGATCAACCAAATAGGTCCTTACTGTCTTGGTAGTCTGGTTTGGTCTGGATCGGATCGGTCTAAGTCGGTTTGTATTGGTTTGGTTTGAATCGAACCAAATATAACATTTCAATTTTTTTTTAAAGTTCCTTCTGACCAAACCACTTGGTCTGTCTGGGATGAACCACAGGGTTGGTTCACTGGTTCAGCCACCGATCCAACCCTATTCTTATAGTCGGGTTCTCAGGTCAACGGGTCGGGTTACTAGGTCACCTTCTTCTGGTTTGCGGGTTTGGTTGTTGTCGGTAATCGGATTACCCACTTAACACCGGGATCGGGTAATCGGGCTGACCGATGGGTCTTGGTCAACCTAATTGATCGGGCCAGGTAGGACACACACGTGCTCGGTCTACTTCGACGAGTCAATCCGGCCTAGCCTGAGTTGGCTCGGCAGGGCTGACCCATGGTTCACCGTCTTTTTTTTTTATTTTTTATTAATTCCCTCCAGTGAATCTCACTAGCTTTTTCCACCGGTGCATGGAGGCGCATCTGGTTGTCGGTGACGGCAGTAGACGGCGATTTTTCTACTGCCGTCACCATCTCTCCTAGTTCTATACATTGGTATAAAAATTCTTGATTTTAACGTCCAAAAAAAAAATCCGTTGTAACAGATCTCCCACAGGTTCTTATCGAAACCGAATAAAAAAACAATCAATTCCATCCATCCAATCATCCCTATTAGGCTTTATTAAATCAAGCCTCATCGATTCTAGGTCCGTATGGACTGCTCTGATACCAATTGTTAGAAAATATTCAGACAGCGTTACATTGTATAACCCTATCTTCACACAAGGATACCTAGTACACAATCAGAGAAATAAGTGAGTTAGATTTGATTCTTACCTCTTGCAAACGATTTATTTTTGACTGTTACTTGTGACAATCTTTTGTAAGATATTTTATGGGCTAAATTAATTATAAGATTAGTTGGTTCAGTGGGAGTCTAGTCACAGGTAAACCGGCTTAAGTATGATTAGAGATGGACCAACCTGGTCCACTGTGGGATTGGCCCAGGGTTGGGGGTGGTATTATAAATATCAATGGTTAGAGTCCCCACAGCCACGGTGTTATTTTCTTCTCCTGTTCCCATACCCAGTGAGAAAGTCAAGGGATCCCGACAAGATGTGGAAGACTTTGATCCAAGCATTCCAAGCATTCAAAGCAAAGAAAATGGTCGGAAATCAATCTACAGCAAGAGGTATGTGTCTAATAATCTTTTTTCAATACCCATTGTATTCTAGTAATCTGTGTGGTGTGTTCGTTAGGGTTCATGAAAAATCCCATGGGAAAAACCCAAAGAGGATCTAAAAAGTCTTACATCTTTGGGTTGAGCCTTCTACAGTCTTTCTAGTGGATCTTCCTTTTCCTCTACTATGGGTGCTAATGGAGAGATCACACTAGTGGCTGTGGGGACTCCATACCCTAGTATATATAATACTATCCCATAACCCTAATTCACTCCCACATTTAATAGGGAAGGTTTATCTCTGACAGGTGACAATCATGGCATATAGGGGAAAAGATCATCTCCAGTCCGTCCAGTCGTCCAGCCCTGATCGGATGGACTGAAATCACAAGACACGCCCCCAATGTATTGCTATGCACGTCCTTTGATTCCAGTCCATCCATTTACGGCTGGACGAACTAGATGGACTGTGGATGATCTCAATCCTCCGGCATATAAGAGCCTACCGAATAATGTAAGATTCCCACTTGCTAATTATGCAAGTAAATCAATGTTGACGCATTAAGATCTCCAAAAAGATCTTACATAATTAGCCTTTCTTTTACCTCCTGAAAACTAATATTGGAATTTTTTTTTTCATTTCTTGTAAAACGTGAAAAATTATTTATAGGGTCATAAAAATTGTTTTCAGAGATTCAAAATTCCTAGACTGAATTATTCATTTCCCAACAGTTTTTTGATCCCTAAAAGAACGTGAATTTTCCAAATCTTTCAAAGTGAATGGGGTTTTACTAAATTGATCTCATCCTTAATTGTTTCTAAATTTAATAAATATGATCTGTACAATGGGGAGTTTTTTTTTCTATATTTTATCATGGGCACAAGAGATGACTCATTTGTAAGGATGTAAATGGACAGCCTAGAATCTGGATCTGATTCGAATTCGAATCCGTTTAAGAGAATTCGAATTCGAATCCGTTTAAGAGAATTCGAATTCGAATCCGTTTAAGAGAATTCGAATTCGAGCAATCGGATTTGCATAACAGAGCTCGGATTTGGATATCAGTTAAACGGCCAGGATCATATCCGCTCCGTTTAGCCTAGTGTTAAGATGCATATAACCTTAGGTCTTAGAGTGTTAAGATGCTATAGCCTTAATGTTTATATAGCCATTTAAGGTTTCGTCACTTATTTTCTTAGGGTAGGCTATATATTTGTTTTAAATTAAGGTTTTCTCTCATTTTTCATACAATTTGTATTTTAATTCCATTTTATGTATTCAAATCTGATTTTAACTAGATATCTGGTTAAATTTCAAATTCGTATTCAGGTTTGGTTTTTAAAAAATCAGTTGGATCGTACATGTTGGTTGGTAAACGGATTCTGATTCGGATAGTGGTGTATCCTATTTCAATTGGATCCGTTTACATCCCTACTCGTTTGAGCCAAAAAAAAAAAAAAAAAAATTCCCCTTTGATATGGAGGTATATAATTTCATTGATCAAAATCTCAAATAAAATTTTTCTAGTCATAACAAATCTTGTTAACAAAGTTTTTTCACCACCAGATTTTTGCCAATCTCTAAATGATATATAAAAAATGTCATGTTACCCAATGAATGTACATTAAAGAACTTATCCAAACAAAAAAAATGCATTAAAGAGAATTGATTACAACTACATATTGTAACGATCCTTGGTGCATTTAGATAGACCCTATCAAATATGTATGTCTCTATCTATTTTCAATCTACCGGCTAATTAATTTTGCTTTAAGAACCCTTGGTGGGTGGTGAGATTATTGTTTAAAGATGAAAGGAGTCATTGATCGAAGATCTAAAGGAAGGATGCAATTTAAACAAAAAAATAAATAAAAATAAAAATAAAATAAATGCTAGACCTCAGTAGAAATAGGGTCCTAATGCAATATCCCATTAGGGATTTTAGTCTATTTGAGAAAATTGCAGACCACTGTGGTCTGTGGATGTATGGTTCTGCCGTTCTATCATGGGTATTTAATGACATTTAAAGGACCATGGAGGGTGATAAGTATGACTCACTGAAAAATTTTGAAACAATGATATAAGTTGCAAGAGAAGGAACCTAAGTTAGTGACCCTAGGGCAGGTAAATTAACGACTGACTATAATTGCAAAGAATTGAATGGTGGTAACTGAACTTATCTGCATACAATTAAATTGGGTCCTATCTATTTGATGAGGGAGGAGTAGAAGGCCGCAAGAATGAGGCAACAAAAGTTTGCTAACGGTTTATGTCTACTGGACCATATATCGGTGTGTTGAGTTCATAGTATTTACCTGTAAACGAAAGAGATGCTCGAAATGGAATCTCCCTCCCAAACATAATGAATATCTAGAGAGGAATGTCCTCATATGATCAGATGTAATTCGAGACCTGGTGATAGTTTTGTAAATATTTTAACAATTTTAAAAAAAATAATTAAAGTATTAGTTTTATTGAAATATGTGTGGGTGTATCATTTGCTGTCATTCCATAGTTCGTTTGCTTATATAATATAGTTGGATTTTCTTATTGTATCTTTTACAAGTGTCAAATAATCTGTAATCTTAATATTATTATTTTAATATCGATAAAATAAAAAAAAAATTAAGAGAAAACGATAGTTACTTCTCCTGTAAATTACCTTAATGACAGTTGATCCCCCAAAATTTTCGAAAAAGATAGGTACCTCCCCTAAAAGCACTATTAAAATACAAATAAACCCACGCCGTTAGGAATATTCTATTAGATGCTAACGGTGGGAGTCCAATATTTATTTAATGACCAAATTACCCTTTATAAAGGTGACTGACTTAAAAAAAAAAAAAAAAAAAAAAAGTGATGGAGACGATGTTTCTGTAGAACAACGGTTTAACCAGCTCCATAAATAGGGATCTTCTTCCCGGACACCACCACTGCTACCGTTGCTCTTCCTTGACTAATAGAACTTATGCATCTGCAAATTTACCCAAGAATTCAGAATAGGAGAACAAACTCATCGATCTTAGTTTACTTTTTCACCGATCCCTTGGAAATCCGAAACCCACTTCGAATCAAACCAGTAATAATCTCTGAGGTTCTCATCTAATTCTAGCTTGAGTCTTCGGATACTTGAAATTGAACTTTGAAAGGTGTCGAAAACTTGTATGTCTTCTATTTGAGAGGGTGAGTCTTTGAAATTTGAAGCGCTAGATTTGAATTGAAATGGGTTTTTCATTTCCTGCAATTGGAAGAGGAGAGGGACAGATGCCGATGGTTTCTGGGTTTCCGTCGTTGGAACCAACGACAGAGGGTTTCTCTCTCTTTCGAATTCGAGGTAGAGAGAGGGGCAGATGCCGATGGAGGTTTCTTGTCTTTGACGGGAGAGGAGGAGATGAAATAACAGAACTTCTCCTTACCGTTCCCTTTGCCTTCTCTTTTGCTTCAATAGAGCAAACCCTTCAAGAAGATCCATCTCTTGGAGCTCCTCACCGAAGAAGAAGACCTAGAAGATGAAGCGGACACGGAATAAATAATCTGGAAGAAACTGGGTTCAGGGTTCGAGCAAAGCCGTTATGGCATCATAACTCTTTGAACTAAACCCCAGGCAACCAAGCAGTCTTTGCCTGTATGGAAAAAATGTTTTCTTCTTCATTTCCTCTGTCTGGGCTCTCTTTGTCATTTAATGGAGCTCGTGAAGTGATGGAGGTATCCCCTTCTTGCGGCAGCCCTCTCTCTCTCTCTCTCTCTCTCAAAATCTCATCCCAACTCCTATCCGTCTCTTCCTTGCAAATAACCCTGAAACAGACGGCCATAATATCGAGCTCCTCAATTCCGTAGATTGCTTGAAGGTGAGAGGGCAGAGGGATGAAGAGAAGAAAGAAGCTCGATAAAAATCGATATAGGTTTTTTTTTTTCTAATTAGGGGTATAATCGTCAATGAATATACAGGGGATGTAACATCGTCAAAAATTGGGATCATTTGTCTTTTTTGAAAACATTAGGGGTGAACTGTCATTAAAGTAAGTTACAGAAGAGATAACTGTCTTTTTCCCATACATTAAATGTTCAAAATACATCTATAGAGGTCATGAATATGTATTTCATCTGTTTTCTGGTCAATCCACCGTAGCCATACCTTGCACATGTCACACAAAGCATCATCATGTGGCATTAAGGGAATCAAGAAAGTGTAAGGATTACGCCTTTGCATTTCCCAAAGGATCAAGTACACTTGATCTTCCTATTTTGATACTATGTTATAAGTACTGTTTATCTTAAAAGCTCCATTTGTTAAAAGCCAGCCACAACAATGCATATCAACTCATTAATCTCTTTTTCAAATCACTTTCATATTATCAGCTAGACAGTACGACACTTGAGAGAGATGGAAGTTTTCCAAGGGGGGGCTACAAGAGGGGATGTTAAGGTAGGGTATCATGTATAATTTAAGGATTTTAATTACGAGATGCTGGAGAATAAGGGTGGAAGGAAATGGGTTTGGATCCTCTACAGCCATGCAGTCCTTGCAACTCTAACAGAGTCGTTAGATTGCATTGGTGCATATGTAGATATGAGTACTAGAAAAAAAATGAGAATAGTTCATCTATACGTACTTGTATCTTTATTGGGATTCAATTTCCATCCATATTCGGTGAATCTCACACCACATCGATGATGATGAAATTCCATGAAAATACATGTGCATTCTGGTGATTCGAACTCAAACAGAATTTATTAAGTGGAGAGTTTGAGTAAATGGGGCAAGTATATGGGAATTATAGCAATTTTCTATATGTTGATCCAAGATTAGATTAGATTAGATGGAGGTAGATAATTAAGAGTAAAAATAATAACGGATTAATGAATATTTATCAAGAAAAAGATCCTTTTTGTTGCCCAGCATGCGAGAATTTCAACCCCTTGGATGAAAAATGATGACCTGGACGAGAGGAGAGACCCAGGTCCTATTTATCATGATCTTAAAGCGTCAACCAAATGGGGACAAGCCTGCAAGTCACATCGAACTTAGACTCCTAACCAAGACAGTCATGGAAGCATTGAAGGTTACCGTACACTTGGCCATAGAATCATTACATTTATTGGGGCTAGGGTTTCCTCTGCTGTGAAGAAACGTTTTTTCTTGTGCTAATTTTCTTCATCTCTGCAGTCATGGTGTTTTGGTTAGAATTAACTCCACCAGCTTCAATGCTTCCATCATTGTCCGGCTTCGACTTTACTATGTGAACGTGGAGCAAGCTAGATTCCACCCATGTGGTTGACGCTTTTGAGAGAGAGACAGAGAGAGAGAGAGAGAGATATGAATTTTCTTCGGAGATGTATGTCATTACCTAGGGTTTATGATAACATCGATCAGTGGATAAGGAAGGGAACCCACCCACAAGGTCATAAGAAAAGAGAAACCATCAAAATCAAAGAGTATTAGTTATGTGAAGGCTTCACTGAATTTTTTATTTATTTATTTATTTATTTTTTTGGTGAAAAGCAGATCTATTCATTCAATGTACAAGGCAAAACTGTAGTATTTAAAGTATAATTTTCAGATAGCCACGGAGTGGATAAAGGCCAACAAATCATTCCTGTAGTGGTTAAAGCTCTTCTTGCAAGGGTATGGGCAACAGAGTTCACCGCCTTCCCTTGTAACATGACGAAAAGAAACCGAAACATCCCTAGCTGTCAAAATTTTAATATCTTGAACAATAGGCATAGCAAAATGATCACCCCTCTCAATAGCTCATGTAATGAGGTTTATAACCTCAACATAGTCTGATTCCATAAGTATACAATTTAAACCAAGATTGAGAACCCCTGAAAGTCCTTCTCAAATAGCTTGCACTTCTCCAATAGCTATTGATGGGAAAGACACGTGTTGGGATTTAGTCAAAACAGGCACTCCATCCGCATTTCAAATAATAAAATCAATTCCACAGATAGATGATTGAAAACAAGCTGCATTGTAAGATATTTTTATGGGCTAAATTAATTATAAGGTTAGTTGGTTCAGTGAGAGTTTAGTTACAGGTAGACCTGTTTAAGTATGATTAGAGATGGACCAACCTGGTCCACTGTGGGACTGGTCCAGGGTTGGGGTTGTATTATAAATACCAATGATTAGGGTCCCCACAGCCACGGTGTTATTTTCTTCTCCTATTCCTATACGCAGAGAGAAGGTCAAGGGATCCCACCAGGCTATGGAAGACTCTAATCCAAGCATTCAAAGAGAAAGAAACGATCGAAAATCAATCTACAGCAAGAGGTATGTGTCTTATTATCTCTTTTTAATGCTCATTGTATTATAGTAATCTGTGTGGTGTGTTCGTTAAGGTTTATGAAAAATCTCATTGGAAAAACCCAAAGGAGATCTAAAAAATCTTACAATGGTATCAGAGCCTCCCACACAGACTTAGGATCGATGGGAAAGCATTGTAAAGATTGTATGTTTAAATGGATTGGAAAAGCGAGAGATTTTTCTCTCAAAATTCTTATATGAGGTGTCTATGGTTGAGACTTTTGAAAACTTTTTCGGATCGATAAAAGATAAAATAAATTCCATAAGATTATAGGTCTCGAAGAGACGAAGTCGACGGTATAAAAACCGTGGTCGGAGGTGTCCGGACGTGCTCTCATGTGCCGCTTGAAAAAGAGAGTGAGATCCATGTGCCGACGGCTATTTAATTAAAAAAAAAAAAAAAAAGGGAAGGGCTGACGTCACCAGGTTAACTCGGCTAACCTAGAAACCTTAGCGAGTTAACCCAGAGTCAACTCGGGATTGGGCCGATCTAAAACCGAGCCCGGATCCAAGACCTGGCCGAACCAAGCCGGGACCCAAGACCAGGATTGGGGCACACGTGCGGGTTAGCATGTGTGACCCAACTACCCAGTCAATCGACCCGTTAGACCAGTCAAATGATCCGATACCCTGACCCAGTAAACGGTCGGACAACTAGACCCATTAACTCGGTTATTTGACCCAAAAACCTGATAAGCTGACCCAAAAATCTGAATGGGTGGACTAGCGGTTGAACCATAGGACCAGACCGCGGTTCAATTTTACCCCAGACCATTTGGTTCGATCTAGACCAAAGTATTTCAAAAAAAAAAAGAAGGGTTTAATAGTGGGTTCGGTTGGCCCATAACTGAACCTAGCCATACTGAACCGAGACCCGGTTCAGGATTCAAGAATGCATGTGCCAACTTTGATATGCGATTGTGGGCGCTAGGAGCGTCGGATCTTGACGTGTTTTTTACGCTGTGTTTATATTTTCATGCTCTACAGTTTGGTACACAGTTTGACACAGTTTGGTGATTTGGGAAAATGTTTTAGACTAAAAGATGTTCCAAATTAATCCGGTTTGTAGTTTTTCTACTTGTTTGTCAGTTATTTTTATACAAGATGCACGTAGAAGGTTCTGTGTGCATGAGGTTTTGTTTATTGACCCACATGGTGCTGCAAAGTGGGGTTTGAGAATATCATTGTGAATTAGGTCGATCCTACCAAAGTGGTACACTTAATTTTATCATGATGTCTTCAAATTTAAAGTTCATGTATTTGTAAATGCTTGTGTAAGGGCGATGTACACCCAAGGTTGCATTGTCAAGTTTTGTTCAAATTAAGGTTTGTGAGTGTTATGTGAAGATTAGGTGGAATCCACCAAAGTGGTATACTCAGTTCCAACATGGTGGTCCTCAAACCCCAAATTTATGCATTTATATATACAATAAAGGATACATTATTTAATACACTATTCTCCATGGTGTGAAAAGCAGCTAAGAAAGATAGTGTTAATCCAAAGGTGGCATTGTCAAAGTTAAAGGTATGTTCATGCACATGAGTTGAAAATGTTTTGACTTTAGGGGGTCTCATTAACCCAAAGGTGGTCGGATTTCTGAGAGTCATTATTCTTTCGCAGTCACTGGATAGAAACTGAGAAGACCACTGCATGTTTATCTCAAAGGAGAATGTGTAGTTGGTTAACTCTTGGAAAAAAGATATTTATTTACATGAATGATTGATATGGTTAATGCAAGTAAAATAGTATATGTATAAATCTTCTATTGTTTGATACTGTGTTTAGATTCATTCACTGAAGTGTTTATCCAAGTATGGCTGTCCCGAAGAATGTTTGGATATTTATCTCTTTTTATTCGGGACAAAATATAGGTAAATATAAATTGCATGTGTTTATATGAGTCTTGTGTAATATATCTATTGCAGGATATTTATATTTGGACTCATATAATGATGATGGTTTATGTCTCCTAGGATGTCTGTCTCAGTGAATGTGCCAGATGGCTATCAAGTTGGCAGGCCATGCATCCGATCCTTGGTATTCAAATCCCTACCTCATTACTTCCCTTTCACGCCCGTTAGCCGATGATTCGATCCCCGCCTCTTCCGCTCATCCACACCCGAACCCTCCCTACCTCCCTACCGGACATAATTGGGCGGTGGACACCGCGGAGGGCCCAAAATAGGTTTTTGGTAGCCGAGTGATCCGATGCGGAGGCAGCAATCCCAGCAATAGGAGAAATGGGCATTTTATCTGGGACAAAGGATAAGATTTGTTATGAAAAGATTGAAAACTAGTCTAGGATCGTTTGACCTATATGTATCTTTCATAGTAATTTACATTAGTTGTGAGGTATTCTACTATTAAGGTTATGTGTAGCAGTATTAAGATGAGAAATATTGTGAAAGAATTATCTAAGAGAAATCCAAGGGATAGGAATAATATTTCTGAACGGGTCAGGATATAGTTTATTGATCCAGTTCTGTTGAAAATTGTAATGTGAGGAAGTAATTTTGGGAACTACCAGTTATCACTGAAAAGCTCAAGGACAATGAGACCAAAGTAATTGATATATTAGATATCTCATTCCTTGCTAGAAAACATATTCAGGTCTACTGGCTTGTATTATCAAAAGATGAGAGATAGAGCCAGTGATAAGATTATTATTGGGTAACTTCAAGGTAAATCACTCAAAGATGGATAGATTGACCAAAGGTAGGTGGTTTGACCAAATATTATTATCAGATAGACATAGTTAGAAAAAGAATAAAGATTCTAGAATTCCCTAGGTTTTTGGAGTAAGTTGATTCTGAAGATTGTTGGCTTGAATGAGAGTTGGAATTATTTAGTTTCTTTACGTTCAAATGATTTTTCAACTCTTTTGATTTTAGTTATTTACCTTGTTATATGTTTAATATTGTTTGACTTAACATATTGTTTTCCATGTTAAAAATGTGAATGATGTTACTTGAAATATCGGAATGTGAAGTTTTCCTTTTCAACTAAATGGAAAGAAATTATGTTGTTATGGTGTTTATGATGTTGTAAGATAAATGATTGTATGCAATGTTGATCGTATTTGCTCTGTGATGTGGTGAATAGTTTTTCATGTTTGACTATGCAATCTTAGGTTCTCTAGTTATACTTGTCATAGTGTTGATCTCTAAGACAAATAGAGACAAGTTAAGGCAGTTTTTCTTGGAATGTTTGAAAGGTTTTGTCAATGGGAATTTTTGAATTTTCTTAGTCAGTGGGAGTGTTTAGATCTGCTTGATTAGTGGAGATCTGATAGTTGATGGTTTATCTGTGATTGTTAATGTTTCCTATGGTTTAATGGACAGGATTATTGGTGAGCATTCATTTCATTGTTTGTATGCATTCCTAATTATTTAAGACATGTCGAAGTTGCAAGGCGGTATTTAGCCAAAGAAGGCGGTAAGTCAAAGTATGATATTAGTCCAAACTAGAGGTGGTTTGCCTATATAAGTTGGATAATATCAAAGTGCGTTGACCTATAAGACTCTTAAGATAACGGGATCATGGTAATTTAATCATTGGACTCAAGTATTTATCTCAAAGTGATTTATGTCATTAAGTAGACCTCTGTATGTAGCTGACAGAAGGGGTACACCGGATGTATAGGAGTACTTTCCGCTGTTGTTCAACATTGGTAGGCTTGATGACTGGATCAAACTCAAGGATGGTTTGGTGTAATTAGATTCCATGACCACATTGGATCAATGATGAATTTATAATTAATATAGCCCAAGTGGGAGATTGTAAGATATTTTTATGGGCTAAATTAATTATAAGGTTAGTTGGTTCAGTGGAGTCTAGTTACAGGTAGACCGATTTAAGTATGATTAGAGATGGACTAACCTGGTTCACTGTGGGACCGGTCCAGGGTTGGGGGTGATATTATAAATACAAATGGTTAGGGTCTCCATAGCCACGGTGTTATTTTCTTCTCCTGTTCCCATACGCAGAGAGAAGGTCAAGGGATCCTGGCAAGCTGTGGAAGACTCTGATCCAAGCATTCAAAGTGAAAGAAACGATTGAAAATCAATCTACAGCAAGAAGTATGTATCTTATTATCTCTTTTTAATGCCCATTGTATAGTAATCTGTGTGGTGTGTTCGTTAGGGTTCATGGGAAATCTCATAGGAAAAATCCAAAGGAGATCTAAAAAATCTTACAAGCTGCATCAGTGTGATCCGACTAGGCGAGATTATCTGATGACCCAATTGTACAAAATTCTTGCCATGCCCGTTCGGATCAATGAACAACATCCATAGGGCTACATTCAATATTATCAAAGTAAAAAAGCATTCCTAGCCTTTTAGAGATTCCAACACAAAAAAGACACCAAAGATAAAACTTGTTTACTTTAACTTCAAGTAAGCAACCTGCAAGAAGAAATTTTTGGAAGCCTAAGTCCCTTGATTGTGGAACAGTGAAAGTCAAACTCCAGCCAAACCATGCAGCCTAGGCGAATGGACAATGCAGTAGCACATGATCAATGTTTTTAGCAAATGAGCCACACCGTCTACAAAGCAAATCAACAGAAACCTTCCTACGATTAAGGGCTTCACATATAGCCGGGTCTCACTGAAATTTGACATAGAAAAATGAAAAAGGAAAAATCTCCTCATTGTGGATCTTTTGCTCCGCATGGAGAGCTTCACGGGACCTCATTGTTATCCATAAGTGTGGGTTTTGCATTTGTGAATCCCACATCCCATGGACAGTGATAAGGTTCCGTGAAATGTCACGCCTGATTCATGGGACCTCATTGTGATCTATAAGTGTGGGTCCTGTTTTGTGGATCCCATGCACATCCCATGGACGGTGATAAGGTTCCGTGAAATATCACTCCTGTTTCATGAGACCTCATCGTTATCCATAAGTGTGGATTTTGATTTGTGGATCCCATGCACATGCCATGGACGGTGATAAGGTTTCGTGAAATGTCACGCCTGCTTCACGGGGCCTCATTGTTGTCCATAAGTGTGGTTCTTGCATTTGTGGATCCCATACACATCCTATGGATGGTGACAAGGTTTCATGAAATGTTGTGCTTGCTTTACAGGATCTCATCGTTATCCACAAGTGTATGTCTTGCATTTGTCGATCCCACATCCCATGGGCGGTGATAAGGTTCAGTGAAATGTCACGGCTGCTAGCTTCACGTACGGGATCTCATTGTTATCCATAAGTGTGGGTCCTGCATTCGTGTATCCCTCATCCCATGGACGGTGATAAGGTTCCATGAAATGTCACACCCATAGTTAGTAAATACACATATTATACTCATATAATATGCGTACTGTATTTTTAAATATTTTTTCTGTATATTACCGAATGTACATAGAGATACGCGTATGTTACGATTGGAAATCGCCCGTCGATCCGCGCTCTGAATGACCTGCAATCACAGAGATGAGACAAAGGAGGGGGCGGCTAAGCCCCGGGTACCCTCCGATGCCTAAGTTAGATTCCCAAGGTAAACAGTCAAGAGATAGCAGAAAGCTATCTCCAGTTTAGAGAGAGTGGGACGATGAGTGAGTTTGAGCGCGAGTGAGGGATGAATAATAATAGCTTGTAACTTGTAAGTGCGTAAGTGCATAAGGGCTTACCGTGAGGGGTTGCCCTCTACTTATAGATTGTGAAGAAGCATGGAGGTACCAGGACTCAGGGAGATAGATCGCCAATAGGATTGCCACGTGTCGCTCTGCGGGACACTCATGTGGTAGACTCCGAGTAGGAGTCGGAGACCTTAGCCAAGGAAGCTAGGTCGGTTAGCTCTGGGACTGACACATGTCGACATGTAAGTAATGGCCGACCGGAATAGTCAATGTCGTATTAGACTGAGAGAAGGACTCTCCGGAGGTAGCAGAATCTCAATAGGACTCTGGCTCCCAAGACCGAGTAAGATCATAACTCCGTGCACTACCCGGGAGGCCGGGCACAAGGGAGGCCGTGCGCATGAGAGGCCGAGTGCATGGGAAGCCGAGTGCGAGACACTCCGAGCGCTCAGGCTCCGAAGGCGCACTTGACACGTGTAAGATTTTAAGTGGAGGGATCATTTCCCTCCTAACAGATGCCCCTTGCACTGTCGGATGCAGCGAATTCGGCAGTGCATTAAGTTTAAACCGTTGAGAAAACCCGCGTCGTATGAGGCCGATTGCCGGATTGATGGATGCATTAAATGACTCAGGGTATTCCCGAGAAGAGGCGATTACGCTCCGTCTGCACGATTGATTGAGGCACGGGGCTCGAGGCATTAATCTCGATTTATGTGAGAGTGCTTGACCGTCGATCTCCCAACTTGACGCGGATCGATCCATGATCCAACGGACACCGAGTGGCAGTGCGCCTCGAGAACGAGTGCCATTAAATGCTACTCGTCTTCGAATCGACCGAGTGCATCGGACGGCTAAGACCGAAGTTCACACGGATCGTCATACTAATCCGACGGTCCACAGGAGGCGGAGCGCCTCGAGAAGACGCGCCATCATTGCACATGTCAGCCCGTCACGTCGCGTCCAGCACGGCAGACGATAACCAATGGAACTGAAACGCGTGTCCGAAACCCGAAGAGACAATTCTCAGTCACTTGTCCTATAAATACTTTCCCACTTCATTCATTCGACCATTTACTTCAATTGTAGTAGGAGTTCTATCAGAGCACTCGGAGCCCAGTCAATCTTTGTTTTCGAGCTTCCATTCGTGCATTCGGTCACCTTTTTTGAAACTAGTAAGTTTTCTAATCGTTTCCATTTCAGTTCATGCTTAGTAGCTTTTCTTCTAATAGCATCACGTCTTCCGGTATGGTGAGAGTGATAAGAAGAATGACCCGGTCCCAAACTTCTTCTTCTTCTGGTGAATCATCTTCCTCTTCGGGAGGATGGTCCGCTGAATCTAGGGCCTCCGGCTTGGAGGAATTCGAGAAAGGTTCCTCTGAGACAGAAGAGCGCGGTCGTCCCGCGGACCCTCCGCCCCAACGGACTTCCCGCCAGAGGGGTGGCCGACCGTCGGTAGCGGCATTCGACACCGTTCCAGCCTGGAAGGTGCCGAGTAAAATCAAAACCGAGGCGGCTTTGTCATCGATCTGCCGGGCATACCAGGAGCCCATGACAGATGTCCGTGCTCGGCTCCCTACCTCCGACGAACGGGCCTGCACCGTGACTACGACGGAGATCTGTGTGTACGAACACACTGAAATCAGGGTTCAGGTTCCCTCTCCACCCTTTAGTTGTAGAAATCCTTCAGACATACCGCATCGCCCCCTCCCAACTTGCTCTGAATTGGTGACGATGCATCTTTGCTTTCATAATGTTTGTCCGCCGACTGGGTGAGACTCCGACCGCGAACCTGTTCCGGTCGGTCTTCCAGTTGGCTAGTCTGAACGAAGCCCGAGCTATGACCGGGTGGTACTTCTTTAGCCAAAGAGGCGGGAAGAAGCTCCCGGCTATCTCCCAGAAACCTTCCTCCATCCACAGGTGGAAGGATAAGTTCTTCTTCGTGGGCCCTCCCGCGGGCGGTCCGCCTTTCCCTCTGTCGAACGTCTAGTTGGTGGTCGACGCCACATGGTTCAACAAAGTTCCCTTTCTGACGACGGAGGAGAGGAAGATCTAACGCAAGATGATGACCAGGGAGATGGTTCGCCTGTCCGATCTTGCGGATCCCGCGTAATTAGCCGAGTACGGTCTATTGGGTGAGTAATAGTTTTAGGGCTTGACTATGTACTGCTATTTTGTTTGTTACTGACCATTCTCTCATTGTAGTGAACTTCAGGGACGACAAGATTGTTACCCGTATAATGGCCAAGCGGAAGGCCGAGGCCGAGAAGGGAGTTCAGCCCGCTAGCGGTCAGGCGGGATCAAAAGTTCAACCTACCAGCGGCCAGGCAGGTTCTCACCCTTGGAAGGGGCCAGTGGCCACGGCGGAGGCCAAGGGTAAGGGGCCCATGCCCGAGGAGCCACCGAAGAGAAAGATAAAGTCGGCCACCGAGCTCCCAGCCGACATATACAAGAAGAGGCTGACTCTTCAGCTCGACGGTGGAGAGGAGAGAACGGCGGAGGCTGCGACGAAGGAAGTCCAGCCCGTCCAAGGGGGTGCGATGGAAGTCCAGCCCCTGCAGACGGTCGTCCCTTCGACAGCCGAGGCCAAGGGCGCTGCAACGTCTACGGCCAAGGGGGCTACCAGCCCCAAGGTCGTTGATCTGACCGGGGCCCCCGGGGCCACCAGGGAAGAAGCCGAGGGTACAGCTTGCCAGTGGGGCGAGAAGCAAATGGTTTCGACAATGGCCTTCAACCCCGCGCTCAAGCTGAGGCCTTTGGATTCGGTCTTCAGGAGCCAGAGAGCGGCCAGGATCATTGTCACGGAGGGGCGTCTGCTGAAAGACATCAAGTTTACGTCCGACCTGACTAACGAGGATGTCTACTCCCGGGGGTTTACTGCCTGCGCCCAGGTAATGATCGGTGCTTGTTTATCATTTTTTTCTTGTGTTTCCATATGTACTGATCGACTGCTATCTTTGTTGTCTTTGGTGCAGGCTGCCAACCTTTTCGCCGAGCTCAGCGAACGAACGTGTCGCGTGTTCTTTGATTTGGACGAGAAGGAGGTTCTGGAAATCTCCTTGCGCGAGGCTTTGAAGGCCACCGAGGAGAACTTGGCAAACAAATCCTCGGAGGTTGAGGGCCTAGTTAAGGAGAAGGCCACCCTCCAAACGTCCCTGACCAAGGCCGAGGCCGATCTCGATGAGGAGCGCAAGAATGTGCTCGCCACTAAAGAGAGGCTCCGGTCTTCCGAGGACAGACGGAAGAAGGCCGAGGAGGACCTGCAGGTTGAGGTGCAGGCAAGGTTGAAGCTGGAGGAGCGTCTGCAGAAGTCCGATGAAGAGGCTCGGGCTGCAAGGGAGGCACTCGTCAAGGCCGAGGAGCACTACCAAGCGGGGTTGGCTCGAGCTGTCGACGAATACAAGTCATCGGCCCAGTTCGATGACGACGTTGATGAGGCGGCCTGCGGCTACTTTGAGAGGGGTGTGATGTACCTGAGGGAATAGCTGAGGGATAAGGGGGCCCTCAAGATAAACTGGTCGACAATTCCGATTGTCGCCCAAATTGACGGACTAGGGGCCTCGGCATCCGGGGAAACTCTGCCCGCCACTGAGGAAGGTTTGGTGGAGCCGACTATGGCTATAGAGGCTGCCCCTGCGCCCGAGGATGACCTTTCCCCCTACGAAGTGCCGTAAACTCCACTGGTGGAGCTCCCCGAACTTGCGCTGCCCGCCGAGGATCTGGCAGACCCGGCAGCTGCGACCGCCGAGGAGAAGAAGCTTCCCTTGTAAACTTGTATATATTTTTTTTTGTATATCTGTAATATTGCCCTTCTAGGGCTGTCATTAATGAAAATCCATTTTGTCTATCTTTTTCTTCCATTGTGTTTTACTCTGCCCTCGGTAGGCCAAAATTAAGTAGCTAAGGCCGAGTAGCTTATAATAATTAGGAAACTTCACGACTCCGAATCCGATAATAATTAGAAAACTTCCCGTCTCCGATTCCGGCTGCGTAGTATTTTGTTTCGACT
Organism: Protea cynaroides; assembly: GCA_028583415.1. Classification (NCBI taxonomy): domain Eukaryota; kingdom Viridiplantae; phylum Streptophyta; class Magnoliopsida; order Proteales; family Proteaceae; genus Protea; species Protea cynaroides. The sequence goes on along the minus strand of CM053276.1, from coordinate 95,307,325 downwards.
GCCTTCCTACCCCGGAAGTGTCATCGGCTTGGTACGAAGGCTAGCCGAGGGCACTTGGTACGAGTGATCCCCATGCTACCTTGGTCTGCTCATTGACCTTGGTAGGGAGTTATGGGCGTATCCTTCATGCGAGCATGGTCTGCTTGTGGACCATGGTCGGAAGGTACGAGTGATCCCCATGCTACCTTGGTTTGTTCATGGACCTTGGTAGGAAAATATAAGTGTGATCTTCACGTGATCGTGGTCTGCTTGTTGACCAGGGTCGGAAGGTACGTGTATGGTCTTCATGCTGCCTTGGTCTGCTTGTGGACCTTTGTAGGAAGATATGTGTGACCTTCATGCGACCGTGGTCTGCTTGTGGACCAGGGTCGGAAGGTACTTGTATGGTCTTCATGCTACCTTGGTCTGCTTGTGGACCTTGGTAGGAAGATATGAGTGTGACCTTCATGCGATCGAGGTCTGCTTGTAGACCAGGGTCGGAAGGTACGAGTATGGTCTTCATGCTACCTTGGTCTGCTTGTGGACCGTGGTAGGAAGATACGAGTATGGTCTTCATGCTACCTTGGTCTGCTCGTGGACCTTGGTAGGAAGATATGAGTGTCCTTCATGCGAGAATGGTCTACTTGTGGACCATGGTCGGAAGGTACGAGTGAGATTTATCTATATTTGCAATCGGCTGGGCTGGCAGAATGGACTGGGAAAGATGTGCTGTGATGACTGAATGATACTTACTGCCTTGTATTCAAAGAAAATAAACGGATGCCCCTATGGGGTCTGGTGTTACAATTGGAATTAAAAAACTGACAAATTTGTAAGGCTTCGAACTATTGGTAATATTTCCGAAGGTTGGTGGCGTGCCACGTCGTAGGGATTTCTTCACCTTCCATGGTGGTTAGCTTGTACGAGCCCGGGCGTCCCTTTCTGAGTACGCGATATGGACCTTCCCAGTTTTTGGCCATCTTTTCTTGATTGGTGGGGTCGGAGACTGCAGTCTTTCGGAGGACAACATCTCCGACCTTAAATTGTTTAAGTCGGACTGTCTTGTTGTAATGACGGGTTGTAGTCTGCTGGTAGTTCGTCATTCGGAATGCTACCGATTCGTGCACGTCTTCGAGGTTGTCAAGGTTTGTCCGTAGGTCTTCGGAGTTGGTGTGCTCGTTGAAATTCAGCATTCAGAAAAGTGGGATTGAACACTTCAACGGGGACGAATGCCTCCGTGCCGAAGGAAAGCATGAAGGGTGTCTCCCCAGTGGGTGTTCGACTGGTCGTCCTATACGACCAGACGATACTGGGTAACATATCCACCCACTTCTCTTTCTGGTCTTCCACCATCTTTTTCAAGCCGCCCAATATTGTTTTGTTGGTGGCCTCGGTCTGGCCGCTTGTCTGCGGATGTCCGACTGACCCGAACCTATGGTCTATTCGGAATTCTTCGCAAAAGTTTGCGAAGGATGCGCTGGCGAACTGAGTGCCGTTATCCGTCACAAGGACTCTCGGCACGCCGAACCTGTACATGACCGAGTGTCTGAAGAATTGCTCCACTTTGGAGGTGTCGATCTTGGCTACGGCTTCGACTTTGATCCATTTGGTGAAGTAATCAATGGCCACTATGACGTATTTCCGTTGATAAGTGGCTTGGGGAAGGACCCCATGATGTCCATACCCCATATGGCAAAAGGGAGGGGGCTTGTGATCGGCTGCAGTGGAGCGGCCGGAGCATGCTGTACGGGTGCGTAAAACTGACACTTGTCGCACCTGCGAACCAGCTCAATGCAATCATCGTGCATTCTCGGCCAATGGTAGCCTTGGCGGAGGATCTTTTGGAAGAGAGATCGTCTGCCTTGGTGTCGGGCGCATATGCCCTCATGTAGCTCTTTCATAACACTCTCGGCCTCGTCTGATCGCAGGCACCTAAGCAGCGGTAGGGTATAGGATCTCATGTACAGTACATCATTGTGTATGGTGTATTGCCGAGACTTGGCTTGCATGCGGCGAGCATCTTTCTTGTCAGTCGGGAGGGCGCCCGTCCGGAGGTATTGATATACGTCGTCGTACCAGCTGGATGCGACTCCGACGGGAGCTATGACTTCAACAGAGGTGCTGGCGTGGTCCAAGAATTCCACGTACACGGCAGAGTCCATCGCATGGATGTCTTCTAGGGATAACCTTGATAGCTCATCCGCTTCGGTGTTTTCTTCCCGACCGACGTACTGCAGCTCGGCGCTTTGGAAGGTTGCGATGGCCGAGTTCACCTTCTCGAGGTATTTCTGCATCTCGGGCTATCTGGCCTCGTAGTCTCCTTCTACTTGGCGGATGACCAACTGAGAGTCGCCTTGTATTACTAGCCGACGGACGGCTAGGCTTTTGTCCAATCTGAGTCCGGCTAGTAAAGCCTCGTACTCGGCCTCATTGTTGGTCGCCCTGAATCCGAACCTGATGGCAGATCTTATTTTAAATCCTTCCTGACTTTTCAAAATTACTCCTGCCCCTGCTTTGTCTTCCATGGAGGAACCGTCAAAGTTCAAGATCCAGGCGGCCTCGGCTTGCTCGGAAGGCGGTACCACCTAAGGTTCTGCAAAATCCTGGTCAGGTAAGGTACTTTCGACGATAAAGTCCGCCAAGGCTTGTGCTTTGATGGCCGTTCTGGGGACGTACTTGATGTCGAACTCACCGAGCTCTACCGTCCAATTGATGAGTCGTCCGGATACATCAGGCTTCGACAACACCTTCTTCAGTGGTGTGTTTGTGAGCACCGATATCAGATATGCCTTGAAGTACGATCAGAGCTTTCGCGTGGACGTGACCAGGGCAAGCGTTAGTTCCTCAATCGGCTTGTACCTGGTCTCAGCGTCAAGCAGTACTTTGCTGATGTAGTAGATCGGCCGCTGGACCTTGTCTTCATCTTTCAAAATGATAGCGCTCACTACGCGGTCGGATACTCCAAGTAATAGCTGCAACTCGTCCCCCGGGTTTGGTTTCACCAGCAGAGGAGGTGATGATAGGTATGCCTTGAGGTCTTCGAAAGCTCTTTGGCACTCTTCAGTCCACTCAAACTTTCCGGCTCCCTTCAAAGTTTTGAAGAAGGGGAGACAACGCTCGGCGGACTTAGACATGAAGCGGCCGAGTGCAGCTATTCGGCCATTCAACTCCTGCACTTGTTTACCCCTGGTCGGTGCAGCCATATCCATGATGGCCTTTATCTTTGAAGGGTTTGCCTCAATGCCCCTCTGCGAGACCATGAATCCCAGGAATTTTCCTGATCCGACTCCGAAGGCACACTTTGTAGGGTTGAGCTTCATACTGTGCCTTCGGAGGACCTGGAATGCTTCATCGAGGTCGGCTAGGTGCCGATCGAAATGTCGACTCTTGACAAAGAAATCGTCGACATACACTTCCATGTTCCTGCTAATCTGTCGTCTGAAGACTTTGTTGACCAGCCTCTGATAGGTGGCTCCTGCATTTTTGAGGCCAAAAGGCATGACCGTATAGTAGAAGAGCCCTTGATTGGTGACGAAGGAAGTACATTCCTCGTCGGCTTTTCGCATCTTTATCTGATTGTAGCCGGAGTACGCATCGAGGAAACTGAGTAACTCGTGTCCGGCTGTAGCATCAATCAGCTGGTCAATGCACGACAGCGGATAGCTGTCCTTTGGACAGGCTTTGTTGAGATCAGTGAAGTTTATGCAAATCCGTCACTTGCCATTAGACTTTGGCACCATGACCACGTTGGCCAGCCAGTCCGGGTAGTCGACCTCTCGTATGAAGTTTGCCGTCAGCAGTTTCTGCACCTCCTCGTCTATGACAGGCTGCCGAGTGGGTGCAAAGCTTCTCTTCTTTTGTCGCACAAGCCGATGCTGCGGGTCGACTGCTAGGTGGTGTTCAATTACATACCTAGGTATCCCAGGCATCTCAGAGGCCGACCATGCGAAAACGTCTAAGTTCTGCCTTAGAAATTCGATCAACTCTTCCCTTTGTTCTTCAGGCAGCAAGGATCCGACCTGGAGCGTCTTTTCGGGTTGATCATCCGCAATCGGAACCTGCAGGAGTTCCTCTGTGGGTTCTCCTCTGTTGAGAGAGAGATCCTTGGGAACATCCACCATGTTCACCTATGCAGACTTCAAGGCCCGCTGATTGTTCTTCAGCTCGGTGGCGTACCACCTTCGTAAAGTATCTTGATTTGTTCGACACTCTCCGACTCCATCCTCGGTTGGGAATTTCATCACCAGGTAGTAGATGGACATGCAGGCCTTCAACTTGTTCAGCGAAGGCCGACCGAGGATGACATTGTGAGCTGATGGCCGATCAACCACCATGAATTCGACCATCACTTGTCGCTATCTAGGTTTCTGGCCGAGGATGACAGGCAATTGGATGCCCCCTTTCACCGTTACTGGGTCCCCAGAGAAGCTGATAAGATCGAAAGTGACGGGACGGAGGTGGTCGTCCGTCAGGTGCATCCTCTGGTAGGCATGATAAAATATGATGTCCATCGAGCTCCCGGTGTCTACTAGGCACTTTGTAACATCGCAGTGCCCGATCCTGGCCGTGAAGACAAGGGCATCTTCATGGGGGACCGCGATGTTGACAAGATCTTCGTCATTGAAGGTGATGACTTCTCCAGTTCGGGCTCTCTTCGACGGCCACTCAGTCTTGGCCACCAGACGGGAGTATGCCTTTGCCGAACTGTTGGAGGTGTTCTTGGCGGCGGGTCCTTCTATGATTGTGAGGACTGACTTGCCCTCGTCTTGAGGTCCATTGGTGATGGTATAGACCCATTGTCACCAGGGATGTGCAAACCCATTGCTGTGCGCGGTCGGTCCTCTAGGGGCGGACTGCCGACAAACCTGCGTTCGACCTTTCTTCTCTTTGAAGCCGGGTGGGACTTCTTTCTCCTCTTTCGTCGGCCTTCCGGCTCCGAACAAGCCGAGATGGACTCGGATTGGGTATGCTATCGGCCTCCGAGTCTTTCTTTCACCGACACTCTTTCTCTTTGCGCTCCAGATGAGCTTTCCACTGTCCCAAATTGGATGGCGCCGACCCACTGCCTGGGGGGAGCCGGCCCACCATCAGGGTCAGTCGTCCCTCCGAGCGACGTTCTGATTATCGCCTGCGTTCGCTCGGCAATTGTTGGGTTGCGGATTCCTCGGAGGTGGAGGTGGTAACCCACGATCCCTCCGAGCAGGGGCTGGTCCCCTGTCTGCATTCCTGACAAAGTTGCCATAGTATCCTCGCCTAATAAGGTCCTCAATTTCCCCCTTGAGGTACTTGCATTCTTTCGTTTCATGGCCATAGTCGCGATGGAAGCGACAGAAACGGGAGTAGTCCTTATTCCTCCCGTTGCCGAGTGCTTTCAGAGGTGGTCGAAGGTTCCGATCGTTCTTGATTACTTCGAGAATCTCTGTTATCGAAGAGTTCAGTGGAGTGTAATACTCGAATGTCTTGTAGGGGTGCCGGTAGGTCTGATCCCTACCGGACTTTTGCTTCTTTGAATCTCCCGGGCTTGGTGCCGGGTCGGCCGCCTCAGACCTTTTCTTGTCTGTCGGCTTCGGTGCGGCCTGTAGATTGTTCACGGTGTTATTTTTCTAGGCCCGGGTCGTCTCGTCTGCGGAGGCATACTTCTCGCACCTGGCGAGCAAGTCGTCCAGGTTCTTCGGTGGCTTTTTGGCAAGGGACTAACAAAGCTGACGATCGGTGACACCGGCCTGCAAGCTAGACATATGCACCGCGGGCTCGACGTCCTTGATTTCAAGCACCTCGTTATTGAAGCGCTTGATGAATTGCCTTAGGGACTCGTCCTTCTACTACTTGACTGTTGACAGATGGTACGATGTTTTCTTGCGCACTCGGCTTGCTTGGAAGTGCGTCAAGAACTTGTTCGATAGCTATTCGAACGAGGTAATGCTCTTGGCCGAGAGATTATTGAACCACGTGCGAGCAGCTCCCCTAAGCATTGAAGGAAACATCCTGCAGATGAGGCCGTCGCTCAGGGGGTAGAATAGTGTTGTGGAGACGAAGGCGTCTAGGTGCTGCTCGGGGTCGGTACTCCCATGGTAGGAGTCCAAGACCGGCATCTTGAAGTTGTCAGGGGGTGATGCCCTCATGATCTCGTCCGAGAGTGCCATAATTGCAGTATAGGCTGTTCTCGGCGGGGATACTTTGTTTTGCTCCACCTGCTGAAGCCGAGTAGTTATCTCGAGTAGACGCCGCTCGACCTCGGACTGGGGAGTGTCCGGAGGCTGAGCGCTAGAACCTGGTGTTTCTTCATTAACCCTTTCCCTCCGGAGGCCATCGAGGAAGGACCCCGGGCCTCCCACCGACGCCTAGTGTTGATGTGGCGGGGGATTCCGACCGAAGGGCCGGGCCACGCTTCGTCCAGGAGCCTGATCACCTGCTGGGAGAATATTCGGCAAAGCGTTTGCCGGATCCGCCCTCGCCCTTGGCGGATGGGCCGCTTGCGGGACTTCTGGTGGCGGATTCAGTGCCGGATGAGGATTCTCTCCTCCGCCTACCGAGTTGCTTGCTCGAGCTCCTCTCAAGACTTTGGCAAGCTGCTCGATTTGCTGCCTCAGCTCGTCAAACTGCTGACGAGTGACGTATTGGGGAGGAGGTTCCGGTGGAGTTACCGACGGCGTGTTGCTCGGGGCTGGCACCGACGCCGGCGGTGGTGCTGGTGCTGGTTCTGGTATTGGTGCGGGTTTTGGCACTGGGGGTGCAGGCTCACGGTCCGCCCTCGTCGTGCTTTTGGTACTACCCATATGCACCGATGTCTCAGAAGGGGCGCGCGACGCCCGTGCTCGAGTTCTTCTGTGAGCCATAGAAATACGTACAAGCTAAACTCAGTCAAAAAGGCCCCACGGTGGGCGCCAAACTGTTACGGCTGGAAATCGCCCGTCGATCCGCGCTCTGAATGACCTGCAATCACAGAGATGAGACAAAGGAGGGGGCGCCTAAGCCCCGGGTACCCTCCGATGCCTAAGTTAGATTCCCAAGGTAAACAGTCAAGAGATAGCAGAAAGCTATCTCCAGTTTAGAGAGAGTGGGACGATGAGTGAGTTTGAGCGTGAGTGAGGGATGAATAATAATAGCTTGTAACTTGTAAGTGCGTAAGTGCATAAGGGCTTACCTTGAGGGGTAACCCTCTACTTATAGATTGTGAAGAAGCATGGAGGTACCAGGTGTCACACCCCAATTCTGATCCAACCAGAATAGTGTGATCGAGTGAACCGTCATTGAACCAACGGTTCACACCAAGATCTCGAATAGACCGTGTCCACTCATACAAACCATTACACATAACCACAATCAGAATATAAATATACAGCGGAAGACTTTAAATAGAATGAACTGAGTATCTATTGATAATTTAAATAAATATCTCATTATCTAAATTCAAACACATTAAATAAATATCTTTTACATCCCTTAATATCAAACAAAAATAACTGAAACAACTAAATAAAAATCCATCACAAGTACATGCAGAAAGGGCACTCGCATGAAGCATCATGCTCGTCCTCCCCTGCTTGTATATCCAGAGTAGCCACACCACCGTACGTCGGAGCGTTCACATAGTCGTCCACAGTGTAACCTGCATCAACATCTAAAAATAATGTACGTACAAAGGGTGAGCTCACCACACAGCTCAGTAAGATAATCAGACAGTTTCACAATATTATGCATGAGTAACAATCAGTTTTATGCTGTGGTCTGATTTTAAGTTTGCAATGTGCTATAGAAAGGTTTGGTGGCCCCTGCACCTCTATACATGAGTGTGTGGCACCTCATAGATCACACCCCCATTGGCCCACATGCACCCACCATGGAATAGAGATAGAGCTAAGATACCCACGTACCTCCCCTGATACTCTACCCATACCAGTACCTAAGCCCCTACTGGCCAGGGCTCGCAAACTGGGCTCGCAACTAACCAATCCTATATGTCATAAATGTATGCTCTATCCCAGCACAGCCGTCTACGGCATAGAGATAGAGCTAAGGCATTCCCACACCTCCCTTGATGCCCTATACGTAACTAACCCACTAGGATAGAAACAATATGCAGGTAGACCCTATCCCAACATAACTCCCTATGACATAGAGATAGAGCTAAAGTATCGTGGACAAGCCAGCGTCAACTCGGAATCCACAGTACCACATAACAATGGCCGGGACAACATCAATATCGGAGACCACCGTACCACGACCTTCCCCTGATGCCCCACCCGTACCGAGCATGTTAAGACAGAATACTACAAAAAGTGTCAGTGTGAGGAATGATCCCAGGCTCCATGCCCCACTCCACACACTCACGAAAATAATCACATGCCTAACAATCACATCCTATCAATGCATGAACAGTAATAATAACTAAAAGTAAAGGATGGCATGTGAATATGCACAAACAACACATCTCATATAATCAGGTGATTAACAACAATTTACTGTCCATTAATTATTAGGTTTGGGTCAGATTCCCTTACCTGACGCTCGTTCAATAACTTGCTCCACGTCGCAAGATCCAAACGATAAGTCACAAAGTCCTACAAGATTATTTGGGTTTCATTAGAATATACTGCTTAGGGTTTCATGTTGATCGGAAACCAACATGGTTACAAAATACCCTCACAGAGCTGACCGGTGGCATGTACCGGTCGCAACTCTGTGGAAAATACTGGCGACCGGTATGGTCAGCCGGTCCCTACAGACAACCTCCTGAGAGGTAGCGGTCGCAACATACCGGTCCTACTATGTGCAACCGGTATAGTCGATCGGTATGTCTCCGGAAGACCATACATGGGTTTTTCGACTGCCGACGATCACCCTCCATGGATTTTCAGGGTTTCTCCTATCCATTCTAAGTCTAGGCTTGGAGTTAGAGTTATCCCCAACTCATTCAAGTCTCGTTTCGATGAATATCATCTCGAAACTCGAATCTAGGGTTTGACGGCAACTTAGGGTTCATTGGCAAATTTAGGGTTTTAGATCAATACCTATTTTGCATGATATTGATCCACCCACACAACTAACATAGGATAAGAAGATCGATTCGAACACTTACCGTTGACAGGCGTAGCGTGAGCTTCGTCGAACGATAATGGCGGCTTCTTCTTCTTCCTCCTAGCTCCTTCTCCTTTCTAACCTCTTTCTCTTCTCTAGGGTTTGCGAGAGACAATGGAAAGGATTTGAGGAGGCTTAATGGTGTATTTATAGGCTAGAAATAGGGTTTAGTAACCCTACTAGGATTAGAAAACTTCTAGGATTCAAAATCAGGAAAGCGGGACCCGCAGAGAGCAATTTCCAGATTCCCGCACATAGCTGCGCAGGCCATACCGGTCGACCGGTACCAAGACCGGTACCATCGACCGGTATACCTAAAATCAGGTATAATTGGTCGACTTCGGTCCGATTTTGTACCTGTTTGTTAAACGCTTGCCCCGTCTGGCCCGGTGATGATCGGAAGACCTGTCATGACACAAAACCAAGGTTTAGACCGGGTTTTCAGAGTACGGGTCTTACACCAGGACTCAGGGAGATAGATCGCCAATAGGATTGCCACGTGTCGCTCTATCGGACACTCATGTGGTAGACTTCGAGTAGGAGTCGGAGACCTTAGCCGAGGAAGCTAGGTCGGTTAGCTCTGGGACTGACACGTATCGACGTGTAAGTAATGGCCGACCGGAATAGTCGTATCAGACCGAGAGAATGACTCTCCGGAGGTAGCAGAATCTCAATAGGACTCTGGCTCCCAAGACCGAGTAGGATCATAACTCTGTGCGCTACCCGGGAGGCCGGGCACAAGGGAGGCCGTGCGCATGAGAGGCCGAGCGCATGAGAGGCCGAGTGCATGGGAAGCCGAGTGCGAGACACTCCGAGCGCTCAGGCTCCGAAGGCGCACTTGACACGTGTAAGATTTTAAGTGGAGGAATCATTTCCCTCCTAACAGCGTATAACATTTTTTATATGTTGAATCGTATTAGATACGTTTAATAAACGTATGGCGTATTAAACGTGTATAATACGTTAACAGTTATTAAAAAAATAAAAAAACTTAAAAGATTCTACTATCAAGGATTTTGGAGTATTTTTGAGAATGTGCAAACAAAGAAGAGAAACAAATTATCTCCCAAGATAATGAATGATTTGATTTACCTAAGGATGAATTCCCACCCACAAGGTCAAAAGAAAAGAGAAGCTATTAAAACGTGAGAGTATTAATTATGTGAGGGCATCACTGAAATTCGGACATAGAAAAATGAAAAAGCAAAAATCTCCATCATTGTGGATCCTCTGTTCTACACCGAGAGCTTCACACCGAGAGCTTTCACCGGACCTCATCATTATCCATAAGTGCGGGTCTTGTACTTGTGCATCCCGCATCCCATGCACAGTGATAAGGTTATGAGAAATGTCACGCCTCTCAACCGAGGAAGAGGACCTGGCATGGCCTCAATATCATTTTTCTTAATAGAGTTCAAAGCACCATGGGGTGTCCGCCTCTTCCAACATGCATGTAAGATCAATTGGAGATCAAAAACCCATTTAAGATTCTCTTCGTACTTTCGGTACCAATAGGGGGGTTGTGGCTCATTATGTGAGAGGACGTAAGAAAAGATCTCATGGGCTTTCTTAATATAAAATATTATTAGAACAAAAAAAATTTGTACTTTAATAAAATATTAAGATTATGTAGAGTTGTATCATAAATGACAAATTGGACAGACCAACCCACTTAACAAAGGTACCTTAATTCGGTCTATGATTTCTCGGAGGGAATAGGAATCGGAATGAAGCCCCTCTAACCAAAATTACTGTTTCCACCAATGAGACTGAACAGTATTTCATCACCTTCAACAATGTCAGCCATTCTTAATTGTCTGGACAAGTGTAGCAGGCATTTATAAGTTTGTTCGAGTCTTAAATATTACATCCACCCAACCCCATTATAAAAAAGCTATTGTGGTGTGAAGACTGCAGATTCATTCATCCCAAGAAGTAATCTCTCATCATCTCCAATGGCTTCTAACCAAAGAGTTGAACCAGAAGATTTCCAAGCTTTCCCACCGCTAAGCCCAGTTTCACAGATCATCAATAGCCCTATATTATCCTTATCCATTATTGCAGTTCTTGAACTTGAAGATCCATTCGACAAGTCTCAAACAGTAGAGCTACTTAGGGATGTGTTGGTTCCAACCAATCATAGGTTCTCTTCTATCATTGTCACAGACAAAAAGGGTCTGCAAAGATGGAAGAAAGTTGAGCTTAAGATTGAAGAACACATAGTCATTCCCACATTCCCATCAGGGTTATCAGTGGAAGACTCTGATGTTCATTTCAACAACTACTTGTCTGAGATAGCCATGGTTCCATTTCCAGGGACTAGACCTCCATGGGAGTTACATTTAATCATGTACCCTACAAAAAATGGTTCTGGTTCTATTGTGTTCAAGTTGAACCATGCACTAGGAGATGGTTATGCTTTTTTGGGTACTATTATGTCATGCCTTAAAAGGGCTGATGATCCTTCAAAACCCATTTCTCTTCCTTTGTCGTCAGGGAGAGTGGCAGGACAGATGAGCAAATGGTCAAGAATGACAAAGGTTGTGTATAGGTGCTTTAATACGGCTTCTGATTTCACTAGAGGTATGTTGCAGGGTTTGGTTCTGGAAGATGGTAAGACTGTAATCCGGTCTGCCATGCCAAGAGTGGAGTCTATTCCGATAGCGATATCATCAGTCAGTTTCTCTGTGGATCAGATACGGTCCATTAAGGCCAAAGTTGGAGCTGTAAGTTCTCAAACTCTTTTTTTGTTGTTTTAACTTTGAAGCTTATAATTAAGCTGCCTGCCTCATGGCTTAGCTCAATCTCCTCCCCCGTCTTCTGTTTTTGTGGGTGCATGTTTGTTTCTTCGATCATGGGATCCGACCATTAATATAACTTTGAATAATGGTTGTGTGCACCTATGGACAGCTCCTAAGAGTCTAGGATATATGGTTTTTTTGGGTAAGTGTGTAGGATATATGGTTAGTAGGTGCAAAGAGGACGTCAACTTGATGGGTGGACGTGAGAGGGATTAGGAGAGGATAGCATATGCAAGTATTTTCTTGGGAAGGTTAAAAAAATGTTCATTTGTCATGGATAGAAAGAGTAAGCAGTGATTATTGTTTTTAATATTTAGAGAGGAGCATGGGTGATCAGATAGGAAGTCAGACTCAAGGTATTCTACATTGAGGGTATAGAAATCGTCTCCAGCGGTTCTATCGTCTGTCAAGGGTCGGATTTCAGCTGGCCCACCCCCCAATGTTTTGACAGGCGACCAGACTGATCCCCAAACCCTTGGATCGATCGCAGGACCATCCTGCCGTAGGAGACGATCTCCTTCCACATTGAGACCCTCTTTGATAACCTTTCACATTCTGGATTTTATAGAATTCGACTCCTATAAAGTCATTTTAGAGTAAAATATTTGTTCTGAAACAAAAGTAAAGAATCCATAATAGAAATATGATCAAACAGGGCCTGAATTTTATTGAAGTTCGGGCAACAATATAGAGTTGCTTATTTGGTCACTTTGGTCGAAAGCATGATTTGATCAAAGAGCTTAAGAGAGTAGGGAAGTTGGTATTTTGTATTCTTGTTTTATTATTAGGGTGAGACTTCCCACGCACCAGTGTGGGAAATCTCCCACGCCACAATTGTCATGCGGGAATGAAGAGGGGCAGCCTACAAAGTCAGAAAAAAGCAAGAAAATATCAACAGGATAAAGAATGAGTTATATGAGAGATGGGAAAGAATCCCGAAGCTGGTGGTTGGGGGATCTTTCCTCATTATTATTAGGCACACGATTCGACGTATGATGCACAGTCATACATGGAACTGTGAGATCATATAAAACTATCCCTTGAATACCTAAAATACCCCTATGTAGCGAGTCGTCTGATTTCGCATAACATGAAAACTGCCCCATTATCATTATCATTATCATTATCATTATTATTATTATTATTATTATTATTATTATTATTATTAAGAAATGATTGTGCATGCCAAAAATACTCTTATAAATCAAATAATCTGACTGCATGCATATAGCGATCATACATAAAACTGTTCCTATTATTATTGTTAGGGAAATATTATTGTAACAATAGTTTGTTATTTTTTCAAATGTGATGAGGAATTTATTATGCCACATGGGTAGATGATTTGTCCATTCTAACCATTGGATAGAAAGAACATAGTCTAGATTACTCACATGTCGAATTTCAAACTCTAATTCAATCAAATACCCCATATTTATCCATATGTATCCCGTGTATGTCTATGCATATACTCTAAACTTTACTATAACATTCCCCAAATTTAAATAGACTAGATTAAAAAAATAATAAAAATGAATAATCCAAATTTATTTTGTTACATTTCCAAAAGTAACAAACCCGATTTCTTACAATAATAACAACCCTTATTATTATTATTTAGTTTTAGAATAGATGAAAATTTCATCCCTCATTGTTTTGTTCGCATAACCCTGAAGGTATATTTATGGTAAAACTATTAGTTAATAAAAAAAAAAAAAAAAAAAAAAAAAAAAGAAGAAGAAGAAAAAGGACTGACTAAAGGTGCTCTTCCAAATTTAACCTACCAAACAAACAAAGATACAAGGTTCACTGTATTTTATTGTGTTTCTCTTAAAAAATTGATTTTCTTTGTTAAAATTTTTGAATCGACTATCTCTATTAAATTAATTATTGGAGATACCAGCACATAATATATAATTAAATTAAATATCTATTATATTGATGACTAGGACTTACATCATAAACAGTTTTTGTTGGGATAAAAAACCTATGAACTTCTCAAATATCATATATTTCTTTTATTTTTAGGAAAATTGAAGGAATTTATTTTTTTCCTTTTTTTTTATTTTTTTTATTAATCATAAGTTTTGTTGAAAATATCTTGCATAGAAAGGAAAAGTTCAAACCTATGTTATTGAATGGATTTTCTCCTCAAGCTTTTGTTTTAGGGTAAAATAGTTAATGACAATTTTTTACCTATACATCCAAGTTGCCCAATGCTTGTTTTTAAATCTATAAGAATTTCATTCTAAAAATATTTTTTAAAGGGATCACACATTTTCTAGATTTTTCTTAGGTAAAATTGATATTCAATTTGATAAAAAAATCTTCACCCTGTTAAATATTCAATATCTTGAGGGCATTCTTTGTAGCCTTGGATAGATCACATAGCCTATATTTTTGAGGGATCCGTGCGTATATATTATTCTCAGAATCATATGATAAGGGTTGCAAAATTCAAATTTAGTTATAATATTATTTTACGTAATATTTTAAAATGATTTTACCATGTAAATAAATGGCAAACAAGCATTGAAAAAACTACAATGAAATTTACATCATTTTTTAACCTCCCACAAATAAACTGTTAGAAAAATTTTTCAATTGCCTTATATAGAAACAAATGGAGCCTTACAAAAATTGTGACGTTTTTATATGGCCAAACAAAAATTGTGAAATTTTCTATGGGATTTCCAGCAGATTTTATGTTCTAAAAATATTGAAAATTTTCTTGCAAATAAAAATATACATTTAACAATTGGGGAGAGGTTTTTCAGAAGAGTATTTTTTTTAAAAAAGATTTTTGTGGATGATTAATTAAAGGGGAAGAATATTATGAGAATTTCAAATACAGGATGGTGATTTAATTTACATCTTTTTAAGGGTGACATGCTTCAAACCATGTCTGTTCTTAAGGGATAGAGAAGAAAAACTTCCTTTACAAAAAAATTTTCTATTTATATTTCTTACGAATTATTTTATGCATCTTCCAATTGCAAAGCATTGAATTCGCAGAAGATAGTGTTTCACGATTCATATAATGGAATCATATGGTTTGAGAGAAAAGTGTCAGAAAATATCATGCTGGAAAGAGAGAATCAGAACGTACCAAAAGGAGAGAGAGACTGAGATAGGTATGTCCTACCGATAGTAACGTGGACATCAGTTTTTTGGTAAACTGACTACTTTTAGTTTCAAACTAACCAGTTTTACATAAAAACTAGCATTATATATATATATATATATATATATATATATATATATATATATATATATATATATATATTTTTTTTTTTTTTTTTTTTTTTTTTTTTTTTTTTTTTGCCTTTTTGGGTAATAGAAACTAGCATTATATATATGTACTGGTTTCTTCCATCCCTATAGTACTAGGCTCCAGTCCAAAAACATGAATATTAATAAAGGGTCCCATTAATAAGTAGCAGTGAAGAAGCTCTGCACGAGGATGGTGGGGTTTGGTGGAAATGTGAACCAGTGGCATAAATGCCACTCACCATCAACTATCAAGTAGCTACCAGGGTCAAATAAATTCATGAGCCAGTCCCTGTGTGCATGTGATAGGGTGCAGAAGGGGTATCCATTACTCTAAAAATCGATACGGAGACATATCGAATCGGTATGAGATCAACGATAAAGGGATACGTGGCCTTATATCTGTATCAGCTAGCAGTCACTGCCAATACTGATATGATTGATCCGATCCAAATACCTAAAATCATGATCACGTCGAACCCGACTTAACTGAGCTCCCTCTCTTTCCTTCTCTTTTCTTTATCACTGTTTTGGGTAAAAAACTGCGTCTTAATTATTCACAATACTTATAATTTTTGTATGGTTATTGAGCAGACTGTGAATGATGTAATAATGGGGATGCTCTATTATGCAATCCAACTCTACACACAAAAGATGGGTGGCATTTCAAGTGACACACGTGTGACTGCTCTCTGTGTTCAAAACATGAGAAAGTTTAAGGGAGATGAAAGTATTGAAGATATAGCAAAAGGGAGAGTATGGGGAAACCAGTTTGGGTTATCTATATTACCACTTCCCACAATTACTGGTGATATAGCAAATGTGGATCCTCTCAAGTTCATCGGCATAGCAAAGGAGCAGTCAAACAGAAGCAAAAATTCAGCAGCTGTTTTTCTCTCATCAAAAATGATCAATATAATGAGTCCAAAGGTTTGCTACTGCTAATATCTTATCTATGCATTCAAATTCCCTCACTCTTAACATAGGTATATGGTAAAGTTCAAGTGCATAGACTCGAGAATAGGATCAACCACCAGCGATCCCGAGATGTATTGGGCCGGATCGGGTTTAGTCAATCAGTCCTGATTGATCCTGATCTGTATCGACCAGAATCAGCCGATCCAATCTGGCCTATCGAACCATGGTATATGGTGTGGGCCTTACCGTTGAGTTGGGTGAGAGGAGTCCAGCCTTACTTTAGTCACCCGGGGTAAGCCTTAATTTGCTTTTTTTACCCTTGAGGATATGTTTGGATGACAATAAAAGAGAAGAAAAACATTAGTCAGCTGGGTAAGCCTTAATTTGCTTTTACCCTTGAGGATATGTTTGGATGACAATAAAAGAGAAGAAAAACATAATAAGGGGAAAATGATGTGCATGCTAGCAGATATAATGGAATCTTATATACTAGTATTTTCTGACCAATGGTTGAAGACACTTTAATCTTAGCCCTTTGATGCATCACCATTTCATTAGTTGCTATGTACGGCAACTCTTCCCTATGCTGCTTCACCCTTACCTTGTATCACTCTATGTTTAGTCAGTCTGTTGGCATCATTGGAGCTCTTGATGGATTATGCATTGTCTTCTCCATCAATGACAAGTTTTAGTAACCATCTCCAATCAGAGGGCCAAAATCGTTTGTAGCACTTTGATGTAGCAGACTTGATCCTGGCCATTGGGAGTGCATCGGGACATGTGACCGAATCACTCTCAATGGTTAGGATCAACTCTGCTACAACAGAGTGCTATAAATGATTTTTTTCCATGTTTCAATCACTCTGGTTACCAATTCCGGCTACTTTGACCCCTTTCCCTCTCACTATTTGATTCACCATAGAATCTGATAGAATTGCAGGGAAATAAAGTCCCGAGTCTATAAATGTTCAAATGAAGGTTGGGGTAATGTCCACGTTTAGTAATTTCATTTTTTTTTTTCTTGAAATTGAATGATGGAGTGAATTGGAGAGTGGGAAGATGATCGCTATCGTCTGGGGCGATGGAGCTGGCTCTTTTGTTACAGTAGGGAGCAGGAGAGAGGAAGAGAGGGTGAGAATGCAATGGTAGTCTCCCGTGAGTTGCAATAAAGCAACTCCAATGATCAATACATGCTAACATATAAGATTCCAATATACCCATAGATCCTCTTCCCATAAAATAATGATGAAACAAGAATTAATTATTATGTATCTATCTTTCCCTCCCATTTCAAATAATTATATTCTTTTGCTGCCTTCCAAACACACCCTATATTATGAGGATGGATCAGTGTTCTATACATGTCAGAGCACAAAATGGAAATACTATGAGAAGAAGAATCTAACATTGTGATGCATGTGGCAGGCAGCAACTCAGTTCATCCATTCAACCCTTAAGAACACAAGCTTTGTGGTTTCCAATGTGCCCGGTCCAACTCAAAAGGTCGTACTTCTAGGCCATGCTCTCAATAGCTGGTACTTTAGTGTGATTGGTACTCCTCAGGTGTGTATGTTGAAATTATTTGATTTGTTTGTATGTTGTTTAATTCTTTATTGTTTTTCATCACCTATGGTGTATATGATTATCTTCGTCTTCTCAAGTGTTTGAAGAATACAGGAGGATATTATCGGCATTCAATAGATAGGGTTAGGATCATCATTTATGATTTTATTCTTTTGTATCGTTCAAGGATAAGACATACTATATGAAAGATCCCGATCTTGATAATATGAGAAACATACCAGATTATTTGCATCCTAGAGCAGTATTTTAGTAATCAGTATCGGACCGGTCCGATACCGATACAGTGGTAGAAGTGTAGAACCAATAGGGCAGGGATGCATAGCTAATCTGATTAAAAAATAAAAAAAATTAGAATTTTGTTTCGAATACTAAATCCTTGCCCTATACCCATTAATATAGTCATCCTTTTTTATTTAATGAAACCTTAATTTTGTCGAGAATAGTTTACCTGCATGTATTTGTATTCTTCTTGGAATCTTATCACCGTCCATATTCAATAGGTCCCACAATACATCAATAATGATGGGATTCTATGGAGAATACATGTACATGAAGTGATCCCAACACAATTTTATCTATCGGAGACATTGCTGTTTGTTTATTATTTTACTTACTCTTATCCCACTCACTGTGGAATTCATTTTTTTCCCTTGAAAATTTGGAGAAGTGCTAAATTGCTAATCTTGTGTTTCCTTTTGAATACTAATGATTTAAGTTGTGTTCTTACTGTTTACTTGGTGTTGTTTTAAAACAGAGTCTATTTTTCACTGTAATGAGTTATAATGGAGTCCTTAGACTGGTGGCAAGAACGGAGAAGGGATTTATTGATAATGAATTGCTACTTTCCTTCATAAAGGAAGCCTTTGAGAAGATTTTTGCAGCAACTTTTGCAGCAACTCATGGAAAAAAGGATGCAATGCTTGAGGATTCTCTTTAAACAAACAATGCCTTCTCTTCTTCGTCAGATTGTTGGGAGGAACTTGAATTCTAGAAACATGTCTTAATATATATATATATATATATATATATGCTTGTAATCTACCTATGTAAGCGTAACAAAACTTGTAGCTAAATGTGACACGTGGCTGTTCATCTGACCATCAATTTTGGTGGAGGATAGGTGGGCTCTATCGTCCCTTATGCGTATTGTCAAGTTGCAAACTTAAATAAATAAATTTTTATACTTTTTTATTCATTTTTATAGTGGCAGTTTTATTATATATTTAAAAAAAACAATAGGTTGAGTTTTTGAAATTCTTTATTTTGGGTTAAAATTGATTTTTTATTACATTACCCATCCATCTGGTATCATGTGACAGTTCATGAACTATAACCATGGTTTTAGGTATCCGTATTGGATCGGTCATATTGATCAATACAGATACTTGATCGATACAATGCCGACATCGTTTGGCTGAATCAAAATGGGGATCCATATTCACTGGTATTGATCGTTGTAAAAAAGTATGTCAGATCAGCATAATGATCGATGCCTAATCAATACCTAAGGGTGTTAAATGGTTTATAATCGGTTTAACGGTCTGGTCCAGTGCGGTGCGGTGTGTAAGAGGGTAAAACCAAAATCGAACCGATTAATTAAATAGTGTTCAAATTGAAACCAGAACCGATTAGTAATCGGTTTCAACTTACTGGCTTTTAAACGATTTTTCATTAATCGATTTTGCTTGCAGTTGATAAACAGTTTAATTAAACAATTATTAATCGATTTTTCATATTAAAAAAAAAAATGCATCCTCTGGCAATCCTACGCTCCCCTTGGTGATAGAGATGTCATTGATCACAAAGAACACCTGAATAACCTCTCCAATAAGCCTCATTCCTTAGCTTTATTGCCTCATCTCAACAGTCCGACACTGCTTGTTTGCTATATTTTCTATCTCCATCCTTTGCTGCAGTGATGGGGATAAGGGTATTGATTAGTTGTTGAGTGTTGATTTCACAAATTTGAGAAACATAAAAACTGTTAAAAGATTTGTTTTTTTCCTGTCATAATACAAGTATGGGGCTATAAGTGTACATTATAGTTTTCACCAAATTCCCTCTCCACATTGTGTGTTATACATAATTGAGCATAGGCAAAGTTTTGAAATGTTGCTTTCACAAAACTTGAAAAAAACTCCATTGACATAAAAAATAGTTGTATTATTGATATAGATATAAGGTTATAGTAATTCATAAGTAGGGGACATTATCATAATAGCCATTGTAAATAACCTGAAATGCCTAGATAGTATTATATTCTTCATATGTTCTCTCTACTGATAAGAGTAAAACTTAATAGTTTATTATGCATGAGAGAAAAAGGAGGTTGGGGAATGGGGAATGGGGAGGACATTGCATCCCAAGTCCTATATATGTTTGATATGGAGACTTCACTAAATACAGAAAAATAAGTGCAAACAAGCTGCAGCATTTTATTCCAATGGGAAATCCCTTTTGACCTTCCTATTAAATTCTGATTCTCAGTCCCTTTTTTATTTCTGAATCCATTTTAGACCCTCCTTTTGAAACCTCTTAGTTAGGTATTGATCGAAAAGATGAGTTCTCTAGTCTTGATCTTAAGACGGCAATCAAAGATTCTCAATTTCTTCTTTTTTTTCTTTCAAACAATTACCTGCAGGTGGATTTTTAGTCTGTCTTGAAATTGGTTTGGCTTGCTAAGTCCTCAATACATGCATCATAGACCTAAGGTACATTAAAGTATGGTATGATTCAGATTGTCATCTACAGTGAACACTGAGCAGCAGTGAGCATACCTTTTGACTTCGACATCTAGCACCAACAGTGAGTAGTCCGACTACACTCTCTAGACTCTAGCAATTCAAATGTTAGACTCAAAGTTGAAAGAATGAAAGTTGAAATGGGAATGAGAGAGTCTCTTGACTGTTGTTATGCCTAATATGCTTTCCAGTTTTTTTGTTTTTGCTTAATGGTTTAGGCCTTTGGGAATTGGGGTTGTTGGGGTTGGGGTTTTCAATCTTGAAAATGAGATTAGCTTTTACTCTTTTAGGGAATTAAAGGTTTACACGGTTTATAGTCTATCGGTTTAATCGGTGTCTAGCCGGTGTAACTCCTAGGTTTAAACGGTTTCAAATTGTACCAATCCGGTTAGGTAAACGGTGTCATTTTTCAAACCAAAATCGAACCTATTACTAAATGGTCTCTCCGTTCCGGTCCAAATGTTGCACCCTTAAGTTCTAGTGTAAACTGTTCGATCCGATTTTAGTAACGATTCTGGTCCAAATGTTGCACCCTAACCCTGTAATACCTGTATTTGATACCGATAGGGATATCTATTTCGATACCGTGATCTAAAATCATGACTGCTAGACTTTAAAAAGCATAATGAAGTGCAGTATTTTTTTGGGTTCGGGGAAGGGGGTTCAATCCGGATCCCTTTGCCGTTGGATTGCCCAGCGAATACATCCGACGGTGTAGGATCATTTGACAAGCAGCTTCCTTGCGTCGGGCGCAGGAGAAGACCCAATTTGATGGGAGGGGGTTTGGGACAAAGAATACTCACTCAATTAAATGAAGTGAATTGATAAAATGAAGTTCTCAAAAATTATTGAGAAATTAATTTGTCTACCACAACAATTTGAATTATCTTAGGGAAGAAGAATCGAGGGTCATAATTGCCCCTTCTCATTGTGTAAAGTCTAGCTCTACCCCTAGGGTCACATCCAACGACCATAATAATGATGGGGAATATCTTTATTGCATAAAGAGAAAATTCGGTCCTAAGGAAAAAGATAACGATTTCCCATATATATATATATATATATATATATATATATATATATATATATATATATATATTGCACAAATAGAGTTGTCCATGTTGCTCCCATAAGAAGTAATCCTATATCTAAATAATTAATTTCTTTATTGTATTCGAATAAAAAATAAAAAAATTGAAAAATTTCTTCACCAACTGTTCTTAAACCTTAATCTACGAATCTAAAATGATCTTACATAAACTTTATATTGAATGCTGATAATACCTTCTATTGTCTTAAATCTTATTCCAATCCGGCCAAATATTAGGTGAACATATTTCTCACCATCTTTACCAAAAAAAAAAAAAAAAAAAAAAATATATATATATATATATATATATATATATATATATATATATATATATATATATATATATATATATATATATGCTTAAAAACTCGGTAGAAAAAAGGGGATAAGATTCCCATAACACTGTAGTGGGATCCATTCCCACCCCCTTATATTTTGACATTTCATTTCTTGATATTTTCTCTTCTTTAAGCTTTATGGGTCCATTATTGATGGTATCATTTTCCCCAACAACAAAATAACAAAAACTCTCGGACCCTACACTATTAACATGACTAACAAAAAAAAATGTTGAAAATGACCCAATTACCCTCCAATTTTAATTTACTAATAAATAACACCTTTGCCCTCCTATTTAACTTTCATTTTAAAATCATCATCTGCTTTTATTTCCTCTCCGGCGAGGAACCTCCGATCGTGGGCGCTACTTTCCTCGTAGTGGTGGGGATGGTGAGCGAGAGCCAATGCACTACATAAAGAATGAGGAGCGGATTTAGATTTTGGACTGAGTGGAGCCACTGCTACGTAGGGTAGAGATATTGGCAGGGATTTGAAATCTAATCGGATCTCGCACTTCACTTCTCGAGGTTGAGATCCAAATCTCATCTTTATTCCATTTCTGAGCAAAACTTCGAGAGCAGCTGTTTTGATGGTCGAACTACAGGGGAGAAATCTAGGGGAGGGAATAAGAAGCGCACTTGATGAGACTTCAACGGCGAGCACCGGCTTCTATAGAGGTGAATCCACCTACGAGCGTGGCATTGGATTGAAAAGTCGCCATTCCTCTACTATCGCCTTTGGTATTATCTCCTACGTCTCCAAATCCAAAGCTTGGGGATCGGACAACTGAGCTCAAATCAAGGGACGCACCGTCACGGTAGGATTTTCATTTGCCAGAGTCTGGAGAGGCCCAACTTCATGTCGTAGCAGCATCCGATAGCTCCTTTCCATGACGACCCTGCGACTCCCTTCATGCCCTCTTTTGTTTCAAGGTGTAGATAGACAAATTACTCAAGAAGATGATCTTTTATATGTTATGTTTTCTATATGGTGTATACATCAATTGATTACTCTCAATTGAAGAAGATAAAATGGATATCCCAATTCCATGCCCCTGATGATCTCTCTGTTTTTAAATTCTCAATCGTTAGCTTCAATGGCATGGAGAGAATTTGTTAGCTTCAAAGGCATGGGGAGAATTTGTTAGCTTCAATGGCATCAAGAGAATTCATTGTCAGTTCATATTACTTTTATATCCATAAATTCATTATTAATTATCTCCATAAGATTTAAGGATTTGATCAACAATCGTAGCTGGTTTCTTCATTACGGTTTAGAAACTGTATTATTTTTTAAGTCCAAAACAGAGAAAAAGTTAAAAATCAAAATTCAAAGTTTCGTTTTCATTTTTGGAGGAAAAATCAAATTGGTTTTGTTTTGAGTTGTTGAACTAGTGGGAGGTTTAATCCCACAATGCATTGGGACAAAGTTGAGTTGGGTTTTATATGTAGTACGTATCATATTACTTCTTGAGCCCTAAAATGAAAGACTCCCTCTTGAGGGAGGTGTCGAGGGGTTCTGGAACGCCTTTAACTAGTGTGCATGTGCCGAGCCAAGCCTTGCCAGGTCTGGGTCGTGGATGCAGTTGTGGACACGTAAATATACGTATGTACCCTTTTGAAGGGTAGTGACTCATAACTTTTGGTATGTAAAGGTACACTCATATATATAAGGGTACGTTTGGTACCTCTCCCATTATCCTAGACGTATCTATACGTAGGGAAGCATCTCTACGTATAAAGAGGGACGATATAAGCCCTTGATCAAGTGACACTTGGATCAAATGCACCACCGTCCGTCTGAAGGATGTATCCCCTGGCAGAGGCCTTTTAGATGGACACCAATAATCTATAAATAGAGGACATTGCTTCAGTCCAAAGGCACTTAGAATTCACAGTGAATTCATCGCTCTCTCTCTCTCTCTCTCTCATAGTTTATTTGATCGATATCGATCCTACTCTGTTTTTAAGGGTTGTTGATCTCAGCTATTGGGGTAAAATAGTAACAGATTTAAATCAGACCATGGATGAGGCATCTGTAATAGGTCTCGAAAATGGGACATGTGGCATACATCCAAGGTATGAAGCATGAGGGTAAGGAAGAGTCTTTTCTGAAAGTGTTAGGGAGATGAAATCGTGTTCGACCCCCTTCTGGGCTATCAGACCATGATTTGATAGATTGATGGAGGTAGTTGGACATTAAATGGTCTATCATTAATGCTCATAAATACCGACAACCACCATAAATGCCAAGTAGGTGGATTTGACTGGCCAGGTCACCATATCATGGACCGAATCAGCAAAAAGTAAGGTTTATGCTCGATAAAAGAGAAAGGACAACTACTATTGTCGGAAGAAATGGAGGACATGGACGAAACGTGGGTAGAAGAAGGTCGATCGAGGTCGTAAACGACTGACAAGACATCCAAGCGTTGCCATAGGGGGTCGTAATCCCCTAGACCTATTGTTCTCTAGGTGACGAATGATGGAGATGGTGGTAGGTGGGGAGGAGCTTGTTCGAGAAGCTCCCCCTTGAGCCTATAAGTAATGAAAGAGTGTCGATTGCAAATGATCCAGAACTTCCTACCCAAAAGAGAGCATCCATATTCAGGTATAGCTCTGGCCAAATGCCTTTGAGACAGTAGTTGTGCAATCCCTTGCATAATTCGTATTTCATCAGAAAAGGAGAAGGTTACTGAAGCTCCCATATCTCAGGGAACCCCATCTCTAAGGAGTTCTAGTGTTCTTCACTAAGAACTTCATTCTGTTTGCCTTTGGAATCCACTAACTTTGGCATAGGAGTGACCCCGAGGTATACCCCACCCACTTTACTGCTGTGTTTGTGTTTCAGATACGTGGTTCGATCTGGGAGACTGAACCGAATCCATCGACAATAGATTGGCATCCATCCTGGGTCCTTGACGTACTTTGCCTTCAAAACTTTCTCTCTTTTTCCCTAAGACTATTTAAAAGAACCCCAAACCTTAAGCACCAACCCTTTTTCTTTTTCTCCTTTCCCGTCATTCATCCTTTCCAGCTGACCCATACCCTTTACCCATGGCTCTGGTTGGAAGCGCAGAAAACTCTTATAACCTTCGAGAAACCCAGGCAAGCCGCACAGAGGAAAATATACTCCAAGAGGGTGTGGATATTCCCATAGGCCCAAACCACCAGACATCCAACCAGAAGATCCACTTGCGGAAAAAGTAGGCGGTCCCTATCCTGATCCCTCTCAGTATGTCACCAGAACGTAGTTTGACTGACTTACTTAGCAGTTGGCCTCCCTTGACTGATTTGTTACAGCAACGACCCACAGATGCGTCAGCCGCCTCTATACCTCCCGTTGATTTTCCAGAAGTACCTCAGAGATCTCGGAATTCTAGGCACTCTGTCCCGAGGGATGCGTCTTCCAGTCCAATGCAGGCTAACCCTTCAGTAGACTCATTTTGCAGTAGGGGTCAAAATGACTACTATGGGGATCCTCATTTTCTGTATGTTCCCAAGTACTACCCTACCAAAGTAATCGGGAGCCGCCATGAGTCCCCGACAGCTTCGAGAAGATCATCTATCTCGGACATATTGGGGTTGAGATATGAAAATAGAAAGGCCCGAGACAGGATGTACACAGAACAGGACATGGCTCGGGAGGCCCAAAGGAGGATCGATGAAGCTAGACGCATCAGAGAAGACGCCCAGGCTAGGGTTGACACAGCAAGACAAGTCCGAGAAGACACCCACGTTAGGGTCGAAGAAGCCAGGCGAGTCTAAGAAAAAGCCCAAGCAAGGGTCAATGCGGCCCAGGACAAGAGGGCGACAGCGATCTCCTCCGTTACGACTGTTCCACCGGTCATACCATTGGTGACCACTCCCTCAGCAGGAAGCACCCCAGCTAGTGATGAAAATATTGCTAGACTGGAGCGCTTGGTAAAGGATCTGATGGATAGAGTTTAACATGAAGAGCGGGAGGTCAACTCTGAGGCCCTCTAGGATTATGCCACAGAGACAGTTTTGACAGATGAGGTCATGAACCACCCTCTTTCTATTAATTTTGCCCTTCCCAATGTAGGGTGGTATGATGGTCAGATCCCGAAAAACACCAGGATAATTTCAAAGTTGGTGTGGTTATTTATGGTCACCATGACACCCTGTGTTGTAGAGCTTTCCCATCCACCCTGAGGGAGGCTGGAAGGACTTGGTTCAATAATCTACCCCCCAAATCTGTGGGGACCTTCAGGGAGCTTAGCAGTTTGTTCCTCTCCCACTTTCAAGGGAGCCAAACCCAGAAGAAGAACCTATCCCATTTGACGGCGATTAAATAAGGCGAGAAGGAGCCTCTCCGATTATTCATAACCCATTTTCTGGGTAACCTGAGAGATCAAGGACCTGTAGTTGGATGTGGTGGTGTCGACTCTGTCAAAAGCCTGTCTGGACCCTCAGTTGGTGTTCTCTCTCAACAAGAAGCATCCCAGAACACATGCTGAAATTTTCAGTAGGTGTGACCAATATGTGTCGGGAGCAGAGGCTATGGCTGAGCTACCCAGGAGAATGAACCCTTCCCTCACGGTTGGGGAAAAGAAAAAAATTGAAATTTTAGAGAAGGCTCCTAAAAAAGGAGAGACAAGCAAAAAGTCAAAGGTGGCCAAGGAATTGTACCCGATCTGCCCCGTACCAGAGTACACCCCACTCAATCGTACCATGGTTGAGATTTTAAATATCAAGAGAGGCGACACTCTATTGGTCCCTCCCCCCAAGATGATATCCAAGCTGGAAGAGCGCAATCATCGGCTATATTGTGAGCATCACTAGGATCACGGTCAAGACACCAACTCATGCAAACAACTAAAAGGCCTAGTCGAAGATTTGATCCAGCATGGATGATGGACTGAGTTTGTGGGACCCAGGCCGTCCCCACCTCCACCTCCTACACCAGTGGCGGTACTCCCACCACCTCCCCCAATGATAGCACTTGCGAGAGATGAGAGGGTCGAGAATCGGCCTCTACCACCACCAAGATCACCCTCGCGGGGGTTTATGGGTCAAGTTGATCTAAGCCCATGGGGGCATCAGGAAATGATGAGAGAGCAAACCGCCAGAGGGTTTGAACAGTTTAAGAAGAGAGTCCCCCCCCCCCCGAAGGCTATTAGGCAAGGTGAAACCCGAGCAAGACCTTGGCCTAAGTGATGATAAGTACGTGACCCTGAGCAGTCCAGAGTGTATGACTGTGACAGTCTGGCCGGAGCACATGCGATGGTAAGTACTTTTGATCGTGGTCGAGCTTGTGGACGAGGAGTCAATTAAAAGAAAGAAAGTCAGAGAAGAAAATGAAGACATTGAGGGGTCATCCTCCAAGAAAGTCAGGTATGAGGGGTATATTTATTTTGGCGATGATGACCTTATTGATGTGGTTACCCCTCATGAAGATCCTTTTGTTATCAAAATGGCCATTAGAAAAGAGTGGGAAGTGAGTCGCATACTGGTCGACACTGGAAGTGCTTGTGAGATCCTCTACTACGACACTTATCGGAGGCTGGGATACAAAGATGAGCAATTGAGGCCCATTAGATATTCTTTGTTGGGGTTTAATGGAGAAGGAGTGCGGGTGAAAGGGGGCCATCCAAATAGATACTCACCTGGGGCCTACCTAGCGTGAGTATGCGTCAACCTGAAATATACGGTGGTAGATATCCAGTTCAACCACAATGGTATCCTCGACAGATCTGACCTCAATAAACTACGGGCTTGTCTATCGACCTACTATCTATCACACCCCAATTCTGAACCGACCAGAATGGTGTGAGTGATCCGTCATTGAACCAACGGTTCACACCAGGATTTCATATAGGTCGTATCCACTCATACAAACCATTGCACATAACCACAATCAGAATATAAATAGTACAACGAAAGTCTTTAAATAAATGAACTGAGAATCTATTGATAAATTTTAAATAAAATATCCAACTATTCAACTTCAAACATATAATATAATATCCTTACATCCATTTAGTCCAACTGAAAATAACTGAAAATAAATAAATAAAATCCAATCAAAGGTACACGCAGAAAGGACACTTGCATGAAGCGTCATGCTCGTCCTCTCCTGCCTGTACACCCAAAGCAGCAACGTCACCATTTGTCGGAGCGTTCATATAGTCATCCACGGTATAACCTGCATCAACATCTAAAACAATGTGTACACAAGGGGTGAGCTCAAAATTTAGCTCAGTAAGACAATCAGACAGTTTCACAATATTATGCATGAGTAACAATCATTTTATGCTGTGGTCTGGTTTAAGTTTGCAATGTGCTATAGAAAGGTTTGGTGGCCCCCGCACCTCTATACACGAGTGTGTGGCACCTCATGGATCACACCCCCATTGGCCCACATGCACCCATCATGGAATAGAGATAGAGCTAAGATATCTCCGTACCTCCCCTGATGCTCTACCCATACCAGTACCTAAGCCCCTACTGGCCAGGGCTCGCAACTAACCAATCCTACATATCATCAATGTACGCTGTATCCCAGCACAGCCGTCTACGGCATAGAGAATCCCCGTACCTCCCCTGATGCCCTATCCGCAACTAATCCATTAGGATAGAAACATAACGCAGGTAGACCCTATCCCAACATAACTCCCTACGGCATAGAGATAGAGCTAAAGCATCGTGGACAAGCCAGCGTCGACCTCGGAGACCACAGTGCCACATAACCATGGTCAGGCCAGCATCAACATCGGAGACCACCGTACCACGACCTTCCCCTGATGCCCCACCCGTACCAAGCATGTTAAGATAGAATACTACAAAAAGTGTCAGTGTGAGGAATGATCCCAGGCTCCATGCCCCACTCCACACACTCACGAAAACAATTACATGCCTAACAATCACATCCTATCAATGCATGAACAATAATAATAACTGAAAGTAAAGGATGGCATGTGAATATGCACAAACATCACATCATATATATTCAGGTGATTAACAAAGATTTACTGTCCATTAATTATTAGGTTTAGGTCAGATTCCCTTACCTGACGCTCGTTTGTTAGCTTGCTCTACGTCGCAAGATCCAAACGTGCTTTCACAAAGTTCTACAATATTATTAGGGTTTCATTAGAATAGTTTCCTTAAGGTTTCACATTGGTCGGAAACCAACAAAGTCCAAAACCATCCTTTCAGAGCTAACCAGTCGCAACATACAGGTTGCAGCACTGTGAGTAAACTAGCAATCGGTATGGTCGATCGGTATGTCTCCGAAAGACCATACACTTGATTTTTCAACTGCCATCGATCGATTTCCTTGAATTTTCAGGGTTTCTCTTATCCATTCTATGTCTAATCTTTGAGTTAGAGTTATCCCCAACTCATTCAAGTCTTATTTCGATGAATATCATCTCGGAACTCGAATCTAAGGTTTGACGGCAACTTAGGGTTTTAAGGTCCAGTTAGGGTTTTAGATCAATACATACTTTGCATGGTATTGATCCACCCACACAACTATCCTAGAGTCATAGGGTAAGAAGAATGATTAAAACACTTACCGTCTACTGGCATAAAGTGAGTGTCGTCGAACGGCAACGGCAACACCTCTTTCTTCTTCCTAGCCTCTTCTCATTTCCAACCTCCTTCTCTTTTCTAGGGTTTGTGAGAGACAATGGAAAGGATTTGAGGAGGTTTAAGGATATTTAAATAGGCTAGAATTAGGGTTTAGTAATCCTATTAGGATTAGGAAAGTCTTAGGATTCGAAATCAGGAAAGTGGGACCCTCAGAAGTCAATTTCTGGATCTCCGCACTCAGCTGTGCAGAGCTCCAGCAAAATATGAGGAAGCGTTCCGGAGCCTTAAGAGGTACTTGTATACTCCTCCATTGTTGGTGAAGCCAGAGATAGGAGACAATCTGCTACTCTACCTAGCGGTGTCTCCTTGTGTGGTCAGCTGGGTATTGATTAAGGAGACAGACAAGGTGCAGCATCCTATCTACTACATCAGCAAGATGTTACTCGATCCCGAGACCAGGTATTAATTAATAGAGAAATTAGCCCTAGCTGTGGTCGTCTCCGCTCGAAAACTACGACCATATTTTCTGTCTCACTCCATCACCATACTGATGGATCAACCCTTAAATAAGTTCCTCTCTAGAGCAAATGTGTCAGGTCGAATGATCAATTGGGCGATTGGTTGGGGAAATTTGACCTCAAGTTTCAATCCCGGACTAATATCAAAGCACAAGCCTTGACGGATATCCTGATAGAGAGCACCCTATCGGGTGGATAAGAAGAGGGGTCGAATACTGAAAGAGCACTTTAAGAAGCTAAAGTCAAGATTTTTCTTGGTCCCGAAGAACCTTCTTGGGACATGGACATAGATGGAGCTTCCAACAAGGAAGAGGCTGGAGCAGGAATTGTCCTCATCAGTCCTGAAGGGTTCAAGGTATTGACATCAGTACACTTTGGCTTCTCAATAACCAACAATGTGGCAGAATACGAGGCCCTGGTTGCTGGGCTTAAGCTGGCTAGAAAATTGGCAATAAAGCACCTGCTAGTTCATGGAGATTCTCAGGTGGTTGTACGGAAAGTCACAAGGGTCTAAGAAGCTCGACAGGAACATCTCACCAAATATCTGGCCCTGGTAAAACAACTAATCGAACCCCTGGAGAAGTTTGAGATGTTCAGTGTACCCCACGATCAGAATACAAAAATAGATGCCCTTTCCCACCTAGGGTCGAGTGATTTGAGCAGTTTCGACATACCAATGTATGTGAAGTATTTATCTCAACTAAACACTGACCCAGTAGCCAAAGTTATGCTTGTGGACATTGAGCCTTGCTGGATGGATCCTCTACTTACCTATTTAAGGGAAAATATACAGCCAGAAGACAAAAAAAAAGCCCAACGTATTCAGGCCTAGGCGGGGTTGTATGTCATTCATGATGAGGTACTCTACAAGAAGTCCCACACTCTACCTTTATTTAACTGTGTCCCCCCTTCGAAGGCCGAATATATCATGGCAGAGGTACACGAGGGGATCTATGGAGCCCAACAATGTGATCGCACCATGTGTTTCAAGATCATTCGAATGGATTACCATTCGCCTCATATGATGAAGGACTACGAGAGATATGCCAAAACCTGCGAACCGTGCCAAAAGCATGTTACAACATCCCACTGCCCGTGTGTCCAACTGTAGCCTATCCCATTATTTATCCCTTTCGCGGTCTGGGGTATGGATATTCTAGGACCCTTCCCGCAAGCAAAAGGACAGCTCCAGTATATTGTAGTGGCAATTGATTAATTCACCAAAATGATTGAAGTGAAGGGAATGGCAAAGGTTACCACACGTAAAGCGATGGAGTTCTTCAGACTTGATGTACTCTATAGGTATAGGATCCTGCAAGTATTGATTACAGACATTGGTCCATAGTTCTCAAGCTGAGTCTTTCAAAAATTCTACCGTGACCATCGTATAGGTCATAGATTTGTGTCAGTAGTACATTCGAAGACTAATGGACAGACAGAGATCACTAACCGCACCTTGCTACATGGCTTAGAGCGGTGAGTGGAAGAGAAGAGGAAATTATGGGCTCAGGAGTTACCCAGTGTAGTATGGTCGTATTTGTAAGACCCACACTCCATGAACCTGATCTAAATCTTTAATTCATATTGTAACAGGTCTTTCAATCATCATCAGGCCAGACGGGATGAGCAGATGACAACCAGGTATGAAAATGGACCTAAAATATGATATTTTTTCATACTGGTCTATGATACCGGTCGATGGTACTGGTCAATCGGTATGTCTGCGTCGACAGACTGGTTAGATCCGAAAAAGGAACTCCGTGGGTCCCACTTTCTAAATCTCGAGCCTAGGGACTTTCCCAACATAAGGAAACTTCCTAAACTCTATCCTAGCCTATTTAAGGACCCTTAAACCTCTTTAAAACTCCTTGATTGATCCTCACAAACCCTAGAGAGGAGAAAGAGTTCGAAGAAGGAGAAAGAGCTAAGGAAGGAGGGAGAGGAGCCGCCGTTGGCCGTTGGACAAAGAACACCATAGTTGCAAATCAACGGTAAGTGCTTGAACTTCTCTCTAAGTTAAGCATTATAGATGATTAATCATGAATTGATCAATACCATGCAAAGCGAGGTATTGATCAAAAACCCTTAAATTTATCATCAAACCCTAATACAGTCGATAAACCCTAGATTCGAATTCTAGGCAATGAATCATAGGAACTAGGACTTGAATGGGACATGAAACAACTCTAACTCGTTGCTCAGGCCTAGAATTCATAGGAGAAACCCTAGAACCAATAGGGGTGATTGACGGAAGGTGAACCAAGTTGGTGGTCTTCCGGAGGCATACTGGTCGATCATACCGGTCGCACCATATGTGACCGGTACCTCTCCGGGACTGGTCTGTGGGGGACCGATCGACCATACCGGTCTCGCCTTGCCTCATAATGCAACGATCGGTACCTACGACCGGTATGCACTGTGAGGGGTATATTTTGATCTAGTTGGTTTTTCGACCAACGTAAACCCTAAGAAACTAAATCTAATTCAACCCTAACATTCTGTAGGACCTTGTGATAGTGAGTTTGGATTCTGTGACGCGGAGCAAGCTAGCAATCAAACGTCAGGTAAGGGAATCGGACCTAAATCCTAATAACTTAATAACAGTAAAACATTGTTAATAATTATGATTCTGTGGATTGGTGTTGTGCATAGTCACATGTCATTTTTACTTTCAGTTATTATATTGTTCGTGCATACTCGCTATGCTAAGATGTGATTGTTAGGCATGTAATTGTTTTCGTTGATTTATGGAATGGGAAGAGTCTGGGGTCTAGGATCATTCCTCACACTAGCACCTTTTTGTATCGTTTCTGTCTCAGCATGCTTGGTGCGGGTAGGGTATCAAGGGGAGGAAGTGGCACTGTGGTCTCCAGCCTGACCACTAGACTCTAGCTCTATCTTTATACCGTAGGGAGCTATGCTAGGATAAGGCCTACTGTGATGACATATAGGATTGGTTAGTTGTGAGCCTAGTTTACAAGCCCTCGCCAATAGGGGCTTACGTGTTGGTATGGGTAGGACATCAGGAGAAGTGTTGACAGTGTTTGATCCGGACACTTTAGCTCTATCTCTATTCCATGGTGGGTGCATGTGGTATGACCGTGGTGTTTGATCCATTGGGTGGATTCACACATTCGTGTATAGAGGTGCGGTGGCTGCCAATCCTTTCTATAGCATATTACAAACTTAAAACCAGACCATAATGTGAATGTTACTCATGCATGATGTGTGTTGCATTGTTTGATTGTCTTACTGAGCTAAGTTGTGAGCTCATCCTTGTATATATACATGTTTTTTTAGATGTTGATGCAGGTTACACTGTCGAGGACTACGTGGATGCTCCAGTACATGGAAGAGCTATTGCCCTGGAAGTGCAACCAGGGGAGGACGAGCATGACGCTTCATGCTAGTGCCCTTTCTACGTGTACCTCTAGTATATTTGATTTGTTTATTTTATTTATTTTCAGTTGGATTTATAAATGATGTAAGAATAATTATTTATATTTTGGTGTTTTGAATAATTGGATAATTTATTTAAATTATCAATAGAGTACTCAGTTCATTTAATTTAAGACTTCCGCTGTATTTAATTATATTCTGATTATGGTTATGTGCAATGGTTTGTATGAGTGGACATGGTCTTATTGAGATCCTGGTGTGAATCGTTGGTTCAGTGACGGTTCACTCACACTTCTGGTTCAGCCGAAATTGGGGTGTGATAGTATCGAACCACAAAAAGAACTGCCACAGGAGCCACTCCTTTCAAGCTTGCTTTCAAGTTTAAAGTTGTTATCCCAGTCGAAGTGGTGGAAAAAAACTATCGAGTGATGAATTTTAATGAGGACACAAACAAAGACATTCTACTTATGGACCTAGACCTTCTAGAAGATGTTTATGAGACTGCTCGACTACACATAGCAACATACCTATAAAAAACAGCTAAGTACTACAACTCCAGGGTCAAGGAGAATTTGTTTCAAGTGGAAGACTTGGTTCTGCGTTCGACGGCTGTGACTGCACCCACTCAGCAAGGCAAGCTACCTCCAAATTGGGAGGGGCTGTATTGGGTTGCGAAAGCTACTAGATCGGGGTTGTATCACTTAGAGAAAATAGGTGGTTCGGTCATACCACGCACTTGGCATTCCAAGAACCTCCAAAGATACTATGTGTAAGGCTTTTCTTTTAGTTAATAAAAAAAAATTTTCTTTCACACTTAGAGTCGTTTCTATTTGAGTAAGTAGATAGCCTTAGTCAATGATTAAGCCTTTCAACTTGAGAGGTAGTCTTTGACTTTGGCTAAAAAAGAAAAGGCTTACGGGTCTCTAAAAGAAAAGGCCTACGGGTCTCCAAAAGCAAAGGCCTATGGGTCTCGAAAAGAAAAGGCCTATGGGTCTCAACAAAAAGAAAAGAAGAAAAGGTCTACGCGTTTCGAAAAGAAAAGGCCTATAGGTCTCGAAAAGCAAAGGCCTATGGGTCTCGAAAAGAAAAGGCCTACGGGTTTCGAAAAGAAAAGGCCTATGTTTCTCGAAAAGCAAAGGTCTACGGGGCTCGCAGGGAAGAAACCTATGGGCTTAAAGGACAAGGCTTAGGGGTCTTGGACATCAATAATAGATAGCCTTAGTCAGAGACTAAGCCCATCGACTCAAGGGGTAGTCTTTGACTTTGGTTCGAGCATCAAAAGCCCTTTGATTCTGTCTCATAGTTGTAAGCAGAACACAACACTATCAGACAGGGGGGGTAGAAGTGTGGTTACTAAGTATCGGGCATGAAAAGTGCAAAGGAAAAAAAAAGTACATTGATAGTAGCAGTTACAAAAAAAAAGTATCTTTACAAAAAGAAGAAGAGCCCAAGGGGCTCACCAAAAAAAAAAAAAAAAAAGAGATAAAGATAAGAAAAAGAAAAAAAGTTCTATGGTCAGTCTTGACCTCTGGGAGATTCTGTAGGCAATGCGTCTATCAGAGGTGTCTCTGAAGATGTGGTACCTGGGGTTTCTTTTGAAGGGATGGTAGAGGGATCTTCAGAAGTCGTTCCTGGGGTTTCTTGTAGTGGAACAACAGATAAAGGAGCAATCTCTTAAGGAGAAGGTACTACCATCGCCAATTCAGTGTTGGAGACCGTTGGAGGAGGGAGAGTTGAAGGTTGATCAAGTTTATCTCGAATCACCTTGTTCATGAGGGGACTGTAGGAAAAGTCGAAGGATGGGAGATGAGCAGACAACTGCGGGTGGACCATGAGGAGGCTTCCCTGATTGCTCGATCCCTCTTTCTCCTGAAAAGACCCTCCATATCGTCAAATTCCATCAAGATTCTCAGGGTCTTCTCCTTATCCTGGGCCAAAGTGGTATGGGCCTGAATCAAATCTTAGGTTAAACGAGTTGTGGTCTCCTGAGCCTGGGCTAAGTCTTTGGCCAGATGGGTCATGGAAGACTGCAGGTCGACACCTTGATTCTTCATGGTGGCTATCTCCTCTTTAAGGGTATTCTCTTTGGTCAGGGTGTGGGTCAATTCAGCCTGCAACCTATCATTTTCCGTCGATAGGTTAGCCTTCTCCCTTATTAGTACGTCACGGGTCCCCTGGAGATCTTTAACTTCTTGCTCCAATTGATTGTTAAGAGCGGTGGTTGACCCAAGCTGGTCCGACATAACTTCATTGGATAGCGGCTTTTCCGCCAATTTTTTCTGAGTAGTCTCGAAGACTTTGGCACGGGTGGTGAAATGTTCATCGAGCCTCCTGTACTTGGTCTTTTCGTCAGCAAGCCACCTCCGATTCAGGTCTAAAAACATCCTGGCGGATCGCCATCTTATCTCGGCATCATTGGATTGATCCTCTGCCTCCTTAGCGCTGGCCTCTTCGTCATCCCTCTCCTGTTCAACAACCTCCAGTTAAGAGGACATGTTATCTCTCTCCTTGATCCAATTTTCCTCAGCCTCGGTCAGAGCCAAAATGGAAGTGTAAGCACCCCATTTTTGCCATCCCCAATTGAACAAAGTCTTACTAGAGTGTAGCGAGCGAAGTGGGAGAGATGAGATAAAGTTGAAAAGTATAGGGGAGGCGAGTGAAACTCTCTACAAAATGATAGTCGATTAGCCCCGGCTTCCTCTCTATTGTGTTTTGAGAATAACTGAGATGATCCCCAGTGTCCAGAAGCTTAAGTTAAACCATATGGCAAGTTGGTGAATCCCAATGCAAGTTTTGGATTTTTAGCTGCGACTTGGAGGCGATTTTCGATAGGCCCCACAGCAAGGTCATGGGCTGCAACCTACATGGACGCGTAGGTCTTGAAAATACCTTCGAAATGAGACCATAATCGCTTAATTCAGATGTCAAATGGAGAAGATATGACGATTTTAGTCTGGGAATAAGAATAAGGGTATTTTTTGAAAATTAATAATAATCATCCAAGGGCCTACATGCAAATTATCATAAGTTTATTTATTTAAACTTCATCTTCTCATATCTTGCTCATCCGACATCCAAATGAGGTGATTCTAGTGTCATTATTCTTCATTTTTTTGTGCTATACAAAGTAGACGTGGAAAATCTAGAACAGAGGTCTCTTAGGGACCCCATGCAGAGCTGCAAGCTGATATGCCTCTGTAAACTTCAATTCCTCATAAATTTATTATCCGACGTCCAAATCATGTGATTTAAGTCTCAATATCTTCCATTTTTGGTGCTCTACAAAGTGGTCGTGGAGAATTTGAGCCAGATGTCTCTGAGGCATCCCATGCAGAGTTGTTAGCTGAATTATCGTAATTTGGCCTATTTAAACTTCAGAAATTCATAAGTTGGCCATTTTACATCCAAATGAGGTGATTCATGTTTCAGTATTTCTCATTTTTAGTGTTTTACAAAGTGAATATAGAAAATTTGGGGTAGAAGCTGTCGGACGATTTCATGTAGAATGGTAGCGGAAATGGCCTATGAAATGATAAAGGGAGAAAACCCAGTTAATCCTTGTCAGTTCGGACCAGTCGACCTAAGTCAGTCTTAGCCCACCCCAATCAACCAAAGTCAATCCAGTCTAGTCAATCTCGATCGGTCCAGTCAGTTCACTCAAACCAGTTCAGACCATCCAATCCAATATGGTCCAGCTCAAGCCTACCAGACCAACTCAATGTAGCCGTGTATGCCTGTGCATCATACATTAATTATATAGTATATATATACTATATTCTTTATTTGCCATATATACATGGGCCTATAGAGGAAAAAATGGGCTGGCCGAATCTATGGAAAGAAAGAAAAAAAAGATTCGGAGAGGGGGAATAATATGGATAGAGAGAGATTGAGAAAACTGAGAAGAATTCGAGAAGAGAGAGAGTGAACTCGGGAAGGAGAGAAGAAGAAAGGAAAGAACTAAAAATAGAAAGAATGAAGAAAGCAGGCTGGCCAAATAAGAAAAAAAGAAAAGAAAGAAAAAGCTTGGTCGGTTGGCTCGAAATAGGAAAAAAATAATAGAAATAAAAAAGAGATCGGATTGAGAGATTGAGGTGGAGAAGGAATAATCGAGAGAGAGCTGGATTTGGGAGAGAGATGAGAAGAAAAATTTCAGAGAAGACAAGAGAGACTAAAAGGAAGACAGGGAGATTGAGAGAAAGTTACAAAGATGAAGATGAAGAAGAAGAAGAAGAAGAACCGGACAGAGAAGGAGACGAGAGGTAAGAATTATTTCCGCCATTACTGTACCTCATCCCAACCTTCACTAAAACCCATTGCCCAGCCAGATCTAACACCCAATAAACCTGCAATCCATCATCCCACCATTACTAACCTCTTGTAACACCTACGATCATCTGACCATCCAGCCATACTATCATTCCTTCTACCTTATCTTCCTTCATCACCCGATAAATTTTGCATCAATCCTATGCAAACGTGCTGCACAAATTCCCTTTAACCCGACACCTGTGACTCCAAAGTGATACCCAACAGTCATGAAACCCAACTCCCAACAGCCACCGGATCCCAATCTGGCTGATTCATCATCTCTACAGCGTGCAACACACATTACCACTCAGCTGTAATTCTCCTCATTCTCCACCTGATACCGCATGCATGTCTTCACCCCACCTGATTTTATCCCACCGTAACCTTATGCATCCTTTCTCCTGCTACCACTTGACCGACATCCCCACATGAAACCTGCCCAATATCCCTACTGCTCACCTACATCATGCACCTCCATCCCAACTACCCAAGCTACCCAAGACACTATGGTAACATGGTTTCATGATTTATAATTTTAAATAATGGTAACATGGTTTGGAGTTTGATTTTCTTTAGGTGATTAATTAAAACCATTGATTTAGATTTTTTATATGATTGGTCATTGAAATTATAGTCTGATTAGAATCAAACCCTTGATCTAGAATTTATGATGGTCTTGATCTGAAATTTTAATGAAATTAATCCTATCATATATGGAATTTTGATGAAATTGAAATTGATCATATGAAATTTTGATGAAATTGAAATTGATCCGATCATATATGGAATTCGGATGAAATTGAAATTGATCTGATTATGAAATTTGGATGAAATTAAAATTGATCTGATTATGGAATTTTGATGAAATATGAAATTGATCCAATCATATGTGGAATTTTGATCAAATTGAAATTGATCCGATCATATGTGGAATTTTGATCAAATTGAAATTGATCCGATCATATGTGGAATTTTGATCAAATTGAAATTGATCTGATTATGAAATTGTGATCAAATTGAAATTGATCTGATTATGGAATTGTGATCAAATTGAAATTGATCCGATTATGAAATTTTGATGAAATTGAAATTGATCCGATTATGAAATTTTGATGAAATTGATCGATCCCATATGTTTGAATTTTGATAAAATTGATTGATCCCATATGCTTGGAATTATGATAAATAAAATTGGACCATTGATCTTTAATTTGATGAGACTGGATTATGGCATTGATCTAGAATTTAATGTGAATAAAATATGACATTTGATTTACGATTTTAATGTGATGATTGTATTCAATGTGATTAAAAATATGACCATGTGATCTTGAATTTTTAAATGATTAAATCTTGGCCATTGATCTTGGAATTTGATGTGGTTAAAATCTAGTCATTTGATCTTGAGTTTTTGATATGATTAATTGTGAGCCATTGGATGATTGATTTTTATTTGGATCATGAGAGAAAGTTAATTGTGAGCCAATGGATGTTTAATTTTGATTTGGATCTTGTAATGAAATGAATTTAGCCATTGATCATGAGTGATATGAAATATAGACCATTAGGTCTTGATCATGAACATCTTAGTTGAATCTGAACCACTGGATCTTGATTATGAATGATTTAAAGGAATCCGAACGGTTAGATTATCATTATGAGCAATGTGAACCGTTCAATCTTGATTATGGGTGATTTAAATAAATTTGAACCATTGGATTGTCTTGATGACTGATGTAAATGAGTTTGAACGGTTAGATTATGATTTTGAGAGATTTGAACAATTGGATTGACATTAGGAGTGATCTGACCCATTGATTTCCTAATCTAATCATGATGAAGTGATTTAAAAGAATTTGAACCGTTGGATCTTGATCATAACTGATTTAGAAGAGATCTAACCGTTAGATTGAGTATCTGATTCTATAGATTATTGATTTGAAGAGATAAAAAGAGATCTAATCCATTGATCGAGGATCTGATATTGAGATATTGAGAGATTCATCTCCACCATAGATCTAGATAATTCAATTTGAGACATATTGAACATACTTTCATTGAGAATGATACATGAGATGACATGTCTATCCTTTTTATGCTCACATGCTTGTTGCTATATTTGAGATGCCATGCTTTATTGCTATACTTGAGATAATATATGTTATTACTTGCCATATTTGAATGATATTTATTGTCGACAATAACTTAATTTCTACAACATCCTAGTCAAACTGCCATATCTGTACACCTAGCAGACATATTAGGTGTGGAGATGTGCATGTAGGCACTCACATTCACGGGAAGGGTAAGAATGAAAATGATAAATTTTAATCAAAGAGAAATGAAGTCTAGCCCAACAAATGCCAAATTAAGGTTTTAGGTTAAGGGTAGCTTTAGGATGATCCCTACCCCCTTAGCTCATTTTCCTCTAGGATACAGAGAACTAAATAGGTGTGATGTGAATCGAACCATAGAACATTTAGGTTTCACACTTTGATATTGAAAGAAGAACATGAATGATTGAATCCGCATTCCGAACTACGCGGATCCTGATTCTTAGGGCAGCATCCTAAGATACGTAGGCAGTTTGGTGAGATTTTCAAACACGGTTCCTCACCATGATCTTGAAAGAATATACACATCAATGAATGAATCAGCTTTCGAACTACACAGATCCTGATTCTTAGGGCAGCACCCTAGGATACATAAGTAGTTTGGGAAGATTCTCAAATTCGGTTTCACACCCTGATCTTGAATGAATACGTTAATAATTGAATCCGCATTTCGAACTATGCAGATCCTGATTCGTAGGGTAGCACCCTAGGATACGTAGGTAGTTTGGGAAGATTCCTAAATTTGGTTCTACATCCTGATCATCAAAAACACTTCAATAAATTGAATCTGCATTTTGAACTACGCAGATCCTGATTTTTAGGGCAGCACCCTAGGATACATAGGTAGTTTGGGAAGATTTTCAAATACGGTTCCACACTTTGATCTTGAAGGCACACATTAATGAATTGAATCTTTTGAAATACTCAGACCCGTCCAAAGGGATAGATTCCCGAAGGCATACTCAGACCTGTCTAAAGGGATAGATTCTCGAAGACATACTCAGACCTGTCAAGAGGGATAGATTCCCGAAAGCATACTCAGATCCTGTTAAGAGGGATAAAATCCCGAAGACATGCTCAGACCTGTCAAGAGGGATTGATTTCCAAAGACATTCTCATACCTGTCCAGAGGGATAGATTCTTGAAGGCATACTCAGACCTGTCCAGAGGTATAGATTCTCGAAGGCATACTCAGAACCTGTCAAGAGGGATAGATTTCCGAAGACATACTCAGACCTGTCAAGAGGGATAGATTTTCGAAGACATTCTAAGACCCGTCGAGAGGGATAGATTCTCGAAGGCAAACTCAGACCTTGTCAAGAGGGATAGATTCCCTAAGACATACTCAGACCTTGTCAAGAGGGAAAGATTCCCTAGGACATACTCAGACCCGTCCAGAGGGATAGATTTCCAAAGACACACTCAGTTCTTGTCTAGAGGGATAGATTCCCAAAGGTATGATCACACTCTTAGTCTTCTTTAGGTTATCCATATCTATCATCAATTTATCTATATCTACAACCCATCACAACGAACTATGTTGAACTTGATTTTCAGAACCTCTGAAATACATAGGTAACTTGGAGGAGCTTTCCAATTACGATACCACATCTTAGTAACCTTAGGTCATCCATATCCATGTCCATATCCATATCCATATCCATATTTGTATCCATATTCACTTCGATTCACATAGGCTATCTCTAGATTCAATCTCAATCATCATCAAGCATAAACTTCAACTTGAACAATTGAATCTAAGAAAGCTTGAGCATAAACCACATCCATAAACTTTAATCACATTCCGTTTGAACTACGTTATAGACTTGATTTTCAGGATTGAAATACGTAGACAATTTGAGATGTCTTGGACATTTCAAATTCAGTCCATCACCTAACTATCTTTGGTTTGGTTCACTGTATATTACTTTTCTTGTTTATTTATCTTTGAGAACATGTTTGGCTAAACCCTAGGTTAGAAGAACTTAACAACTTGGCATAGGATCCCCCATGAGCCCTAGTCATCATCCATTGACCATGAACAGTTAGAACCATAGAGTCTAAGGAAAATAAAATCACATAAGAGGTCGACTTTTGGATTGGACAGCTTTGGTGCCTAACACCTTCAAAAACTGTACCTTAAATGCTTTCTTATTCTCTGATAGATCAAAGCCAATATATTGGGTCCAATGAGTCAATAAAAGTCTTTCTTATGATGAGACAACATTTTATAGGTCCTAGACCTTAATCTATATGAGGACTCCAAATCATTTTTCCGTCCATTAGAGATGGGTGAAAGAGACGTATTTGCCCTCAAAGGTAGCATCTCGGTAGCAAATGGCCTGGTCGCGCTTTGCCTAGGTGATCGAAATAAGCTCATTACTCTGTTGTGCAAGGCCTGCACATCCTTAAGCTTGTAGATGGACCCCATTAACATCTTACGATAGTAGTTCATTCTGCACATCAACTGCAAAACATACCAAAGAAAGTATCAGATACGTATGAGTTAAAAAAAAAAGAAGAGAAGAAGCAAGATAAAAGAAAACATAGCAAGAACAAAAGAATGACTCACCTGGTACAAGGCCGCGCATTGGCTCTGATCTATGGTCTCAAGCTTGGCTTGCCTAAAGGTGTCTGCATTTGAGGATAGACATGGTGAACTATCTCCTAAGCCATAGATTGGTTAAATATACCATACCATTGTCTATGACAAGGATCTTCC
Source organism: Protea cynaroides (assembly GCA_028583415.1). Taxonomy (NCBI): domain Eukaryota; kingdom Viridiplantae; phylum Streptophyta; class Magnoliopsida; order Proteales; family Proteaceae; genus Protea; species Protea cynaroides. The sequence continues at coordinate 95,264,902 of CM053276.1, read as the reverse complement.
ATTGGGGAGTAAACAATGCCGGCGCCATTGTGGAGCTAGAGCCGGCATGTGTAGAGGTTGAACCTTGGGCCGAGGCCGCTGTAGAGCTTGAACTGGCAAGAATAGGGGTTGAACTTGGGGTCGAAGCAGGGCCAGGAGTAAAGACAGGAGTCATCAGGGCTGGACCCTTTCCTTTGGAAGCAGCATCTACAGGCAGGGCAGAGGGGAAAGATTGCATTGGTATGGACAGAGTGGATATCTGTGGAAAGGTGGAGGGGACTACTGGAGGCAAGCCCCCTGAAATTGGTTAGAAGGTGGTTACCATTGTCAAATCCATAGGGATCGATGGTGATGCTGTGATTGTTGAGCTGAATTGCTATGCTGGGATTGTTGGACCAAAATGTTGTGATGTTGCTGTTGCTGATGTGCTTGCTGTAGTGATTGTTGTGCCAAGGAGAGGAGAAGAACTTAGAGGGGCTGTGCTAGGCATAGAACTCATATCTACCATCCTGGGAGGGCCAAGGGAAACCTCTGAGATGATGGTCATAATGGAAATAAGAGAAGCACTGCTAGGAAGACTGGCAGGAGCGAAGCAGGCTGTCATGTTTGGCGGCGATATGGACTATAGTGGCCGAGGTCCTGCTGGGATCCTCTGAAGGATATCTTGGGGAGTGTCTTTAGGGTAGATTATCTTGGGGGCCTCAGGAGTAATCTTTCTCCTCTTTAACTAGCGCAAAGTCTTTGAGACTGTGACCTGGTCGACCTGGTCGTCATCGTCGTCTTCTGTAAAAAAATGAGAAATGTGAAATACTCAGAAATGTATTCTAGAAATCAAAACAGAAGAATGGAACTAAAAAAGATAGTAAGATAGTGCAGAACATACCATCCTCAGCAATGTCGATGATCGGAGGGGCAACAGGCTCCTTCGGGGGGGCTGCAGGGTCGAACGCTTGGGAAGAGGATGGCTCACCCACTGGCTCGGATTCAATAGAAAGATCAACCTTGGTTGTAGGTCGAAAGATGGGACCACATCCTTTGAAGGTGGTGAAGGGATCTCTGCAGGAAGGACATGACTTGTATCAGCGGCCCTCTCAAGAGCTTTTAGCTTTTAGGCCACGTTAGCTATTATCTCTTCCCTTTCTCTCTTTTGGTGGTGGAACAGGTCTGCCCCCATCAGATCCTCCCATATGCTATCATCAAGACCCTCTACTGTGCCAAGAACAAACCATTCAATATTAGGGGTCGAATGAAATCACAAAGTGAAGAATGCTCAATGACAAGTTAGTATTATCAGGGGTCGAAAATGAACTTACTCAGCCCGTATAGGAACAAGAACTTGTTGTTGCTCAGGTCCTTGCACTTGACTGCTCTCTTTCTTTCTTTTACTCTCTGAAGGGTCTCCATCTCACACGATGTTAAGACAGGGGCGACCCCTACCGCTGAGGATTGATGAACTACCATCAGTTACCAATGGGGAAGGCAGACATGCCCATTAGATTATGCCCTCATTTCACTATGGTTTCGAAGAATTTCTCTTTCCAATGGGGGACCGAAGAAGGAGTAGACTCGATCATTGGGGGAACCTCTTTTAAATTTTGGCGAAAGAAATAATATGTCCTACTTGGCTCGGTCTTATGGGTCAGAGAGTTAGTACAAGTGAAAACTCCAATGGCGAATAAATATTGGAAGAACCTCAGGGTGGGAGGCTCTCGACAACCTAGAAAGAAGATGATAAAGGAATGGATGTGAGCCAAGGAATTGAACGAAAGCTGAGTAGGGGCCAAACCGTAATAGCCCAAGATCTTGAATAAGAGTGGATGACAAGGAAAACGAAAATCCGACAAGAACATGTTATAATTTACCACCATCCTATGAGAATAGGGGTAGCAAGCTAGATCTCCTTGGTCCGGAGTTATCAACTCAACAGAGTCCGAGATAAGAAAAGAAACCCTAAGATCCTGAATTTTGGCCTCGGTTATTAGGGGTTTCAAGGAAGAAGCCCCGCAGCGGGGACTAGCCGCACCAGAAGCATCAAGGGGAGGACTCTCAGGGTTACCGCTCGAGCTACCTTTACCTTGGGTAGATCGCTGAAGATGCGATCAACGCAGAGTGGGTTCAGAAGCACGACTAACAACGGATTTCTTGCGAGCCACGACTGATTAGGTTTAAAATGACAAGAATCTGAAAAAAGAAAGCTCGGGGCTTACTCTAAAAGCAAGAAGGTCATCGAAAATTCTTCGTGAAGGAGAAGAAGCGCCCTGTACAAGAACTAATACCCCGAATGGAAAGTCTAAGGTGAAGCAAAGGCAAAGAAAGCACTGTAGATGATCAAGCGTAAAGAAGAAGATGAGTGAAGTAGGTGGGATTTTTATAAGTTTGCAGAGAGATGGGTCCCATCTGACAGTCATGATGGTTTCGAGCGGTGTGACTATCAATCAGGCTGCTGATACGACACTTGGGTAGGGAAACGATGCATGGACGGTCCCTATGGATGGAAAACGATTGGATTAGCACAATAGTTCGAACCTTCAATCATGGACAACTCCTACCTTACGAAACGTTACACAGAGAACGTAGGCATTCAAGTCTCAAATAAGTAGGAGAGAAGGTGGCTCCTGATTGTCGTAACGTCAGGGAATCTACGGAGATATCTACATATTTAGGAGAAGAAATATTTTCCCCCATGATTGTGTCTCCTTTAGTCAGAACGACGCTGAGGAGGCAAAGGGGTTCTGTTGGGGTAAAATAGTAACAGATTTAAATCAGACCATGGATGAGGCATCTGTAACAGGTCTCGAAGAGTAGAACACGTGGCACACATCCAAGGTATGAAGCATGAGGGTAAGGAAGAGTCTTTTCTGAAGGTGTTCGGGAGAGAAATCATGTTCGACCCCCTTTTGGGCAATTGGACCATGATTTGATAGATTGATGGAGGTAGCTGGACATTAAATGGTCTGTCATTAATGCTCATAAATATTGACAACCACCATAAATGCCAAGTAGACGGATTTGACTGGCCAGGTCACCATATCATGGACAGAATAAGCAAAAAGTAAGGTTTATGCTTGATAAAAGAGAAAGGACAACTACTATTGTCCGAAGACATGGAGGATGTGGACGAAAGGGGGGTCGAAGAAGGTCGATCGGGGTCATAAAAGACTGAAAAGATATCTAAGCGCCACCCTAGGGGGTCATAATCCCCTAGACCTATTGTTCTCTAGATGACAGATGATGGAGATGGTGGTAGGTGGGGAGGAGCATGTTCAAGAAGCTCCCCTTTGAGCCTATAAGTAGCGAAAGAGTATCGATTGCAAATGATCCAGAACTTCTTACCCAAAAGAGAGCATCCATATTCAGGTATAGCTCTGGCCAAGTTCCTTTGAGACAGTAGTTGTGCAATCCCTTGCATAATTCTCATTTCACCAAAAAAGGAGTAGGTTACTGAAGCTCCCATATCTCAGGGAACCCCATCTCGAGGGAGTTCTAGTGTTCTTCACTAAGAACTCCATTCTGTTTGTCATTAGAATCCACTAACTTTGGCATCGGAGTGGCCCCGGGGTATACCCTTCCCACTTTACTGTTGTGTTTGTGTTTCATATACGTGGCTCGATTTGGGAGATTGAACCGAATCCATCGACAACATCAGCCATTGGTTCTTCTCATGAGGCCCAGTTGTTTGAGTGCACATAACTGGGAAGGCCTTAAGGGACTATTTTGTCTTGGAGGTTGTTCTACAAGAACCCTTTACACCATAAGGGTGAATATAATCTTAAGGATAGTGACCTTTGGCACGACTCAACCCATCTCTTTACAAATATATTTTTCCAAACTGTAAGTGGTCAAACCTATTTTGTGTTTTCATCATATGTTATGTTTATGTGTAATCGAATTTCATATGCATAGACTATTAAAGAGTGTTAGTCTTAAAGAATATTTATTGTTGTTTTGTACTATAGTTCTTAAGATTGTAATGTGTTTGAAACTTTGATTCATTGATGGCTACTGCTGAGAATGGTGTGACTACCAATGTTCTTGCAATGGGAAACTCTGACAGGTAACTGAGTTTCACAAAATAAAATCATTCAGTGGCTCAAACTTCATGGAAGCAAATGATGCATTTTGCTTTGGCTCGACTAGTAGCTATGTTTGCATTAACCGAACCTATGCTGGAATCCTGATTAATCGATGGTTCATTCAGGTCAGAATGCTAGTAATCTCTGACTGACTAAAGGACTTACATCATAAACAATTTCTGTTGGGGTAAAAAACCTATGGACTTCTCAAATATCATATATTTCTTTTATTTTTAGGGAAATTAAAGGAATTTATTTATTTTTATTAATCATAAGTTTTGTTGAAAATATCTTGCATAGAAAGGAAATGTTCATCCCTATGTTTTGAATGGATTTTCTCCTCAAGCTTTTGTTTTAGTGTAAAATAGCTAATAACAACTTTTTACCTTAACATCCAAGTTGCCCAATGTTTTGTTTTTAAACTTGTGAAATTTTCATTCTAAAAATATTTTTAAAGAGATCACATATTTTCTAAATTTTTCTTAGGTAAAATTTGCATACAATTTTGATGAAAAAAAATCTTCCCCCTGTTAAATATTCAATATCTTGAGGGCATTCTTTGTAGCCTTGGATAGATCACATGGCCTATATTTTTGTGGGATCCATGTGTATATATTATTCTCAAAATCATATGATAAGGGTTGCATAATTCAAATTTAGTTATAATATTATTTTAAGTAATATTTTAAAATAATTTTACTATGTAAATAAATGGCAAGCAAGCGTTTGAAAACATACAATGAAATTTACACCGTTTTTTTTACCTCCCACAAATAAACGTTAGAAAAAATTTTCATTTGTCTTAAATAGAAACAAATGGAGCGTTACAAAAATTGTGAAATTTTTATGTGGCCAAACAAAAATTGTGAAATTTTCTAAGGGATTTCCAGGAGATTTATGTTATAAAAATATTGAAAATTTTCTAGCAAATAAAAATATACACTGAACGATAGGGGAGGGTTTTTTGGGGAGCATATTTTTAAAAAAGGTTTTTGTGGGTGATTGAATAAAAGGGAAGACTATTTTTAGGGGAGCATATTTTTAAAAATTTATTATATGCATCTTCCAATTTGATAGTGCCTCTAAAAAAAAATCTAAGATAGGTATGCCTACCAATGGTAAGTGGGCATCAATTTTTTGGTAAACTGACTGTTTTTAGCTTTGCTTATCTCAAGTCGGGCCAATGATGGTAAATTGACTGTTTTTAGCTTTACTTATCTCATGTTGGGCCAATGACAATATATATATATATATATATATATATATATATATATATATATATATATATATATATATATATATATATATATATATAATTTTGGTAAAAGATGCAGATATATTTGGTGCAATTAAATCTTTATTGTCAAGTTTCTGGTCAGAAGGTTAACTTAAAGAAATCGTCTATCACCTTTAGTCCTAATACACCTATGTGGTTTAGAAGGTGGTTTTCTAGAGTGCTCAAAATTTCTTATTGCTTCAGTCCTTCTAAATACCTTGATTTGCCTACTGATTTTGGACTTCCAAAGAAGGTCTTGTTTGTTGATCATTTAGAGAAAATTATGTCTAAGCTTCAACCTTGCAAAGCTACTCTGCTCTCTAAAGCTAGAAAGGAGACCCTTTTAAAGTCAGTTGCCTTGTCTATGTCGAAGGGCTAAGATTAAAATGTCTTCATCCATCGGTCAATAAATGTTAACATATAAGATTCCATTATATCCACTCACATGCACATCATTTTCTCTTATTTTATTATGTTTTTTCTTTTCTTTTATTGCCTTCCAAACATATCCCTTAGGGTAAGAGCAAATTAAGGCTTACCTCAGCCGACTCAAGTAAGGCTGGATTCCTCTCACCAACCTCAACGGTACGGCCCACACCATATACCATGGTTCAATAGCCCAATTAGATCGGCTGATTTTGGCCAATACAGATCAAGATCAATCAGGACTGACTGGTTAAACTAGATCTGGCCCAATACAGCTCGGGATTGCTGGTGGTCAATCTTATTCCTAAGTCTACGCACTTGTACCTTACCATATGTTAAGGGTGAGGGAATTTGAATGCGTAGATAAGATATTAACAGTGGCAAACCTTTGGACTCATTATATTGAGCATTTTTTATGAGAGAGAAACAATTGCTGAATTTTTGCTTCTGTTTGACTACTCCTTTGCTATGATGATGGACTTGAGAGGATCCACATTTGCTATATCACCAGTGTAACAAAATCACACAATCTTAAACATAAAACCAGAAAAGCAAAGAATGAAGAAGAGAGAAGAAGTAATTAGAAGAAGAAGAAGAAGAAGAAGAAGAGAAGAGGAAAGCAGATTACGAAAACCAGCGATGAGCTAGAACCGAAATCAATACCTCTCTCTTACAAATTGCACTATTATTTATAAGTGAAAAATACCCAATTACATAGAGAAAAGTCTCCATAAACAAGAGGAGACAAAATAAGAAAGAAATAAACACTTTAATAGAAACTAAATAAGAGAAATAAAAGAAAATTAAATAAGAGAACTAAAAAAGAAAGAATATATTAGAGCCAGTGACACTTTTTAATATGGGCCCCATGGGCCATTTAATGTCCAATGTTAACATCCTCCCTCAAGCTTGGAGTATACAGACCACCCAATCCAATCTTGTGATAGTTTAATAGATACCTTGGTCCAAACAACGGCTTTGTAAGAATATCAACAAGTTGATTTGATGAAGATACGAAGGGAGTATCAACTATCTTCTTCATAACAGCATCTCGAACAAAGTGACAATCAACCTCTATGTGTTTGGTACACTCATAGAAGATTGAATTACTTGCAATATAAATAACAGATTGATTATCACACATCAAGGACATAGGTCTAGAGACAGAAAATCCAAGTTCTTGTAGAAGAGTCTTCAACCATAACAATTCAGCAGTAGTATGTGTCATAGCATGATATTCAGTTTCAACACTGGACTTGGATGTAGTAGTTTGCTTCTTACTCTTCCAAGTGATCAAATTACCTCCAACAAAAGTACAATATCCAGTGGTGGAACGTCTATCACCATCAGTTCCTACCTAATCAGAATCAGAATAACCAACAATGTCAAGATGCCGATGCTGATGATAAATGAGATCAATTCCACGAGATTTCTTGAGATACCGTAATATGTGATAGGCTACTTCCCAATGAGCAACTTTAAGGGGCTGTTTGTTAAAACTTCAATTCTAGGATTCTTACTTCTGGTTCAAATTTCTACTCCAACTTCAAAAGGATTCAAGAGTATGAGGGAGTAGAAACATGTTTGTTAACCTAATTTAGTCATGGACTCCAGAGTAGTGGTAGGGGGTGGCGGATGGTGGCACTAGTGGTGAGTGGTGATGGTTGGTGACGGTGGTGGTGGGTGGGAGGTGGTGGTGAAGGGTGGCGGTGGGTGGGTGGTGGTGGTGGAGGGTGGTGGCAGTGGTGGTGGGTGGTAGTGGATGGTGGTGGCGGTGGTGGTGGCGATGGTAGGTGGCGGTGGGTGGTAGTGGATGGTGGTGGCGGTGGTGGGTGGTGGCTGGTGGTGGTGGTGATAGTAGGTGGCGGTGGGTGGTGATTGAGGATGGTGGTAGTGGCGGTGGCGGTGGCGGTGGCGGTGGGTGGTAGTGGATGGTGGTAGCAGTGGTTGGTGGTGGTGGCAACGAGGGGTGGTGGTGGGTGGTAGTGGATGGTGGTGGCAGTGGTTGGTGGTGGTGGCGACGAGGGGTGGTGGTGGTGGCGGTGGTAGGTGGTGGTGGCAGTGGTTGGTGGCTGGTGGTGGTGGCGATGGTAGGTGGCGGTGGGTGGTGGTGGCGGTGGTTGGTGGTGGTGGCGATGGTAGGTGGTGGTGGGTGGTGATTGAGGATGGTGGTGGTAGTGGTGGTGGTGGGTAGTGGTGGCGGTAGGTGGTGGTGGTGGTGGTGGTGGTGGCGGCAGTAGGTGGTGGAGGGTGGTGGCGGTGGTGGGTGGTGGCTGGTGGGTTGTGGTGTTGGTGGTGGTAGTTGGTGGTAGTAGTGGTGTGGGGTATTTTTTACTCCAAAATTATGTTTTGAAGTCGAAAAGCATCTATTTGATGCTCCAAAAAATTAGATTCTAGAGCTCATTTGGAGCCGGTTCACTCATGGATTCTCCAGAAGTCCGAACCGGATTACCAAACAGGCTTCTACTCCATTTATGCTCCAGAAGTCAGAATCCAACTTCTGGAGTGTTACCAAACACCCCCTAAGAGTATGCATAAACCAAGTAACAACTCCAACAACAAAGGAAATATCAGGCCAAGTTACAGTTAGATAAATCAACTTTCTAACCAAGCGTCTGTATTGATGAATATCAGAATAGTCAGGACTATCACAAGTTTCAAGCTTCTGATGTGGATCCATTGGTGTATCAACTAGTTTGGCTTTAAGAACTCCTGATTTAGAAAGTAAATTAAGCACATACTTTCTTTGAGACAAGCTAATGCTCTTACTACTATGAACCACTTCAATCCCCAAAAAGTAATGAAGAAGACCTAAGTCTTTCATTTGAAAGTGAGTGTTCAAATAAGATTTGATTTCAGCAATGTCTGTCTTATCATTCCCCCATAATACTAATATCACCAACATAAACAGCAATAATAGTGACATAGGAGCAATGACGTTGTACAAAAATAGAATGATCAGAGTAACACGTAACAAAGCCAAAATCTGTAATAACAGTGTTGAACTTATCAAACCATGCACGAGAAGATTGTTTTAATCCATAAATTGTCTTAAGCATCTTGTATACCTTAGTTGAGTTCCATCCTTGAGCAACATACCCTAGAGGTTGGTCCATGTATACTTCCTTGTGTAGGTCATCATACAAGAAGGCAACTTCACATCCATCTAATAAAGAAGCCAATCAAGGTTCACAGCTAAGGAGATAATAACACGAACAAAATTAAGATGAGAAATAGGAGAGAACGTCTCAAAATAATCCACCCCATATGTCTAAGTGTATCCTTTGGCAACCAGGCAAGCCTTCAGTTTATTAACAGTACCATCAAAATTATACTTTACTGTATAAACCCATCTGCAACGAACCACTGAATGACTTGCAAGAGGATCTACAAGAGTCCATGTTTGGCATCCCAATAAGGCATCCATCTCAGCATCCATAGCTACTTTCCACCCTGGATGGGACAAGGCTTGGGAAATAGTGGTAGGAACAATAGTAGTAGATAATGAGTGAACCAAATTTTGGTGACAACGAGGGAGATGGGCTGTGGAAACAAAATGCTCAATAGAAAAAGTACCTTTACGAGTATGAGTACCTTTACGAAGAGCAATAGAAAGATCAAGAGAGACCTAAGGATCAGCAGAAGTAGTAGTCATCGGTGGAGCATCTGGTGTAGTACTTATTAGAGGCACTTTAAAATGCCGTTAATATACCTGTAGGGGAGGTGGTGGGTCATCAGATGGAGAAGATGCATCAGAAGGTGTAGAATCATCAGATGGAACCAAAGGAACCGACGGTTCAGATGGAGGTGAAAGATGTGGCACCATGACTTGATAGTATGGCTTGTCTTCGAAAAATGTAACATCAGGATTGACATAATGACTTTTAGTAGTAAGATCAAAACACCGATACCCCTTCTGAGTACAGGAATAACCAAGAAAGATATATTTTAGAGAACAAGGTGAGAGTTTTCCCAACTTAGGATGCATAATATGAACAAAACATGTACTACCAAAAGCTCTAGGATGAACAGGAAACAAAGGAGTGTCAGGATAAAGAAGACGAAATGGAATTTTATCATGTAAAACAGAGGATGACATACGATTAATGAGAAAACAGGCTATCAAAGCAACATCACACCAATAAAACTAAGGGATATTCATATGAAACAGTAGCAACCTGGCAATATCCAGAAGATGCCTATTTTTACATTCAGTAACCCAATTCTGTTGAGAGGTATAGGTACAACTGGTATGATGGATTATACCATTAGCAAAACAGAAGTCAAAAACAACATTTTGAACATATTCAAGAGCATTATCTATTCGTAACACTTTAATTGGAACACCAAATTGAGTAAGAATTTCCATATGAAACCTTTTGAAAATAGAAAGGAACTCAGAACTGTCTTTTATTAAATAAAGCCAGGTCATCCTAGAAATATCATCCACGAAGGTTACAAAATATGATAAACCTGACCTATTGGGTACACGACAAGGACCCCAAATATCAGAGTGCACTAAAGAAAAGGAGTAGAATTCTTCAAACTAAAACTAAAAGGAAAAGATGAACGATGATGTTTTCTTAACTCACAAGCCTCACATTGTAGAGAAGTGAGAGACTTGCAACCAGGAATAAGAATCTTCATCTTAGACAAAGACAAATGACTAAACCGTTGATGCCATTGAAGGGGGGTTAGTAGTAGTGGTAGTTGCAACAATAGGTAAACTTTCAGTGGGCTCCAAGTAGTACAGACCAGCATGTTCACATCCTCCACCAATCATCTCCTTGGTCTTGAGATCCTAAAAGGTACAATAGGAGGGATAAAAGGTAGCAATACAATTGAGAGATTTAGTTAGTTGACTAATAGACAAAAGATTAAGAGAAAAATTAGGTACATGTAGGACAGAGGATAAGGATATAGATTGAGTAGGAGAGACATTACCATGCTGAGAGGCATTAGTAGAAGATCCATCAGTAAGGTAAATGGTAATAGGTTTATTTGTGTTATGAAGGGATGAAAAAATAGACGACTCACCCGTTATGTGATAGGTAACACCTGAATTAATGATTCAATGATGAAGGGATGCATATGAAAGAAGGGCAGTTGTACCTGTACGAGCCAAATTAGTAGTAGAAGAAGGTCCTATAGTCTCAAGGGTCTGAACCCTACGAAGAAGGGCTTCATACTGATCAAAAGATGAAGCATGTGTAGATAATGGAACCAATGCCGTTGGAAATGCATTGTCAGTGGTAACAATATTCACCAAATTATCTACTCATTCAAGGCGATCAAATTTATCCCAACAGGTATCAGCAGTGTGGTTGGGTTTGTTGCAATGAGTACAAAAGTAGGTAGATTTATCAACTTGAGAATGACCAAAACCACGACCATAACCACCAGCACGGTTAGAGCCACGACCCTTAGAGGAGGTACCTCGACCACGGCCAGTAAACAAAGCAGTTGCATCTTTTTAGGAAGTGTTAGTCTGGGGAACCAAACGTTGGAGATGAAAGAACATTTCACTTAGGGTAGGTATGGAAGCACCAACAAGAAGCTAACTCTTTACAGCTAGATACTCAGGAGAAAGGCCATCAAGAAACTTGGCCACATAAAACTCAGATTGTTGGGTCTTCAGTTTATTAATATCAATAAAAAGAGGCTACATAGCCTGGATCTCTTCAATAAGGCCTTTGAAGCCTCCATAGTAATCAGTCAGGGATTTGTCACCAATGGAATAAGTAAGCATCCTCTCATAGAGGTCATAAATCCTAGAAACATTCTTATTTTGACCATAGGTCTCTTTTAAATCAGTCCAGATGGCCTTGGTGGTATCATGAAACATCACAGTAGGCAAGATAGAAGGCTCAACACTATTCCATAACCAAGCTTGAACCATAGAATTATCACGAAGCCATGTATTATATGTCTTCACAGATTCTAGATCCTTAGGATCATGGTCAGGTGCTCAAGCAACAAGGATAGTTTCTCTTTGGAGAGAATGTAGGCTTTAATAGCCTAAGCCCATAGAAGATAATTCGACACCCCTTTTAATTTCACAGAGATGATCTGAACTTCTGAAGGCTTGTAATCAATCATCATAACTAGTAAATAACACAACCAAGCAATGCAAATTAATTATTCTACTTTCACCTGGTTCAGCCAATCGGTTAGACAAGGAAATAAGGCTAAAAAAGAAGCAAATGAAGATGGAGGTAGTGTAGTTACACAATATATATATCTATCTTTGCACAAATAAATAACTTCTTGGTTCAGCCAAGCGAGTGGCCAAAGGAATGATGACTCAAGAGGGATGGCAGTAGGATGATAGGTAAATTTTTTTTTTAATTAATGCTTATCACATAGACAGTAAGAAGATGATCAAGATAGTATCAATCACACATGAACAACATAGTAGTAGGTACAACAGATCTTGATTATCTAGAGCACCAAGAAAAATCAGTACATAGGTCAAGCAAAAATATCAAAGGTCTATCAAACTGAGTATTGATGATAGCCAAGATCTCATGCTCTGATACCATGTAACAAAATCACACAATCTCAAACACAAAATCAGAAAAGCAAAGAATGAAGAAGAGAGAAGAAGTAATTAGAAGAAGAAGAGGAGAGCAGATCACGAAAACCAGCAATGAGCTGGAACCGAGATCAATACCTCTCTCTCACAAATTGCCCTATTATTTCTAAGAGAAAAATATCCAATTACATAGAGAAAGTCTCCATAAACAAGAAGAGACAAAATAAGAAAGAAATAAATATTTTTATAAGAACTAAATAAGAGAAATAAAAGGAAATTAAATAAGAGAACTAAAAAAGAAAGAAAATATTAAAGCCAGTGACACTTTTTAATATAGGCCCCATGGGCCATTTGATGTCCAACATTAACAATTAGTAATTGTGGAAAGTGGTAATATAGATAACCCAAACTGGTTTCCCAATACTCTCCCTTTTGCTATATCTTCAATACTTTCATCTCCCTTAAACTTTCTCGTGTTTTGAACACAGAGAGCAGTCACACGTGTGTCACTTGAAATGCCACCCACTTTTGTGTGTAGAGTTGGATTGCATAATAGAGTATCCCCAATATTATTACATCATTCATAGTCTATTCAATAACCATACAAAAATTATAAGTATTGTGAATAATTAAGATTCAATTTTCTACCCAAAACAGTGATAAAGAAAAGAAAATGAGATAGGGAGCTTAGCTAGGCCGGGTTCAACGTGACCATGATTTTAGGTATCTGGATTGGATCAACTGTAATGATATTGATAGTGGCTGATATAGATATAAGGCTACATATCACTCTATCGTTGGTTCCATATCGATTTTTAGAGTGATGGATGCCCCTTCTGCACACTTTCACATGCACACTGGGACTAGCCGGCTCATGAATTTATGTAACCCCTGTAGCTACTTGATAGTGAGTGGCATTTATGCCACTAGTTTACATTCCCACCAAACCCCACCATCCTTGTATGGGCTTCTTCACTGCTATTTATTAGTGCTCATGTTTATGGACTGGAGCCTAGTTCTGTAGGGATGGAAGAAACCAGTACATATATCCTGCTAGTTTCCAATATATATGACAACAACATGTAATCACTTTCAAGGACCCTACTTCCTTAATTTTTTGGTAGAATGTAAAACTATTCATTAAGATAACGGGGATTATACAAAGAAGCATATGGTTCAACAAACCATGGAATGGATAAAGGCCACTTAACCTCCCCTGTTAAGGTTAGAGTCCTCCTAGCAAGGGAATGGGCTATAGAGTTAACCCCCTTGGAATATGAGAAAAAGAAACTGAAATACCATCAGACATCAACATTCTATTCTAACATCCCTTACAATATCAAGAGCATAGATGTCACCCAGAGTTACAGCCCCTGTTAACATGCAAAAAACCTCCACGTTATCAGATTCAACTTCGATGTTAGAATAACCCAGCTGGAGCACACGAAATAGCCCTTCCCTAATTGCATAAGCTTCACCGGCAGCAATAGAGGGAAAACAATGACGCTGTAAAATAGCAATCAACGGCATTCCAGTAGAATCTTGACAAATAAAGCCAATACCTCCTTGTTGTAAATTGTTTAATGCTGCATCAGTTTTAATCTTCACTGCACCCATTGAAGGAGCAATCCAAGTTGTAGGTGGAATCAAAGCACTTAACTCATTTAATGATGAAGGCTGCTGGGATGAGTTAAACTCAATAGCATTAAAGTATTCATGCCAAGCTCTATCAGCATATCTTATAACATTCAAAGGAAAACTATTAACACTGTCAAAATAAAAGTCATTTTGTGTTTTCCAAAGATACCAACACATAAAAGCAACAAAAGACATAACCTTCCGCTGGAAAGCTATGAGGAATAGACATTAGTAGCTAGTTTATCAATCCATTGATGAAATTTAAAAGAATCAGTAGGAGGAATGACAAACGTAAAAATAGATCCAAGCCATTCTGCCCTAGCAAACTGGCAGTACATCAAAACATGCTCCATTGATTCAATAGCTAATCCACAACACTTACACATCCCATCAACAGCCATTTGCCTATTTACAAGAGCTTTAGAGACCCCCACACCACTTGCACAAGAGCAGCATAAAAACTCTCTAATCTGATGAACTTGATATGATATTGAGAGGGGGGGGGGGGTGAATTAGTGTCTTAAAATTCTCCTTAATTATTTCACTGCTGCTCAGAGTTGATGGAGATATATTCTTTTACACACACAAGCGTATGCAAATCTACCTCGCTACCACTCAGTGGCTAGGTTCACCAGATTTGCACACCCACCCTGCTAGCCATTCTATACACTCCAAAATATATCAGAAAGATAAAACAATCAACACAAGGATATTACGTGGTTCACCAACACAGTGTGTGATGGCTAGTCCACGGAGTAATGCCAACGGGCTCCGTATTTACTCAACACTCAGCTTTTAGTCTCTAACAAGACAAGGATACTAACCCTAGGTTTTTCCAGCATAGAACTGAGAGGGCGCAACAATGCCAAGATTCAGGCTACAACATCCAGTGTTCAGCACCCACTGCGCACACCACGCTTAACTCGCACCCACGAGAAGCAAATAATAATTTTTTAGGCTTATAATTATGCCTTACAATTTTTCCCTCACTAGCTAGGTATTCAATAATTTTCACCTACACTAGCATACAATATATTGAAAGCAACAAATAGATAGGGAATTGAAAAACCTCACAACTGCTTTCGAATGGCCAACAATATCTCTGAAGCTTCACACTGCTCTTAGGTACTCTTCAACATCCTTCAATGATGATAGAGATCGATTCACAGAGCACACCTTATCCACAGGCTTCCAATCTCTTCCACATAACCCATAATTACCATGAATATAAAAATAAAAGCTCTACTAACCTCTCAATGGGATTTAATACTCCATTGATGCATAAAGAAGAGGTAGTTGGAGATTGATCACTCTCACAGGGCACGAAACCTTAGAAATCCTTCTGTTTGCCTTTAAAATACTCTTTTTAATTTTTCTCAGTGTTTTTTCAACTCCCAATAGCCCCCAATAGGTAGAGAATCCAAAAATATGGAAACTGCAACTTGAACAGACCGATTTGGAGTTTGGATGAAGAAGTTATGTTAGTTTGAAATTTAGCCAATAGAATTAAGCCAAATGGAATCTTTCAGACTATTACTGTGCACCTGCGCTACACCGAATCTCCGCCCGCGCATATACGTTGTCGAATGCTGATTGGCTCTCAAGGGATCTTCTCTACCAGCCTTTAGATTACCTTAAACAGGCGGGATCTTGTATGGACCGTCAGATCAACCTAATCACATAGGTGATTGTCGACGCTAACGAGGTCCATTAGATTAGGATCTTCTCCACCGTAGTACCATTCATGTGCCACACGGAATCAAGAGCTATCTTCATGAATCGCGGCTCATTGTATTAACTTGTTCCATCCAACCAGAATGCGAGCGATAGAATCTAGACGGAACCGACGATATACACCTTAGCCCGACTATTTGTGAACCGTCAGATCTGAATCTGACACGCGTGGCTCACTAGATGCTGTCCAAATGGTTTCTTTTTCAATTAAGGATAATTGTCATGCCGTCCTTTAGCTTTTGATAATTGCAAAGAGTCCCCTGGAGTATATGAAAACTATACGGTTTTCCCTATGTATACAAACTCACCGAGAGCTTGATTTTTTTGGCATTTTTTGACCGTTTCGACGAGAATCGCGATATCTCCCTCATCCGAAGTCAGAATTGAACGATTCAAGTGGTATTGGAAAGCTAACTCGATGCTCTACATCTTTTCAATGCCGGATCTCCATGAACCTGCTGCGGGATCCACCAAAAATAGGCCCAAAGTTAAAAGTCTATAAAACTTAGGAATTTAGACTTGAAACTTTGCGTGCGTGCATGCATGCCAAGTGCCGTGGGCTGCCATGTTGACATATTACCTTGCCACCACACCCATAGGTCCCACCCATAGTCTCTCTCCTCTTTCTCTTTTTAATTTCTCTCTCCTCATTCTCTCTCTACATCTTCTTTCTTCATGTAATGCTTCAAGATGCCACAACACTGCCTCATCATCAGAAACTTGGCCACATCACCAAAAACTATGCCACATCACTAGAAACTGTGCCACATCACTAATGGGGCCCACATACACTCTCTCTCATCAAACTTGATGTAGAATGTCATTTAACTCGTTGTAAGTCATCTGAGACACACTATAAGAGATGTAGAATACTGTAAAACCCAACTATGAGGTTGCTTGAGGTTACTCCAGTTTTGCCCATTTGCACTGACACTGTGAGACCTACATGCAAATTTCGGGGACGAAATTTCTTTTAAGGGTGGGGGAGTTGTAAAACCCACACTCCGTAAACCCGGTCTAAACCTTGGTTTTATGTTGTAGCAGGTCTTTCGATCATCACCGAGCCAGACGGGACGAGCGGATGACAAACAGGTACGAAATCGGATCAAAGACAGTCAAATAATCATTATTTTATGTTGACCAGTCGATGATACCGGTCTTGGTACCGGTCGATCGGTCAGCTCTGCGCAGCTGACTACGGAGATCCGGAATTGGATCTCTGTGGGTCCCACTTTCCTAAACCCTAATGCCTGAACCTTCCTAAACCTAATAGGGTTACTAAACCTTAATTCTAGCTTATATAAACACTCTTGGACCTCCTCAAATCCTTTCCATTATCTCTCACAAACCCTAGAGAGGAGAAGGAGGTTGGAAAGGAGAAGGAGCTAGGAGGAAGAAGGAAGTACCGCCATTACCATTCGACGACGCTCACGTTATGCCAGTCAATGGTAAGTGTTTTAACCACTCTTCTTACCCTATGAATCTAGGATAGTTATAAGGGTGGATCAATACCATGCAAAATAGGTATTGATCTAAAACCCTAATTGGACCTTAAAACCCTAAATTTGCCGTTAAACCATAGATTCAAGTTCCGAGATGATATTCATCGAAACTAGACTTGAATGAGTTGGAGATAATTCTAACTCAAAGCTCAGACTTAGAATGGATATGAGAAACCCTGAAAAATCCATAGAGATTGATCGACGGCAAAGAAAAACCCAAGTATGGTCTTCCGGAGACATACCGGTCGACTATACCGGTTGCGCCGGGGTGGCCGGTATGTTGCCACCGGTACCTTCGGGGGCTGGTCCGTGGGGACCGGCCGACCATACCGGTTGCCGGTCTTCCCCACGAGCTGCGACCGGTACATGCCACCGGTCGCTCGCGGAGTGTATTTTGTAACCTCGTTGGTTTTCCAACCAACGTGAAACCCTAAGAGATTATTCTAATGAAATCCTAATATTATGTAGGACTTTGTGATAACACGTTTGGATCTTGCAACGTGGAGCAAGCTATCAAATGAGCGTCAGGAAAGGGAATCTGACCTAAACCTAATAATTAATGGATAGTAAATCTTTGTTAATCACCTAAATATCTATGATGTGATGTTTGTGCATATTCACATGCCATCCTTTACTTTCCATTATTATTATTGTTCATGCATGATAGGATGTGATTGTTAGGCATGTGATTGTTTTCATTGGTGTGTGGAGTGGGGAATGAGCCGGGGATCATTCCTCACACCGCACATTTTTGTAGTATTCTATTTCAACATGCTTGGTATGGGTGGGGCATCGGGGGGAAGGTCGTGGTACGGTGGTCTCCGATGTTGATGCTGGTCCGGCCATGGTGATGTGGCACTATGGTCTCGAGGTCGACGCCGGCTTGTCCACGATGCTTTAGCTCTATCTCTATGCCATAGGGAGTCATATTGGGATAAGGTCTACTGCGGCATTGTTTTATCCTAGTGGGTTAGTTGCGGATATGGTATCAGGGGAGGTACGGGGATGCCTTAGCTCTATCACTATGCCGTAGACGGCTGTGCTGGGATAGAGCATACATTGATGACATATAGGATTGGTTAGTTGCGAGCCTAGTTTGCAAGCCCTGGCCAGTAGGGGCTTAGGTACTGGTATGGGTAGAGCATCGGGGAGGTACGGGGATATCTTAGCTCTATCTCTATTCCATGATGGGTGCATGTGGGCCAATGAGGGTGTGATCTATGAGGTGCCACACTTTCGTGTATAGAGGTGCGGGGGCCACCAAACCATTCTATAGCACATTGCAAACTTAAACCAGACCACAGCATAAAATGTTTGTTACTCATGCATAATATTGTGAAATTGTCCGATTGTCTTCTCGAGCTAAGTTGTGAGCTCACCCTTTGTATATACATTGTTTTTAGATGTTGATGCAGAGTTATACGGTGGATGACTATATGAATGCTCCGGGGTATAGTGATGTTGCTTGCTCTGGGTGTACGGGCGGGAGGGGCCGAGCATGACGCTTCATGCGAGTGCCCTTTCTGCGTGTACCTTTGATTGGATTTTTATTTATTTGTTTCAGTTATTTTTAGTTGGATTAAGTGGATGTAAGGATATTATATTTCTTTTAAGGGTGGGGGAGTTGTAAAACCCACACTCAGTAAACCCGGTCTAAACCTTGGTTTTATGTTGTAGCGAGTCTTCCGATCATCACCGAGCCGACGGGACGAGCGGATGACAAAGCAGTGCGAAATCGGATCAAAGACAGTCAAATAATCATTATTTTATGTTGACCCGGTCGATGATACCGGTCTTGGTACCGGTCGATCGGTCAGCTCGCAGATGACTACGGAGATCCGATTGGATCTCTGTGGGTCCCACTTTCCTAAACCCTAATGCCCGAACCTTCCTAAACCTAATAGGGTTACTAAACCTTAATTCTAGCTTATATAAACACTCTTGGACCTCCTCAAATCCTTTCCATTATCTCTCACAAACCCTAGAGAGGAGGAAGGAGGTTGGAAAGGAGAAGGAGCTAGGAGGAAGAAGGAAGTACCGCCATTACCATTCGACGACGCTTACGTTACGCCGATCAACGGTAAGTGTTTTAACCACTCTTCTTACCCTATGACTCTAGGATAGTTATAAGGGTCGATCAATACCATGCAAAGTAGGTATTGATCTAAAACCCTAATTGGACCTTAAAACCCTAAATTTGCCGTTAAACCATAGATTCAAGTTCCGAGATGATATTCATCGAAACTAGACTTGAATGAGTTGGAGATAATTCTAACTCAAAGCTCAGACTTAGAATGGATATGAGAAACCCTGAAAAATCCATAGAGATTGATCGACGGCAGTCGAAAAACCCAAGTATGGTCTTCGGAGACATACCCGGTCGACTATACCGGTTGCGGATCGTGTGGCCGGTATGTTGCCACCGGTACCTTCCGGGGGCTGGTGCGTGGGGACCGACCGACCATACCGGTTGCCGGTCTTCCCCACGAGCTGCGACCGGTACATGCCACTGGTCGACTGCGTGAGTGTATTTTGTAACCTCGTTGGTTTTCCAACCAACGTGAAATCCTAAGAAATTATTCTAATGAAATCCTAATATTATGTAGGACTTTGTGATAACACGTTTGGATCTTGCGACGTGGAGCAAGCTATCAAACGAGCGTCAGGTAAGGGAATCTGACCTAAACCTAATAATTAGTGGATAGTAAATCTTTGTTAATCACCTGAATATATATGATGTGATGTTTGTGCATATTCACATGCCATCCTTTACTTTCAGTTATTATTATTGTTCATGCATGATAGGATGTGATTGTTAGGCATGTGATTGTTTTCGTTGGTGTGTGGAGTGGGGAATGAGCCGGGGATCATTCCTCACACTGGCACATTTTTGTAGTATTCTATTTCAACATGCTTGGTATGGGTGGGGCATCAGGGGAAGGTCGTGGTACGGTGGTCTCCGATGTTGATGCTGGTCTGGCCATGGTGATGTGGCACTATGGTCTCTGAGGTCGACGCTGGCTTGTCCACGATGCTTTAGCTCTATCTCTATGCCATAGGGAGTCATATTGGGATAAGGTCTACCTGCGTACTGTTCTATCCTAGTGGGTTAGTTGCGGATATGGTATCAGGGGAGGTACGGGGATGCCTTAGCTCTATCACTATGCCGTAGACGGCTGTGCTGGGATAGAGCATACATTGATGACATATAGGATTGGTTAGTTGCGAGCCTAGTTTGCAAGCCCTGGCCAGTAGGGGCTTAGGTACTGGTATGGGTAGAGCATCAGGGGAGGTACGGGGATATCTTAGCTCTATCTCTATTCCATGATGGGTGCATGTGGGCCAATGAGGGTGTGATCTATGAGGTGCCACACTTTCGTGTATAGAGGTGCGGGGGCCACCAAACCATTCTATAGCACATTGCAAACTTAAACCAGACCACAGCATAAAATGTTTGTTACTCATGCATAATATTGTGAAATTGTCTGATTGTCTTACTGAGCTAAGTTGTGAGCTCACCCTTTGTATATACATTGTTTTTAGATGTTGATGCAGGTTATACGGTGGATGACTATATGAATGCTCTGGGGTATAGTGATGTTGCTGCTCTGGGTGTACAGGCAGGAGAGGACGAGCATGACGCTTCATGCGAGTGCCCTTTCTGCGTGTACCTTTGATTGGATTTTTATTTATTTGTTTCAGTTATTTTTAGTTGGATTAAGTGGATGTAAGGATATTATATTTCTTTTAAGGGTGGGGGAGTTGTAAAACCCACACTCCGTAAACCCGGTCTAAACCTTGGTTTTATGTTGTAGCAGGTCTTCCGATCATCACCGAGCCAGACGGGACGAGCGGATGACAAACAGGTACGAAATCGGATCAAAGACAGTCAAATAATCATTATTTTATGTTGACCAGTCGATGATACCGGTCTTGGTACCGGTCGATCGGTCGCTCTGCGCGATGACTCACGGAGATCCGGAATTGGATCTCTGTGGGTCCCACTTTCCTAAACCCTAATGCCCGAACCTTCCTAAACCTAATAGGGTTACTAAACCTTAATTCTAGCTTATATAAACACTCTTGGACCTCCTCAAATCCTTTCCATTATCTCTCACAAACCCTAGAGAGGAGAAGGAGGTTGGAAAGGAGAAGGAGCTAGGAGGAAGAAGGAAGTACCGCCATTACCATTCGACGACGCTTACGTTACGCCAGTCAACGGTAAGTGTTTTAACCACTCTTCTTACCCTATGACTCTAGGATAGTTATAAGGGTCGATCAATACCATGCAAAGTAGGTATTGATCTAAAACCCTAATTGGACCTTAAAACCCTAAATTTGCCGTTAAACCATAGATTCAAGTTCGAGATGATATTCATCGAAACTAGACTTGAATGAGTTGGAGATAATTCTAACTCAAAGCTCGGACTTAGAATGGATATGAGAAACCCCGAAAAATCCATAGAGATTGATCGACGGTCGAAAAACCCAAGTATGGTCTTCCGAGACATACCGGTCGACTATACCGGTTGCGGGCATCGGTGGCCGGTATGTTGCCACCGGTACCTTCCGGGGGCTGGTGCGGGGGGACCGACCGACCATACCGGTTGCCGGTCTTCCCCACGAGCTGCGACCGGTACATGCCACTGGTCAGCTCTGTGAGTGTATTTTGTAACCTCGTTGGTTTTCCAACCAACGTGAAATCCTAAGAAATTATTCTAATGAAATCCTAATATTATGTAGGACTTTGTGATAACACGTTTGGATCTTGCGACGTGGAGCAAGCTATCAAACGAGCGTCAGGTAAGGGAATCTGACCTAAACCTAATAATTAGTGGATAGTAAATCTTTGTTAATCACCTGAATATATATGATGTGATGTTTGTGCATATTCACATGCCATCCTTTACTTTCAGTTATTATTATTGTTCATGCATGATAGGATGTGATTGTTAGGCATGTGATTGTTTTCGTTGGTGTGTGGAGTGGGGAATGAGCCGGGGATCATTCCTCACACTGGCACATTTTTGTAGTATTCTATTTCAACATGCTTGGTATGGGTGGGGCATCAGGGGAAGGTCGTGGTACGGTGGTCTCCGATGTTGATGCTGGTCTGGCCATGGTGATGTGGCACTATGGTCTCTGAGGTCGACGCTGGCTTGTCCACGATGCTTTAGCTCTATCTCTATGCCATAGGGAGTCATATTGGGATAGGGTCTACTGCGTCGTTGTTCTATCCTAGTGGGTTAGTTGCGGATATGGTATCGGGGAGGTACGGGGATGCCTTAGCTCTATCACTATGCCGTAGACGGCTGTGCTGGGATAGAGCATACATTGATGACATATAGGATTGGTTAGTTGCGAGCCTAGTTTGCAAGCCCTGGCCAGTAGGGGCTTAGGTACTTGGTATGGGTAGAGCATCGGGGAGGTACGGGGATATCTTAGCTCTATCTCTATTCCATGATGGGTGCATGTGGGCCAATGAGGGTGTGATCTATGAGGTGCCACACTTTCGTGTATAGAGGTGCGGGGGCCACCAAACCATTCTATAGCACATTGCAAACTTAAACCAGACCACAGCATAAAATGTTTGTTACTCATGCATAATATTGTGAAATTGTCTGATTGTCTTACTGAGCTAAGTTGTGAGCTCACCCTTTGTATATACATTGTTTTTAGATGTTGATGCAGGTTATACGGTGGATGACTATATGAATGCTCTGGGGTATAGTGATGTTGCTGCTCTGGGTGTACAGGCAGGAGAGGACGAGCATGACGCTTCATGCGAGTGCCCTTTCTGCGTGTACCTTTGATTGGATTTTTATTTATTTGTTTCAGTTATTTTTAGTTGGATTAAGTGGATGTAAGGATATTATATTTCTTTTAAGGGTGGGGGAGTTGTAAAACCCACACTCCGTAAACCCGGTCTAAACCTTGGTTTTATGTTGTAGCAGGTCTTCCGATCATCACCGAGCCAGACGGGACGAGCGGATGACAAACAGGTACGAAATCGGATCAAAGACAGTCAAATAATCATTATTTTATGTTGACCAGTCGATGATACCGGTCTTGGTACCGGTCGATCGGTCAGCTCTGCGCAGCTGACTACGGAGATCCAGAATTGGATCTCTGTGGGTCCCACTTTCCTAAACCCTAATGCCTGAACCTTCCTAAACCTAATAGGGTTACTAAACCTTAATTCTAGCTTATATAAACACTCTTGGACCTCCTCAAATCCTTTCCATTATCTCTCACAAACCCTAGAGAGGAGAAGGAGGTTGGAAAGGAGAAGGAGCTAGGAGGAAGAAGGAAGTACCGCCATTACCATTCGACGACGCTTACGTTACGCCAGTCAACGGTAAGTGTTTTAACCACTCTTCTTACCCTATGACTCTAGGATAGTTATAAGGGTCGATCAATACCATGCAAAGTAGGTATTGATCTAAAACCCTAATTGGACCTTAAAACCCTAAATTTGCCGTTAAACCATAGATTCAAGTTCCGAGATGATATTCATCGAAACTAGACTTGAATGAGTTGGAGATAATTCTAACTCAAAGCTCAGACTTAGAATGGATATGAGAAACCCTGAAAAATCCATAGAGATTGATCGACGGCAGTCGAAAAACCCAAGTATGGTCTTCCGGAGACATACCGGTCGACTATACCGGTTGCAGACTGTGTGGCCGGTATGTTGCCACCGGTACCTTCTGGGGGGCTGGTCTGTGGGGACCGACTGACCATACCAGTTGCCAGTCTTCCCCACAGAGCTGCGACCGGTACATGCCACTGGTCAGCTCTGTGAGTGTATTTTGTAACCTCGTTGGTTTTCCAACCAACGTGAAATCCTAAGAAATTATTCTAATGAAATCCTAATATTATGTAGGACTTTGTGATAACACGTTTGGATCTTGCAACGTGGAGCAAGCTATCAAATGAGCGTCAGGAAAGGGAATCTGACCTAAACCTAATAATTAGTGGATAGTAAATCTTTGTTAATCACCTGAATATATATGATGTGATGTTTGTGCATATTCACATGCCATCCTTTACTTTCAGTTATTATTATTGTTCATGCATGATAGGATGTGATTGTTAGGCATGTGATTGTTTTCGTTGGTGTGTGGAGTGGGGAATGAGCCGGGGATCATTCCTCACACTGGCACATTTTTGTAGTATTCTATTTCAACATGCTTGGTATGGGTGGGGCATCGGGGAAGGTCGGTGGTACGGTGGTCTCCGATGTTGATGCTGGGCCGGCCATGGTGATGTGGCACTATGGTCTCGAGGTCGACGCCGGCTTGTCCACGATGCTTTAGCTCTATCTCTATGCCATAGGGAGTCATATTGGGATAAGGTCTACCTGCGTACTGTTCTATCCTAGTGGGTTAGTTGCGGATATGGTATCAGGGGAGGTACGGGGATGCCTTAGCTCTATCACTATGCCGTAGACGGCTGTGCTGGGATAGAGCATACATTGATGACATATAGGATTGGTTAGTTGCGAGCCTAGTTTGCAAGCCCTGGCCAGTAGGGGCTTAGGTACTGGTATGGGTAGAGCATCAGGGGAGGTACGGGGATATCTTAGCTCTATCTCTATTCCATGATGGGTGCATGTGGGCCAATGAGGGTGTGATCTATGAGGTGCCACACTTTCGTGTATAGAGGTGCGGGGGCCACCAAACCATTCTATAGCACATTGCAAACTTAAACCAGACCACAGCATAAAATGTTTGTTACTCATGCATAATATTGTGAAATTGTCTGATTGTCTTACTGAGCTAAGTTGTGAGCTCACCCTTTGTATATACATTGTTTTTAGATGTTGATGCAGGTTATACGGTGGATGACTATATGAATGCTCTGGGGTATAGTGATGTTGCTGCTCTGGGTGTACAGGCAGGAGAGGACGAGCATGACGCTTCATGCGAGTGCCCTTTCTGCGTGTACCTTTGATTGGATTTTTATTTATTTGTTTCAGTTATTTTTAGTTGGATTAAGTGGATGTAAGGATATTATATTTTATGTTTGGATTTGAATAATTGGATATTCTATTTAATTTATCAATAGATTCTCAGTTCATTTATTTAAGGACTTCCGCTGTACAATTTATATTCTGATTGTGGTTATGTACAATGGTTTGTATGAGTGGACACGGTCTATTCGAGATCCTGGTGTGAACCGTTGGTTCAATGATGGTTCACTCACACCATTCTGGTTGGATCAGAATTGGGGTGTGACAGACACTCTCTCTTGGACTAATACTCTCTCTCCTTATTTCACTGACTGTATGTTCACAAACACTGTCACATCAGTCAAGTTGCCAACAATGATAACATAAAGTCCAACATAATCTTGGAGAGAGTTTTACAGCTCCAAATAAATTTCCAAACTCTCTTAGGAACAGTTTGCCAAGTATGTAACTTAGAGGAAGAGGGTTGAGCCTACAAGGCATCTCGTTAAAGTTTTGATAGAAAATAATAGAATAAATTTCAGCTACCCAAAATAGTTTTGAAACATCACCTACCACCCACAGCTTTCAAAAAACATCACCTACCACCCAAACATTTACCACCGTTAATCAAATAGATCCACTCCGTTAAACATATATCGTTAGTTGCTGATGTCATCTAAAATCAATCTTAAAATGGACAATAATACCCTCTTCTTCTCTCAAATTCTTTTAAAAACAGTAAAAAAACCCTCTTGGTCTGAAAGTGTTCTTCACCAATGACGATATCAAGCTTCATGTTCTTTGTGCATCTCTTCATCTTCGTTGATGCCTATGCCATTCTTGAATCTGTGCATCAAACCTTATCATCGAAGGTTTTGTGGAGAGCCAAGCGACGAAAATAGCAGGATTTCGGGCGCTTGGAATTTCTAGCAGATCTGAAGCACTGATCACTAAGAAAAACTTAATTCCCTAGATTACATAGTTCGGTACGAAGGTTCTCCCCTGGATCCATCAGATTTCGAAACAAAAGTGTTGGCATTAACCGAATAACTGGTACCAATCGGTTCTTTCAAGTTAATCGATGCCTCGTAGATGATTTAAAGAACAAGGGAATATTATCCTCCTCAAACTCCATCAGGAATCTGCAATTGCAAAACCACTCATTCCCAAAACCTGGAATATTATCCTCCTCAAACCAGGGAAGATGAGAGAAGAGTTAGAAATCAGGAGCAAAGAAGGAAGGGTTTTAGAGATTTTTTCAAATCGCTCTGAAGGTAAGAATTGTTTGCTCTTCTCCATGGCTTCCTTCTTCAGCACGGAATCGCTGTTCTCATGGCTAGTCTTGCTGCTAAATCTTCGGGAAGTTCATCATCACTGATGCATTTGGACCGAAAATCTCGATCTTCCTCCTTTTATTAGGTTAACGCCGATTACATCGCTCTGAAATTTTTCCTCTGTTTCGTCTTCTTGAACTTGGTCCGGTTGTCCTTCATTTCCTTAACCATCGTCTTTGATCTCCAGATGGTTCTTCTCCATAAACTCACTGAATAACAACGAACCCACCTTCGACAACCCTTGTTTTTCTAGATTGTTGCAGAGAACCTAGTACCTTTCAGGCATTTTTTTTGGTATAATTTTTCAGGCATTGATTTGTGCATTTCAGAGATATAATAAATTTGTTAATTTCGTTATGATGGAAAAAAAAACAAAAGGGTAAAAATGTCTAACAGTGATTTCAGTCTCTTCCGTCAGTTACTTGGGTGTAATTGATGTTTTTTGAAAATTGTGGGTGGTAGGTGATGTTTCAAAACTATTATGAGTGGTAGTTGAAATTTATTCAAAATAATAAATAGATTTAACATTTACTTTACCATCCGGAGAATGCTTCCACACCAACCAATCTTCAACCGAAAACCAAGGAATGGGAATGGCCAGAATAGCAGCAACTTTATATGGGTGAAGAATAGAAGAAACCAAATCAGTTTTCCAAACTCTAGATGTGCTATTAATAAGATCTGATATCGAATACCAATACTAGGAGATTTGGTATTAAAAGGTTTATTATCCTTAAGAGATGGTAACCAATTATACTCTCAAATTCTAATCTTTGTCCCATTTCCAACCTTCTAGACCAAGCCTTTGATTAAAACATCTCTTCCAAACAATATAGTCCTCCAGGCCCAAGAATGAGTATGCCCAAGCATTGCATGTAAAAATTCAGAATGGGGAAAATAAATTGATTTTAGAAGTTTAACCCAAGAGGCATCTGGATGGACCAAAACTCACCAAGCAAGCCGTGCCAATATTAATTCTGTAAAAAAGGATCTATCATTCCCAACCCACCATCCCTTTTGGATAAACACATTCACTCCCATGAAACCCAATGAATAGGTTTAGAAGATTGACCCTTGCTCCAATAAAAGGAAGTCGCTTTCCTAATTTCATCAAGGTGATTCTTAGGAAGCCGAAAGTGAGAGCCAATTTTATCAAACTAAAAATGAAATCACAAATAGAAAGATTTCTTCACCAACTGTTCTTAGACCTTACTCTACGAACCAAAAATGACCTTGCTTTGTGTTAAATGCTAATAATATCTTCTATTGTCCTAAACCTTATTCTAACCTGGCCAAATGTAGGGTGAAGATATTTTCTCACCATCTTTACCAAAAAAAAAAAAAAAAGAAAAAGAAAAAAAGAAAAAAAAAGAAGAAGATATTTGTCACTACATTGGGTGATTAAAAACTCGGTAAGAAAAAGGGAAAAGATCCCCATAACACTTGAGTGGAATCCATTCCCACGCCCTTAAATTTTGACATTTTATTCTCATGAGATTCTCTCTCCTTTAAAACCATGTGAGTTCAGTATTGATGATATCATTTTCCATTCCACAGTTGTCTAAAGTATCCCAAAAAAAAAAAAAAAAAAAAAAAAAAAAAAAAAAACCCTCGAGTTGATTTTTATTTTTTTGGTAAAATGATTAGTTGTATGTTGTAACTCTTGGGTTTGGTATTTGAAATAAAATATTTGTAATTTGGGAAAATTTCACGCACCTCCCCTGTATATTTGTCTTAAAAGAACCCACCCCCTACTGTTAACTTAACTAACAGAAAATG
Source organism: Protea cynaroides (assembly GCA_028583415.1). Lineage (NCBI taxonomy): Eukaryota > Viridiplantae > Streptophyta > Magnoliopsida > Proteales > Proteaceae > Protea > Protea cynaroides. The sequence continues at coordinate 95,236,672 of CM053276.1, read as the reverse complement.
TTAAAAGACTCAATTACCCTCCTATTTTAACTTGCTTACAAATAACACTTTGCCCACCCATTTACTTTTCGTTTTAAACTCATCTTCTGTCTTTTATTTCCTCTCTAGCGATGAACCTCCAATCAGAGCTTCTTTTTTCGTAATGGTGGGGATGGTGGGCAAGAGCTAATGCACTATGGAAAGAATAAGGAGCGGATTTAGATTGGGGGATTGAGAGAGTGGTGCCACTACTAAAAGATCTAACTTAATACCTTTTGAATTGTGGTATGGGAAAAAAAAAACTCTCCATTAATCATTTAAAGGTATGGGGTGTTTAGCAAAGGTTTGTATACCTGAACCTCAAAAGAGGAAGATTGGATCTAAGACTTGGGAATGTGTTTTTATAAGTTATGCACAACATAGTGCAGCCTATAGGTTTTGGTTTTAAAATCTGTTGAAACTCGTTTGAAGAAAATATCATTATTGAATTTAGAAATGCTAAATTTTTTAACAATTGTTTCTTAAGTTAAAAGATATGTCTCAATCTGAGAATCAAACTAATGATGATGTGTCTAAAAGTGTAAATATTGATTTACAAGAGAATGTTGAACTGAAAACTGAATTAGTAAGAAGGAATAGGAGACAAAGGAAAGCTACTAACTTAGGAGATGATATGCTTATGTATTCTATTGATCAAGATCTTTTATCTTATCTTGAGGCCGTAACATCTCTTGATGCGGTAATTTGGAAAGAAGCCATCAAGAGTAAACTAGATTCCATTATTCAAAATCACACTTGGGAATTGGTGGAGTTTCCACTAGGTGCAAAGCATTTGGATATCAAGTGGATCTTTAAGAATTTTTTTTAACTATATGGGTCTCTTGATAAATTTAAAGCAAGATTAATAGTCAAGGATTTTAAACAAAAAAAAAAATGTATACTATTTTGATATATATTTTCTCCTGTTGCTTGCATTACTACTATAAGAACTTTATTTGCAATTGCCTTTGTATATAATTTAGTTATTCATCAAATGGATGTAAAAACCATTTTCCTAAATGGGGATTTAGAAGAAGAAATATATATTAGACAACCCGAGGGTTGCATTACTTCTAGGCAAAAACATAAGGTTTTTTGGTAAAATCATTATATAGTTTAAAACAAACACCTAAACAACGGTTTTTTACTTGATAATGTGTTATTATCAAATGGTTCTATTATCAATAACTCTGATAGGTGTGTTTATAATAAGTTTGAAAGTAGAAAATGTATATTCATTGTATTATATGTTGATGATATGTTGATTATGGGATCCAATAACGATATTATGAAATTGACAAAGAAGTTCCGCATGTCAAAGTTTGATAAAAAAGACATGGGAGAAGTTGATGTAATTCTTGGAATCAAGATTATCAAAAAAAAATAAAATAATGAGATAATATTATCTTAGGCATACTATGTGGAGAACCTACTGAAGAAGTATGGGTATTTTGAGTATGCGCCTATCAAGACACCTTTAGTGTGTGAAGGTCTTCTCATAAAGCATCAAGGCAAACCGATTTCCCAAAAAGAGTATTCTCAGATAATTGGTTTGGTGTCGTACTTGATGAATGCAACAAGGCCAGATATAGCCTTAGCTCTTGGGAAACTAAGTTAACATACTCATAACCTTGAAAAAGAGTATCGGGAAGCTCTAATAAGGCTATCAAGGTACTTGAGAGGAACTATAAACTATGACTTACACTATAGTGGAAATTCATTAGTACTAGAAGGGTACTATGATGCAAATTGGACATCCAATACAGAGGAATCCTTGGCAATGAGTGGATATGTGTTCACTCTAGGAGGTGGAGCAATTTCATGAAAATGAGTTAAACAAACCTGTGGTATAGGGTCTACCATGGAGGCAAAATTTATAACCTTAGAAACGGCTGGGACTGAAGTCAAATGGCTTAGACATTTGGTGGTAGATATTCCATAACAGAGTATATGCTTCTGTAACAGAGTTTCTCTTCCTACGTTTCGTCGATGGGTATTGATTCCATCAGGATGAATCTAGATATGTAGTGGGGATACAAATGGGGTCGTATCCAATTAGGGTGACACTCCAAATGGTTTGTTCTTGAATAAATTTATTTCTCTGAATGAACGTGAAGAGGGTTCTACATGAACTTCTTTTTACCTTTCTATTTAATCGTATCTAAGATATAAGATTAATTATTCTTTGGTGGGTATCAATGATTTGCTTTGGGGTGAGGGAAATAATTTGCCCCCTCCCTCTTGGGTTTGGTTTATAAAAAATTTGTTTCGTACTCTTGCTTCTAGTTCCGTAATACAATTGAAACCTCAATCCGTCACATAAGTGGCTTAATTATTGTAACCCTTTTAAGTTCAAAGCAGACTAGGATTCTAAACCTAGTTCTTTGCTTTCTAATGTGAACAGGAAACGGAAATCTAGAAGCAGGCACAATAGATATGATGTTGTACAGTAGAGACACTCTCTAGGTGGAGAGAGTTCAATGTGAGAGAGAGAAAGAGAGAGAGAGAGAGAGAGAGAGAGATAGAGAGAGAGAGAGAGAGAGAGAGAGAGAGAGAGAGAGAGAAAAGAACAGTGGTAAGGTCGGTGGAGAAAAACATAAGAGAGAGAGAGAGAGAGAGAGAGAGAGAGAGAGAGAGAGAGAGAGAGAGAAAGTGAGACGGAAATAATGAGTTGCGGTTTCAAGAAAAGAGAAAACCATCGGCTAAAACTAAGTCTCATATTTTAAAGGGTAAAAAGGTCCGTTCACTTAGACATTTGGGTATTTTAGGTATAAAAATTTTAACATATTCTATACATCGTCAGTTAATAGTAATTCACTAACGGAATGAGTTTTTTTTTTATTTATTTAACGGGGTCTTTGTACTTATTGAAAGGTTTGGGGTGTACCTAATTTAAGGGCAAATTACAGACGATATATCTATAATTAACTCTATTTTTTGGGAAGAAGATCTACACACTAGCAGGGCATATTGAAATCCTATAAGTTAGCGAAGAAAATGAGAGAAGAACCGATAGCCAATCACTTAAAAGATACATATATATATATATATATATATATATATATATATGTTGTCTTCTCGAATTGCTATTTCTGCAAAAAGGAAAGAGGACACCATAGTGATGGTCGAGTGGAGGGACCCTTTGGCCACTCCAATGCCTAAGTCAGTTCAAGGGACAAGCAGTATGGGATAGGTAAGAAGGACTATCTCTTTGAATTAAGGGGACTCGTGTAGCTAATTTGCTCTGAGCTTGAGTGCTAGGAGAATGTCTGTGTGTTTACCTGGGTATGCTTCCTCTATTTATAGGTTGAGAGTGACCTAGATGTGGGAGCTGAACATGTTTTCTGTCGTAGCAGAATGTCCTCCCTGGAGTATGATTCACGCCCATTGATTTGGTGATGTGGTGATCTTCTACAGAGTCATTCTGATAGTAGGATCTCTTTTTTAGGATTCCGTTAACTTTTCCTTAGTGAATATCTGGGGTGAGCTTAATCTCTGTATTTATTGGGATGGACCCCATCCATATGCTATAGTATAATGGCCTGTGGCATGTGGATCTATATGACAGGGTCTGCTTAGAGAGGTGCCAAGACTACTGTGTTAAAGAGCTATCGAGGGCTCTATATTGATGAGGTGTCGAGGCTTCTAACATAGCGAGGCTCCGAGGCCCATGGGGCAGTGAGGCTCTGAGGCCTTCAAGAGCACGAGGCTCCGAGTCCTTATGATGGTGATCCTGCGAGACCTTTACGATAGCGAGGCTCCGATTCTCTTCACTATTCTCATCGTGGTTCTGGTTCATCAGGAGTTGCTCTTGTCTCAGCCCTTTAAGACTGGTGACATGAATGGGGCCTTTCCTATTCGGACATTAGTGTACACGTGTTGGGACCCGATTGGGGGAGACGTATTCTCCCATATCAGATGTCCCTTGGCCTCGTCTACTTCTTGAAGGTGGGGAGGGCAATATATCCTTTCCTTCCTTGTCTGAGGCCTACGAGGCTGCTCCATGAGGAATTATAGCAGTTATCTTTTGAGCGGGATTTTCAAAATTCAAGTTGTGGGTCCCACCACTCGCCTTATTTTTTGCTGATTGTTTTGTCACGTCATAAACGTGGCCCTTGGGGAGCAAGTGGGGTGAAGCCACGTGTACTCTTGCCTTTCCAATGCAACGGTTATAGCCGTTTCCGTAGGTTACTAGCTCATAATGACCTACGTTCAAATTTTTATCCAAACGTATGGTCCTTATATACTGTTCATCTTCTCTTGCTTCTTCTTTCTGCCTTCTTCTTGATTTTCTCTAGTTTTTCCTTGCTGTTCTTTCTTCGTTTTTCTCCGCACAGCACTTCATCGATTCTCATCACATAAGTAAGTACGGTTAGTCTAAGAAACCCAGCAATAGAGTAGAAACTAACCTTGAAGAGGAAGCTCAAGGCTCGGATGCCGCTAAGCGATGTGGCCAGGTTTCCACTTCTGCCACCATTTCTCTTGTTATTCATAGGAAGAAAGAGGTTGGAAGAATGAGTTTTGGAGGGATAGGGCTATTCAAGCTGCCCAAATATAGGTAGCAAACCTTGGCCCCCAATAGTCTTCTAAGGTCCCCCGTGGTACTAACTATGCTGCCAGTAAGATAGGAAGCCAAATGACTCAGGCTCACCTAGATGCCATTAGGGAGCTTTATAAGGTCCTTAACAACTTTGCTTTCATGCTACCAGAGCCTGAGGATCAGGTGTGTACTCCTCGCAACGATGCCATTATGGTGTACAAGGAGATGTTCCAATTAGGGTTTCGACTTCCTCCTCCCCCCCTTTTACTTCGAGCTATTGGATAGCTATGGACTGACGCCTTTACAACTTACCCCCAATGGGTGACGTGAGATTACCAGTTTCTTAGCCCGCTCGAGGCTGAGTGGTTTGCCTGCCAAGGTTGCCCTCTTCAAGAAGTTCATCCATCTGGTCTCTGAAGCACCTATTGCTGGGGACGGCTGGTATTACTTCCAGCGTCAGAACGACTCGTCTTATACCTCGACCAAAGACGTCATCACCTTGCACCACAACTGAAAGTACAGCTTTTTTTTTGTCTCTTTGACTCCATTACCTAAGGACACTTGGCCTCGCAACTTCTGGTCTCAGGTTGTCTTGTCCGTAGTCAACATTGTTCCCCTGATTGACTAGGACCTGAACGAGTTTACTGAGGCAATCTGCGCCATCCCTCCCCCATCTGTAGAACAATTGACTGACCTCGAGTTCCTTTGGAACACTGGGCTAGGTAGGCCCCATTTATGTAACTAACTTCCCCTTCTTGTATTATTCGGTGCTTGACCTTTCTTTTTCTGATTAATAGTGGACATCGACCTAGAGGATCTTGCTGCTATCCTTATGGCTGAGAGCCCACCAAAGGAAACTGAACCTCCCGAGGCCCAAATTTCTAGGGGTTCTCAAGAGGGCCCCATTGAGCTTATTGAGCCCATCGAGGTGGCTGGGGATTCCTCCCCTCTTGTTGCCTTTTCCCCTGAACATGAAGCTACCACAACTGAGAGCGGTGTCGAGGTGCCTAAGGTTGAGGGAGTGGAAGGCATGGATCTTGGAACTTGTCACACCTCAATTCTGAACCAACCAGAATGGTGTGAGTGAACCGTCTTTGAACCAACGGTTCACACCAGGATCTCGAATAGACCGTGTCCACTCAAACAAACCATTGTACAAAACCACAATCAGAATGTAAATAGTACAACGGAAGTCTTTAAATAAATGAACTGAGAATCTATTGATAAATTTAAATAAAATATCTAATTATTCAAATTCAAACATAAAATATAATATCCTTACATCCACTTAAACCAACTGAAAATAACTGAAAATAAATAAAAGTCAAATCAAAGGTACACGCAGAAAGGGCACTCGCATGAAGCGTCATGCTCGTCCTCTCCTGCCTACACACCCAAAGCAGCAGCACCACCATACGCCGGAGCGTTCATATAGTCGTCCACCGTGTAACCTTCATCAACATCTAAAAACAATGTGTACACAAAGGGTGAGCTCACAACTTAGCTCAGTAAGACAATCAGACAGTTTCACAATATTATGCATGAGTAACAAACATTTTATGCTGTGGTCTGGTTTAAGTTTGCAATGTGCTATAGAAAGGTTTAGTGGCCCCCGCACCTCTATACACGAGTGTGTGGTACCGCATAGTAGATCACACCACCACCGGCTCACATGCACCCATCATGGAATAAAGATAGAGCTAAGGTATCCCCGTACCTCCCCTGATACCCTACCCATACCAGTACCTAAGTCCCTACTGGTCAGGGCTCACAAACTGGGCTCGCAACTAACCAATCCTATATGTCATCAATGTAGGCTCTATCCCACCACAACCATCTACGGCATAGAGATAGAGCTAGAGCGTGTAAGCCGGACTGGAGACCACAATACCTCACCTCCCTCTGATACCCTATCCGCAACTAACACACTAGGATAGAACAATACGCAAGTAGACCCTATCCCAACATAACTCCCTACGGCATAGAGATAGAGCTAAAGCATCGTGGACAAGCCAGCGTCGACATTGGAGACCACAGTGCCACATCACCATGGCCAGGCCAACATCAACATCGAAGACCACCGTACCACAACCTTCCCCTGATACCCCACCCGTACCAAGCATGTTAAAATAGGATACTACAAAAAAAGTGCCAGTGTGAGGAATGATCCCAGGCCCCATGCCCCACTTCACACACCAACGAAAATAATCACATGCCTAACAATCACATCCTATCAATGCATGAACAATAATAATAACTGAAAGTAAAAGATGGCATATGAATATGCACAAACATCACATCATATATATTCTGGTTATTAACAACGATTTACTGTCCATTAATTATTAGGGTTTAGGTCAGATTCCCTTACCTGACGCTCGTTTGATAGCTTGCTCCACGTCGCAAGATCCAAACGTGCTATCACAAAGTCCTACATAATATTAGGGTTCAATTAGAATGGTTTCTTATGGCATACGTTGGTCGAAAAACCAACGAGGTTACAAAAATACACTTACAGAGCTGACCGGTGGCATGTACCGGTCGCAGCTTTGTGGGGAAATCTGGCGACCGGTATGGTTAGCCGGTCCCCACAAACCAGCCCCCCGGAAGGTACCGGTGGCAACATACCGGTCGCACAGGGTGCAACTGGTATAGTCGACCGGTATGTCTCCGGAAGACCATACTTTGGGTTTTTCGACTGCCGTCGATCAATCTCCATGGATTTCCAGGATTTCTCCTTATCCATTCTAAATCTGAGCTTTGAGTTAGAGTTATCTCCAACTCATTCAAGTCTAGTTTTGATGATAATCATCCTAGAACTCGAATCTAGGGTTTGATGGAAAATTAGGGTTTAATGGCCAATTAGGGTTTTAGATCAATACCTGGTTTTGCATGGTATTGATCCAACCATACAACTATCCTAGAGTCAAAGAGTAAGAAGAATGATTAAAACACTTACCGTCGACTGACGTAAGGTGAGCGTCGTCGAACGGCAATGGCGGCACTTCCTTCTTCTTTCTAGCTCATTCTCCTTCTTCAACCTCCTTCTCCTCTCTAGGTTTGTGAGAGATAATGGAAAGGATTTGAGGAGGTTTAGAGGTGTTTATATAGGCTAGGATTAGGGTTAGTAACCCTATTAGGATTAGGAAGGTCCAGGTATTAGGGTTTAGGAGAATGGGACCCGCACAGATCCAATTCTGGATCTCCGTAGTCAACTGCGCAGAGTTGATCGGTCGACCAGTACCAAGACCGGTACCATCGACCGGTCAACATAAAATGACACTTATTTGACTGTCTTTGATCCGATTTCGTACCTGTTTGTCATCGCTCGTCCCGTCTGGCCTGGTGATGATCGGAAGACCTGCTACGACATGAAATCAAGGTTTAGATCGGGTTTATGGAGTGCGGGTCTTACAGAACTTGTGAGAAGAGGAAGCGTCGGCATGAGGAGAAGTCCTACAGGAAGAAGAAGAAGAAGAAAAGATCCTTCAGGACCAAGGGGCAGCCTCGAGGTATATCCATTGGACATTCTCCTTCTTAATTATCTGTTTCTCTCCCATTATTTGATTCTAATATTGTTTTCCTTGTTTAGCCACTGACCATGCCTAGGACCAATCTAAAAGTTCACTCATTCGGAGAACTTAGAGGATGACGTGAAGCCTTTCATGCTTGAGGTCAAAGTATCCATATGCTAGTCGGCCCTTAGAGCTCCCACTACGGCAGATAAGCTCATTCACACTATGAAGCTTCTAGTTGATGAGTTCAACTATGCCAAGGTGTCACTTGGCGAGGCCTTCAAGCACGAGGCATGCCATCATGTCGAGGTAATTATTTTCGTTATTTCTTTCTATCCCTAGTTATTTTCTACGTCTTGATTTATTCTCTGATTGCAGACTGGTCATTTCTTGCTCCGTGCTCGAGATATTGTCGTTGACCTCGAGGCCAGGCTGAATTTGGCTCTTTAGCTGATTTCTGGCTCGGAGACTCACCAGGATGAGGCCTATGCCTTAGCTAGGGAATATCAAGAGGAGACACTAAGCTCTCAGGGCCATTCCAAAGACCTCGAGGAGGAGGTTAAGAAGTTGAAGGTGGACCTCGAGGAGGCTAAGATTGAGAAGACCACGCTTTGGTAGGAGAGGGATGACTCCGAGGATAGGGCCAGGGAGGATCAAAGGTCATACGAGGGCCTAAAAGAGACTCACATATGTCTTGAGGAGGAAGTTCAGAACGCCAAGACCACTGTTGAAGCCACACAGAAAATTGTTAAGGATGAATGTGCTGCTTACAGTACTGCTCTTGCAAAGCTCGAGGCTGCTTCCGAGGTAAGAGTCCAGGAGGCAGAGAAAAAAGCCGTTGAGGACTTTAAAACTGGGATAGAGAACAACAAGACCGTGACAGAGTCTCTATTAAAGCTGGTCATGCCGATGTTGACAGAGACCTGGGACTTCGTTTGGGCCACATATCCCCAGTTCGACCTCTCACCAGTCAGTGCCTTTAAGAAGCTTCTTGGGGCCATTGCATCTCTGAGGGTGTCTCTACTTCTCACTTTGCCTTCACCCTCTGGTCAGTCTTCTTCTGTACCTCTAGAGACTGCTCCCGAAGAACAGCCCGCCTCACTTACTCTAGCATCGACCTTCAAGCCAGTCAACTTGAAGAAAATCCCCCCAACAAATATGCAAGTTTCTCCTTCTATAGATGAGCAAGTTCCCTCCACAGCCAAGCCGTAATGAGAAGATGAAAATTAAAAGGGATTTTTTTTGTGCAATCTCATGTACTACCTTCCTTTTGATTTTTTGTGAATGGACAAGATTTTTTCCCTTTTCCTCTTATGATTTTTCGATGTTCTATGAGATTGACATTTTATCCTTAATACTTAGGATAATTATCCACCCTCCGAGTTTTGAGGCCCTTGGGGCAGTTGAGGGTGTCCAAGATAATTTCTTCCGATTGAGGTTCGCGTCAATAGAGTTGGCCCTCCGTGCTTTAATGCCTTAAACTGGTGCAGAAGCCAACATTTTATCCTTAGTGCTTAGGATAATTATCCACCCTTCGAGCTTCCTGCCCTTTGGGGCAGCCGAAGGTGTCGAAGATAATTTCTTCCAATTGAGGTTCGTGTTGATAGAGTCAACCCCCATGCTCCATGCTTCAGTGCCTGAACGGGTGCAAAAGCCAATGTTTTATCCTTAGTGCTTAGGATAATTATCTATCTTCTGAGCTTCGAGGCCCTTGGGGCAGTCGAGGGTGTTGAAGATAATTTCTTCCAACTAAGGTTCGTGTCGATATAGTCAACCCTCCGTGCTTCGACGCCTCAAAAATGGTATAGAAGCCAACATTTTATCCTGTTGGAACCTTGGCCAGTGTTGAGCAGTCTTTTGGAAAATTCATGGGCAGTTCCAAGTGAGTTCTCATTGTTGGCAACCATGGTTTGCATATGTGTAATCCAGTGGCAGTATGGGCAGTCTGGTAATTTTCCAGTTCTCTAACATGAAGAAAGCATTTGAAGAGGAAAGAAAAAGAAGAGAGAGAGAAAGAAGAAAGAGAAAGAGGAGACAGAAATAAGAGAGAGAAAGAGAAGAGAGAGAAGGTGGACCATGTGGGTCCCATATGATGTGGCTTGCCACCTTGGCACCAGCCCAGGCCAGCATGGCCGAGGCCCGCGGCACCAGGCCAGCAGGAAGGCAGCACGGCCTGCCAGCATGCAGCCAGCCTCACAAGGACAACAAGCAGCCAGCCTCACAAGGCAAGCAAGCAACCAGCCTCGCAAGGCTAGCACGCAACCAGCCTCGCCAGGCCAGCACGTAGCCAGCCAATAGATCTGCATGCATGCGTGAGCGCAAGTGTCACACGCATGCACCATCAAACACCCGCAAGATGTTCGACGTTTTGCCACAAAGAAATCTAAAAAGAAAAAGTCTCTGGAAAAAATTAGACTTACAGGGCAATAGCACTCATTCTCAGGGGTATTTTGGTCCATTAAAATATTATAGATCCGAAATCAAGGGTTTGTAAAGAGCCACGCCACCAGGATTCCTATCTGATGGCCGATAAAAATGCAGGCTACAGTACTTCGCAGGTGGTGAGTGAAATGCTCCCGCGGGCACTCTGATTGGCCGAAAGCAAATTATAATGGTGCGTCGGACGAATGAAGATCACTCCTTGCTTCGGTGTGGCGCACGTATGGTATGCTAGGTACTCGATGCCTATCCAGTGGCTATGAGAGTTGCCGATCATGCTTGACGCGATGAAGCTAGATTGAATGGCCAAGAGTCTTTCCCGCATCCATCTGACAGATCCAACGACCATTTGCTTAAGATACCCTCTCCGCCAACCGCAGTTTGAAAACGTTATACGGTGGGTCAGTGGGGCGGCGCTATGGTGTATCGCGGCACATGGAATCAGCTCTGAAGATTCCTTTTTGAATTATCTGAGCGGTCGAACTTTGATCGGCCATATCTTGGCCGTCCGAGCTCAGATCGACATGATTCAAATTCCCCTGGTCTCTATTTTTGAAGGAGAATGCTATGGAGCAAGTTTAAAGGTCTGGTTGTGCGAGAAAACTAGGGTTTTTCTGAAAAACTCTTGTTGGAGCATCTCAGTTTTTTTTATTGGATTCCATATTGTTCCTACTGTCATCTATGCCCCAGTAAGGTACAAGAAAAGTTGCATTGAGCTTCTATTGAGCTCTTATAGAAGTTGGTATGGAAGAAATGGCATGAGTGGCCATTAGAAGTGGTGAACAAGCTCATTAGAGTGTTCCACAAAAGGAGTGATTACGTCGGGAAGGTAATCTCTCTCTCAAACCCTCAGTATGATGTTTGTGCTTAGTGGGAAGGGTTTGTAATCAAAATATTTGTTGTTATTAATCTACAAGATTGGGGCTTATAGACCTGTGGGTTGTAGCTCATATTCGAGTTGTAGCTCGTCTTATCCTGGTGGTGTGGCACCTTGCTGTTGTAACAGCTAAACTCCACTTATTATAGTTGTGTATTGTGTATAATATGAAACCCTGGTTAGGGTATTACCCTGTGGACTAGCCATCACAGTTTGTGTTTGGTGAACCATGTTATATCTGTATTCTGGTTGTACATGTGGATGCCTACATATGTGGAATAGAAGTCTGTGTGCTGTAGGTCTGGGTGTACACACTTAGCTGGCCAAGCCCCTGGTATGGATACCTGTGGGTATGTGGTTGGTGTGTACACAAAATATATTTGAGAAATTGATAGTGAGAGAAGTCCATTTGACAGCTCAAGGCACCACACAGTGAAGAATAGTTCTTGGCAGTGGTTTCCAAAGCAGTAGGCCAGATCATCTCAGTGGGATTGTTTTTGAGGGTACTGATTTACCCCCTCTCGCAGTGACTACCTGGGATCAACAATTGGTATCAGAGCCAAGTTCCCAAGGGAAGAAGTTTGATAGCTTTGGGTACAAATTGTGCATTGAGACAGAGATATGGTTACAAATGATGAGCATCATGGGCACAGTAGGATCCCTATGTTTGACGGCTCCAACTGTAGTGTGTGGAAAGTCAGGATGAGGCATACTTGATAGCACAAGGATATATAGTATGGCTAGCTGTAAAGAATGGGTACAAGCACACAACTAAAGATATCTGTGATACAGTTGAGATGAAGAAAAGAGAGAATGAAGCTAAGGCAGTCACAACCCTTCTAGCTGCACTAGCAAGCAATGAGCTTACTAGAGTGATCAGTTGTCCAACATCAAAGGAGATATGGGACAAGTTGCAGAGTGTACATGAAGGTGATAGTAAGATTAATGAAGCCAAATTACAAATATTGAGATCTCAATTTGAGAGCTTGAGAATGAGCAAAGGTGAGACAATTGAGTTCTACCTGAACAGAGTAAACAAGGTCACCAATGCAATCAGAGCATTGGGTGAAGAACTGAAAGAGATTCATGTGGTCAAGAAGGTATTGAGGACACTTTCAAAATTATACAATGCCAAGGTGTCAGCCCTTAAAGAAATCACTACTTTGGATACGTTGACCATAGATGAACTGCATGATATATTGGTTACTTATGAGATGAGGATGATTGAGCCAGTGTTAGTTGAGAATGAAGTCACTTTTGAGGCTTTTAAAAAATTAAAAATAAAAGAGCCAGTGGAGAGTGTAAAAGCTGATGTAGAGAGTGACTCAAATGATTCTGATGATGAGCTTATAGCCTATCTGGCTAACAGACTCAAGAAGAGATCTGAGAAGTTCAAAAACAAGTCTTCAATGAGATGCTTCAACTGTGGTGGCTTAGGACACTTTGCTTCTAAGTGCCAAAAAAAGGGTAAAGTGTATGATTTTGACCAAGAAGAGCCTAAAGGGAGTCAAGAGAAGAAAGGAAAAAAGAAATTCATTCCAAGAAAGAGAAGTTATTTGTCAAAGCAGGATAACCCCTCTGATGAGTCTGAGGAAGAAAATGATGTTGATATTCTTTTCATGGCAAGACTTGAAGAAACTCCTAGAGGGATTGAAGCAACAAAGAAGAGAAGTGATAATTCCAAGAGGAGAGTAGAAGATGATGACAACCCAGATCTTGAAGCAGAATTGCTTTCTGCACTCACAGAGCTCAAGTCAGAAAGAAAGAAAAATAAAAGTTTGAATGATCAGCTCAACCAAGCCAATGACATAAATGCTGAGATTATGAAAACACTCAAGAAAGAAAAGATAATTGCTGATGAGCTTGACAATGATCTTACACTAAAAACTTCTGAGTGTAAGAAGCTTGAGGAAGTCGTTGTAAGACTTGAGACAGAATTGACCAAGTCTATAAAGAAGAAAAGTTATGTTGAGGCTACTGCAACAATCCCTCCTGTAACCATTCTAAAGTCAAGAGATAAGAATGCCAGGTTATAGGAAGATGAAGAAACTAGCAGTTCTAAAGATGAAGACAAGGAGGAAGACAACATCCTTGATGAGATTCTGAGTTACCAGAGATCCTCTCACATTAAATCTGGACTTGGATACACCGAGCAGTCATGTGAGAAGATAAAGGGTAAATGGTCTATTAATAACCCCATTGTGTTTGTAAAGGTAAAGCAAAAATAACCACAAGAAGTGAGGGCTACAAAAAGCAAGAATGATGAAGAGGGTTTCAAGACAGTCAAGCAAGGCAGACAAATAAGACAGAGTTAGTTTCAGAGGAATAATCAATTTTAGAGAAACAGACAGGTCTAGAGAAATAGTTTCAAAGGATACTGCTATGGCTGCAATGTCTATGGGCATAGAGTGGCAGAGTGTAGAAGACAAGAGAGACCTCCAGTATTTATTGATAGGAACAGATTTGCTCCTCTTGCTGATGAGAGAGTAATGTGCTACAGATATGAGAGACTTGGGCATATTGCTAGAAACTGCAAAACAGTTTTTCCATCTCAAAGGCAAGTAAAGAGGAAGGCAAGAAAAGATCCTTCAAGGAAACAAGTTCAGAGAGAAGAAAGAAATAAAATGGAAAGAAAAGCAAGGGAGCCTATTACAGTGAAAGACAAGGCTATATGGGTGGAAATACCACAGTTGAAAAGAAATAAGTCTTTGATGGTGTAAGCAACACTTAAAGCAAATAAAAGTAAGCAATCTCCATGGATTCTTGATAGTGGATGCTCTACACACATGACAGGCAACAAAGAAAAATTTACAAGTCTCAATGCTACAGAAGGAGGAGCAGTGAGATTTAGAAATAATGAAGGTGCTAGAGTTGAAGGAAGAGGTTCTATGAACATTAACAATGGGAAGATAAAGTCTCATAATGTTTTGTTTGTTAATGGGTTGAAACATAATCTACTCAGTGTGAGTCAGATATGTGATCAAGGACATGAGATCACTTTTAACAATAAAGGATTTATTGTCCACAGGGTCAGAACAGGAAAGGCAGTGGCCATTGGTGAAAGAACAGTTGAAAATCTTTATGTGCTGACAGATGCCATCAACAAGTGTATGATAACTCAAGAAGATGAAAATTGGCTGTAGCATAGAAGAATGGGACATATTCATTTCAAGAACTTAACTAAAATTAGCACGGAGCAAGCAGTTAGAGATCTTCCCAAGATGAAGACTCCAAAGAACCATGTGTGTGGTTCATGTTAGAAGGGTAAGCAAGCAAGGGCCACTTATAAATCAATGGAGTACCATTCAAGTAAGCCTCTTGACTTGATACACATAGACTTGTGTGGACCTATGAGAACACAGGCCATAGGAGGTGAAAGATACTTCATCATGTTCATAGATGAGTATTCTAGAATGACCTAGGTGATGTTTCTGAAGGACAAAACTGAAGCTCTTGACAAGTTCAGAGCATTCAAGAAGAGAGTGAAAAATGAGACAAGAAACACAATTAAGTATTTGAGGTCTAATCAAGGCAAGGAATTTACATGGAATGAATTCTCAAATTTTTATAGTGAAAGTGGAATCAAAATTCAACATTCGGCTACTAAAACCCCTCAGGAAAATGGAGTGGTTGAAAGAAAGAATAGAACAGTGCAAGAAATAGATAGAACTATGATGGCAAAAAATAATACAACAATGCATTTCTGGAGAGAAGGCATCTATATTGCAGTGTATATCACCAATAGATGTCTACTAAGGCCTCATGAGAACAAGACACCTTATGAATTATGGTTTGGGAGGAAAGCTACAGCAAAGTATTTCAGGGTCTTTGGTTCCAAGTGCTACATCAAGCGAAAGGAGGAGAACCTTGGCAAGTTTGATGACAGAGCAGATGAAGACATATTTCTAGGCTATTCTTTCAAAAGTAAGGCATACATGTGCTACAACAAAAGACTAGGAAGAATTATGGAGAGTTCAGATGTGAACATTGATGAGAAAATAGGGAAACTAAAAGGGACTAAACCAGAAGGTTCCATTCTTGAAGAATTTGATGAAGATAACACAGTATCAGTTGACAAAAGGGCAGCAAGATGAAGAAGAATCTGAAATGCAAGAAATTTAAATTGATGTGCAGAAAGATGGCAGACCAAAGGATAACAAATGGCTGAATATTCATCCTAATCATCAAGTAATAGAAGATTTAAATGCAGGAATACAAACCAGGAGGATGAGAGCTCCTGCTTACTCATTACTGTCAGAGATGGAGCCTAAGACTGTGTATGAGGCTAGCAAGGATGAATTTTGGTTGAAAGCTATAAATGATGAGCTTGACCAAATTAAGAAGAATAACACTTGAGAGCTAGTTCCTAGACCAGTAGACAAAAATGTGATTGGCACAAAGTGGATTTTTAGGAACAAGCTAAATGAAGATGGCCAGGTTGTGAGAAATAAGGCCAGACTTGTATGCAAAGGTTATGCCCAAGTGGAAGGAATTGACCTTGATGAGACTTTTGCACCTGTGGCAAGGCTTGAGTCTATCAAAATGTTCTTAGCATTAGCTGTGCACAAAGGATTCAAGGTTTATCAAATGGATGTAAAATCTGTATTTTTGAATGGTAATCTGGAAGAGGAGGTGTACACTGAGCAACCTGAAGGGTTCCAACTCAGTGATGATGAAAACATGGTATGCAAGTTAAAGAAGGGTTTTTATGGGTTGAAGCAAGCTCCAAGAGCTTGGTATGAAAGGCTTGACACATATCTACATCAATTAGGTCTACGAAGAGAAGTAGTGGATAGAAATCTATATGTCATGACAGAAGACAACAGTCAACTAGTTATTATGGTCTATGTGGATGACATCATTTTTGGGGGACACTGTGAGAAGCTCTGCAAGCAGTTTGTTGAGAAGATGAGGACAGAGTTTGAGATGTCTATGTTTGGAGAGATGTCCTATTTTCTGGGGTTATAGATTCATCAGAAAGACAATGACATCTTCATCTCTCAATTAAAGTTTACTAAAGAGATGTTGAAGAAATTTATGATTGAGGACTGTAAACCAGTGGGGACACCAATGACAGTGAATATCAAGTTGAGCTCGGAAGATGATTCACCAATAGTTGATCAGACAATGTATAGATCAATGATTGATAGTTTATTGTACTTGATAGCTTTTAGACCTGACATACTGCAGGCAGTTTGCTTAGTGGCTAGGTTTCAGGCTTGCCCAAAGGAGACTCACTTGATGGTAGTGAAGAGGATTTTGAGATACTTAAAAGGCACAATGGACCATGGTCTATGGTATCCTAGAACTGGGAAGTTCACTTTGACTGCATATTCAGATGCAGATTGGGCAGGAAATCTTGATGACAGGAAGAGCGCAAGTGCTGGTGCATTCTTTCTAGGGAAGAGCTTAGTTGCATGGCATAGCAAGAAGCAGGAGTCTATCTCTCTATCCACAGCAGAGGCAGAATACATTGCAGCAGCAGCTACATGCACTCAGGTAATTTGGATGAAAAGGTAGATTTTAGATTTCAGTATTACCTGTGAGGAGCCAGTGATCATCAAATGTGACATGAGTTCCATTAACATCTCCAAGAACCCTGTGCAACATTCAAGAACAAAACATATAGACATAAGATATCATTTCTTGAAGGAGAAGGTGCTTGAAGGAGAGGTGAAACTGGATTTTGTTCCTATTGTAGACCAAGTGGCAGATATCTTCACAAAGGCCCTCCTTAAGGATTCTTTTGAGAAACTGAGGGACCAACTAGGAGTAATACCTCTTGGCACACTGTAGTGGCATGTGTGTAGGGGGAGTTGCTGTCTACATAGCATCATCTTTCACCAATAGGATTAGAAAGATGCAGTGGGCACTCCTATTGGTGAGGCTATACAGGGGGAGCATATGTGAAGGGGAACCTTGGGTAGTGTTGAGCAGTCTTTTGGCAAATTCATGGACAGTTCTAAGTGAGTTGTCATTGTTGGCAACCATGGTTTGCATATGTGTAATCCAGTGGTAGTATGGGCAGTCTGGTAATTTTCTAATTCTCTAACATGAAGAAAGCATTTGAAGAGGAAAGAAAAAGAAAAGAGAGAAAGAAGAAAGAGAAGGAGGAGAGATAAAGAAGAAAGAGAAGGAGGAGAGAGAAAGAAGATAGAGAAGGCGGACCATGTGGGTCCCATATGATGTGGCTTGCCACCTTGGCACCAGCCCAGGCTAGCATGGCCGAGGCCCGTGGCACCTGCCCAGCAGCAAGGTAGCATGGCCTGCCAGCATGCAGCCAGCCTCACAAGGCCAGCAAGCAGCCAGCCTCACAAGGCCAGCAAGCAGCCAGCCTCGCAAGGCAAGCAAGCAACCAGCCTCGCAAGGCCAGCACGCAACCAGCCTCCAAAGGCCAGCACACAGCTAGCCAGTAGATCTGCATGCATGTGCCCGTGCAAGTGTCATACGCATGCACCATTGAACACCCGCAAGGTGTTCAACATTTTTTCGCAAAGAAATCTAAAAAGAAAAAGTCTCTGGAAAAAATTAGACTTACAGGGCAATACCACTCATTTTAAGGGGTATTTTGGTCCTTCATAATGTTATAGATCTGAAATCGAGGGTTTGTAAAGAGCCACGCCACCAAGATTCCTATAAGATGGCCGATAAAAATGCGGGCTATAGTGCTTCGCAGGCGGTGCATCAAATGCTCCCGCGGCACTCTGATTGGTTGAAAGAAATTTGTAATGGTGCGTCGCGACGAATGAAGATCACTCCTTGCTTCGGTGTGGCGCACGTATGGTACGCTAGGTATTCGATGCCTATCCAGCGGCTACGAGAGTTGCCGATCGTGCCTAACGCGATGAAGCCAGATCGAACGGCCAAGAGTCTTTCCCGCCTCCATCTGACAAATCCAACGACCATTTTCTCAAGATACCCTCTCCGCCAATCGTAGTTCGACAATGTTGTACAGTGGGTCAGTGGCGGCGGCGCTATGGTGTATCGTGGCACATGGAAGCAACTATAAAGATTCCTTTTTGAATTATCTGAGCAGCCGAACTTTGATCGGCCATATCTTGGCCGTCCGAGCTCAGATCAACATGATTCAAATTCCCCTGGTTTCTATTTTTGAAGGAGAATGCTATGGAGCAAGTTTGATGGTCTGGTTGTGCGAGAAAATTAGGGTTTTGCTGAAAAACTCTTGTTGGAGCATTTTGGGTTTGATTTTTGGATTTCAGATTGTTCCTACTGTCATTTATGCCTCAGTAAGGTACAAGAAAAGTTACATTGATCTTCTATTGAGCTCTTATAGAAGTTAGTGTGGAAGAAATGGCATGAGTGGCCATTAGAAGTGGTGAACAAGCTCGTTAGAGTGTTCCACAGAAGGAGTGATTACGTTGGGAAGGTAATCTCTCTCTCAAACCCTCAGTATGATGTTTGTGCTTAGTGGGAAGGGTTTGTAATCAAAATATTTGTTGTTATTGGTCTACTGGGTTGGGGCTTAGCAGACCTATGGGTTGTAGCTCATATTCGAGTTGTAGCTCGTCTTATCCTGGTGGTGTGGCACCTCGCTGTTGTAACAGCTGAACTCCACTTATTATAGTTGTGTATTGGGTATAATACGAAACCCTGGTTAGGGTATTAGCCAGTGGACTAACCATCACAGTGCGTGTTTGGTGAACTACGTTATATTCTGTGTTGTGGTTGTACATGTGGATTCCTATGTATGTGGAATAGAAGTCTGTGTATTGCAGGTCTGGGTGTATACACTTGGCAGGCTAAGCCCCTGGTATGGATACCTGTGGGTGTGTGGTTTGTGTGTGCACGAAATGTGTTTGAAAAATTGGTAGTGAGAAAAGTCCATTTGACAGCTCAAGGCAGCAAACAGTAAACAACAGCTCTTGGCAGCAGTTTCCAAAGTAGTAGGCCAGATAATCTCAGTGGGATTATTTTTTAGGGTACTGATTCACCCCCCCCCCCAGTGACTACCTGGGATCAACATATCCTTAGTGCTTAGGATAATTATCCATCTTCTAAGCTTCGAGGCCCTTGGGGCATCCGAGGGTGTCGAAAATAACTTCTTAGGTTAAGTGCACCATGTTTCTTGTAACTAAGCATCTTTATTATTTTTACTTGATTTACAGTACTTTATGAATTAAAATTTCATAAATTTGACGCATTCCACGTCCTTGGGACAGCCTCATCGTCCATTCTTTGCAAGTGGTATGCCCCTATTCTCGTTGTCTTGACCACTTTGTATGGTCTTTCCCAGTTTGGAGCCAACTTTCCTTGTCTTGTTGGTTCCGAGGTTGAGGCCTTCCTCAGAACTAGGTCTCCTACTTGGAATAGCTTCTCCTTCACTTTTTTTGTTATAGTGATTGGCTATCTGAGCCTGGTATGTGATTTTTTTCAAGTGGGCTGCCTTCTTTACTTCTCCCAGGATGTCGAAGCCTATTAGCATGTTTGCTCGATTTGCTTCTTCATTGAAGTTTGCTGTTCGAAATGACCTGTGGACAACCTCGACGGGTATGACAGCTTTTGCCCCATGGCTAAGCATGAAGGGTGTTTCTCCTGTGGGTGTTCTACTGGTTGTTTTGTATGACCAAACGACGCTAGGAACCCCTTCCACCCAATTCTTTCTCTCTTCTGTCAACCTATCCTTTAGCCCACTTTGAATTTCTTGGTTTATCACTTCTTCTTGTGTAATTCTCTTCTTCAGTCCTTCGAGGATGGTTCTATTGGTGACCTTGACCTGGCCATTTGCCTCGGGATGGTGCACCGAGGTGAAATGCTGAGCTATCTTATACTATTTGCAGAAGTCTCAAAATTTTTTCGAGTCGAATTGCTTTCTGTTGTCCATTACCACTGCCTGTGGTATCCCATATCAGTAGACCACAGAAAGTTTGAGGAATTCAGTTACCTTTGGGGCTATAATCTTGGGCATTGGCTCCACATCTATCCATTTGGTGAAGTAGTCGATTGCCATAATCAGGAATTTATTCTACCTCAGTCCCATGGGGAATGGCCCTAAGATGTCCATTCCCCATATGGCAAAGGGGATTAGGCTCGCTATGGGCTGCAGTGGCTTAGCTGGTTGGCGCTGGATCTTGGCATGTCTCTGGCACTGTATGCATTTCCTCACATACTCCTCATATTGCTTCACAATACTGGGGAAGTAGTAACCTTGTCTGATTAGTTTTTGTGCCAAAGTTCGACCCGCTTGATGGATGTTGTAGAACCCCTCGTATACATCCTCGATGGCTCCTTCAGCCTTGGAAGGTTGCAGACACCTCAACAGAGGTAGAGAGAAGGCTTTCTTATATAGTACATCTTCGTATATGATATACCATTTTGACCTTGTATATATCTTCCTCTCTTCTTTGCGATCATTTGGAAGTATCCCATTTTTTAGGAAATCTAGGATCGGATCCATCCAACAGGGCTCATTTGTGAGCATATTGACCTCGGTCTTAAGGGTGATGCTTGGCTTGTCAAGCCGACTTAAGTATATTAAGTTATCGACCACTATTAAATTATTACTCAATAGTTTGGACAGCCCATCTGCCTCGGTGTTGTCTTTTAGATCGATGCTTCGGATTTTGAAGCCTTGAAATGTCGTTGTTAGCTCTTTGACCTTTTCGAGGTACGCCCGAATTTTTTCCACCTTCGCCTCATAGTCTCCTATCACCTATTTGACCACAACCTGAGAGTCACTGTGGGTGGAGATGTGGGTGACCATAAGACACTTTGCTAATTCGAGCCCTGTAATCAACGCCTCGTATTCAGCTTCATTGTTGGTGACCGAAAAACCAAATTTGACCAAGCTTCTGATTTGAAGCCTTCTGGGCTAATTAACATTACTCCTACCCCAACCTGATTTTCACTGCTTGCCCCACTACAAATAGTGTCCAAGGTGGCAAATTCAGTTTTGGAGTGGGGATCGGTGGCCATATTTGTATGGTTGTATTAGGGTCATCTGGATCATCTACCAGGGTGCTTTCAATCAAGAAATCGACCAAGGCCTAGGCCTTGATCGCCATCCTTGGTTTGTAGTAGAGGTCGAACTCTCCAAACTCTACGACCCAGTTGATCATCCTTCTTGACATGTCATTCCTCGTGATGATCTTCCTCAGAGGTTTTGTTGTTAGAACCTCGATCGTGTGGGCCTAGAAGTAGGGTCGCAACTTCCTTGCTATGGTTACTAGCACAAGAGCTTGCTTTTCTATGGCTTGGTACCGGATTTTTGTGTCCAGCAACATTTTACTCACATAGTATATTGGTCGTTGCATCTTTTCGTCCTCTTTTACTAACACTATGCCACTGCCACTAATGAGATAGCTAAGTAAAGCTGGAGCTCATCCCCTGTTTTGGGTTTGACTAGTACTGGTGGGGTCGACAGGTACTTTCTCAGCTCCTTGAATGTCTGTTGGCACTCTGGGTCCATTCAAACTTTTTTGCCTTTGTGCATCAATCTACCAACCTCAACATGAAGTGTCCGAGGGTGACGATCCTCCCTGTCAGCTCCTCCACTTGTTTTATATTCTTGGGTGGCTTCATGTCTTGTAGGGCTTCTATCTTTGTAGGATTGGCTTCTATCCCTCACTCATGAATCTAAGGAATTTTCCCGAGTGTACTCCAAAGGCACATTTGATCGAGTTCAGCTTCATATTGTGCTTTCGTGGCTCCTCAAAAGCCTCGCGGAGGTCATCAATATGTGTTCTTGCCTTGAGGCTCTTCACTAAGAAATTGTCAACATATATCTCCATGTTCTTTCCTATCTGATGTTTAAAAATATTATTTACCAGACACTGGTAGGTGGCTCTTGCATTTTTCAGGCCGAAGGGCATAACTTTATAACACTATGTCCCTTGGCACGTGATGAAGCTCGTACTTTCTTCGTCTTCTTTACTCATAGGGATTTGGATATATCCTAATTAAGCATCCATGAACGAGAGTAATTCATGTCCCGAGGTGACATCTATCAATTGATTTATCCAAGGTAGGGGGTAGCAATCTATAGGGCATGCTTTATTGAGGTTGGTATAATCAATACAAATCTTCCACCTATCTCCAAACTTAGGTACCATTACAACATTGGACAGCCACTCAGGGTATTTGACCTCCTGATAAACCCAGTCTGAAGGAGTTTTTCGACCTCCTTGTTTATTATTTCCTATCGATCAGGTGTAAAATTTTTATTTTTCTACCTTACACAAAGATGCTGGGGGTCGATGGCCAAGTAGTGTTCCATGAGGCTGTTATCAATGCCTGGCATATCTACTGCCGACTATGCAAACACATTTGTATTTTCTCTAACGAAGGAGATGAGCTTGTCTTGGATTTCCCCTTGCAGGGTGACACCGATTTGGAAAGTACGATCAGGTTGGTCCTCTGATACTGGACCAGTCCTTTTGTAAGGGTTCCTCGGTGGCGGGCTCTTTTTTCAGGATCTGGATCATCCCTGAGATCTTCCAAGATGATGAACTTTACCAAGGCTTTCCCTTTCTTTTTGGCTGCTTCTTCCCCTTTTGTGAGGTTCGAGGCTCCTGGTATTCTTCCCAATTCGATATTGTAGCACTGCCTCAAGATTTTCTAGTCTCCTCAGCAATCTCTTATTCTGTGGTCAGTAGGGAACTTGATAACTTGATAGTATGTAGACAGGCAGCTTCAAAGGCAATGCAAAGAGGGGTCATCCGAGGACCACAATGTTGCTGGCTCGGAGGTCGACTACAAGAAACTCAACATTGATGACCCTCTGAGCTGGTTTTTTTCGATCATGAAGGGTAGGAAAATCCCTCTTTTCACCGTGATAGAATCTCCGATGAAGCTTGTTAGGGTGTACATGGTGGGTCCCAACATCTCATCAGTGAGATTCATCCTCTGAAATGTGAGGTAGTAGAGGATGTTGGTCGCGCTCCCTGTGTCCACCATTATTCGATTGACATCAAAATCTAAGATGACGACCATGATCACCAGAGCGTCTTTATGGGGTGACACAACATTTATTAAGTCGTCATCACTGAAGATCAGAAGGTCTCCTATCCTTGACTTTTTTGGGGCAAACTTTACATTATTCAGCTCCCTGGAAAAAGTTTTAGCAGACCTCACCAAGGTGTTGGCTGCCGCTGAACCTCTAGTGATCACATATGATTCTAGTATAACCAGTTGTACCTTTTGAGTTGGTCTGGTGAGGTCCTGTGTGGTGACGTGGTCGGGGAGTCCGATCTCAACCTGTGAGAGGTCCAGTTGATACCGCTTCTCCCAAAATTACAGCATTGCTTTTGCCTTTGGTCCCCCTCGCCTTTAAGCAGGCTTGGGAGGATGTGCTCATCGTAGCACTGGATCCAGAGGCTCTTGTCAAGGCCTTCGTCAATTATGGTTGAGGACCTTGTTCATCCTCCATCTATTTTCTTGATTTTCCTGGCTGTACTAGGACAACTTTGATCATGTACGTTGCCCCAATGGTGGGTCGGACTGAGGAAGGTGTACTTCCTACCCCACCATCCTCTCTGTCATTATCATCCTTCCGTCCTTTGTTTTTCCCTGCCTTGGTTTGGCAGTCATTGTGGTCGGGGATCTCCGAGGCTGATCCGAGTGGTGATGGTCTTTTGCTGTCCATGTATTTTATGAACTTGCCATTTCGGATTAACTCATCGATGGTACCCTGTAGGTGTCCACACTAGATGGTTGTGTGCCCATGCTCATTGTGGAAAGCACAGAATAACCTCGGATCTCTGTTCTGAGATTTAGTGTTCATCTTACGTTGTTTTTGAAATGATGTTTAAGATTTTTTCACCATGAATATCTCTGCTGGAGTCTTCCAAAGAGGGTGGTTGTCACACCCCAATTTTGGCCGAACCAGAAGTGTGAGTGAACCGTCACTGAACCAACATTTCACACCAGGATCTCAATAAGACCGTGTCCACTCATACAAGCCATTGCACATAACCATAATCATAATATAATAAAATACAACAGAAGTCTTTAAATAAAATGAACTGAGTGATCTATTGATAATTTAATAAAATATCAAGTTATTCTCCACACCAAAATGTAAATAATATTCTTACATCACTTTGTAAATCCAAATGAAAATAAATAAAATAATCCAAATAAACACCCTAGAGATACACGCAGAAAGGGCACTCGCATGAAGCGTCATGCTCGTCCTCTCCTGCTTGCATGTCCAAAGCAGCCACGCCTCCATATACTGGAGCATTCATGTAATCATCCACCGTGTAACCTGCATCAACATCTAAAAACATGTATATATACAAGGGTAAGCTCACAACTAAGCTCAATAAGACAATCAGACAATGCAACAAACATATGCATGAATAACATTCACATCATGGTTTGGTTTTAAGTTTGCAAGGTGCTATAGAAAGGATTGGCTGCCACCGCACCTCTATACACGAGTGTGTGAAGCTGCCCAATAGATCAAACACCACTGTTGTCCCACATGCACCCTAGCATGGAATAGAGATAGAGCTAAGGCGTCCGGATCAAACACCGCCAACACCTGATACTTTACCCATACCAACATGTAAGACCCTATTGGCGAGGGCTTGACTGGGCTTGCAACTAACCAATCCTATATGTCATCACAGTAGGCCCTATCCCAGCATAGCTCCCTACGGCATTGATATAAAACTAGAGTCTAGTGGCCAGGCAGGAGACCACAGTGCCACTTCCTCCCCCGGATACCCTACCAGCAACAAGCATGCTAAAATAGAACGATACGAAAGGTGCTAGTGTGAGGAATGATCCCAGACCTCCAGTCCTTCCCATTCCATACACCAACAAAAACAATCACATGCCTAACAGTCACATCCTAGCATAGCGAGTATGCATGAACAATAATAATAACTGAAAGTAAAAGATGACATGCGAGTATGCACAAACATCATACTATAAAATCATGGTTATTAACAACGATTTACTGTTTATTAAATTATTAGGGTTTAGGTCCGATTCCCTTACCTGACGCTTGATTAATATCTTGCTCCGTGTTACAAGGTCCAAACTTACTATTACAAGGTCCTACAAGATATTAGGGTTTAGTTAGAATAGTTCTCTTAAGGTTTACGTTGGTCGAAAAACCAACGGGATTACAAACACTCCTCACAGAGCATACCGGTCGCAGTACCGGTCGCGGCACTGTGGGGAAACCTGCGACCGGTCCCCACAGACCGGTCCCCGAGAGGTACCGATCACAGTACCGGTCGCATAGGGTGCGATCGGTATGGTCGATCGGTATGTCTCCAGGAGACCATACATCTGGTTTTCGCCTTCCATCGGTTACCCCTTATTGATTCTAGGGTTTCTCCCATTCATTCTAGATCTGAGAACTGAGTTAGAGTTGTTTCCAACTCCATTCAAGTCTTAGTTTCGATGATTTTCAACCTAGAACTTGAATCTAGGGTTTACCGACTAGATTAGGGTATGACGACAAACAGGGTTTAGATCAATACCTTACTTTGCATGGTATCGATCCAATCATAACTAACCATCCTAGAATACTTAATGTAGAGGGAGGTTTAAACATTTACCGTTGACTCGCGGTAATGTGTTCTTCGTCAAACGGCAATGGCGGCTCTTTCCTCTCCTTCCTAGCTTCTTCTCCTTCTTCAACCTCTTTCTCCTCTCTAGGGTTTGTGAGGATCAATGAAAGAGATTTTAGGAGGTTTAAGGGTCCTTATATAGGCTAGGATTAGGTTTAGGAAGCCTCCTAACATTAGGAAAGTCCTTCGATTTGAAATTTGGAAAGTGGGGCCCGTAGTTTTCGGATCCATGCTGCACAGGCTATACTGGTCGACCATCGACTGGTACCAAGACCGGTACTATTGGGGAAAATAGTGGTTAGTGAATGCATCCAACCGTAGAAAGGGGATTTCAGAAGGTAACCACGTGGCGTCTATCCATTGCAGTGGAAAAAGGGCATTGCGGTAAATATCGGAGGAAGCGCATGTTCGACCCCATGGTCTGACTTAGTGCCGTCTATCCATTGTATGGGAGAAAGGGCATTGCAGTAAATATTGGAGGAAGCCCATGTTCGACCCCATGGTCTGACTCAGACAAGAAGTGACAGGTTGACAAGGGTTGTTGGGCCATTAATGAATTGTCTTTAATGGCCATAAATGCTGACAACAAACATTAATACAAGGTATGCTGACTTGACCCGCTGATTCATAGGATCTCGGTCCAAACCGGCAAATCGTTAGAATATTACTTGGTAAAAATGTAAGGACGGCAACAGACATCTAGAGGTTATGGGGAATATAACCCAAAAGGGGGTCGAATAGGGTCATAGGGGGTCGAAAAGTGGTTGACAAGACCTTGTGACATAGTCTAGGGGGTAGTAGGCAGACGAATCTACTATACCCTAGGTAGCTAATGATCAAAGTAGTGACAGACATGAAAAATAGAACCAAAAGAAAGGTTCACATTAACAGTTTACCTATATATATATGTAACAAAGGAAAAGGAGGGGAGGTTGATTACAATACAAGGGATTACTTTTGCTCTCTGTCTGGTTTTCCATCTCATATCCAATTTGCTTTCGTTCAGTTATTTTCCATCTTTCCAAATTCAGGGTGAAAATAGTAGAGGAGAACTTCTTTGATCAACGACACCTCAGGGAACCCATTGTTTGAGAAGGAGCTCCAGTGTTTCGTTGGGAGTTCTATATTGTCTATCTTGGTAAATCCCCCTTACGGATTTCAGCGACAATAGTTTGGCACCCACCGTGGGGCCCTGACGTGCTTCGTTTGTTCAAATCATTCCTTATTTTCACCACTCCTATTTCCTTTCTACTTACTCCAAACCAGTTTTTCTAAATATTGACATGGCTCCAGCAAGAAGGGCAGAGAGCTCTTACAACTTACGTGAAACTCAAGCTAGAAGGGCTGAAAAAAATATGGCTAGAGAATGGGAGGAGGCCCAGATAGGGCCAGATCCCTAAGATGTGTTTCCTGAGGGACCAACCAAAGGTGGACCGGGTGGCTCTAACCCAGATCCGACTCAGTATGTATCTAGGGAGCAGTTTGACAGGCTAGCCCAGCAGTTGGTCGCTCTGACAGAACTGCTACAGCAACGACCAACTGGAGTACCAACTGCTTCCGTACCACCAGTAGAGGTACCTGAAGTCCCGCAAAGATCACGACAGTCTCAGCGCTCTTTCCCGCGCTCTGCTCCCTCCAGCTTAAGAGGAGAAAGCCCGTCAGTAGATTCGTACGACCGACGGGGTCGAAGTAGTCAGTGGGAAGACCCACGAACTCAGTCTGTCCCAAGAGTTGACCCTACTGAAGTAGTGGAAAGTAGCCAGGAGTCCCTGGGTATTTCTCACCGGTCGTTTACCTCCAGGAGGACGGGATCGCGGCAAGGTGCCAGGTGGACCAGAGTCGAGATGTACACTGAAGCAGAGGTGGCCTAGGAGGCCTAAAGAAGGGTCGACGAGGCTAGACGTGCCAGAGAAGATGCTCAGGCCAGAGTCGATGCTGCTCGACAGGCCCATGAAAATGTATAAGCAAGGAACCAAGAAGCCAGGAGACTTCAAGAAGACGGATCCGAGAAGTGGTCCAGGCTCGAGTGGATGCGGTGCGAGGAGAAAGGATGGCAGCTGCACCCTCCGTTGCGGTGCCGTCAACTGCTGTACCAGTGGTGACAATACCAACAGCAGATAGCTCCCATGCAGGGAACGAGAACACTGAGAGACTAGAACGTCTCATCAGAGAACTGACAGATCAAGTACAGCAGGTGGAGAGAGGGGTCGATTCAGCAGCTTTACAGGAGTATGCCACAGAGACAGCATTGACGGATGAAGTCATGAATCATCCCTTACCTTCTAGTTTTACCATTCCAAATATAGGATGGTATGATGGCAAGATGGATCCGGAGAAGCATTTGGACAACTTCAGGATGGGAATGGTCATTTATGGCCACCACGATGCCCTATGCTGTAGAGTCTTCCCATCCACATTGCGGGAAGCAGGAAGAATGTGGTTCAACAATCTTCCTCCACGATTAGTAGGTACTTTCAAAGAACTCAGTAGCTTGTTCCTCTCCCACTTTTAGGGGAGTCGGGTATAGAAGAAAAATCTATCCCATCTGATGGCGGTCAAGCAAGGTGAAAAAGAGCCATTGCGACAGTTCATCACTCGCTTCCTAGGAGTGGCAGGAGAGATCAAGGACTTACAACCGGATGTGGTCGTTTCAACCCTATCCAAGGCATGCAGAGATCCCCAGTTGGTGTTCTCCCTCAACAAGAAGTGCCCACGAACCCATGCAGAAATTTTCAGTCGCTGTGATCGATATACATCCGGGGCGGAGGCAGTGACGGAGTTATCCGGGCCGGCAAGCACAAATCCTACAGTGGCGGAGAAGAAGAAAGGAGAACCTTCGGAGAAAGTTCCAAAAGAAGGAGAGTCCAGCAAAAAGACCAAGGTGGCGAAAGAATTGTACCCCATTCGACCCGTACCAGAGTACACACCTCTCAACAGAACCATAACGGAGATATTGAATATCAAAAGGGGTGATGCACTCTTGGTACCACTACTGCCGATGATTGCTCAATCGGAGGAGCGCAACCGACGGCTGTATTGCGCACATCATCGAGACCATGGCCATGATACCAATTCATGCCGACATTTGAAGGGTTTGGTGAAGGATATCATCCAACACGAAAGATGGACATAATTTGTTGGTCCAAGGGCAAACCTCGCCTTGCCAAATCCTGCTGTGATACTTCCTCCACCTCCCCCAGTAAGAGCACCAGAAGAAAGAAGAGAAAGGGTCGAACATAGAACGCCACCTCCCCCAAGGTCACCTCCGAGAGGATTCATGGGCCAGATTGATTTACGCCGAGATGGGGTGCCAGAAGAGATGAAAGAATCCCCTGCGGCGGAGCACATGAGGCGGGAGTGTCCAGAGGAAAGCAAGTTCGACGGGAGGACGAGAACCTGGGGGAGTCATCTTCCAAAAAATTCAGGTATGACGGCTACATTTACTTTGGGGATAATGATTTCATTGATGTTGTCACTCCCCATGAGGATTCCCTTGTTATCAAGATGGCCATTGGAGAAGAGTGGGAAGTGAGCCGTATATTGGTCGACACAGGCAGTGCTTGTGAAATCTTGTACTATGACACTTACCGGAGATTAGGCTACAGAGATGAGCAGTTGCGGCCCATTTGATACTCACTTCTGGGGTTCAATGGTGAGGGGGTATGGGTGAAAGGAGCTATCTAGATAGATACTCGCTTGGGAACTTATCCAACGCGAGTGAGCATCAATATGAAGTATATGGTGGTCGATACTTGATCGAGCCATAACGACATTCTTGGAAGAACAGGCCTAAACAAGTTGTGGGCTTGCCTGTCCACTTACTACTTGCTGATGAAGTTTCCAACTGAGTGGGGGATGGGATGTTGCAAGGCAGACCAGTTGGTCTCGAAGAGATGTCACGCTACGTCCCTGGCGGCCCTAGATGAAGATCAACATGTGCAAGTGATACAACTGGACGAATATCATGGCGATTTCCCTACCGAGCGAACTACTCCAGTTGAAGATCTTATCGCAGTACCCTTCAGCGAAGACCATCCGAAAAAGATATTTTTGGTAGGGTCAGCCATTTCGGAGGAGCAAAGGCAAGAACTCATCAAGTTTCTGAAAGCCAACTCAGACGTCTTTGCTTGGATGCCAGAAGACATGCCAGGGATCCCACGGTTGATCATGGAGCACCATCTTCAGATAGATCCACACCAACGTCCTATACGCCAGAAAAAGAGAGCAGTATCAGTGGAGAAGAAAGCAATCATTGATCAGGAGGTCGAAAAGCTACTTAAGGCCGGATTCATCCGAGAAGTATACTACCCCGACTGGTTGGCGAATGTTGTATTAGTGCCAAAGACAGATGGCCGTTGGCGTGTATGTACTGATTTCACAGATCTTAATAAAGCATGCCCAAAGTTTCCTACCCCTTGCCTCGGGTAGATCAGCTCATCGATGCCACTGTGGGGCACGATCTACTATCCTTTTTGGATGCTTATTCGGGATATAATCAAATAAAAATGGCTCGGGAGGACGAGGATAATACAACTTTCATCACTAACAAAGGCACCTACTGTTATACAATAATGCCCTTCGAAATTGAAAAATGCGGGGGAAACGTACCAGAGACTTGTCAACAAGGTATTTGAAAAGCAAATCGGTCAAACAATGGAGGTCTATGTAGACGATTTCCTGGTCAAGACAGTAAAAGCGACAGATCATCTAGTAGATCTCAAGGAAGTCTTCGATGTAGTAAGAAGAAATTCTATGCATCTTAACCCAGCAAAATGTGCTTTCAGAGTACAATCTGGCAAATTCCTGGGCTTCATGGTTTCTCAGAGGGGAATCGAGGCCAATCCTATCAAGATCGAGGCAATTCAAAGTATGAAGGCTCCAACTACGCCCAAGCAAGTTCAGGTACTTACGGGTCGAATCACTGCCCTGGGGCAATTTCTATCTAGATCTGCGGATAGGTGTCTCCCATTCTTCAAAACTCTTAAGGGATCCAAGCCCTTCGAATGGACGACTGAATGTGAGGATGCATTTCGTGGCCTCAAAAGGTATCTTTCTTCACCACCCTTACTAGTCAAGCCAGAGACTGGAGATACGTTGCTGCTCTATCTGGCAGTTTCGCCGTGTGCCGTCAGCGGAGTATTAGTTAAAGAAGTTAATCGGATCCAACACCCTATGTACTATGTCAGCAAAGCCCTATTGGATGCAGAAACCAAGTATCAATCAATTGAGAAGTTAGCATTAGCAGTGGTGGTCTGTGCTTGCAAGTTACGACCCTACTTCCAGTCTCACTCCATCATCGTTTTGACGGATCGACCCATAAGCAAGTTTCTGGCCAGAGCAGATGTGTCGGGTCGAATGATCAACTGGGCAGTCGAGCTGGGGAGTTTGATCTCAAGTTTGAGCCTCGGACAACCATTAAGGCACAAGCATTAGCATATTTCTTGATTGAAAGTACCCTTTCGGGAGGCGAAGAAGAAGGGGCAAATCCAGAGAGAGCCCTCGAGGAAGCAAAAGTTAAAATCTTTCTTGGACCTGAAAAACCTTCCTGGGTCATGTACATAGATGGAGCCTTCAACCAAGAAGATGCGGGGGCTGGTATTGTACTCGTCAGCCCCGAGGGATTTAAAGTGCTGACATCTGTACGTTTTGGTTTCTCCACAACCAATAATGTAGCGGAATATGAAGCCCTGGTAGCCGGTCTTAAATAGGCTAGAAAGTTGAAAATTACTCGTTTACAAGTATACGGGGATTCTCAAGTGGTCGTGCGGCAAGTAACTGGAGACTATGAGACTCGACAAAGACGTCAGGCTAAATACTTAGCCCTGGTGAAGCAACTTATCGAGCCACTGGAGAAGTTCGTGATGACCAGCGTACCTCGGGATCAAAATACGGAAGCAGACGTACTATCTCATCTAAGGTCCAGTGACTTGAGCAGTTTTGATGTGTCGATGTACTTTGAGCATATATCGGATCCTAGCATCGATCCTATGGGAGAAGTATTGCTTGTCGATGTTGAGCCTTGTTGGATGGATCCATTACACACCTACCTGAGGGAGAATGTCTTACCGGAGGATAAGAAGGAAGCCCGATGCATTCAAACTCAAGCAGGGTCATATGTCATTCACGATGAGGTACTTTATAAGAAATCCCATACTTTTCCTTTACTCCGGTGTGTTCCACCGTCGAAAGCAGAATACATTATGACGAAAGTTCATGAGGGGATCTGTGGAGCCCACCAATGCGGATGTACCATGTGTTTTAAGATCATCAGAATGGGGTATCACTGGCCCCATATGATGAGTGACTGTGAGAAGTATGTCAAAAGCTGCGAAGCATGCCAGAAGCACGCTCCCATGTCCCACCGTACGTGTACATAGTTACAGCCTATTCCTTCGTCTATTCCTTTCGCAGTCTGGGGGATGGATATACTGGGACCATTCCCAAAAGCTAAGGGACAGTTGCAGTACATTTTGGTGGCAATTGACTACTTTAGCAAATGGATTGAAGTGAAGGCAACGGTGAGAGTCACGACGCATAAAGCTAAGGAGTTCTTCATACTTGAGGTTCTATACAAATATGGAATCCCTCAAGTGTTAATCACTGATAATGACCCGTAATTCTCGAGTCGAATCTTCCAGGAGTTTTGTCGTGATCATAAAATTGGACATAGATTTGCATCAGTAGCACATCCAGAAGCTAATGGGCAGACAGAAGTCACCAACCGTACTTTGCTGCATGGATTGGCTAGGCGAGTGGAAGAAAAGAGATAGATGTGGGCGCAAGAGTTGCCCAGCGTAGTTTTGTCGTATCGAACCACTCAACGGACGACCACTGGGGCTACTCTGTTCAAATTGGCTTTTGGGTCTGAGGCGGTCATCCTTATCGAAGTAGGGGAAAAAAGTTACAGGGTGTTAAATTTTCAAGAAGATACTAACAAGGACATCCTTCTAATGGATCTGGACCTCCTAGAAGACATTCGTGAAATGACTTAGCTACGTGTAGCAACTTATCAGCAAAAAACAGCAAGGTATTACAACTCCAGAGTGAAGGAGAATATGTTTCAAGTGGGTGATTTAGTCTTGCGTTCGACAACTGTCACTATGCCTACTCAGCAGGGAAAGTTGACCCCAAATTGGGAAGGGCCGTATCGAGTTGTGAAGGTTACAAGGCCAGGGTCGTATCACTTGGAGACGATGGAAGGATTTGCCTTACCACGCACTTGGCACTCTAAAAATCTTCGAAGATATTATGTGTAAGGTTCTCATCTTATTCAATGGAAAATTTTACCTACATTATTTCTCGAAAAAGAAAAGACCTCCGGGTCTCGAAAAAGGAAAAGGCCTAAGGGTCTCGAAAAGAAAAAGGCCTCCAGGTCTCGAAAAAGAAAAGACCTTCGGGTCTCGAAAAAGGAAAAGGCCTAAGGGCCTCAAAAAGAAAAAGGCCTCCGGGTCTCGAAAAAGAAAAGACCTCCAGGTCTCGAAAAAGAAAAAGACCTAAGGGTCTCGAAAAGGAAAAGGCCTTCAGATCTCGAAAAAGAAAAGGCCTCCGGGTCTCGAAAAGAAAAAGGCCTAAGGATCTCAAAAAAAAAAAAATGGTCTACGGGCCTCGAAAAGAAAAAAGGCCTACGGGCCTCGAAAAGAAAAAAGGCCTAAGGGTCTCGAAAAAGGAAAGACCTAAGGGTCCCAAAAGAAAGAAGGGGAAAGCCTGAGGATCGTATTCCTTTGGATTTAAATACTTAGCAAAGTGTAAGTATTTAAAGCCAGGGGAAGTGTTTGGAAAAATGTTTGGAAATGTCGAAGTCACTCAAAACACATTAGGAAAGAAAGCAAAGTTATATTGAAAACAAGTGGTGTACATGGGAAGAAATTGTATACATATCTTACAAAAGTTGTGTGCAAAAAAAAAGAAAAAAAGAAAAGAGATGTTATTGTCCTTCTGCTAAGAGATGGGAGGTTGAGCACTTAGGAGTTGCTTCAGGGTTGTCTGCTGTAGTTGCTTCAGAGTTGTCTACTGCATCTGGAGGAGGAGCAGGAGCAGATGGAAGTATGTCTGAAGGAGTAGGATCCGAGGGAGCTGCTTCTGGAGGAGGAGCCGGGCTCGAAGGCTAAACGAGCTTGTCCCGAATCACCTTACTCATCAGCGGGACTAGGGAGAAGTCGAAAGCTGGAAGGTGGGTAGACATCTCCGAATGCACGACCACGAGGGCTTCACGAATGGCTCTGGCCCTTTCCCGCCTGAACAAACTCTCCATATCCTCTGAATCGAGCAGGGCTTTCAGAGTCTCTTCTCTGCCTTGCGACAGAGAGGACCGGGCTTGTGACAGTTCCTCTGTCAAACGAGCAACAGCAGACTGTAGATTGGCCTTTTGCTCTTCCAGGTCGAGTAGGTCTTTCTTCAGCGCATCCTCAGTGCTGGAAGCCTGAGCCAAGTCTCCCATCAGCTCGTTCTTCTCCGTCTGCGATCGCTCCTTATCGGTGACCAAGACGTCTCGGGCATCCTGCAAGTCCTTGATCTCCTTCTCCAGCTGGTTGTTAAGCTCAGTAGTGGAGTTGAGTTGCTCTAGCATGACTTCATTAGACAGCTGCGCGTCCGCCAACTCCTGTTGGGTGGTCTGAAACACCTTGGCCCGAGTGGCGAACTACTCGTCCAAACGACGGTATCTAGATTTTTCTTCAGCCAACCACCTCTGGTTTTGCTCCAACGATGCCTCAGCAACCCGACATTTGAACTCCGCATCCTGGGCCTCCTCCTTCGCCTTTTTGGCTCGTTCTTCAGCTTCCTTGGCTTTCT
This sequence comes from Protea cynaroides, assembly GCA_028583415.1. NCBI lineage: Eukaryota > Viridiplantae > Streptophyta > Magnoliopsida > Proteales > Proteaceae > Protea > Protea cynaroides. The sequence continues at coordinate 95,201,947 of CM053276.1, read as the reverse complement.
CCTCAACATCTTCCCTTTGGCTTTCTACCTCTGCATGAGTAGCCAGGGCCGCATCCTGAGCCTGGGTGGCCTAATCACGCTCAGCCTGGGCGACGACCATCAGCCTATGGTTCTCCTGGGCTGTGACTTACATGTCCTTCAGCTTCTGTATTGAAATTGTCAGCATCCTCTTGTAGTGGTTCGACCCGCACAACAACTGTGATAAGGAAGATAGCACGAAAGTTATTAGTTAGAAAGATACACAAAAAAAAAGGGGGAGACGTACCTGATACAGGGCTGCACATTGATCCCAGTCGATCACCTCTAGGGGGACAGGCTTCAACATTCGATCATCAGTAGGGAGCCAAGCATGATGAATGATTTCTTGGGCCACTAGGCGATTACGGAGCCCGCTGTCAGAAGAGTGCACCCTCCAAGAGGGTGCAAGGATGGAAGGACCGGCACCTGTTGAGCTTGGGCCTGGGGCGATGGAGCTGGAGCTTATGGGAGGAAGAATGGGAGATGGCCCCGCAGGTAGGGCAGAAGGTTCGACTGCTATGGAAGAAGAAGGGGTCGTGGAAGGTGGCCCTTCAGGAGGAGAGGAAGAAGAAGTAACCACACTTGACTCTGTGGGGAAAGAAGATGTACAAGGAAAGGTTAGAAGGGGAATGGCCAGGCCTGAGGAAAATGGATGAAGGACAGAAAGGGTGGGCGCAGATGAAGGGGCATCGACCCCCGAGTTTGGAGCCGTTGTCGAGGGGATCGATGGTGAAGAAATGGGCTCAACGTTACCTGGGGAGCTAGGAGGCGCGGGGTCGATCGGCGCTGGCTCGTCAGGAGGCCTGGGGAAAGCGTAATCGGTAGAGGTCTCTCCAGGCAGAAGTGTCCGCAAGTGTGGAGGTCCGACCGAAACCCATGCCAGGACATTCTGAGGAGTATCCTCGGGGAAGATGCGGTGGGGAGTCTCAGAGTTCAACCTCCTCCTCTTCAGCCTTCGCACTGTCTCTATGACAGTGGCTCCATCATCCTCATCCTCTGTAGAAAGAAGGAAAAGAAGGAAAGATTAGAATCACTCAAGAAACAAGCAAAACAACAGAAGGCACAGGGAAATATACTTACCATCCTCATCCACCTCAATTACTGTTGGTGGGGCGAAAGCTTTGGTTGAAGGTTGGGGGTCGGAAGTCGGTAACTCTGTAGGAGCTTCTAGTTCAGGACCCCCGAGATGGGGGACGGTTGAAGACCTGAGCTCGAGCGGAAGAGCGGCGGTCTCTGAAGGAAGTGAGGGAGCTGCCTGAGGGACCAGAGGTGCAGTATCTGTGGCCCTCTCAAGGGCCGCCAATTTGCGGGCCACTGAAGCCCCTATCTCTTCCCTTTCCCTTTGTTGGTGTCTGAAAAGGTCAGTCCCCATCAGGTCTTCCCAGACACTATCGTCTAAGCCCTCCACTGCAACACAAGTCAACAAAAAGATGTTAGAATCAAAACTTGAAGACAAACATGAAAATGAAGGTTAGCACCACTCTGAAACTTACTCAGTCCATACAAGAATAGAAACTAATTGTTGGACAGGTCCTTGAACCGAACGACCCTCCCTCGATCTTCCACCCGTCCAAGGGTCTCCTTCTCGAGCGGTAAAAGAAAAGGGGTGACCCCCACTATGGAAGGATCGACAAGCTGCCATCGATTCCCAAGGGGGAAAGAACGCATTTCCTGCAGAGTGTGTCCCCGCCAAATTATGGCCCCAAAAAATTCTCCTTCAAGTGTGAAACGGAGGAGGGAGTGGTTTCTATCATAGTGGGAACTATGTCTAAGTTCCGACGAAAGAAATAGTAGATCCCGTTGGGTTTCCCTCTATGGGTCGGATGGTCATGCCAGAGCAAGACACCCACATCAAAAAGAAATTGGAAAAACCGCATGGTAGGGGGTTCTCTACATTTAAGAAAGAAAATGATGATGGAGTAGATATGGGCCCAAGAATTGGGCGTAAGCTGAGTGGGGGCTAGGCCATAGAAGCCGAGGATTTCAAAGATAAGAGGATGGCAGGGAAAGCGGAAACCAGAAGAGCACATGTTCAGGTTCACTACCATCCTATGAGAATAGGGATGGCACGCCCGATCCTCTGGGGTCGGAACTATTAACTCTATGGAATCAGGGACGCGAAAGGTAGCCCTAAGGTCTTGGAGCCTAGATTCGGTCATAACGGACTTCATGGAAGAAGCCACGCAGGGAGGACCAGCCTCATCAGGGAAGTCTGGGGGGGTGCTCTCAGGGTGACTACTAGATCTTTCCCCGCCCTAAGAAGATCGCGGAGGAAGCGACCGTCGCAGGGTAGGTTCGGAAGCATGACTGACAACATCTTTGTCTCGAGCCATGGTGGGTTAGAGAAGAAGTAAAAGAAGAAGAAATGCAAAAAGCAGAGACGAGACTTACTTAGATGGTGTCGTACAGTCGGAACTCTACAGGAATGACTTGCCTCTGACGGAACGAGAGTAGCAGAACCAGAGAGATCTTTGGAGAAGAAGTTATACAAAAAATCAGTGCGTAAAGAAGGAGATGAGGAGAAGGATAAAGATATTTATAGATTTTGCTGACCAGTGGGTCCCAGCTTGACAGTCATGATGGTTCTCGAGCGGTGCGACTGACGGGTGAAAGGCGAACGTAACGCTTGATGGGGAAACGACGCGTGGACGGATATGATGAATGATAGGTGGGAGGAAGCTGTCACTATTTGAAAAATCTACGGTTCGATGGAAATGAAAATGGCATCTAAAGTTTCAGAAATCGGGATTAGCCCTAATTATGGCAAGGACGCTTCAGGTGCTACTTTGGGAAAACGTGCGTTCAAATTTCAAAAAATGGGGCAGATGATCATGCAACTGAGACGGGCGGCGGGAGATCAACCGCGCACTCATGATATGATATTTTCCCTTTTAAAAAGGTGTCTCCTTCGGTCGAAACGACTCATAAGGGAGACAAGGGGGTTCTGTTGGGGAAATAGTGGTCAGTGAATGCATCCAACCGTAGAAAGGGGATTTCAAAAGGTAACCACGTGGCGTCTATCCATTGCAGTGGAAAAAGGGCATTACGGTAAATATTGGAGGAAGCCCGTATTTGATCCCATGGTCTGACTTAGTGGCGTCTATCCATCGTATGGGAGAAGGGGCATTGTAGTAAATATTGGAGGAAACCCATGTTCGACCCCATGGTCTGACTCAGACAAGAAGTGACAGGTTGACAAGGGTTGTTGGGCCATTAATGAATTGTCTTTAATGTCCATAAATGCTGACAACAAACATTAATGGAAGGTATGCTGACTTGACCCGCCGATTCACAGGATCTCGGTCCAAACCGACGAATCGTCAGAATATTACTTGGTAAAAGTGTAAGGACGGCAACGGACATCTGGAGGTTATGGGGAATATAACCCAAAAGGGGGTCGAATAGGGTCAGAGGGGGTCGAAAAGTGGTTGACAAGACCTTGTGACATAGTCTAGGGGGTAGTAGGCAGGCAAATCTACTATACCCTAGGTAGCTAATGATCAAAGTAGTGACAGACATGAAAAATCGGACCAAAAGAAAGGTTCACATTAACAGTTTACCTATATATAAATATGTAACAAAGGAAAAAGAGGGGAGGTTGATTACAATACAAGGGAATACTTTTTCTCTCTGTCTGGTTTTCCATCTCATATCCAATTTGCTTTCGTTCAGTTATTTTTCATCTTTCCAAATTCTGGGTGAAAATAGTAGAGGAGAACTTCTTTGATCAACGACACCTCAGGGAACCCATTGTTTGAGAAGGATCTCCACTGTTTCGTTGGGAGTTCCATATTGTCTGTCTTGGTAAATCCCCCTTATGGATTCCAGCGACAACAGGTACCATCGACCGGTATCTAACTTTCATACCTGAATTGGTCCGATTGGTCCGATTTCATACCTGGTTGTCATTCGCTCGTCCCGTCTAGTCCGGTGATGATTGGAAGACCTATTACGACATGAAACAAGGTTTAGATCTGGTTCATGGAGTGCAGGTCTTACAACTCCCCCACCCTTAAAAGAAATTTCGTCCCCAAAATTTGCATGTAGGTTTCACAACTCCCCCACCCTTAAAATAAATTTTGGCCTCGAAATTTGAATGTACCTTGGTCATCAAAAAGGTTAGGGTATTCCTTGCGCATTGCATTCTCTTCCTCCCAAGTAATTTCTTCTACATCTTGGCTTTTCCAATGCACTTTCACATAGTGGATATCCTTGCTTCGAAGATGTTGTACCTTTCGGCTTGTGAGCATCACAGGTACTACTTCAAATGTCAAGTCATTCGTCAAGTCTGGTGGGTCTACTGTCAAGATGTGCGATGGATCCCTGACGTACTTCTTCAATAAAGAAACATGGAACACATCATGAACGCTTGACATGGATGGTGGTAGAGCCTGTTGATAAGCCACATTGCCACGTCTGGTCAAAATCTCGTATGGTCTCACATACCTAGGACATAGCTTTCCCTTCTTACCAAACCGTTTCAGACCTCGCACAGGTGATATCTTCAAGAACACCTTATCACCCACTGCAAACTCCAGATCTCGACATCGGTTATCTACATAGTTCTTTTGTCGAACTTGAGCTGTCTTCACTCTTTCCTTAATTTGATCAATCATTCGACAAGTTTCTTCGACGAACTCCGGTCCTACAATCCTTCTCTGTCCCACCTCATTCTATAACAGAGGTGTACGACATTTCTTCCCATAGAGTGCCTCATATGGAGCCATTTGGATCGTAGCCTGGTAACTATTATTATAAGTAAACTCAATAAGCGATAGCTTCTAGTCCCAAGCTCCTTTGAAATCTAGGGCACGTGCTCTGAGCATATCCTCCAAGATTTGAATAGTTCTTTCTGACTACCCATCTGTCTAAGGATGAAAAGCTGTACTAAACTTTAACTTGGTCCCATAGCTTTCTGTAATCCTTCCCAGAACTTTGATGTAAAACGGGGATCTCTGTCAGATACTATACTTTCTGGGACACCATGAAGTCTGACTATATTATCCACATATAGCTTGGCCAACTTATCCATGGTATACTGAGGTCTGACAGCGATGAAGTGAGCTGTCTTGGTAAGTCGATCGATTATAACCCATACTGCATTCACTGACCTTGGTGTCAAGGGTAGGCCAGTGATGAAATCCATTGTGATACAATCCCACTTCCATGCTGGCTCTAGTAGTGGTTGTAGCAAACCTGCGGGTCTCTACCTTTCAGCTTTAACTTGCTGGCAATTCAGACATTGGAATACGAACCGAGCTACATCCGCTTTCATACCCCTCCACTAATATAATCTTCTTAAATCATGGTACATCTTGGTGCTTCCTGGATGTACTGAATATGGGGTGTAATGAGCTTTTGTTATAACTCGATCTCTGATATTTGAGTTCTCACTCTCAGGTATACATAATCATCCACGATACCTGAGTACCTTATCTGAATCCAAGGTAAAGTCAAGATTGCTTTTACCCTTCTCTAGATCTTCTTGCATAGTCTTGAGGTGTGGATCTTGTAGGATTGCTACTTTGACCTCATCTATTAGATCCGATGAAATTTTCAAGGCTGCGAACATCAATGTAACTTATGAATTAAGCCCTGTTCCACTTGATCTCCTGCAGTCTCTAATATAAACTCTTCATCATTCTCTATTGAGCTTGAGGCTGCAGCACACAATGCAGCATTTGTACTAGGTCCTGCCTCAGGTTTCAATGCCTACTTTCTGCTTAAGGCATCAGCCACAATGTTTGCCTTACCCGGATAGTACTAGATGTCACAATCATAATCTTTCAATAGCTCCAGCCATCTCCTCTGTCTCATATTCAGGTCCTTCTGAGTAAAAAGGTAAGTTAAACTCTTGTGATCCGACTTAATCTGAAACTTTTCACCATAATGGTAGTGCCTCCAAGTCTTGATTGCGTGAATGACTGCTGCTAACTCCAGATCTTGCGTAGGATAGTTCTTCTCATGCTCTTTCAACTATCTTGATGCATAGGCAATCACCTGTTCTCCTTGCATTAACACGCATCCAAGACCTAACCCTGAGGCATTCGTATATAAGGTAAACGACAAGCTTGGTGCTGGGATGATCAAGATAGGTGCAGAAACTAGTCTTGACTTCAAAGTCTGAAAGCACTTCTCACACTCATCCGTCCATATGAACATTGCTTCTTTCTTGGTTAGTTTGGTAAGTGGAACGGAAATCTTTGAGTAGTCTTCTACGAATCTTCTATAATAACTAGCCAAACGAAGGAAACTACGAATCTCCGCAACTGATTTCGGTGCTTCCCATCCTACTAAAGCTGCGATCTTGCTTGGATCTACCTTGATACCGTCTGTAGATACTACGTGACCCAAGAAGGCCACTTCCTTCAGCCAAAATTCACACTTCTTAAACTTGGCGTAAAGCTTCTCTCTTCTCAGCCATTGTAGGGCTGCTCTCAAATATGCTGCATGAGTCTCCTTGTCTTGTGAGTAGACCAATATGTCATCAATGAATACGATGACCGAAGTGTCCAACATGTCATGAAACATTCGGTTGATCAGTTCCATGAACGACGTTGGAGCGTTAGTCAACCCAAACGACATTACAAGGAACTCATAATGTCCATACCTTGTCCTGAAAGCAGTCTTCGAAATATCAGCGGCCTTGATCTTCAATTGGTGATACCCTGATCTAAGATCAATCTTCGAGAAAACCTTTGTACCCTGCAACTGATCGAACAGATCATCGATCCTAGGCAAAAGGATATCGGTTCTTGATGGTTAACTTGTTCAGCTTTCTGTAGTCGATACATAGCCGTACACTACCGTCCTTCTTCTTAACGAACAATACAGGTGCTCCCCATGGTGATATGCTTGGTCGTATGAAGCCCTTATCTAGTAGTTCTTGTAACTGGGTCTTCAACTCCTTTAATTCGGTAGGGGCCATCCTGTACGATGCCTTAGACACCGGCACCGACCCTGGCATAAGGTCCATCACGAACTCTGTAGCCCTGTCTGGACGTAAACCTGGGAGATCTTCTGGAAATACATCTGGAAACTCTCGTACCACATCTAGATCTTCCATCTTTGGCACCTCGGCAGTTATGTCGACCACAAACACTAAGTACCCCACTCCTCCCTTCTCTTAGCATCTCTTAGCTTTTAGGGCGGAGAGGATCAACTTCCGCTTCCTAGGTAACTTGGTCCCAGTGAAGCTAAACTCTTTCCCTTTCTCATCTTTAAGCACAAGTTTCCTTTCACCACATAATAATGTAGCTGAATGATGGCCTAGCCAATCCATTCCCAAGATGACGTCAAAGTCTGCCATCTCGAGTTGAACCAGATTTGCTTCTAGGTTTTGACCCTCAATACTAACTGTACGTGGCCCATAGTATTCATTCAACGCCACTTCGATGCCCAACGGAGAGCGGACTATCAAGCTTGGGTTCAAACACTTGATAGGTAATTCCATTCGCTTCCCAAATAAAATAGAAACGAAGGAGTGCGTGGCCCCAGAGTCAAAGAGTACTCTGACGGGTACACCAGCTATATTCACAGTCCCTGAAATTTTAATTATCCCTTAGTTCTACATGCTCAAACACAACAACAGTAAGCCAAATAGTAAGGGATGTAATCATACCAGTAACCACATCAGGTGATGCAACTGCCTCGTCAGTGGTGACTGTGAATATCTTTCCTTGTTGTGGCAGTTGCTTCTTGGGTAAAGTACAGGTCTTTGCATAATGACCCAATTGCTGATAGTTGAAACATTTGACATTTGGGTTCTGTCCAGCAAACTGTGATGGTGGTGGTGCAGCAGTGTTCCTTGCAGGCACCACAGTAGACTGAGCCCTGTATGGGCAGAATGGTCTTGTATTCCCTCCACCTGAAGTCTCAGTGGTGGGCCTCTTCAGTCCCCTGTTCTGAGCAAAGAAACTGTCTCTTTGCCTAGACTCAATTACCCTAGCAATCTGTACAGCCTCATTATATACTTTCTTCTCCAAACCCAAGACGTGCTCCCGGATACTTCCTCACAATCCCATGATGAACCTATGGGTCTTGGTTTCTTCTTCTTGCATGCTTGTCGAAGCGAAGAAGAACAGCTCTTTATATCTCTGCTGGTAAACATCAACAGTCGACTGGGATTGTTGCAGGTTTAGGAATTCCTTCTCCATTTGATCCCGGAAGCTCTTTGGAAAGTACTTATCAAAGAAGGCTCCCTTGAATATTGCCCAATTGATCTGAGTGTGCTTTACCTCTAAGTGTGTCCGGGTAGAATTCCACCAGGCATTTGCATCTTCTTTGAGCATGTGCGTGACGAACAACACCTTCTCATCTTCCCTACAAGTCATCAAACGGAAGTTCTTCTCTAATTCAGCAACCCACTGTGGGGCACAGAGGTTTCCCTGGTTTCCCTGTGAAAGTAGGGGGTTTCAGTTTCAAGAACCTATCCATTCATTTCGTACCATGGTGGTGGGTACGGATAGATTCTTTGATAGACAGATGACGATGGAAATTGATGTGGTGGTTGTAGATTCTGTCCTTGGCCTATCGGCCCAGTACTACCATCCATTGGCAGTGTGGTGTCATTCCTTCCAGACTCGGGTGTACCTTCTGTAGGGACATATCCTGGTGGTCTGAACATCTTCAGCATCTCGTTCAGGAACACCTTCTGCTGAGCCTCCATCTGATAGACCAAGTTCGTTACAATTGTCTCCGAGTTAGTGTGAGGTGGGCCTGGCAAATTTATTGGTGCTACGGGGATCTGCCCTTCTCCACCTTCTGAGTTCAGGTTTTGCTCATCAACAATTCCTGTTTCCACATTATCCTCGTTTGGGCGCACACTGGAGTGGTGACGCTTTCGTGAGCCTCTACGACCGTTTCCGCCTGTCATCTCAGATTAGTCTGTTTGGATCTGAGAAGAAGACATAGCACATGAGGTACAATCGAATAGTCATAATAGTGTTAGTCTTTAACAAATGCAAGGCGGAAAATTGTAATGGAAACTTAAATTGGAAATTTTTAAAAATTTTCCCAAAATTTTCTGGCTTCATATAGTTATCCGGTCGCAACATACTGGTCGCGGCACTCTGTAAGGTAGTGCGACTGGTATGTCCAGGCGGACAAATCCTCATAGTTCCCGAGGGGTACCGATCGATGTACCGGTCGCAACCCTGTGGGAAATGGAGCGACCGGTATAGTCGACCGGTCAGGATTTTCTCCTGACCGAGAGGTACCGATCGACTTTACCAGGGGGGTACCGGTTGACCGATATGGGCAAAACCGTCGACCGGTATGCCCAGATTCCTCTTTAAAATTGGGAAAAGTGAGAAAATCTCACTTTTCCTTTCTTCTTCCTCTCCGGTGGCGATTCCTCTCTGGCTTGCTGAGTTGCTACAGTACGGCCGGTGGTTTTAGAAGCTATTTTCTTCCGATCAAGACCTAGAACATCGCCTCCAAGTAAGTTCCTTCCCTCCATTCTTACTTTTTACATCATTTCTTCATGGTTTCATACCCAAAAACTAGGTTTTTCTTAGTTTGAAAGATTCTAACCGTAGGAACTCTTTTTCTTCGGCTTAGAAAGGGTTTAGGGACCTCTATGAGCAAAAGCCCTCAACTAATTTGAGGTTCCACCGAATGAATTTCAAAAAAATCGAATTTTTAAGTTTTTAACCTAGGTTTTTACAAAAAATCAAAATTTTCTAAAAATTCCTAAATTTCTTGTTTGATTGATGTATGATTGGTTTCCATGTGGTCTTGGGTGATGACGTAAGTCCTCCTCCCCAGGTTTAGGGTGAGTTCGAGGCTTTTGCTTAAATTACTGTCGTTATGCTGCCGAAATTTTGAAAATTTCTAACCAATTTCTCCTTGTTTTGTCTTTGTTTGTAGCTCCAAATGTCTCAATGCAGAGGTGCGGGTAAACGTTCATTCGGTCTTGGCATGAACCATTCACATCCTCCGGTTCCACAGCTTGATGGACGGTGGTTTCGTTCCGAGGCGGCGCAAGCCCGTTTTCCTTGGTTTGACGAGAAGAATATTGAGTCAGGGCGACGGGTGAACCTGGAACAACTGCAGCGGTTTGACGTTGAAGCAGCTTTTGGTAGACTTGGGTGGTTACCCGTCATCACGTACACTGTGACCATTCACCCCAACCTAGTCAAACATTTCTATGCCAACTTGGAGATAGAGGGAAATGTCAATGACTTCAGCCAAGGCAAGGAACTCTACCTTACCAGTCTCGTCAAGGGTGTCCCTATTTCTTTCAACACACACCAGCTTGTCGATCTTCTGGGGATCCCAAATGATGGGGACTTGGTCTACTGCACCCCTAAGATGAAGGGCTTTCTCACTGATGATCTGCGCCAGGAGATTTCGGAGCAGATACTTAACCCTGGAGTGCCTATGAAAGCCGCTAACTTGAGGCCTGTTCCCCGGGTATATTGTTGCATCATCCAGCATGACATCGTTCCCCAGAGCGGCCACTACAGTGAGTTGTCTTAGCTCACTCAGTACTTGACCTATTGCGTTTGCACCGGGGAGCGGGTCTCTCTCCCCTACATCATTATTAGGACCATAAATCAGGCACTCTGCCTGATCAGACCAGTAAGCTTCCATATGGCCGACTCATTACTACTCTTCTATAGCGATTTCGGGTGGACATGAGAGGTGAGACTGCAGTTGAGGACACCATGACCTCTGACATTGACTGGGATGCCATCATTCGGATGAAGATGGACAATCTTCCCATCAGTGATGAGGAGTTAGAGGCCCGTCCTCGTCCACTCAGGAGGGTAGTAGCCGCGGCAGCAGCAGCAGCAGTAGCCAATGCGGCTCATGCAGAAGAGGCAGGGGATGATGATGAGGGTGACGATGATCAGATGGAGGATGTTCCAGTACCAGCACCACAGCCCACGCATGTAGCGGGACCATCTCAGCCTCCTCTCGATACCGTGATGGGTATGTTTACGGAGATTCGAGATGCCCAATGGGAGTTGAGCCGTGACCTAGGGCGCCTTACTCGCAGCCTCAGAGTCACACAGGAGCAGGTGCACTGGCTCAGGGTAGCCTACGAGCGTGATTATGACAATGCTGATCCTATTCCTCCTATGCCCCCAACCCCATGATAGACCTCTTATGTTCCTCCCTCTCTCGGCATGGTTTATATAACAGGGTAACTTTTCGGCTTGTGGACTATACCCTGTAGCACAATTAACTTTTGATACACTTTAGATAATTTATGTTTATAAAATTTTTCTGTTACTTGTTATGAAAATTTACGATTCTTCTACTTGTCACGCTGGTTTCCTTTCTAGAGCATATCTGTTATTAATTTCATATTTAGTATAGTATATTATGCTCTTTCGAATTTAGTCTCAGACATCAAATAAGTGCTTAAGGTGGGTTCTTATTAAAGCTTTTAATTTTTTTCTATCTCAGTTCATCGACTTAGTTAAGTGCAAATATGGTCTGTTGGACAGAACCTAAGAGCTCTGATACCAAGTTGTCACACCCCAATTCTGGCCGAATCAGAAGTGTGAGTGAACCGTCACTGAACCAACGGTTCACATCAGGATCTCAATAAGACCGTGTCCACTCATACAAACCATTGCACATAATCATAATCAGAATATAATAAAATACAGTAGAAGTCTTTAAATAAAATGAACTGAGTGATCTATTGATAATTTAATAAAATATCAAGTTATTCTTCACACCAAAACGTAAATAATATTCTTACATCACTTTGTAAATCCAACTGAAAATAAATAAAATAATCCAAATAAACACCCTAGAGATACACGTAGAAAGAGCACTCGCATGAAGTGTCATGCTCGTCCTCTCCTGCTTGCATGTCCAAAGCAACTACGCCTCCATATACTGGAGCATTCATGTAATCATCTACCGTGTAACCTGCATCAACATCTAAAAACATGTATATATACAAGGGTGAGCTCACAACTTAGCTCAGTAAGACAATCAGACAATGCAACAAACATATGCATAAGTAACATTCACATCATGGTCTGATTTTAAGTTTGCAATGTGCTATAGAATGGATTGGTGGCCACCGCACCTCTATACACGAGTATGTGAAGCCGCCCAATAAATCAAATACCACTGTCGTCCCACATTCACCCTACCATGGAATAGAGATAGAGCTAAGACATCCGGATCAAACACCGTCAACGCCTCCCCTGATACTTTACCCATACCAATACGTAAGCCCCTATTGGCGAGGGCTTGCAAACTGGACTCACAACTAACCAATCCTATATGTCATCACAGTAGGCCCTATCCCAGCACAGCTCTCTACGGCATAGAGAGAGAGCTAGAGTCTAGTGGCCAGGCCGGAGACCACAGTGCCACTTTCTCCCCCTGATACCCTACCCGCACCAAGCATGCTAAGACAGAACAATACGAAAGGTGCTAATGTGAGGAATGATCCCAGACCTCTAGTCCTTCCTATTTCGTATACCAACGAAATCAATCACATGCCTAACAGTCACATCCTAGCATAGAGAGTATGCATGAACAATAATAATAACTGAAAGTAAAGGATGACATGCGAGTATGCACAAACATCAACCATAGAATCATGGTTATTAACAACGATTTACTGTTTATTAAATTATTAGAGTTTAGGTCCGATTCCCTTACCTGATGCTTGATTGATATCTTGCTCCGCGTCACAAGGTCCAAACATGCTATCACAAGGTCCTACACGATATTAGGGTTTAGTTAGAATAGTTCTCTTAGGGTTTACGTTGGTCGAAAAACCAATGGGATTACAAACACTCCTCACAGAGCATACCGGTCGCAGTACCGGTCGCAGAACTATGGGGAAACCTGCGACCGGTATGGTCGACCGGTCCCCATAGATTGGTCCCCGAGAGGTACCGGTCACAGTACTGGTCGCATAGGGTGCGACCGGTATGGTCGACCGGTGTGTCTCCGGGAGACCATACATCTGGTTTTTGCCTTCCGTTGGTCACCCCTTATTGATTCTAGGGTTTCTCCCATTCATTCTAGGTCTGAGCACTGAGTTAGAGTTGTTTCTAACTCCATTCAAGTCCTAGTTTTGATGATTTTCAACCTAGAAGTTGAATCTAGGGTTTACTGACTAGATTAGGGTTTGACGGCAAACATGGTTTAGATCAATACCTTGCTTTGCATGGTATCGATCCAATCTTAACTAAGCATCCTAGAATACTTAATGTACAGGGAGGTTTAAGCATTTACCGTTGACTCGCGGTAATGTGTTCTTCGTCGAACAGTAATGGCGGCTCTTCCCTCTCCTTCCTAGCTTCTTCTCCTTCTTCAACCTCTTTCTCCTCTCTAGGTTTGTGAGGATCAATGAAAGAGATTTTAGGAGGTTTAAGGGTCCTTATATAGGCTAGGATTAGGTGTAGGAAGCCTCCTAACATTAGCAAAGTCCTTCGGTTTGAAATTTGGAAAGTAGGACCCACAAAGATCCATTTCGGGATCCATGCTGCGCAGGCTATACCGATCGACCATTGAACGGTACCAAGACCAATACCATCGACCAGTATCTAACTTTCATACCTGAATTGGTCCGATTGATCCGATTTCATACCTGGTTGTCATTTGCTCGTCCCGTCTAGTCCGGTGATGATTGGAAGACCTATTACGACATGAAACAAGGTTTAGATCGGGTTAATGAAGTGTGGGTCTTATAGTGGTAGTCTTCATATGGTTGAAAATTCGGGCCTTCTGCCCCAGTGGATTTTTTTTCTTTTGTTTTTTAGAGGATTCTCCTTTGAATGTTGAATCCCTCAGTTTTTCTCTTCTCTTCTTTTCTGAGGCAGGAAGTGGAGTCTTCTCTGCTACCTTGTCCTTCTTGGTGGCTAAGTTTGTCATGATGTACTTTTCACACCGTGCTTGCAGTTCTGCCAGTGTGATGGCTAGTTTTTTGGCCAAGGAAAAGATGAAGTTCTGATCCTTGATGCCACCTCCAAGCGTGGTCTTGTGGCCTGAATCTTTGAGGCTCTGACTTATAGGGCCTCGAGGTTGAATCTGTCGAGGTAGGCTCTGAGCGTCTAGCCTTCCTCTTGGATGTAGTCCTTCAAGTTATACGAGGTCTTCCTTTGGCTTCGTCGGTTTTGAAAGTAGCTTAGGAAGCTGGAAGCCAATTCTTTGAAGGAGTTGATTGTCCTTTGGGGTAGGCTACTACACCAGAGTCCTCCAACCTATTTGAGGGTCACAGGGAACACCGAACAGACTATCTCCTCTAGGTATGTGTGTACTGCCATTTGTACCACGTATGAATCTAGGTGGTGTTCAGGGTTAGTAGTCCCATCATAAGCTTCGATGGTTGGCATGGTGAAGCCTTGAGGGAGTCGAGTCCTCATAATGTGCTTAGACAGAGCGCTCTCTGTTGTGTATATGTGTCGAGGTGGGTTTGGCCGACCCTCCTCCATCCTCTGTAATCGAGCTCTCAAGTCTCGGAGCTCCTACTCTACGTTGCTTTCAGCCTATCGAGGTTGAGCCTCGGCTACAACCCTTTGTAGTCTGGTTGCATCCAGTCTTGCTTGGACATCCTCTTGAGGTTGTTGTGGCCCCAATCGTTCTGAGGCGGGAACCCTGCTCATACTACGGTGAACACTTACTGCTGAGGTGCTAGAGGAAGATGCTTGGCTTGCCTTGTGGGATCTTCCTGGTATGGCTCCCGTGGTTTTCCTGGATCAGTGGCTTACTGATCCCTGGGCTCAAGGCGGGTGTGCCCCCTGGGCGTCTCTCTGTGCAGCTCCTGAACGTGGAGGCACTTCTTGGTTGTTGCGTTGATCTTGCTGCCCACGGTGTTCAGGAAGCCCCTGGTTCCTATCTCGGTGCCTCACGCCGAGGACAGTTTGTGCATTTGTCACAGGCGGCTGGTCCAACATTTGCTTGGTCAGAAGCTCGGGTTGAAGGGCGATGTTGTCAAATTGCTCCCTCGTTACGTACTGAGGGGAGTCAAGTGGAGACACTTCTTCCTCGGGGCCAATATTGTCGACTACTGAGATGCGGGCTTCATTTGCTCCTAGGACTCCCTCTGTAGGATGTTAGCCTCGAGGGGGGTTAGCCCTTGGAGGAATGTTCCTCCCAGCATTGTTGTTGACTGATGGTTGGTTGTTCATTATTTTTCAAGATCTGGTTTTAATCGTTGACATTCACTAGGTCAGATGCACAAGTTTCTATTTGTTCCCACAGACAACGTCAAACTGTTGTCATCTCAAACCGGATGAGTCTTTAGCTCATTTTATTTTTTACAAAAGGGAAAGAGGACACCGTAGTGATGGTCAGGTGGAGGCACCATTTGGCCACTCCAATGCCTAAGTCAGTTCAAGGGACAAACAGTATGGGACAGGTAAAAAGGACTGTCCCTTTGAATTAAGGGGACTCGTGTAGCTAACTCGCTCTGAGCTTGAGTGCTACGAGAATGTCTCTGTGTTTACCTGAGTATACTTCCTCTATTTATAGGTTGGGAGTGACCTGGATGTGAGATCTGGAGTGTGATTCACGTCCATTGATGTCTGTGTGTCTCCTATCATGGCAGAATGTCCTCCCTTGAGTGTGTTCACATCCATCGATTTGGTGATCAGGTGATCTTTTGCCAAGTCATTCGAACAGTAGGATCTCTTTCTCAGGATTCCGTTGACTTCTCCTTGGCGGATATCTGGGGGGAGTTTTATCTCTGTATTTATTAAGATGAACCCCACCCATACGTTACAGTACAACTGGCTTGTGGCATGTGGATCTATATGACGGGGTCTGCTTGGAGAGGTGCTGAGACTACTGTGTTGAGGAGCTATCGAGGGCTCTATATTGATGAGGTATACAGGAAACCTTCAAGAGCACGAGGCTCCGAGGCCTTATGATGGTGATCCTGCAAGACCTTTATGATAGCGAGGTTTCGATTCTCTTTACTATTCTCATCGATGGTTTCGGTTCATTAAGAGCTGATGTTGTCTCAGCCCTTTAAAGCTAGTGATGTGAATGAGGCCCTTCCTGCTCGAACAATAGTGTACACATGTCGGGACCCGATTGGGGGAGACGTGTATATATATATATATATATATATATATATATATATAATATAAAAAAATATAAAAATATATATAATATATATATATATATATATAGAGAGAGAGAGAGAGAGAGAGAGAGAGAGAGAGAGAGAGAGAGAGAGAGAGAGAGAGAGAGGGGGAGAAGTACACCAGGCAGCGTGTACTACCTTCTCCTTTCCATTTTGGTGAAAGAATAAAAAATTCGTATAGATTTATTAAAATCACTCAACAAAACCTTGGAACTGGATAGCAGCTTTAGTACTGTACCTTCACATTATATATCTTTTTCCTTTTTCTTGTTGTAACTTGCAAGTGTGATAGGTTGCAATTTTCACTTTCAGTTATGAGGTTACCAACAACTCAATAGCTCCAATAGAAATCTCATCTCCCATGCTAAACTGAGCTTCTCACTCCAAGGAAGAAAACCCATGATCATTGTGGAATAGTACAGCAGTAGTACACCCAACAAATATATTCCCTTCCCTTCCTCAATCCTCTCCTCCCCTATAAATATCCTCTTCTGACCAAAAAGCCTGCTTCATCTCTCTCGAATTTATGGGTTCAACCATGAAGAATTCCCAAGCAATTGAAGAAGTGAGCAACCGGCCGGCAAGAGCCGTGCGAGGCGGACGGAAATATGATGTAAACAGAGGGTTCAAGTCTAAGAACCTTGAAGCTGAGAGGAGGAGGAGGCAGAAGCTCAATGCAAGGCTCCTGTCTCTACGTGCAGTAGTCCCAATTATTACAAATGCAATCACCTTACCTTCATAAATTCTATTGTTTTTTTTTCTTTTTTTTCCTGAATTCATCTACTTATTGAAGAATTTGTGGGATTTCAGATGAATAGAGCAACAATACTCGATGACTCAATTACTTATATTGAATTTTTGCAAGAAGAGGTGAAGGGTCTCAGCGAGAAGCTTCAAGAGATAGAAATGTCAGAAGAGAATATGAGAAGCGTGGATGATACCCAACTGACTGAGAAATGCAATATAGAGGTTATAATCTTTCTCCCTTAATTGTATCCATTAGAGGAGGATGAAGGCTGGTTCCTTTGCACATACGTGTACTCTCCATGAAATTCTATCATCCATGGATGTGGGATCCACTGAAAATGAAAAATAATAGGGTGCCATGGAGGGTGCACATACTGGAGGAAGTGGGTCAGGTTGGATTTTACCACTGCTAATCTCTCACGACCACTGTTAGATATTGTTTACTGCAGGCAGATGTTCAGGTGACTGCTATAGATGGGAATAAGCTGAGGATAAAGATATACTGTGAGAACAAGAAAGGGGTATTCAATGCAGTCATGGAGGCTTTTGGTTCTGTGGGCTTTGAAGTCATTGACACCAACCTTACCACTTTCAAAGGGTTAATTCTGATTTCATTTTCTGTTGAGGTAGGTAGATAAGAAGAATAAATAATAAAAATTTTGAAATTTAATATTTTCTATTTATATTAATATTAGTATATCAATATTATTACTTATGGGAAGGAGGGCTGGCATGGCATGTTAAGTGGTAAAATAATATATTAAAAAATCAGGGACTACCATGGGATGCATTGACATTCAGAGGATGGTAATCCTACATATGAGAGGATAGTTTGAAATCAAATCGTCTCTTGCCGACCTGCTGTCTGCCAATGGCAGGATTTCAGTCGGTCCATCTCCCCATGTATTGGTAGGCGGGCCGACTGATCCCCAACCCTTTGGATCAACAGCAGGACCCTCCTGCCACAGGAGAGGATTTGGATCCGGATAGTTTACCTCTTAATCTGAAATTTCAACCGTCTGGCACCAAAAAAATAAAATAAAATAAATAAATAAAAATTTCACTTGTCACATCATTCTTCCATGTAATTAAAAACACAGAAGATATTAGATTATTATTATTATTATTATTATTATTATTATTATTATTATTATTATTATTATCCCATAAGTTTTTTGTGTGATTTTCCAGGGGACGCATGTTGATAGGCTCTTAGTGGAGGAAATGAGGGCGTTGTTGATGGAAGTGATTAGACGAATCTAAATTCATGGGGTTCATCTTCTTCTTTTTTTAAGTCACTGTACTCCCTTAGAACTAAGCTGGTCTGGGAACCCTAAAGGAAACAAATGACATTGCCAACATCATCAGGTCCAACAGATGCAATAATTTGAGCCCAATGGAGATTGCCTTATACAGTGAGTCTTAAATTTTTTTTGGTAATACATTAGGTCTTAAGTTATCTTATGGAGAATGTGAGAATGTGGTACGCCTTAGATATTAAATAAATTTATTTTCCTTTCAAAAGAACATATGAATTAGCAAAGGTTGAGTCTGCTGCCAGTACTGGGATCTCAGGAAATGAAATAGATATAGGCCGAGTCAGCCCTAATTTGTTTTTATGAAATTCGAATCAGGGTAAAGTGTCCAAATCACTAAAATACCCCTACATACTAAAATATGCACAAGTACAAAATAAATGTAAGAAAAATACATAAGTATGCTGAAAAATCTCAAAATTTAACATAAAGACCAACATTCCGATTCCAGCGAGAACTCAACCAGGAATATCTGAATTGTTTTTCTATTTTTCCAGAGTGGAAAATCCATTTTATAATTTTTTTTTTCCTTTCCACCCTTTTACCCAAAACAATCAAACGGAGAAAAAGTATAAAATGAACTGATAGAAAATTATCTGGCTATTTTTATTACTAATATTTATAATTAATACGAGAAAAGATTACACACCTTTCATGAGCGAAAATCACTCCTTGGATAAGAGCCACAAACAAACACAACAAACAATCGGATCAACAACTTACCCCAAAAAAAAAAAAAAAAAAAATGGGATCAACAACCAACACAAGCCGATCTAACAAGACCCAGCCCAATAAAGACCCAAAAAGAACCACTCACTAACAAAGTGAAAAATCCCAAATACACAAAAAGCTACATAATGAAACCCAAAAGAACAATAACATAAATTAAGTTGCACTTTAATCTGATTCATCTGATGATGATGACTCTTCATCATTACTATTATCAGAATTTTCTTGTTGAGATCTGATTGCCCAAGGCTCAAACCCGTGAGAAACCGAATCCACATTAGCAGTACTTCCACCAACAATACCCATGGTCTGGGGAGGAGGAGGAAGAGACTCTTCTGTCTCTTCATCTGTACCATTTTCAGAAATTTCTTCCTCTTCATCAGCACTATTTTCAGAATGAGAATCAGAACCAGAACCAGAACCAGAATCAGCACCCACTACCGTACTGCTTCCTTCACCAGAAGGCCCAGGTTGCGACAATGCTTGCTGCACAATATCTCCAAAGGCTTTAGCACAAACATTATTCATAACTTTTGTCATCCCAAGCATGGCTGCATATCTATTATTATAAAAGAACTGAATAGAAATGTCTCGTCTCATTAGACCCTGTGTAAATGGCATGTCACCTCTATGAGGTTGAGCAGGAGGAGGAACTGTTGACAGTTCCATGTAATATATGCAATTCAGAGCTTCCACCGTAACTTCAAGCAAAACTGGATTTGGTTGCTGTAACAAATCCTGGATGATGTTTGGATACCCAATTTCTTCAAGCCAAATCCATAGTGCAATTACCTTCATTATATGTATGATATCTTTTTGAAGATCGATTACCAGACGGCTGAAGAGTTCACGGTCGATGAAATTTAACCACTTGAGTTCGTCACTGACTTGTCTTGGAAGGTTTATCACAAAACGAACCAACACATCTTCGTTTAGTAAATGGTACCATTTCAGTTCTCCAGGAGTATAGGGGGATGCCATGGGCACGGCAGGGCAGTCTGGTTCTACCGACTCAAAGAAGAGATGATGTTTAGGAAATATTTATAGTTGTGTTTACCGGGTTGAAGTGGTTTGGGAAAAGGCGTTTGAATATTTGGAGGGAGCCGAGGTAGGTAACGGTTGTATCTGTTTGTGAAATTACAAAACTGGCCTTAATTTGAGGCTGATTCAGAAATTCTGAAGGGATGGGAAGGTTTCATTTTGCCACAGAACGATTGCTGGGTCCCATGGTAAATCGTGTGGATATGAATCCATGTCTTATCATATAATCGTGTCTTGGATGTAGTATGAGATCAAAATATGTAACGCAAATCTATATATATATATATATTGTGATCATATCCGTTGGATAGGTATCTAGCGAGTTTTGTATCATTAACAGTTGTTCAAAGACCAATCCATATTGGTCAGGGTAATCATAGGACCATCCAATTGAATAAACCCTCCTTCCAATATACGGGAGGGAGGACTCGAATATCAGACCAAGCCTTGGGCCCGGTATCTCTTTATGAGGATTCTTCTTTTTTTTCTTTTTTTCTCTTTCTTCTTTTTTTTCTTTTTTTTGTTAAAGATTCAAAAAATTTCATTAATAAAAATAAAATTTGAATTACATACCACCCTATATTGGGTGTAAACCCCCACCTTCGACATTACCATCAGTAGGGAACACCCAAGGTGCACAACAAGCTACTCAAACCTATACCACTGTAAGTGGGACACATCCCACAATACCTCTTTATTAACAAAATCAGGACATTCTTCCCACCCAAATGATCTCTTCTCATGCACTGCTTTCCTCGCTATCCTGTCAGCCACAGAGTTTACTTCTCTACAACAGTAAGTATATCTTAAAGAACAGCCCGCTAACCTTCTCGATAATCCCTTTTATTCCTGCATCATGTACCATGGTACCTCATTAGTCCTCAACGCATGAACCACTGCACTAGAATTGGATTCCAACTAGATACGAGAGAACCCAAGTCTAATCGCTTCTACCAGACCTCGAATAGCACTCCTCAACTCTGCCACATAGTTGGCTGCTACACCAATAGCCTCAGCAAATGCATAGATTACCCTACCATTATGCACTCTAATCACGCCACTCGTTCCTGATTCTCCTAGGTTACCCAGGCTACAGCCATCAGAATTAATCTTGCACCAATCTGTCATAGGAGGTACCCAAAGTTGTCATACCTCAATTCTAATTGAACCAGAAGTGTGAATGATTGAACCAACGGTCTAAGCCAGGATTACATAAGACCATGCCAACAATCAAACCATCACACCAAACCAAAATCAGAGATAATAATAAATAGTGAAAATCTTTGTTAATAATGAACTAAGAGTCTAAAGTGATAAATATTAAATATCCCAAATATCCAAATTTCACCAAAACATAACTAATAATAATCCATTACATGTCTTTAAATAAAACATAAAATAAAACCCTAAAGATAAACACAGTAATGGCACTTGCATGACGAGTTATGCTCATTCTCCATTGACTGCACATCCATTACTACTATCTGTCCATAAGAAGACGTATTCATATAGTCTTCAATGGCAGTACTTGCATCATCAATTAAAAAGAAACGTATACATGGGGTGAGCTCACAACTTAGTTCAGTGAGAAACAAAACATGTAACAAGCAATATGCATGATGTAGTATTCAATCATTTGGTTTGATTTAAGTTTGCAATGTTCTATAGTAAGGATAAGCTACAACCATACCTCCATACACGAGAGTGTGAGCACAACCAATGGTCAGGCTGAGACCAAAACCGTTGTTGCCCTACAATACTCACTAAAGAATAGAGATAGAGCTAGAGCCCAATAATAGGCTATAACCAAACTATCAGCATCCCCCATGATACTCTACCCATACCAATACGTATGCCCCTACTAGCAAGGGCTTGCAAACTAGGTTCATCACTAACTAATCATAGATGTCAAACAAGTGTATCCAAAGCATTACCTCAGCATCTTTCAATACAAAATAGAGATAGAGCTAGAGTTACTGGTAAGGGTATGGCCAACACCGCAAGCACTCCCCCCTGATACCCTATGACGTACTAAGCACGCTAAGGTAAATGTGATACGACAATATTAGTGTGGAGAATGGTTCAAGGCTCCAACTTCTCTCTACTCAATACACCAACCACACACAAACACATGCCTATCCTCATCATTATCATAATAAAAGAAATAAATATGCATGAATAATATATAATAGATATTGGATGACATGTTATATGCACAAAAAAGCAAATCAATATTCACACAAGGTAGTTTATTATTAACCAACACTACAACAAAACACATTTTTGCGACGAAAATTGGCGACGGTATCTAAAATTTCGCCACTGAAAATCATTTTAGCCGACGGGATTTATGTTCCTGTCGCTAATAATGTTTTTTTTCTGACGGTATCTAAAATCCCATCATTGAAAATCATTTTAGCTTACTGGATATAAGATCCCATCTCCAAAAATCATTTTAGTCAACGGGATCTAAGTTCCCGTCGGCTAAAACCCGTCGCCAAAAATCATTTTAGCCGACGAGATCTAAGTTTTCGTCGCCAAAAATCATTTTAACAGTCTGGATCTAAGTTCTCATCCCTAAAAATCATTTTAGCCAATGGAAATATACATCTCGTCGCTTAAAATGATTTTAGCAGACGGGATTTTAGTCCTCGTCGCCTAAAATTACTTTTTTTCGACGAAATTTATTTCCCGTTGTTAAAAATATATATTAGGTTACAGAATTTCAATTCACATCCCCAAATATTTTATAATCCCAGGAAAATATAAATAATTATTTATATTTTACTTTTTACAAAACTCTCACTTTTAGTTTCACCTAACCGCCCTCGCTCCCAGCTCTCTGCCTCTCTCCGATGCTCTGCCTGCCCTTCTCTCCCTCCCTCCGACGATTTCCCATACTTTCCCTTTATTTAATTAATCTGTCTGTATGTGTTCCTTACATCTTTCTCATCTATTCTGTCCAATTCTCTCCTGCAACCTAAGAGCTCGGGATTGGCTTCTTCATTACCGAGTCTCTCCTCCTAACCCTAACCCTAACCCTAACCCCCCTCTTTCTCCTTAACCCTTCATTTCCTGATGTTCTTCTCTCTCTTAGTTTGAGAAACACTTCCAAGCTCTAGAGTAAGTGAGTGAGAGAGATAAGGAAAACTCGAGAGAGAATCTAGAGAAAGAGAGGGATCAGAGAGAGGGAGTAGTTGGTTTTCTTGAGAGAAAAGAGCATTTCGTTGGATGGAAGGAAGAATGGTAAAGGTTTTTTTTTTCTCTTTGTTTGGTTTCCCAATCCAGTTTGTTGATATGTTTGGTGATATTCATTTTTATTTTTCGGATCTAGTTCGTGAATGTTCTTCTGCAAAATTTTCTTTCAATCTGGCCGATTTTATTTGTTTGTTTGCTTCAATGGAGTTCTTCGATAAGCTTATTGGCTGGATTATTCTGATGCGGAAATGTTTAGAGCGGCTCTATTCAACTGTAATATCTTGCGAATTTATACTCAAAAGCTTCCTTCAAGAGCACCTCATAGATTTCGACTGGTGGCATTATCAATCTCTATTTTTATTTCAGTCACAGATCTGCAGTGTCCTATCTGCTGTAGCATCTGAATATCACAACCAGCTTTTATCACTAATCCCAATTGATGCCTTGGATCAGCGCATATAACTTTCAGGAACCAAAATGGAGAGAGGCGAGGGAACCTCTCACTGCTGCTTAGAGGAAATTTCTTGTGAAGAAGTATCAGAGGATAGAACCAAATGGAAAATTAATCTCAATGTACCCATTGTTGACATAAAAAATGAGTGCATCGAACTTGAGGATAAAACTAGTGGGAAGATCATACATAGACATGGTGGCTTTGTTGTATTGTATAGAGTGGAAGAGACAAAGGAAATGAAGAAGAGAGGCTTGGCAGTTCCACCTTTAACAAAGCTCGCAAAGAATGGTTTTTATGGTAGTCTTGCTAATGGTCCAAGATGCTTTCCCCATTGATGAGATGGCACATATAGATTGCAAAGGCTTTGAGAGGAGTGATTACAAGAAAATAGACTGCAAACTAAATAGGCTGCAAACTAAGGGATTTATTGAGGTACAGCCACGGCCAACCACCATAAATTTGCTGATAGCATTTTGAGCTCACCCTTTTCCCAGGTATTCATTGTTAGATATTATTCATGTATATTCAGGCTCAACAATCTATTCTTTGTCATTTTTTTGTATACTTGTTTAGATAATTGCTGTCCCATTAGTTCGATTCTTTGTCATTTTGCCATTCGTTTCAATAACATGATTGCTGTTTGTTTTTCCTCATTTTGTGTATTTATTTATTTATTTATTTTTATTGCTTCCAATCAAGCATGTTCCATTTGTTTTATTTCGTTTGTTCTCAATTGTATGTATAGTTTTATTTGTTTCATTGCTTTCAATTCATTTTTTCTTCCTTCTGTGAGCTGGCTCCCAAGATAATGCCAAAAGAAATTGCCAAAATTTTTTTTGTTAACAAGAGACCTATAATTGCTCACTTTTCAGGTAGGCCATTGACTGTAGGATCAATTAATGGCTTGCAACGAGATGGAAATAAAACATATGATAGTCTGAGTGATTGTAGCTCATGCTTGGAATTTGGCCGTAGCCAGAAGTCATGCAACCTAAATTATCATATTGGAATGTGATGTTGTGTCACTATTAGAAGTTGCAATGATCAGATGCCACTTAGGTCAAGAATCTTGTATTGCATAAATCCTAATGCAGGGGATGGCGTATTAGTTAAAAGAAGTTTGCCAAAGGTTGTGCAAGATTTCAAGTCTGAATGCCTTTTCAAGCATCAGGTTTGTCAGATTTTTCTTGTTTATTGTTACTTGTCAACACTATGAATGAAGTGGAGTCATAACTCAGAAATAGACATTTAGAAAGTTTTCTTTATTCTTCTCTGTAGAATAAAATTTTATTCATTTTATGCTTGGATATTATATCTTGAAGTATCTTAGAATTGGTGCTTGGACTGGAGCTATTATAACTTCGATATTAGAAATGCCCTTTTGGTCTGCCATCTCTACAACACTGCAACCTGATCTCAGCTGTTACATTTTGAGGGAGCAAATTATTCAATGATAGTGGTTCATATTAGCTTGCTTTTTGAAGTTTTAAAACTGAGACCTGGTATTAATGCATGCTTACTAAAGGCTATCTTTAATGGCAAGAACAATAGTACTTGTTTGTGATCTCTAACATGAATATCATTGTTTCCTAGTCTACTATGAAGATCCATTTAAGTAGAGTTCTGATTTCAGTTTCTTTTCCTATTTTGATTATTTTTATGTCATAGTTCAGGTTTGGTAAGAAATTTATAAGTTCAGTCTTGTTATGAATTGATTCTCACATTGCCATCTCCACTTTTAACACATTTTTGTTACTGTATGGGGTTTATGCACTGGTTGGAAACTTGGAAGAGTGATTCATTTGGGCATGAATTCCAATGTAGGGGTTAAATTTATATACTGTATGATTCTTATCTTCGTCATTGCTATACTAATGGACTGACACCATATTTATTGTTTTAGCTGGGAGCTGCTGGGGCGGTTGTAAGATACTTAGGTTATACCCCTAGACTTTTTCTTATTGGGCGGATTGGTATTTTGATATTGTGGATGTATGGTAATTTTTGAATGGCAGGTACGTTCTTTGTAGTTGGAGGTAAGGTTTCACATTGACACACTCTTTAACTACTGATTTCTTTGTTTGGCGTATTGGGGTATCTTTTGAGAACCTCATTAAGTTATGAAACCACACATTCATGCCCAAGATATGCTTAATTCTCAAAAAAAATCTATAGCTGACTTTTGCAATTTAGCAATGTCTTGAACCTGAAATTATGAGAAGGATCCTTGTATTTAGGTATTTTCATTGATTTACTGAGATAAAATTTGATTTGGTCAGATCTGAACCCATGACATATTGGGGACCTAATAATTTGTTAGATATGTGGCTCAGAGTACTAACTATTTTATTGACTATTCATCAATATTATCAAAATTATTAGGTTTTATTAACATACTGCAAACAAGCTTGAGTCCCATGTAGTCAAGTTATTAGGTTGTGAAGTTGATGATATGCTCTTTTAGAATTTTGTAATTAATGTATAATTGAAGGTTAGAAATTTTTGGATGGTATTTCTATCAAGTTTTATTTATTATATTTTTTATTGTTTTATAAAAATAGGAAAATGTTTTTTTTTAAGGATTTTTAGCGACGGAAGAATAGTTACCGTCAATAAAAATAAGTATTACACAACGGGTTTAATGTTTCGTCGGTAAAAATAAGTCTTTTCCATGACTGGAACTATTTTTCATTGGTAAAAAATAAGCTTCTTTTACGACGGGAATAATCTTACGTCAGTAAAAATACCAATTTTTCACGATGGAAATTAATTTTCGTCGGGAAAAATGTAATCACCGACACAACCCTATTCTGCAATGTGATTTTAGACGATGGTTCCTATGGCAACGAACTGGTGACGTAAACCCTTGCATCAGCGAAAATCAATGGCAAACGGAATGTGTTTTTGCTACGGAAATATACCGTCGCCAAAAATGCATATTGATGTAGTGCAATTAGTTTGGGGTCTTGTGTCACACCCTAATTCTGGATGAATCAGAAGTGTGAATAAACTGTCATATGAACCAACGGCTCATGCCAAGATCTCATAGGACTGTGCCAACAATCAAATGGTATTCATCCATAATACAGAGATAATAAGCGGAACTCTTTATTAATAATAAACTAAGAGTCTAACATGATAAATAAATAATTAAACCAATTATCTCCAACTAAATCAAAATATAAATAAATATCTATTGCAAGTTCCATAAAATACTAAATTAAACTAATCGTAAAGACATTGGAAACACTCGCATGAAGAGTCATGCTCATTTTCCACCGCTTGTCCATCCATGGCCGCCACTTGTCCGTACGATGGCGCGTTAATCTAATCTTCAACAGTCGTACCTGCATCATCAATTAAAAGAAATACGACATCATAGGGTGAACACACCACATAGCTCAGTGTGAAAACAAAACAATGCACAAACATATGCATGCAATCATATTCATATCTTTAGTCTAGTATAAATTTACAATGTGCTACAATAATAGGCAACCATCACACCTCCATACATGAGAGTGTAGGCATGCCCAATGGATCACACACAACTATCGCCCCACATCACCCACTATAGCATAGAGATAGAGTTAGAGCCCAACGGATCATACACCGCTAGTACTCCCCCTGATACTCTACCCCATACCAGTATGTATGCCCCTACTAGAGAGGGCTTGTAAACTGGGTTCATGTCTAATCAATCCTAAATATCATCATATCTTTGTATCTAAGGCCTTACAGCAGCATCCAGTAAGCACCCCATTTTTACCATCCCCAGTTGAACAAAGTCTTACTGGAGTGTAGACAACAAAGTGGGAGAGATGAAAGAAAGTTTGGAAAAGTACAGGGGAGGCGAGTGAAACACTCTAAAAAATAACAGTCGACCAACATGCTCTCTATAATTTTGAGAAGAACTGAAATGATCCCCAGTGTGTAGGAGCCTAAATGAACACATACGTCGTGTTTATGGGTCCCAATGCAAGGTTTGAATTTTTAGCTATGACTTCGACACCATTTTTGATAGACCCCACAGCAAGGTCATGGGGTGCAACCTGCATGGATGCGTAGGTCTTGAAAATACCTTCAAAATGAGACCAGAATCTCTTAATTCCAATGTCAAACGAAGATGATATGGCAATTTTAGTCTAGAAACAAGTACAAGGGATTTTCTGAAAATTAATAATAATTATCCAAGGACCTGTATACAAATTATCGTAAATTTAATTATTTAAACTTCATCTTCTCATATCTTGCTCATCTGACTTCCAAATGAAGTGATTCCAGCGTCATTATTCCTCATTTTTAGTGCTCTACAAAGTGAACGTGAAAAATCTGAGACAACAGTGGTCAAAAGACTCCACGCAAAGTTGCAAGTCGAAACGGCTCATGAAATGATAGAGAGAGAAAACCCAGTCAACTCAAGTTAGCCTAGACCAGTTCAGACTAGACAGTTCAGCTTAGCCTAGCTCACCAGACTGAATTGGTTACATTATTCATAGTATGTATTATATAATGTATATTATATTATATATTATATGGTTTAAAGTATATAATATATATTGCATAATATACGGATATGCATACATGGTACGTGTGTCAGCCAGTTTAAGTATGAAAAAGGAATGACGGATTGGCCAACTAGAGGAGAAAAGGAAAGAGAAAAACAAGATGGGATTAAGAAAGCCGAGGGAAGTGCAAATTAGGAGAGTCGACCAGAAGGAAAGAAGAGACTGAATCAACCAGAAAGGAAAGAAATAAGAAAGAATGGAAAGAAACTTTAGAGAGAATAAAAAGAGAAAGAAGCAGAAAATGGAAAGAAAAAACGGGACTCCTACTGAGACAGAGAGATAAAGAAGAAGGTGAGACCGATGGAGAAAAAAAGAAAGAAGAATCAGAATAGGAAGGAAAAGGGAGGATCCGATTGAAAGAAAAAGGAAAGAAGAAAGAGATTGGGAGTCGGTGGTTGTGGAGAGAAAGAAAATTGAGAGAAGAGAGGGAGAGAAGGGGAGAGGACAGAATCTAAAAGGAGGATCCGATAAGGGAGATAGGGAGATGGACTGAGAGAAGGGAAAAGAAAAGAGTGGAGAGCCAGAGAGAAAAATGGCTAAGGTAGAATCCGGGAAAAATTGAGAGTTGATAAAGAGGAAGAGATTCTGAAAAAGAGCCGTGAGAGAGAGATAATTAGAAAAAAAAAAAAAAAAGAGAAGAGATAAGCAGATTAAGAGAGATTGAGAAAAGAAAAAAGCAGAAGATGAAAAAGGAGGAGATGCCGAAGAAGAAGAAGAAGAAGGGGGCTGCAGAGCAAACCCGAGGGAGATGGAGAAGAAGAGGATGAAAGAAGAGAGGAGCAGGGAAGAAGTATTTACATGCAACTCCAAGTAAGTCCATCCCCACCCCTTTTTGTTTTGTTTTTCTGTTATTTTTGTGACCTCTGCCCAGAATCGCCACCATGTGACTACCATATCTTACCTGAAACCGCAAGCAACCAATCCCCCCCCCCCCTCTCACCATCTGTTTATCCCTTCTACATAAACTGCACCACCTCACCGAACCTAAACTGATACCCAACTTACCTTATCAACCCTCATCAGTTCCCATATCACTGAGCCACCACTTGTACCCCCATCACCACTAACTTGCCCAGCTGCTACATTACCCAACCACTTACCTAACCGCCACCTGCTGCTGCTACTTTTTTTAAACCCAACACCAGACCACATGCTGCCATCTTTCCCCTCCTGAAATTAGACCAACAACACTACCCACTTGTCATACCCATGGTTAATACCATCTCCACCGACCCATGCACCTCCACCCGATCTGCCGTAACCAACTTAAACCTGACACAGCAGCCCTAATTCCACTTGATAAATCCTTACCAGGCCAGTTCACCATCTGTTCACCATACAATACCCCACAGCCATGCAATACTCTACTCTTTTCCATCGACACATGCACTAGCCATATCCCTATGAACTAACCGAATCCCGTGCACACTCACGTACACTGTCTGATCAAACTCCATGAAATCCCAGCCATTTGATCAAACCTAGCCATCATTACCCTTGCTGTCATCCGATCGGTTATATATGAGTTGAACTTTGATTTTTGGTTGTCTTGGATATAATGTTTGATAAAATTTGATAATCATGGCTGTGTTAGGCATCGATGTTTGATAA
Organism: Protea cynaroides; assembly: GCA_028583415.1. Taxonomy (NCBI): domain Eukaryota; kingdom Viridiplantae; phylum Streptophyta; class Magnoliopsida; order Proteales; family Proteaceae; genus Protea; species Protea cynaroides. The sequence continues at coordinate 95,172,190 of CM053276.1, read as the reverse complement.
AATTAGATGCTTGATCATGTTAGTATATTGTTTAAACAAATTTGATCCCATGAATTTCAATCTTGATCATGAATTTTGATGTGGTTATGATTCTTTAGATTTGAAAATTTAATGACATTGATCCCATCGGATGCTTGGAATTGTTATGAAATTGATCCCATCACATGCTTGGAATTATTTATGGAATTGATCCGACCATGTTAAAATTTCATGTGATAAAATTGATCCAATCATGCTGGAATTTTTATGTGATGATTATGGACCACGCTGAAATTTTTATGTGATGATTATGGACCACGCTGAAATTTTTATGTGATGATTATGGACCACACTGGAATTTTTGTGATGAATATGGCCATTGATCCTGAATTAAATGTGATAAAATGTGGCCATTGGATGAATTTTAATGTGATTGAATCCGATCTTGAATTTGAGGTTATTTTTAATCAATATGAATGGTTGGATTATCATGATGAGCGATTTGAACCGTTAGATTATCTTTGGGAATGATTTAAATGAATCTGAACGGTTGGATTATGATTTAGAATGATCTAAACCATTGGATCTTGATCATATGTGATTTAGATAAATTTGAACCATTGGATTGACATTAGGAGTGATGAAAGCCATTGATTTCCTAATCTGATCATAATTATAGTTTGATATTGTTCACACTACTATAAATTGAGCATCTGTCTTGTTTACACTAATATATTTGCGTGCACTAACATGTTCACATGCTTTATTGCCATGTCTGAGATGATACATGTTGATCTGTTACTTGCCTTGTTTGAATATTTTCATTATTGGTAATAACTTACTTTCTGCTATACTCTAGTCGAACTGCCAAGCTTGTACACATAGAAGACATATTAAGTGTGGGGACGTGCATGTGGGGAAGGGTAAAAATAAAAACTGATAAAAATTTTAATCAAGAATCATGAAGCCTAGCCCAACACTTCCAAATTAGGGTTTTAGGACAAGGGTAGCTTTAGAATGATCCTTACCCCTCAACTCATTTCCTTTAAGGTATAGAGAACTAGTTAGGTGTGATGTGAATCGAACAATAGAACATTTAGGTTCCACACCCTGATCTTGATAAAACACATGAATAAATTGAATCCATATTTTAAACTAGGCGGATCTTGATTCTTAGGGCAGCATCCTAAGATACATAGGCAGTTTGGAGAGATTCCCAAACATGGTTCCACCCTGATCTTGAAAGAATATACACATGAATGAATGAATCCGTATTCTAACTACACTGTTCCTGATTCTTAGGGTAGCACCCTAGGATATGTAGGTAGTTTGAATAGATTCTAAAATTTGGTTCCACACTTTGATCTTGAAAGCACACATTAATGAATTGAATCTTTTGAACTACTCAGACCTTGTCTAGAGGGATAGATTCCCGAAGACATTCTCAGACCTTGTCAAGATGGATAGATTTTCAAAGGCATACTCAGACCTATCCAGAGAGATAGATTTTTGAAGACATTCTCAAATTCTGTCCAGAGGGATAGATTTTCAAAGGCTTACTCAGATCCTGTCCAGAGGGATAAATTCCCAAAAGAATACTCAGACCTTGTCAAAAGGGATAGATTCCCAAAGACATTCTCAAATCCTGTCCAGAGGGATAGATTCCTGAAAGACATTCTTAGATCCTGTCTAAAGGGATAGATTTTCGTAGGCATACTCAGATCCTGTCTAGAGGGATAGATTCCTAGAAGATATCTTAGATCCTGTCTAATGGGATAGATTCTCGAAGACATTCTTAGACCTTGTCCAAAGGGATAAATTCCTGAAAGACACACTCAAACCTTGTCTAGAGGGATATATTCCCAAAGGCGTGACCACATTCTTAGTTCCTTTAGGTTGCTCATATCCATATCAATCTATCCATATTCACAACCCATCATTCCGAACTATGTTGTACCTAATTTTTAGGACCTCTAAAATACGTAGGCAACTTGGAGGACTCTCCAAGTATGGTACCACATCTTAGTGTCCTTAGCCCCTCCATATCTATATTCACTTCGATCCACATAGGCTATCTCTAGATTCAGTCTCAATCACCATCAAGCATAAATTTCAACTTGAATAATTGAATTTAAGAAGCTTAAGTATAAATCACATCTATAAACTTTAATCACATTCTGTTCAAACAACGTTATGGACTTGATTTCTAGGATTGGAATGTGTAGGCAATTTGAGATGTTTTGGACGTCTCAGATTTAGTCCATCACCGAACCATCTTTGATTCAGTGCATTGTATATTATTTTGCTTGTTTATTTATTTTTCAGAACATGTTCGACTGAACCTAGGTTAGAAGAACTTAGCAACTTGGCATAAGACTTCCCATGAGCCCAAGTCATCATCCATTGACCATGAACAGTCAGAACCATAGAGTCTAAGGAAAGTAGAATCATATAGGAGGCCGATTTTTAGATTAGGCATCTTTGGGTGCCTAACACATTCCTAAACTATACCTTGAACGTATACCCATTCTCTGATAGATCAAAACCAATATATTGAGTCAAATGAGTCAATAGATGTAAAACCGCATGCCACGAACCCGGTCTAACCATACATTCTTGTGCCGTGATTGGTCTTCCCATCATAATCTGCTCAAGTGAACCAATTGTATGAAGAAATCAAAAGATAAGGTAAGCAACAAGTCAAATTTAGTTGGTGTAGTTGACTGTTTAAGTTTGTATGGAAGTAACTAGTCAAAAACTAAAAACCAATAAATTTTTGTCGTATGATCGCATTTTTGAGGGGTGTGGTCTTTCACATGAGACCACACGCATGAGACCACACAACATGTGATCACATATTTGAGACTTGTGGTCAACGGATCCTGCCACCATAAGTGCAACCGCACGATGTTGAGACCGACTCCGAGTTTTGAAAACTTTCCAAAACTTAAGGGATCTTTTTCCTAATTAAAGTGAGACTCTATATGGAGATTTTTCTCTATATAAAGGACGTCCCTAAGCCTCTCTCACTCTTTTAGAACTCAAATTGAAACTCTAAACCTAAGAGAGAAAGAGAGAAAAAGAGAAGGAGAAGAAGAAAAGGAGAAGAAAGCTTGGGGAAAAATTTTACAGAGAAGAATTCTATCTCTTTACAGCAAGATTAAGGTATGAACCTATCTTTGTAAAGCTAGATTAGATAGGATAGGTTCATTTTCATCAAGTTGATATGTTGAATCTAATGTAACAATTTTGGTTATAGAATTCTAAGGAAAACCATAAGAGAATAGGTTAAGGATAATTGATAAGGATAAACTGTGATTAAAGGCCATAGAATGATCTTAGGGTGAATCTCGTTGATAATCCAAGAGGAGGAACTCGTATGAGAAGTAAAAATCAACCAAACATCGTATGGTCGTAGCTATGGTCGACCACAGGGTGACCGGAGAGTCAACTACAGCTATTCGGGAGTTTTACCAGAATCGTGTGGTCGCATGCTGTGGTCGCATGATATGCGACCACAGGGGTCCACCACACAGTCTGTGGTCGCGTATATTGAGACCACAGGTTCAACCATACCTACGACCTCACGATAACAACAAGTATATTTTGAGACCAAACAAGGTTTTCGACTACTGTAACTTAGTAAACTTGAACCCTAACTTAAAATTCATAAATTTCTTAGGTTCCCAAGTAGTTCAAAAATGATTTTCAAGGCTTGGAGGAGATTAAACATCATTAAAAGGTGAGGGAACAAGACCTAAACTAATCGGATAATAACAAACTGACTTACTTTATTTGTCTAATGAAATGAATGATTCTATGCTTGTATGCTTGTAATGTGCATCTCACATGTCATCTAATATTATTGTTATTTCTGCTCATGCATATTTATTTTTGTCTATTTATAACATGATGATGATAATGCTAGAAATATGCATGTGATTGTGTATGTGGTTAGTATGCTGGGTGAAAGTGGAGCATCAGGGGGAGGACGTGGCATTGTGGTTCAGCCTGGTCACCAGACTCTAGCTCTATCTCTACTCAAGTCTTGCCCACATATATCATTGTATCACCATTATCTTAGCAGAACTATTACCTCGTAGGGCATCAAGGGAGGTGGTATCAGACCGTGTGGTCTCTAACTCTGTCTGGGGGCCTTAGCTCTATCTCTATGGACGTATTGAGGGATGTTGGGTGAGGCCTTGGATACATTTGATGGCATTAAGATTGATTAGTTGTGAGCCTAGTTTGTAAGCCCTCACTGGCAGGGGCTTACATGTTGGTATGGGTAGGGCATCAGGGAAAGTGTTGACAGTGTGTGATCTAGATACTTTAGCTCTATCTCTATTCCATGGTGGGGTGGATGAGGACGATAATGGTATTTGATATTGGGTGGGCTTACACACCCGTGCATAGAGGTGCGGTGGCCACCAAGCACATTGCAAACTTAAAATCAGACCAAAGATATGAATTAAATGCATGCATATGTTTCTTGTATTATTTTATTCACTCACTGAACTCAAGTTGGAGAGTTGACCCTCGCACATAATTCTTTTTAGTTTCTTATGTTATAGGTGTTACGGTTGAAGACTACATGAATACGGCAACATATGGACGTGTGGCAGCTATGGATGAGTAAGCTGTGGAGGACGAATATGACTGGTCAAGCGAGTGTTTCCACTATGTTTGTGCTTAGTGGTTAACTTTCGTATTTTGATACTTGTAATAGGTATTAATTATGTTTTGATTACTTAAAGATAACTTGTTAAATATTTATTTATCATGTTAAACCTTAGTTCATTATTAATAAGACTTCTGCTATTTACTTTAATATCTCTGATTGATATGGAATGTGTATTTGATTTGGATTGTTGACACAACCTATACGAGATCATGGTTTGAACCGTTGGTTCTCATGATGGTTTATTACACCACTGGTTAATCCAGAATTGGTGTGTGACAACTTGGTATCAGAGCTCTCAATAAAACTGTTTGACCACCCTTAAGTTGTAAGTTACAGTAAAACTGCTTGACCAATTCTGGATGTGTGGATCCTCGGTACTGGATCACAGGGTGCCAACCCATGATCTTAAATGCATTCTTTACATCAAATAGAGCTAGACTAGGTAAATTTACGAATCGGCCCACCTCTACTTTTTTGTTTTGATACTAAGGATACTGTGTCTTGCCCTTGACTAAGAGAAAGTGCAAAGCATCATACTGCCTAGGGTTCTTGGTTTAAGGCATATTGACTGCAAGGATGAAAAACAAATAAAATAAGTTAGTTTAAATTTTAGAAATTTCGATAGTATAATGGTGTAAATTAATCAAAAGCCTCATTTTTTCTCAATTTAATGGACTAGAGGACTTACGTTAATGGGAAATACATTCAAACATATCAAATAACCTCTAGGAATCCAAAGATTTAGCATATTTCAAGAAAATAAGCAAAAATTTTGAAATTCGACAAAATCCCCAATTTTTTTGGGAGTTTCGCCAAACCAACCGATGAAACCCAAAATTTTTTGAGGGCTTTCATCGATTGAGTGCCCAATATCAAATCAAGCAAAGAAATTAACGTTCCTATGGTTGAATAAGATTTAATTTAATGAAAACAAGAAAAGATGACGAAAACCTAAGAAAATAATCTAAGGAGAAAGAAGAGATTGGGAACTTACCTTTGTGATGTGTTGGAAGTCGTTGACCAGTAGGGAAAGTTTGAATTTGACCGGTGGGCACTGTAGCAACTCCCTGGTAGCGAGTTGGGTTTGAGTTCAGAAGAAGACAATAGTGAAAGGTGAGAAAAATGGCTCGAACACTGTTTAAAAACAGATTTTTGATTGACTAGTCGACAAATACGACCAAAAAGTTGACCGAAGAGTCTACCGTAGACCCTCGAGAAGGTTCCCAGGGATTGTCCAAAAGACTCACTGGGCGCTCCATGCATGATCGGTCAAGGTCGACCAACGAATTTTTCCTTGACCTGTTTATTCTTTGTTTGGTTCTGTTGTTGAGGATTTTCTTATATTGTGGGACTAACTTACAAACTATTATATGTTGTACTTTTCTCACATCTATTGACTATACAGAAATCACTATAGTCGATAGTTTGAAATGGCTCGTCGTACTCGTAGAAACAATCGAAGAAGCTGAAGCCCAACCCTACCACCACTTGGAATGGGGAATGTGAATGAAAACCCTAAAGAGCAAGCTGGAAATAATGAAAATTAGAATGTTGTGCCACAAGGAGTCAACAATCAGGCCAATCCAACCAACTTACTAGGACCACTACCTGAATTGGCCACGGTTGTGACAAATTTGGTATGTCAGGTGGAAGAACAACAACAAATGTTACTAGCTATGCAGGTGGCCATGGGAATTGTCGCTCTAGCTGCTAATGCTACACTGACACCCCCAGGATAGAATAGTATGGTATTGTTGGCAGCAACATTGTGCCCATAGCACCCATCGACAATAACACTGTGCCTACAGCACAGCAAACCCTAGCGGTGGAAGACGAGCATGACTCTTCATGCGAGTGTTTCCAGTGTCTTTACGCTTAGTTTTATTTTGTATTTTGAGTTATGGAATTTATAATAGATATTTATTTATGTTTTGATTTAGTTGGAGATAATTGGTTTAATTATTTATTTATAATGTTAGACTCTCAGTTCATTATTAATAAAGACTTCCGCTTATTATTTATCATCTCTGATTATGTTGTGGATGAGTACGATTTGATTATTGACACGGTCCTATGAGATCCTAGCATGAACCGTTGGTTCATATGATGATTCATTCACACTTCTGATTTGTCTAGAATTGGAGTGTGACAATTTGGTACCAGTGCAGAATCTAGGTGCATAGTAGGGCATATACCAAGGTGGTACCAATATCCACCACTGGCATACGGAGCGTATGGACAGCAGGATCATTATAGACTTATGCAACGTTTCCTGAAAATGAAACCTCAGACATTCTCAGGGAATATGTCAAATCCATCACTACAACATTCTGACTATTTATGACGGTTGTTTTCCGTCATAAATACTTATTCCCGTCACTATTATATTTTTAACGATGGTAATTTACTGTCGTCTATGTGTCGTTAAAAGTGGCGTCGTAAATGTTAACGACGGAAAATTGGATGTGTCTGGAATACCCTTATATACAATGAAAAAGTTATGTCATCTTATATGCCCTTATTAACGACGGTTTGATACCGCCGTTAATATATATACCAATCGCGATGGGCATATATCACCGTCGTAAAAATATTTATAGAGACGGAAACCTACCGTCATGTAAAGAGGCATGTACAACGGTAATATATTTTCGTCGTATATGTTCATATTAGAGACGGATGAAACATTTCATATATACTGATAATATTACCGGTGGGACTAAGTCCCGTCAGTAATACTTCCTTTTACGACGGTACGTTCTCATCGTGAATATGTACGTTAGTATTTTTAATGACGGTTAATTTATACCGTCGTTAAATATTTTTCTTTAAAAATATATCCAACATATATTAATTACAAAGTTTCCTATAATATATTCCTATTTTTTCTCATTTCCATACATCCACATTCTACACACCAAATACATCATATCTAAATTCAAACTTTCATAAAAAAATTGTGAAATACCAAAAACATATTATCATTAATTCGAAACATCAAAATACTTTAAATACATTGCCATAAGACAGTTCCAAAAACTTGACTAATTGTTCATTACATTAACACATTTAACTTCTAGAGTTTTTATATATTTACATCAATTTTTTTCCCATTACATCTACTTCATAGTTCTTCTTCTTCAGCACCATAAGTCTATAGAACTCCCACATCTCCGGCTATATTTTGGGACCTATAATGAAGCAAGGAAGACAGTATTAGTCACAAATAAAAAAAAATCTGATTATTAACAAACCACACTATACATTCATAAAAAAAGAAAAAAAGTTTGGCTAATAAAACAAAGTGAGTGATGATTTTATTCTAATCACCTATATTCAAGTAATACATGAGATAGAACACACACATCCTGTAATAGCCCTCCCAGGAAACGGGTTTGGATTGGTGGTTGGGTCTAAAACATACATTCTTAATTATGGGAATCCTGATAAAAAAATCTGGTATAAATTTTTTTTTCTTCACATAAGCCATTCATACATGAACCATACACTACTTTGACAAAAATACGACGGAAGTTTTAAACTTATACAACCTATAACCTCTGGTGGCTAGATACAATAATCATTACAAAACCTTACTATTAAAATACAATTATAATCAAGTCTCATAAATAAATATTCAATTGCGTGCCAAAAGGAGCGATGAATTCCCCACTTGGACTTTCATCAACTATCCAACTCATCCTTGTCTCCACTTACTTATCTGTAAAACATGTTCATCAACTTGGGTGAGTCAAAGCTCAGTGAGTAGAATTCCATCTTGGCAAAAACTACATACAAGCATATATGATACTTTTCTTTTCTCTTTATAATAATTATAAATCTGTAAATTTAACATTTCTCTTCATAAGAAACATAAACTTGTAATTTAACATTTCATAACATAGGTCATCTCGGAATGAACATAAACATAAACAATGAAATACTAAAATCCATAACTTGACCTTACATAAGCACTTTACTGCATATTTATATACTGATAATTCACTTCTGTAAAATGCCCATACAAACCAAATTTGTTATTGGGGGACAGGGATGTAAAACATTCACCTCTGACCACCAAATAAAATGTGAATAACCAGTCCACCTCTTTGAAACAAGAGGTGCTTCCGGTTCTATCGGTGCTTTAAACAATTCAAACAATTTTGTCTTCTCTATATTACCATATCTCTAGAGTCAATGTGGAAGCTATTGTAGTAAAAATCCCTCACGCAATTAAACGTCCCTTACTACTGATATCTTCCTATACTGGACTACTAACACTTTAGATGTTAAACAAAAACAAAATCTGAAAATTATATCACCAAAAGATAAATAGGAGAAAATCTTAGAAAGAGTATCTTAATGAACTTCCAATTAAAATGCTGCTACTTTTGAGAACTGCCCTGAACTACATTTGGATTGCACTATATTTAGAATCTGGGCAACAATAAGATGTCCTTAAATGTCTGTGGGACACTTAGTATTACCCAAAACTCTCTTTAGGTAACATTGGAATCTCATACACTAGCAGGAAAATGGAAGTACAAGGACCGGTATTCGATTACTTGGAGGAGAGAAAAAGACAATTTATTTTCCCTACAAACTCTCTTTGGGGACTTTTATATATATATTCTACTTAACCTGTCCTTACTAGTAAATAATGATTGTCTTTATTAGTAATATCTCAGTCTTGGGGAAAAAATAAGAGATGCATAAAATCACCCCACTTGGCATCTTACTATTATATGCACTATTACATAAACACTCTATAAATAGGGAGGAGTGGGTTAAGAATTCATAAGAAGAGAGAGTTCAGAGTTTTAGAAACTCTAGAGAACCTTTGACTCCCTCTGTCAGAGTTGCTAGCTAAAGCCTACAGTGGTAGTTTGTTCAAGTGTTGTGTTCCTCTGGAGAATCTGCACTAATTGATTTCAAGTAATAGCAAGTCCTTCTGTTAGAGAGAATTTTGAATATTCTAACATACTTGAGACTTACCTTCTTGATGTTATTCCACTTGTAACTCCATGGGTCCCACAAACAAACATCCATTTTGTCATGGAACACAGTTTCTTTTGTATTGTATTTGTTTTGCTTTGTGGATCCAGTAATTGGATTGGACAAAAGGGCCTATGTTTCTAAGAACTTTGCCAACTAATATGAACTGCTAAAGAAGGTCAGCCCAATTCAGAATGTTTGGGGAGTGATTCATTCTTCAGATTTTCAGATTCAAGTTATTGTACCACATATATGGATTCTAGAGTCGAGGTTTTTCAGTCATCTAAGAATGGTAGATTATGAGTTTCTCAGCCAATTGTGGCCACACAATACAACAAAAACTTGAGGAGTACAGTTCTGTTTCTGCTCTCCATGTGCATTATGAACAATATCAATCAAAGTATGAAAAAGCATAAGTATAAAAAAGTTGCAAAAAAAGTAAAGTAACCTTGAAAACTAGAGATCGTGATTTGAATGTATCCCTATAAGTAGTTTTTTCCTCAATACTTCAATTGTAGGTCATTCACCCAAACAATTTCTTAAGCAAAAAAAGTACTTAAGTCCACCACTTATAATTGCATAAATATCCCAAATGATGTGATAACACCCCCCCCCTCTTTTTAAATAAGGGTCTGTCTTTATGACTGGCTTGTGTCAAAGAGGCTCTGAGAGAGGAGTGGCAGACCTTCTCCTCCTTCACAACCCAACTTCAGCAGCCCCTTCTCTTCTTGAGATTAAACCCCACACCCACAATCTCCATGACTGCAACCCAAGAACTCCTTCCTCTTCACGACGAATTTAGAAATTGCCCCCAAAATGAAATGAAACTCTTCCTCTGAATGTCAAATACAACATTATTTTAGTATACCTGTAGCAAAGTTTGTTGTACCATGATCACCACACATTAGGCTGCATCTCTAGGCTGGGTAAGGATTGTAAGAAAGAAAAGCAGGTGAAATATAAATTCTTCTAAACCCAAAAATGGAGCTATTATTGCTAGTCCAATAGGCCTATTGTTTGTTGCACATCCATAGCACAACACATTATACATTAAAAAAGTAAGGGTGTTTCAGTAAATATAGATAGCTTTTATTCCTAGCATATGGATATGCACAACTGAACATGAAGTAGTAAAGAACTCTGTTTAGTAAACGTTAGAACACTCAGTATCTTGGTTTCCTCTTTTCCTGAACCTGGTTGTGCGTAGTATAATCTTACTGGTTGGTTTCATCATTAGAGGTCAACCAGGCAGGTTGAACCTTTGTGTTGGCTCTGGAAGTGGTCTTTTCTCAAGATGACATGATGGCTGACCCATATGTCTGCTATCCACTCAGGCCTCTGATTGGGCTTGTGCCACCAGTGGGCACTTTTTTGGTTTGGGTTGTGAGGTGTTGATAGATGTATATGATTAGCAATACTCTGATTATATGAATTGCTATTTATCTCAGCAGTCTTTTGGTCTTCTATTTGTTTAACCCAAGGACGTGGAATTATTTCTTTTACCCATGCCAACCATCTGCCATTGTTGGCTTACATTCCGTTTTTCATGTAATTTCTTACATGTGTTTTGTTGGGATTAGGCACTTGAAATGGCTGACCAAGTGGCTGGCGTATCTGTCTCAACATCGCCCCTCCCGTACAGCACGATGGCTAGTCACTGTGAGGCCCTCGACACAGGTTTCTGGATGAAGTTGTCCAGTTGGTTGGCCCATGAAACACACATAATTCAAGACTAGTGGACCAGCCATCCTTGACTTCCTCTGCAAATGGCGTTTCTGCTATACAGAAGGTGAGTTCTACTCAATTTGTCGGATCCTGCCCTGAATAGAAGTAGCGGATAACAGCCAACATTTATACTCATTGGAACTTTGTTCTGACTTCTGATCTTTCCAGTTGTTTTAGATATTGCTTCATTTTCTGATCTGATATCATACTGTCTATTTCACATAGATAATCAATGATGATGGGCCATGGTCCATAGCCTTTCTCTAATTCCACTTCTAACCCCATCGGTGACCGTACAAGTAATTTGTAGTCTAATGTTTTGATGGGTAAGTTTATCTTCTTTCCGAATGACACAGATATAAATGAATGAGTAGCTCCTGAATCAAAGAGTACTCTGGCGGGTACGCCATTTATAGGTACGATACCTGTGATTTATTTTACTTAGTCTACATGCTCATACAATGTAATTACAACTTAAAAAGTTTCAGTCATACCTGTGACCACATCAGGTGATGCGACAGCATCCTCGGATGTAACAGCATATACCCGTCCCTGATGGAACTGCTTCTTGGGCTTAGGGCACTCCCTTGCCATATGTCCCGGTTGGTTGCAGTTAAAACACTTTGGGCCTTTAGAATTTGGCTTTGGCTGATGCTGAACTACTGGAGTAGTCCTGGGTGCAGCAGTAAAGCCCTGAGCATGGAAGGGTTTAAATGTCTTGTTGTTCCCTCCTTTGTAAGGATTTCCAGCTGGCCTTTTGATACCCCGGTTTTGTGTGAAATAACTCTCCTTCTGGCTTGATTCAATAACCCGATCTATTTGGACAGCTTCATTATAAATCTTCTTTTCTAAGCCCAGTACATGTTCTCTGATGCTCTCCCTGAGTCCCGTGACAAACCTACGGGTTTTGGTGTCCTCTTCTTGCATACTAAGTGGTGCAAAGAAAAACAGCTCCTCATAACGCTGTAGATATGCATCCACTGACATCTGTCCCTGATATAGACCCAGGAACTCCTTCTCCATAGAATCTCTAAAGCTTCGTGGAAAATATTTCTCAAAGAAAGCTTCTTTATAAATAGCCCAAGTCAGTTGGGCGTGCTTGGTCAGTAAGTAAGCCCTGGCTGATTTCCACCAATGATGTACGTCACCCTTCATCATGAAGGTGGCGCATATTACTTTTTCTTCCTCTGTAATAGTCATCATGAGGAAATTTCTCTCCATTTCATCTATCCAGTGTGCTGGCCATAATGGATCAGACGGCTTGCCATTAAATTCTCTAGGCTTTCATCTTCAAGAATCTCTCAACCAGTCGAGAGTGATCCAACTGGTTTTGGGGGTATGCCCCAAACATAGGTGGTGGATACTGATAATTAACCTGAGCTACTTCCGGACCAGGTACTGGAATTTGTACAGCAGGTTGTTGAGGTGTCTGAGGTGCTGGGTGGTTACCCACCGGTGCTGCACTGGCTTGTCCCGTCTGCATGGGGGTAGCATGAGCAGCATGGAACATGATTCCCATTGCAACCAACATCTGGGCCTGTGCGTGTTGCATCTGTTGCAGCTGCTGAGCTAGATTCATAACCACGGTTGCTAGTTTCGGTGGTGGAGGTGGCAAATTTGTAGGATTTGCCTGATCTGGATTGCCTAGGACATGTACATTATCCTGGCTAGTTTCCTCCACAGGTGGTGGTGGTGGAACTGTATTTCGGATCTGTCTGGTTACTCTTCTTCCAGACATATTTTCCTTCTGAGATGGGTGGTGCCTGAAAATCATCAAAATAAGTGAGAAAATCATTGATACTCCATGTAGGCACATTAACCGATGTAAACTTTCAATTTCAATTCATTTTATGAAAAAAAAATACTGTCTTTTCTATGCAGGGTCGATGGTGAGGGTCGATGGTATGTCCGACCCTTAGTGTCCGACCCTGGAAATAACCTGTTCTTCCCGAGAGCTGAGGGTTGATGTGAGGGTCGATGGGTGTCCGACCCTCAGTTTCGACCCTCAATTTTCTGTCAGATTCCCGAGAGCCGAGGGTCGATGGGAGGGTCGATCCATGGGTCGATGGTTCTGGTCGAATTGTCCGACCCTCGGACCAAAAATCATATTTTTAAGATCCGATTTTGGGTCATTTCTTATATTTCCCTCCCGTTTTGACTCGTCTCTCCCCTCTGAGTTGCTACAGTGCCACTCCGCTGTTTTTGGTCGGTTTGAGTCCGGGTTTCGACGTCTACGTCATCCGTACAGGTATGTTCTCCCATTTTTACCTGTTTCTAGGTTTTCTTTTCTAGGTTTTTGCTTATTTAACTGGTATTCTTCAAATTAAACTTTTTTCAACCGTAAAAATTCGATTTTTATTGGGGGCTTTTGTTATTGGTGTCTCAAGGAACGAGAGCCCTCAAAATTTTTTGAGTTTCATCGGTTGGTTATCGAGAAACTTGGATTTTTGCTCGTTTGCCCTAATTTGTCAAAATTTTTTGATTTCTTGAAATTTCTTCAAATCGGTCTTCGTTAGTTCCAATTTCCTACTGTGTGGGTGTCGTAGGCTATGTTGGAACCTACGTAGGTCCTCCTGCCCACTTGTATGGGTGAAAGGTGAGGCTTTTTGGCCAATTTACGTCGTTAGAATGTTAAATTTTGGATTTTTATCCTATTAACTCCTTGTCTCCCTTTTTCTTTCTTATCTGCAGATACCATGGCTCGTACCAAGATACTCAGAGTTCATGATCCACTTCGCTTCCGCTCCAATGAAGCCGAGGCACAGTATGCCGACTATGCTCGTAAGAAAGTGGAGGGTGGTCGTATGGTGAACTTGGCTGAGCTAGCCTTGTTCAACGTAGAGAGGGCATTTGGTGATATGGGGTGGCTCCCTGTCATCACTTACGATGCGTGTACATGTCTGGATTTGGTGCGCCAGTTCTATTGTAATCTCCAGGTGGTGGGGAATTATAATGACGTTGAACGGGGTCAAGAGTTGCACATCACCAGCTATGTTAAAGGGGTGCACATTTCATTTGACTATCGGCAACTGGCCGATCTGCTGGGCATTCCTTATGATGGCCCCATGGTGTACTGTGCGCCTGGAGAGCCTCAGTTTGTTTCCATGGAGATGAGGGCAGAGATCGACAACCAGTTGCTACGACCTGATCGCTGGCAGATGAGAGCCTGTTACATGCGTCCAGCTCCACGGGTCTTCTGCAAGATTATCCAGCATAATCTGATTTCGCAGAGTGGACACTATGAGAGGGTTTCTCAACTGACCCAGTTTCTGATATATAGTATCTACACCAGACAGCCAGTCTGCCTTTTGTACATCATCATGCGGACCATGATTAGTGCTACTTTGTCCGATCATAGGGGTAATCTACCCTATGGACGCATGATTACTGTTCTTCTGACCCGCCTGGGGGTTGACTTGGTGGATGAAAAGATTCAGGAGAAGACCTTCTCGTCGCCTCTAGATTGGGAGGCTATCTGAAAGATGGGCATGCGGGATGCCCAAGTTAGTGACGAGGAAAGGAACGAGATGGTACGTCCTCACACTCGCGTTGAGATGGCTGACGCTGAGGCTGCTACTGCTGCTAGAGCTCATGTGGATCCTGTCGATGATGACGACCGTATATATATGGATGTCGACTCGATACCACCGCCTTCACCTACGCATGCAGCTGGAGTTGGTACTTCTTCTGCGGCGGATCCTGTACCTGAGACTGGTCCTTCTCATGCGGCTGGTCCTTCACGCCCACCTTCTGATATGATGGAGATGTTGTAGGAGATCAGGGAGGCTCAGCGCAGATCTGATCTGAAGATGGAGGAGTTGCTAGACGCTCAGCGTGTGAGAGTGGATGAGCTGCTAGCCGCCCAGCGGGTGAGAGTGGATGAGCTGTTAGCCGCCCAACGCGTATCAGACACACGGATGGGAGAGCTTATAGAGGTTCAGCGTGCGACTGATCGGAGGGTAGCCGATCTCACAGCTAGTCTACAGACGACCCAGACTCAGATAGCCAGGTTGACTAGAGTCTATGCTGAGGACTATGACCGAGATCATGAGGCCCCGCCTCCTCCTTCACCTCCAGCTTCATGATTGTACTTTATTTTCCTTGTACTATAGAGTAACTGTCCGGGTTGTGGACTGTACTCTCCTTTAGTTATGTATATACATTTTATTTCTCTCTCATTGTATGTAACTTGTTTCCCCTTTAATAGATGCATTATTCTTTTTTCAAATTTGGTCTCAACCATCACTTGTGCTTACAGTGTGTTAATATTACTGTTTTTACTTTTATCCTATCTCAGTTCATAATTTGTCTCGAATGTATGTTAGTTCGGCGGACAAGGCCTGAGATGCTCTGATACCAAGTTGTCACACCCCAATTCTGCACTGTTCAGAATGGTGTGATGAACCGCTAGCAAACCAACGGTTCAACCAGGATCTCGAGTAGACTATATCCGTGTTATCCAAACTCCCATACATCCATAATCATAATTAGAGTAAATACACAATAGCGGAAGTCTTAGAATAAAATGAACTGAGAATCTACTGTGATATTAATAATTAAATAGAAAATTATTCTGTATCAACTGAGACATAAGTAAATATCAAATACAAGTCTTTAATAAATCCAAATAAAAAAAACTAGAAAATATCTAATCGAATAAACATGAGTTGCACTCGCAAGAGGAGTCATGTGTATCTACTTCAGCTTCAGCTTCCATCGCCGCTACGTTCCCGTACATTGGAGTATTCACATAGTCTTTAGCTGTGAAACCTGTATCATCAACTAAAATATTCGACGTCGAGGGGGTGAGCACACATCACGGTTGAGTGAGTAGACAAAACAATGCAACATTACATATGCATGAAATCAAATCATATCTTTGGTCTGGTTTAAAGTTTGCAATATGCAATAGAAAGGTTTAGGTAGTCAAAGGTCGCGTTTATTGACCCTGCCTCTATACACAAGTGTGTGACGCCGCCCGAAGGTAACGTTTATCGATGACTCACAAGCACCCAATCATGAACATTATATAACAAAGGTTAACGTTTATTGCTATATAGTGCCATACCAACACGTAAGCCCCTGTTGGCGAGGGCTGCAAACTGGGCTCGCAACTAACCAATCCTAATGCCAAATAGTGTATCCAAGGCCTCACCCCAGCATCCCTCAGAATGTCCATAGAGATAGAGCTAAGGCCCCCCGGTAGAGTCAAAGACTACAAGGACCGAGACCACCTCCCTTGATACTCTATGACATAATAGTTCTGCTAAAGTAATGGCGATACGATGATGCTAATGCACAAGACTTGAGTTAGAGATAGAGCTAAAGTGCTGAGACCCGCCAAAGGTTAACATTTATTGACGTTCTCATCACACCTCCCCTGATACTCGTTCGCATCAAGTACACCAACCACACACATACAATCACATGCCTATTCCTATCATCATCATCATCATCATGTTATAAACAATAAAGTAAATATGCATGAACAAATAATAGAAATATTGGATGACATGTTGCATGCACATTACAAACATATTCGCATAGAATCAAGCATGGCATTGGACTCAAGAAAATGGAAAACAGTTTGTTATTAACCAATTAGTTTAGAGTTCTGTTTCCTCACCTTAGCTTGCTAATAGATACTTTTCCAAGCTTTAGAATCACCTTTATATTGTTATTATATTGCTAGAAGACCTAACAAAGTCAATAAAATTTAATTAGAATTTATTCGGAATTTAAAAAGCATTCTGTTAACTGAGGGTCGGAGGTAGGGTCGGAGTCATGATCGACCCTGGGTGTGACCTTCCCCAAACTCTGAACTTCCTGAATACTGGAGGTCGATAGTTAGGATCACCTAGGGTCGGATGGTCATCGACCCTCGGTGCGACCCTCGGTGTACTTTGGTAATTTCTCTCTTTTAGTCCACTCTTTGTGCTTGGGATACTATGGCTTGCTCCTACATTCCATTCTACATTCATTCCATGGTATGAAACCATGAATCATCCACCTAAAATAGCTTTCATACATTCTCCTATGGTTTCCCATGAAAACCTAACCATAGGCTGATGGTTTGGGTTTCCCCGAGATCACACTCTCATCAATATCTAGCCTAAGGTCTGTAGAAACTCATAGAATTAGTATCCATACCTGAGAAGAATACTCCTTCTCTGCAACTCTTCTCTTTTGGCTAAACTCTCTTCCTTGCTTCTCTTCTTCTTCCTTTCCTTCTCCTCTTTCTCTCAATTCAATTAGGGTTGTGAAAGGAGTGAAAGAGGCAACTGAGGGTCGATGGGAGGGTCGATGATCCCGTCGATCCTAGGTTTCTAATGAGTCCGACCCTCCCTTCAAAACTGAGGGTCTGACTTTCTGTTTTGGGAGGTCCGACCCTCCTTGGCTGGGTATGCGACCCTCCCCTTAAATTAAGTATTTTTGGGTTGATTTGATACCTGGGATCTCGATCTCCTTCACGCCCTTGGTCCATTTGACTCGACCATGATAGGTAAACCTGGTTCAAGATGGTAAGACTGGATTAGATTGACATGGGTCATACACATGCTGTATGGTTGGCACTGTGTTATAGCTAACAGGTGCTGGGGGTACAGTATTGCTACCAATTGATACCGTACTTGGTTTGATCCGAAGATGTTGATGTAGCATTGGCAACTTGGATAGCAATTCACATAGCAACTTACATAGTCAGTCTCATCTATTGTTGCTCTTGTATTTTGTCGGGCCAAGTTTATTACAACCGTAGCCAAGGCACTTGGTAGTCCAGGTAAATTGGCTGGAGTGGCCTGGTTGTTTACCTTCTTTGATTTGTTCCAATATGATTATCATTATTTAGCATCTTCTCAAATGAGTTTTCCCTACCCGTTCTCGACTCAGATAGTGGTGGGGTCAAGTTGCAACCTCTTTTTAATGCTCAGCAGATGATGGATTAGCTTATGGTGGATCTGACTTAGAGACTCCACGTCACCCAGGAGTATAGCTTTATCTTCTTGTAGTTACTCTTATTCTTAATGTATAGCCATTATTCTCATATCTTTGTTGGATTTAGCCCAATATCTTTCCCTTTACCTTTACAGGGATTTAGGCATTACTAGCCATTTTCCTTCTTTCCCAATCATACATCGAGTCTCACATCTTGTGAGTACCAACTCGGTGTTCTAATTTTTTTGCTTTACTGTACTATATCCTTTGTATACCTAGGCAACTGTCCGACTTATAGATAATACCTTATACTATTTGTTTATCAGGATAAATTTTGAATTTTCTCTTTCTGTTTGTGTATATACATGGTTCCACCTTTTATATATACATTATTGTCTTGTTTAAGTTCTGTCTCAACCAACACAGGTGCTTATGGTGTGTTTGTATTAGAGCTTTTAATTTATCCTAACTCAGTTCATGGACTCCAGTGGAACTATTCCAGTTTAATGGGCAAGGCCTAAGGGATCTGATACCAAGTTGTCACACCTCAATTCTGAACCAACCAGAATAGTGTGATGAACCGTTTATGAATCAACGGTTCAACCAGGATCTCGTATAGGCTATGCCCACCATGTTAAACCAAAACACATTCCACATTAATCAGAGATAATAAAGTAAATAGTGGAAGTCTTAATGAACTGAGGTCTAGTCATGATAAATAATTAATATTTCAGTTATCTTCAAGTAACAAAAACATAATTTAATACATATTACAAATATCCAAATATGAAAGTTAAACACTAAGCGTATCCATTTTGAAACGCTCGCTTAACGAATCATAATAATCTTCCACAGCTTGCTCATCCATAACCGCCACCTGTTCATATGTTGACATGTCGACAATCTTCAATCGTAATACCTGCAACATCAGAAACTAAAAAAAATTACGTGCGCGAGGGTCAGCTCTCCAACTTGAGCTCAGTGAGAAAACAAAACAATACAACAAACATATGCATGCATTCAATTCATATCTTTGGTCTGATTTATAAGTTTGCAATGTGCAATAGAAAGGATTGGTGGCTGTCGCACCTCTATACACGGGTATGTAAGCCCACCCAATGGATCAAACACCATTGTCATCCACATCCACCCCACCATGGAATAGGGATAGAGCTAAAGTGCTTAGGACCGCACCGCATCACACTTCCCCTGATTCCCTACCCATACCAACACGTAAGCCCTTATTGGCGAGGGCTTGCAAACTGGGCTCGCAACTAACCAATCCTAATGTCAAACAGTGTATCCAAGGCCTCACCCCAGCATCCCTCAATATGTCCATAGAGATAGAGCTAAGGCCCCCCGGCAGAGTCAGAGACTACACGGTCTGAAACCACCTCCCCTGATGCCCTATGACGTAATAGTTATGCTAAGGTAATAGTGATACGAAGATGTCAGTGGACAAGACTTAAGTAGAGATAGAGCTAAAGTGCTTAGGACCGCACCGCATCACACTTCTCCCGATGCCCCACTCGCATCAAGTATACTAACCCCACACAAATATTCACATGCCTATTCCTAGCATCATCATCATCATCATATTATAAATAAACACAATTAAATATGCATGGAAAGTAATAGCAAAAATATTGGATGACATGTCAAATGCACATTACACGCATACAAGCATAGAATCATTCATGACATCCGACTCAATAAACAAAAATAGTTTATTATTAGCCAATTAGTTTAGGTCTTGTTCCCTCACCTTTGATTGATAGTAAATCCTCATTTAAGCTTTATGAATCACTTTTAGATCACTTGAAAACCTAACAAGTTGATAGATTTTTAATTAGAATTAATTCCCATGTGTTTAGACTAACATAAGCTGAGGGGTCACAGGTGGGGTAGCACCTGGGGTCTCAGTTTTTGTGACCACAGGGTGTAGAGTCGCAGGGAAGGGTAGCACCTGGGGTCTCAGTTTCTGTGACCCCAGGGTGTAGGGTCGCAGGTAGGGTCGGACATACTGTGACCCTACGTGTGACCACACTCTCCCTGGAAACTTTTCGAGGGCATGTGGTCGGACATGTGGGTCTCGTAGGGTCGAACATCATGTGATATTACGTGCGACCACACGTGTCATGGTTGACCTTTCACTCTTAAGTCAATTCCTTCATGTTTGAATCCTTTGGCTTATCTTCATGGTCCTTCCTATGATTGTTCTATGGCTCAAAACTATAATTTTATACACTATCCGTTGTCCACGATGATTTCCTCCATGGATTATCTTAGAATTTGTCCATGGATGGATGATTTGGGTTTCTCCTAATCCTATCTTCTTCATGAACTATTCTAGGCTCTTAAATAAATCATGGGAATTAGGTTCATACCTTAGGTTTGCTGAAGATTCAGAGTTTTCTCTGAATTTCTTCCTCCTTAGTCTTTTTCTTCAATTCTTCTTCTCTTTTCCTTCTCTTCCTTCTCTTCTCTTTCTCTCTCTTTCAATTAGAGTTCTAAAGGAGTGAAAGAGGCTAAGGGACGTCCTATTTATAGAGGAAAACCCTCCATAATATGCCCCAATGAGTTTAGGAAAGAACCCCCTTCGGATTAAGAAGTTTTCCTAAATTCGGTTTCTGGCTGTTTCCGTAGGGTCGCAGGTTGGGTCACAAAATTTGTGACCCTACGTTTATAAAATGTGTGACCCTACGACCAAAAGTCATGGGTTAGACTCTTTTGCGGTGGGGTCAGTCACACCTGTTTAGGCATGCGACCACACACTCATATTTGGCTGTTTTTGAGTTAAATTTTATACCTGGTCTTGTGGTTTCTTCACATACTTGGTCCACTTGGCTCGACCATGATAGGTAGACCTGATACAAGGTGGTAAGACCGGTTAGTTCGATACAGGTCTTACAATACTTCTCAAAGAAAGCTTCCTTAAATATATCCCAAGTCAACTGAGGGTGTAGTAGGCTCGAGTAGACTTCCACAATGATTTGCATCCTCCCTCAACGTAAAAGTAGCATAAATAACCTTCTCTTCTTCAGTAATAGTCATCATCAGAAAGTTCTTTTCCATCTCGTTTGTAAGACCTGCACTCCATGAACCCGATCTAAACCTTTAATTCATGTCGTAACAGGTCTTCCAATCATCACCGGGCCAGACGGGACCAACAGATGACAACCAGGTATGAAAATGGACCATGTATGATAATTAATTCATACCGGTCAATGGTACCGATCGATGGTACTGGTCGACCGGTATGTCTATGCAGGCAGACTGCTTAGATCCAGAACAGGATCTCTACGGGTCCCACTTTCTAAATATCAAACCCTAGGACTTTCCTAATGTAAGGGGGAATTCCTAAACTCAATCCTAGTCTATTTAAGGACTCCTAAACCTCCTAAAATCTCTTTCAATGATCCTCACAAATCCTAGAGAGGAGAAAGAGATCAAAGAAGGAGAAAGAGCTATGGAAGGAGGGATAGGAGCTGCCGTTGTTGTTGGACGAAGAACACTCTACTACGAACCAACGGTAAGTACTTAAACCTTCCTCTAAGTTAAGCATTATAGAAGGTTAGTCATGAATGGATCAATACCATGCAAGGCAAGGTATTGTTCTAAACCAAATTAACCGTCAAACCCTAATACAGTCGATAAACCCTAGATTCAAGTTCTAGGTTGACGATCATCGAAACTAGGACTTGAATGGAGTTTAAAACAAGTCTAACTCATTGCTCAGACCTAGAATGTATAGGAGAAACCCTAGAATCAATAGGGGGTGATCGACGGAAGGCGAGAATCGCGTTGATGGTCTTCCAGAGGCATACCGATCGACCATACTGATCGCACCCTATGCGACTGGTACTACGATCGGTATCTCTCGGAGACTGGTATGTGGGGACCGATCGACCATACCGGCTGCACCTTTCCCCATAGTGTCACGACCGGTACCTTCGATCGGTATTTATGATCGGTCTGCACTGTGAGGAGTGTTTTGACCCAGTTGGTTTTTTGACAAACATAAACCCTAAGAAACTAATTCTAATTCAATCCTAACATCATGTAGAACCTTGTGATAGCGAGTTTGGATTCTGTGACGCAGAGCAAGCTACCAATCAAGCATCAGGTAAGGGAATCAGACCTAAACCCTAATAACTTAATAACAGTAAAACGCTATTAATAATTGTGATTCTATGGAATGATGTTTGTGCATACTCGCATGTCATCTTTACTTTCAGTTATTATATTGTTCATGCATACTCGCTATGCTAGGATGTGATTGTTAGGCATGTGATTTTTTTCGTTGGTGTGTGGAATGGGAAGGGCCTGGGGTCTAGGATCATTCCTCACACTAGCACATTTTCGTATCGTTTCTATCTTAGCATGCTTGGTGTGGGTAGGGTATCAAGGGAAAGAAGTGACACTGTGGTCTTTGGCCTACCCACTAGATTTTAGCTCTATCTCTATGCCGTAGGGAGCTGTGCTGGGATAGGGCCTACTGTGATGACATATAGGATTAGTTAGTTGCGAGCCCAGTTTTCAAACCCTCACCAATAGGGGCTTACGTATTGGTATGGGTAGGGCATCAGGGGAAGTGTTGGCGATGTTTGATCCAAACGCTTTAGCTCTATCTCTATTCCATGGTGGGTGCATGTGGGATGACAGTGGTGTTTGATCCATTGGGCGGCTTCACACACTTGTGTATAGAGGAGCGGTGGCTACCAATCCTTTCTATAACACATTGCAAACTTAAAACCAGACCATAATGTGAATGTTATTCATGCATGTGTTTGTTGCATTGTCTGATTTTCTTACTGAGCTAAGTTGTGAGCTCACCCTTGTATATATACATGTTTTTAGATGTTGATACATGTTACACTGTGGTGGACTACGTGGATGCTCCAATATATGGAAGAGCTACTGCCCTAGAAGTGCAAGCAGGAGAGGACGAGCATGACGCTTCATGCAAGTGCCCTTTCTGCGTGTACCTTTTGGATATTTGATTTGTTTATTTTATTTATTTTCAATTGGATTTATAATTGGGATGTAAGGATAATTATTTATGTTTTGGTATTTTGAATAATTGGATAATTTATTTATCAATAAAAGTACTCAGTTCATTTAATTTAAGACTTTCGTTGTATTTTATTATATTCTGATTATGGTTATGTGCAATGGTTTGTATGAGTGGACACGGTTTTATTGAGATCCTGGTGTGAACCATTAGTTCAGTGATGGTTCACTCACACTTCTGGTTTAGTCGAAATTGAGGTGTGACAACTTGGTATCAGAGCTCTTAGTCTCTGCCCAACAGACCATATTTGCACTTACTGAGTCGAGGAATTGAGATTGGAAAAATTAAAAACCTTTAATAAAAACACACCCTAAGCACTTGTTTGATGCCTGAGACTAAATACTAAAGAGCATAATGTACTATACTAAAGGTGGAATTAATAAATAGACATGCTCTAGTGAGGAAACCATAGTGACAAGCAGAATGATCATAAATTATCATGACAAGTAAGAAGAAAATTTTATAAATATAAAATATCCAAAGAGTAAAAAGTTAATTGTGCTACAGGGTACAGTACACATACCGGACAGTTACCCTGTTATAAAAGTCAAGGTATTAGGAGGAGAGAAAAATAAAGTGATCTATCATGGGGTTGGGGGCATAGGAGGAATAGGATCAGCGATGTCATAATCACGCTCATATGCTACCCTGAGCCAGTGTACCTACTCCTGCATGACTATGAGGCTGCGAGAAAGGCGCCCTAGGTCACGGTTCATCTCGCGCTGGGCATTCTAAATCTCCATAAACATACCCATCACAGTATTGGGAGGAGGCTAGGATGGTCCCGCTATAGGTATGGGCTGTGGGTCTAGGGCAGGGATGTCCTCCATCTGATCATCGTCATCCCCTGCCTCTTCTGCATGAGTCGCATTGGCTGCTGCTGCCGCTGCTGCTACCCTCCTAAGTGGACGAGGATGAGCCTCTAGCTCCTCATCACTGATCGGTAGATTGTCCATCCTCATCTAGACAATGGCATCCCAGTCAATGTTCAAGGTCATGGTGTCCTCAACCGTAATCTCACCCCTTATGCCTACTTGAAGGCGCTGCAGGAGTGTAGTGATAAGCCGGCCACAAGGAAGATTGCTTATCTGATCGGGCATGGTAGCCTGACGCATGGTCCTGATGATAATATAAGGAAGACAGACCCGCTCCCTAGTGCAGACACAGTAAGTCAGGTACTAGGTGAGCTGAGATAACTCACTGTAGTGGCCGCTCTGAGGAACAATGTCATGCTGGATGATGCGGCAATATACCCGAGGAATAGGTCTCAAACTGGCAGCTTTCATGGGCGCCCCTGGGTTAAGGATCTGCTCTGAAACCTTCTAGCGCATATCATCAGTAAAGAAGCCCTTCATCTTGGGGGCGCAGTAAACCAAGTCACCATCATTTGGAATCCCCAAGAGATCAGTGAGCTAGTAAGTGTCGAAGGATATGGAAACACCCTTGACAAAGCTGGTTAGGCGGAGGTCCCTACCACGGCTGAAGTCGTTAACATCCCCTAGACCTCCAGGTTAGTGTAGAAATCCTTGACTAGGTTGGGACGGGTAGTCACTGTGTAAGTAATAACGGGTAACCACCCAAGTGCACCAAAGGCTGCTTTAACGTCAAATCGTTGTAGCTGCTTCAGGTTTACACATCGCCCCGATTCTATGTTCTTCTCTTCAAACCAGGGAAAATGGGCTTGAGCCACTGCAGAACGAAACCACCGCTCATCAAACAGAGAAACCAGCGGCTGCAGAAGGTTCATGTCAGGAGTGAATGCATGTTTACCAGCACCCCGACGTTGAGACATTGTGAACTATAGAAAAACAAAACACATGAGAAATTGGTTAGAATTTTCAAAATTTTGGCAGCATAGCGATAGTAATTGAAGCAAAAGCCTCGAACTCACCCAAAATCTGGGAAAGAGGACTTACGTAACAATCTAACACCATATGGAAACCAAACAACCATCAAACAAGTAAGAAATTTAACAATTACAAGAAAAAAAATTGAATTTGACCAAAACCTAGGTCAAAAACCCAAAAATTCTATTTTGAGAAAAATCATACGGTGGAACCTCAAATAAGTTGAGGGCTTTTGTTCATAGAGGTCCCTAAACTATTTTTAAGCCAAAGGAAAAGAGTTCCTAAGGTTAGAATCTTTCAAACCAAGAAAAATCTAGTTTTTAGGCAAGAAACCATGAAGAAACGATGTAAAAGGAAGAGAGGAAGGAAGAACCTTACTTGGAGATGATGTTCAAGGTCTTGATCGGAAGAAGATCGCTCCTAAGGTCACCAGTCGGACTGTAGCAACTCACCAAGTCAGAGAAAAATCGCCACCGGAGAGAATGGAAAGAAGAAAAGTGAGAAAAGACTCACTTTTTGCGATTTTAAAGCCCTTTTTGGCATACCGGTCGACGGTTTGCCCTATACTGGTTGACCGGTACCCCTTGGTACCTGCGACCGGTACCTCTCGGCCACAAGAGTGGTGCTGACTGGTTGCCCATACAGGTCGCACCACACTCTACAGTGTCACAACCGGTAAGTCGCGATCGAAAAAAATGAGGAAATTTTAAAAATTTTGATTTAAAGCGTCCTTTACGATTTTCGCCTTGCACTTGTTAAAGACTAATACTATTATGAATATTCAAATGTACCTCATGTGTTATGTCTTCTTCCCAGATCCAGACGAGAAAGAGTAATTTAAGATGGTAGGCGAAAATGGTCGTAGAGACTCACGAAAGCGTCATTACTCAAGGGGGCGTCAAGCCGAGGACAATGTGGAAGCAGGAACTATAGATGAGAAAAACCTAAACCCGGGAGGTGGAGAAGGGCAGAGTCACAGAGCACCAACAAATTTGCCAAGCCCTCCTCACACTAACTCTGAGATTATTGTGACGAATCTGATTTATCAGATGGAAGCTCAGTAGAAGATGTTCCTGAACGAGATGCTGAAGATGTTCAGGCCACTGAGATATATTCCTATAGAAGGTATGCTTGGGTGTGGGGGAAATAACACCACACTACTAATGGATGGTAGTACTGGGCCGATGGGCCAAGGACAGAATCTACAACCACCACACCAATTTCCAACGTCGTCTGCCCATCAAGGGATCTATCCGTATCCACCACCATGGTATGGAACAAATGCACAGGGGCAGAATGACCTAAGCTGAGCGGTAGATAGGTTTTTGAAATTGAAACCCCTTACCTTCATAGGGAAACCAGGGTAGGTTGCTGAGATGGAGAAGAACTTCCGTTTGATGACTTGAACGGAGGATGAGAAGGTGCTATTTGCTACGCACATGCTCATGGAAGATGCTAATGCCTGGTAGAATTCTACCCGGACATACTTGGAGACAAAGCACACTCAGATCACTTGGAAAATATTCAAGGGAGCTTTCTTTGATAAGTACTTTCCTAAGAGCTTTCGTGATCAAATAGAGAAGGAATTCCTTAACTTGCAACAATCCCAGTTGATTGTTGATGCGTACCAATAGAGGTATGAAGAGCTATTTTTCTTCGCTCCAGCAAGCATGCAAGAGGAGGAAACCAAGACCCGCAGGTTTACCATGGGATTGCGAGGAAGTATCTGAGAGCACGTCTTGGGTTTGGAGAAGAAGGTGTATAACAAGGCTGTGTAGATTGCTAGGGTGATTGAATTAAACCAAAGAGATAGCTTCTTTTCTCAAAATAGGGGACTGAAGAGGCCTGCTACTGAGACTTCGGGTAGAGGAAACACTAGACCATTTCGCCAATACAGGGCTCAGTCTGCTATGGTGCCAGCAAGGAATACTACTGCACCACCACCATCATAGGTAGCTGGACAAAACCCAAACGCCAAATGCTTTAACTGCCAACAATTGGGTCATTATGCAAAGACCTGTACTCTACCTAGAAAGCAATTACCATAGCAAGGGAAGATATTTGCAGTCACCATTGAAGAGGCAGCCGCATCACCTGATGTGGTTTCTAGTATGATTCTGTCCCTTACTATTTTGCTTACTGTTTTGTTATGTATAAGCATGTAGAACTAAGGGAGAAGTAAATTTCAGGAATTGTAGATATAGCTGGTGTACCCACCAGAGTACTCTTCGACTCTGGGGCTACACACTCCTTTGTTTCTATGGTCGACATCACTGCAAAGGTACCAAAGATGGAAGATCTAGATGTGATACGAGAGTTTCCAGATGTGTTTCCAGAGGATCTACCAGGTCTACCTCTAGACAGGGCTATAGAGTTCGTGATAGACCTCATGCCAAGGTCGGCATCGGTGTCTAAGGCACCATACAGGATGGCCCCTACAGAATTAAAAGAGTTGAAGACCCAATTACAAGAGCTACTAGATAAGGATTTCATACGACCAAGCATATCGCCATGGGGAACACCTATATTATTCGTAAAGAAGAAGGACGGTAGCGTACGATTATGTATCGATTATCTAGAGTTGAACAAGTTGACCATCAAGAACCGTTATCTTTTGCCTAGGATCGATGATCTGTTCGATCAGTTACAGGGTGCAAAGGTTTTCTCGAAGATTGATCTTAGATCAGAGTATCACCAATTGAAGATCAAGGCAGCAGATATTCTGAAGACTGCTTTCAGAACAAGGTATGGAAATTATGAGTTCCTTGTAATGTCGTTCGGATTGACCAACGCCCCAGTGTCGTTCATGGAACTGATGAACCAAGTGTTTCATGACATGTTGGACACTTCAGTCATCGTATTCATTGACGACATCTTGGTCTACTTGGGATGCACCGAAATCAGTTGCAGAGATTAGTAGTTTCCTTGGATTGGCTGGTTACTATAGAAGATTCATGGAAGACTACTCAAGAATCGCCGTATCACTCACCAGACTAACCAGGAAAGGAGAAAAGTTTATATGGACGAATGAGTGTGAGAAGTGCTTTCAGACTCTAAAGTCAAGACTAGTCTCTGCACCTATCTTGACCATCCTAGCACCAGGCTTGCCGTTTACCCTATATACGGATACCTCAGGGTTTGGTCTTGGATGTGTGTTGATGCAAGGAGAATAGGTGATTGCCTATGCATCAAGACAGTTGAAAGAGTATGAGAAGAACTATCCTACACATGATCTGGAGTTAGCAGCGGTCATTCACACAATCAAGAGTTGGAGGCACTATCTTTATGGTGAAAAGTTTCAGATTAAGTCTGATCACAAGAGTTTAACTTACCTTTTTACTCAGAAGGACCTAAATATGAGACAGAGGAGATGGCTGGAGCTATTAAAAGATTATGATTGTGATTTCCAGTACATCCAGATAAGGCAAACGTTGTGGCTGATGCCTTAAGCAGAAAGTGGGCACTGAAACCTGAGGCATGACCTAGTACAAATGTTGCACTGTATGCTGCAGCCTCAGGCTCAATAGAGAATGATAAAGAGTATATATTAGAGAATGCAGGAGATCCAGTAGAACAGGGCTTAATTCATAAGTTCACATTGATGTTCGCAGCTTTGAAGATCTCATCAGATCTAATAGATGAGGTCAAAGTAGCAATCCTACAGGATCCACACCTCAAGACTGTGCAAGAAGATTTAGAGAAGGGTAAAAGAAACCCTGCTTTACCTTGGATTCAGATAAGGTACTCAGGTATCGTGGACGATTATGTATACCTGAGAGTGAGAACTCAAATATCCGAGATAGAGTTATGACAGAAGCTCATTGCATCCCATATTCGGTACATCCAAGAAGCACCAAGATGTACAATGATTTAAGAAGACTATATTGGTGGAGGGGTATGAAGGTAGATGTAGCTTGATTCGTATTCCAATGTCTGAATTGCCAGTAAGTTAAAGTAGAAAGGCAGATACCCGTAGGTTTGCTACAATCACTACTGGAGCCAGCATGGAAGTGGGATTGTATCACAATGGATTTCATCACTGGCCTACCCTTGACACCAAGATCAGTGGATGCAGTATGGGTTATAGTCGATCGACTTACCAAGACAGCTCACTTCATCACTGTCAGACCTCACTATACCATGGACAAGCTGGCCAAGCTATATGTGGATAATATAGTCAGACTTCATGGCATCCCAGAAAGTATAGTATCTGACAGAGATCCCCGTTTTAGATCAAAGTTCTGGGAAGGATTATAGAAAGCCATGGGAACTAAGTTGAAGTTTAGTATAGATTTTCATCCTCAGACAGACGGACAGTCAGAAAGAACTATTCAAATCCTAGAGGATATGCTCCGAGCGTGTGCCCTAGATTTTAAAGGAGCTTGGGACGAGAAGCTATCACTCATCGAGTTTGCGTATAACAATAGTTACCAGGCTACGATCCAAATGGCTCCATATGAGGCACTCTATGGGAAGAAATGTCATACACCTCTGTTATGGAATGAGGTGGGAGAGAGAAGGATTGTAGGATCGGAGTTCGTAGAAGAAACTTGTCGAGCGATTGATCAAATTAAGGAAAGAGTGAAGACAGCTCAAGTTCGACAAAAGCACTATGCAGATAATCGACGTCGAGATCTGGAGTTTGTAGTGGGTGACAAGGTGTTCTTGAAGATATCACCTATGCGAGGTCTGAAACGGTTTGGTAAGAAGGAAAAGCTATGCCCCAGATATGTGGGACCGTACGAGATTTTGACCAGACATGGTAATGTGGCATATCAACTGGCTCTACCACCATCCATGTCAAGTGTTCATGATGTGTTCCATGTTTCTTTATTGAAGAAGTATGTCAGGGATCCATCGCACATCTTGACAGCAGACCCACCAGACTTGACAGAGGACTTGACATTTGAAGTGGTACCTGTGATGCTCACAAGCTGAAAGGTACAACATCTCCAAAGTAAAGATATCCATTATGTGAATGTGCATTGGAAAAGCTAAGATGTAGAAGAAATCACTTGGGAGGAAGAGAACGCGATGCAAAAGGAATACCCTAACCTTTTCGACGAACAAGGTACGTACAAATTTCGAGGCCAAAATTTATTTTAAGGGTGGGGGAGTTGTGAAACCTATGTGCAAATTTTGGGGATGAAATTTCTTTTAAGGATGGGGAGTTGTAAGACCCGCACTCCGTGAACCCGATTTAAACCTTTAATTCATGTCGTAACATGTCTTCCAATCATCACCGGGCCAGATGGGACGAACGGACGACAACCAGGTACGAAAATGGACCATGTATGATAATTAATTCATACCGGTCAATGGTACCGGTCGACCGGTATGTTTGCACAGGCAGACTGCTTAGATCTGAAACTGGATCTCTGCGAGTCCCACTTTCCAAATATCGAACCCTAGGACTTTTCTAATGTAAGGGGGACTTCCTAAACTCAATCCTAGTCTATTTAAGGACCCCTAAACCTCTTAAAATCTCTGTCATTGATCCTCACAAACCCTAGAGAGGAGAAAGAGATCGAAGAAGGAGAAAGAGCTAAGGAAGGAGGGAGAGGAGCCGCCGTTGCCGTTGGACGAAGAACACTCTACTGCGAACCAACGGTAAGTGCTTAAACCTTCCTCTAAGTTAAGCGTTATAAAAGGTTAGTCATGAATGGATCAATACCATGCAAGGCGAGGTATTGATCTAAACTAGAATTTGCCGTCAAACCCTAATACAGTCGATAAACCTTAGATTCAAGTTCTAGGATGAGGATCATCAAAACTAGGACTTGAATGGAGTTTAGAACAACTCTAACTCATTGCTCAGACCTAGAATGTATAGGAGAAACCCTAGAATCAATAGGGGTGATCGACGGAAGGCGAGAACCGCGTTGATGGTCTTCCGGAGGCATACCGATTGACCATACCGGTCGCATCCTATGCGACCGGTACTGCGACCGGTATCTCTTGGAGACTGGTCTGTGGGGATCGATAGACCATACCGGTCTCACCTTTCCCCACAGTGCCACGATCGATACCTACGACCGGTCTACACTGTAAGGAGTGTTTTGACCCAGTTGGAACGTAAACCCTAAGAAACTAATTCTAATTCAATCCTAACATCATGTGAAACCTTGTAATAGTGAGTTTGGATTCTGTGATGCAGAGTAAGCTAGCAATCAAGCGTCAGGTAAGGGAATCAGACCTAAACCCTAATAACTTAATAACAGTAAAATGCTGTTAATAATTGTGATTATATGGAATGATGTTTGTGCATACTCGCATGTCATCTTTACTTTCAGTTATTATATTGTTCATGCATACTCGCTATGCTAGGATGTGACTGTTAGGAATGTGATTGCTTTTGTTGGTGTGTGGAATGGGAAGGGCCTGGGGTCTGGGATCATTCCTCACACTAGCACCTTTTCGTATTGTTTCTATCTTGGCATGCTTGGTGCGGGTAGGGTATTAGGGGGAGGAAGTGGCACTATGGTCTCCGGCCTGGCCACTAGACTCTAGCTCTATCTCTATGCCATAGGGAGCTATGATGGGATAGGGCCTACTGTGATGACATATAAGATTGGTTAGTTGCGAGCCCAGTTTGCAAGCCCTTGCCAATAGGGCTTACGTGTTGGTATGGATAGGGCATCAGGGGAAGTGTTGGCGGTGTTTGATCTGGACGCTTTTGCTCTATCTCTATTCCATGGTGGGTGCATGTGGGATGACAGTAGTGTTTGATCTATTGGGAGGTTTCACACACTCGTGTATAGAGGTGCATGGCCGCCAATCCTTTCTATAGCACATTGTAAACTTAGAACCAGACCATAATGTGAATGTTATTCATGCATGTGTTTGTTGCATTGTCTGATTTTCTTACTGAGCTAAGTTGTGAGCTCACCCTTGTATATATACATGTTTTTAGATGTTGATGCAGGTTACACTGTGGAGGACTACGTGGATGCTCCAATATATGGAAGAGCTGCTGCCCTAGAAGTGCTAATAGGAGAGGACGAGCATGACGCTTCATGCGAGTGCCCTTTTTACGTGTACCTTTAGGATATTTGATTTGTTTATTTTATTTATTTTCAGTTGGATTTATAATTGGGATGTAAGGATAATTATTTATGTTTTGGTATTTTGAATAATTAGATAATTTATTTATCAATAGAAGTACTCAGTTCATTTAATTTAAGACTTCCACTGTATTTTATTATATTCTAATTATGGTTATGTGCAATAGTTTGTATGAGTGGATACGGTCTTATTGAGATCCTAGTGTGAACCATTGGTTCAGTGATGGTTCACTTACACTTCTGGTTCAGCCAGAATTGGGGTGTGACATCGTCAATCCAGTGAGCTGGTCACAATGCACTACAACAAAAATGGTTTTTGGTGACGAAAATTAACGATGGTTTTATATAACCGTCGTAAATAATTCATATTTACGACGTTATCTATATTTCATCGTCTATAGTTATGTTTTAACAACGGTTTTATTTATCCGTCGTATATAACCACTTAAATACGACCGAATTATACATGGCGTCATGTATAACCTAATTCCTACGCGCGTACGTATATTTCTTCCCACGGTGTTCCCGCCAATCTGTAATTACAACGAAACAAGTGTATACGTCGTATATAGATATGTAGTAACGACGGAAATCACTTACCGTCATATATATATGGGTATTCATGACGAAAATCACATATTGTCGTATATATATAGGTAGTTACGACGAAAGTTATTTTCTGTCTTATATGGATATACATTTTAGAGAAAAATTAAGTCCCGTCGTATATAGATATATAGTTATGACGGGAATTAAGTCCCGTCGTATATAGATATATAGTTACGATGGGAATTAAGTCCCGTCATATATAGATATATAGTTACGACGGGCATTAAGTCCCGTCGTATATAGATACATTTAAGGCGAGAATCCAGTCCCGTCGTATATCTCAGTATTTCCCCCCGATATTTTCATTTATTTTTTTTCACTTCCCGCTTGTTGCTGCAGGTATATGACGGTTCTTAAGACCCGTCGCATAAAAGCTATAACTGCTTCTCCATTATCGTACGCGCCAATATTCCCAATGTTTTCCCACTGCGCAAGCCATTTATTCTATTTTCTCGTTCATCTTCTCAAACCGTAACTCTAGGCACCTCAATCCATCCATCTTCGGCTCAATGCCATCTCCATCTCCATCTCTATTTCCCAAATCCTAACCCTAAGGTACCTCCATCTCAGTTTGGCTCCATCTCCTTCTCCATCTTCATCTCCATATTCTCCTTCTGATCCAGTTCGACACCACCTCCATCTCCGCCTTCTTGTCACTGCTATATGGTCATCTTCTCAGGTAACATCACAATCTGCCTCTCCTCCTCTCTTTTTTTTTTTTTTGTGATTCTTTTAATTTCATGGAAAAACCGTACAAGAGAGCCAGATTTTGAGGCTTCTCTCTGTCTCTCTTTTAAAGCCTTCTCAAGGAGTTTTGTTCTGGAATCTCAGAGATTGTGTTTATTTTTAGATAAACTAGGAGAGTTGTGATGGGAAACTATTTCCCATCATTAATGGAGTTTTTCTCATCTGTAGTATCTTTGGCGAGATAAATTCCTCATAACTCATTGTATGTGGTTGATATCCCATGCAGTAAGACTTTCTTCACAGGCCATTATTTCATGAGATCCCTCAGGAGGAGTTTCAGGGTTTAGTCACATGTTTGGTTCGGTGGCAAAAGAACAAAAAAAAATTGCAGTGATAGGCTGAAGGTCAGTCACTAGGTTGTATAGGTCTTTTACATTTAAAAAAAGAATTGTTTCTCCAATCTATAACTGTCCTGTTATCGCCCTCTTCTCTCCTTAAAGCAGTTGGGATCTCTTTCAATGAACCCCTTTCCAACTCACCCTTCTGTGCTTGATGTCTCATCTCATTGATCAATAAAAGGTGCATCTTCATTCGTGTTGTTTCATTATTGGACAGGGTAATTGGTACCCTTTGGTTTAAGAATAAAAGGACGTGTCAACCTGTGTGAATTTTATTTAAGTTCAGAATAAGTTTTTATAGTGTTGGACTATTTTATAATTTCGATAGAAACATAGTGATATTCTGTTGGATCATGGGATCTTGACGTTTGACAAAGTTAAGGGATGCTTAATTGCTAATGATTGTTTGGACTGAACCTTTGCATCGTTTGAAATTATAACTAATTTTTATGATTCATGATTATACATCAATTGCTAATGATTGTTTGGACTGAACCTTTGCATCGTTTGGAATTATAACTGATTTTTATGATACATGATTATGACTGATGTATATTGAAATGGTTTACACATGTGTGACAAGGGTTGCATGGTATCCATTTTTATTATAAAAAAAATTTAAATACAAGAGACACTTTTAGAGAAGACTATGGAGTACAAACACAAAGTCCGAACATGTTTTTGATAATTTCATGATGAATGACTGAGATTATAAGAGTCTAACTACTCCATTTTCATGATGCTTATTTTGGAATCTTGTTGAGGGTTTTCAGTACTGAGTCACTGACATACTGTTGCATTACTTCGACCAATACTGATTTTATGGGGAAAATGCTATTGATTTACACTTTGTTTTTATTTAAAGGCTGTGAATTGGTGACCGATAGCCAGAAGTGACCACGTACTATTTTAATCAGCATGTACTTTCAATTGGTTGTAAGCACTCTTACAGGTTGACCGTTTTGAAGTGTGGAATAGTGTCTTCGATTTTTTGGATTAAGCGCATTGGATGACATAGATTGATTACAGTAAAAACAACATTTACATGCCTTCATTGACTATAAAAACCCATTGTCCTCTGTTTAGTAATTCAGGCTCCCATCTTTAAGAATCAATTATATTTCTTTGATCATGTGCCAACCTTTCCGTTTTGATGCATAACATTAGTGGCAGTTTGGATTCTTTATGATGGTGAGGGTGGATTAGGCAGGAATTGTTTTCCTATATGTACTAGTTGTATTGATGACCTCATGATCCTAATTCTCAAAGTACTGGTTATATGTGTGAGTCTATAGAAACACATGTGTCCATGTTTTGAGACTCCACTTCTATGTTTTCAGAAGTCAGCGACTAGTATCAATATGATGCCTGAAATGGCACCTCAAAAAATGTGAAATATATTTGAATTGGTAGAAGTGGAGTCTCAAAACATGAAATACGAAAATTAATGTCCAATGCAGCAATATAATTATTGCCTGAATTATAATTGAGATGTACCTTGTAATTTATTATTTTACATGCATTATTTTAAGGGATTATAAGTATTAATATTTTTTTATCTTAAATATCTTGTCAGTTACTTTGTACAACAATGTCTAGGAGTAGTTGGATTGATAGAGGTTCACGGGATGCAAGGTTCAGGTTATCTCCACAGTACTTGCAAGAGGTCAAAATTTTTATTGAATTCGCATTTTCTAATAAAGCGAATATCGGACAAGAAATCTTATGTCCATGTGTAAAGTGCCAAAATCGATACCGGTGTACTAAGGATGTTATTGATGAACATCTGGTCGTCGATGGATTTTACAGGGGTTATGTCATGTGGAATTATCATGGTGAAACTTCATCATCACAACCAGCTCCATCTTCATCATCACAACCAGCTCCCCATGAAAATCCAGTTGGAATTGATGAAGCAGATATAAATGACGATATACATAATATGTTAAATGAGATGCAGGGAACACATGTTAATGAAGGAGTTGAGGGTATTGCAACGGGTGAGCATACAAGGGGTCCGAGTGTCGAGTTAGTGAATAATAAACGGTTGATGGAAGATGCAGATCAAGAGTTGTTTACGGGAAGTAGAAATTTTACGAAACTTCGATTTTTGCTTCGCCTATATCACATCAAGTGTTTATGCAAGATGAGCGACAAAGCATTCACTATGTTGTTGGAGTTATTAAAAGAGACATTCCTGAGCCAAGTTCTTTGCCAAATTCTTTTTATGAAACAAAGAAAATCATCAAGGAATTAGGACTCGATTACAATACGATTGATGCATGCCTGAGAAATTGTATGTTGTTTTGGAAGGAGACAACGACTTTGGATTCATGTAAACACTGTAGGTCATCAAGTTATAAAAAGGGTGGTAAGAACATACCGATTAAGACATTATGCCATTTCCCTTTGATCCCACGGCTGCAAAGGTTATATATGACGTCTAAGACATCAGTTGATATGCGATGGCATCGCAGAGAGCTTACAGAGGATGGTAAGTTACGACACCCAGCTGACTCAAAAGCATGGAAGGAGTTCGATAAGTTGTACCGGGATTTTTGCAACGACCCTCGTAATGTTAAGCTTGGGCTAGCTAGTGACGGATTCAATCATTTTGGAAATAAGAGTAGCACCCATAGCACATGGCCTGTTGTGGTAATCCCTTATAACTTACCACCATGGTTGTGCATGAAGCCCTCAAACATAATCCTCACATTGCTTATTCCTGGTCCAAAGCAACCTGGGAATGATATAGTTGTAAGACCCGTATCGAACTAACCCGATCTCACCACCTTGAACCAGGTCTACCCAGCATGGTCGAGCCAAATGGATCAAGTGCGTGAAGGAGATAATGATCCCAGGTAATAAACTGACCCAAAAATACAAAAATAAGGGGGAGGGTCGCGTACCCAGCAAGGCAGGGTCGGACCCCCCCAAGACAAAAAGTCAGACCCTGAGTTTCTAATAGGGGATCAGACAACTTAGAACCAGGGGTCGACGGGATCTTCGACCCCCTCATCGACCCCCAGTATGCTGACAGAAACCGTGAATTAGGAACTTTCTAAATTTCAATGGGATTCTTTCCTAATCTCATTGGGACTTATTTTGGGAGTTTCTACTCTATAAATAGGACGTCCCTAAGCCACTTTCACTCCTTTTAAAACCCTAATTGGATTGAGAGAAAGAGAAGAGAAGGAGAAGAGAAGAAAAGTGGAGAAGAAGATCAAAGAGAAGGTCTCAGAGAAATAAGTCTAATTCTCAGGTATGGATACTATCTCCATTGAATTCTGAAGACCTTAGAATAGATAGTGAAGAGGGTATGATCTAGGAGAAACCCAAATTATCCAACCATGGTTAGGTTTCAAAGGGAAAACCATGGGAGAGATCATTAAAACCATGTAAGTGAATAAACTATGGTTCTAAGCCATAGAACATGTATGTAATGGATTGTAGAAGCAAGCCATAGGACCCAAACACGAAGGAATGGACTCTAGGATGAAAATTTTGACTAAACCCACGGGGGGTCGCACGGGGGTCGATGGCCAATCGGCCCTACCAGACCCTAACATCGACCCCTAGTGTTCGGGAAGTCCAGATTATGGGTGGTTGCACCCAGGGTCGATGGAACATCCAACCCTGGCATTGACCCTACTATAGGGGGTCGTAGAAAACTGCTACCCTACCTGCGACCCGTCCTGCTACCCCCAGTTAACAGTAGGCTTTTTAAAATCAAAATTAATTCTAATTAAATTCAATCGACTTGATTAAGTCTTCTAGTGATATAATATTAATATTTAGTTGATTCTTAAAGCTTGAGAGAGGATCTACAATCAAGAAAAGGTGAGGGAACAAGTCCTAAACTAATTGGTTAATAATAAACTGTTTTTATTCTTGAGTCCAATGCCATGATTGATTCTATGCGTGTATGCTTGTATGTGCATTCAACATGTCATCCAATATTTCTATTATTACTGTTCATGCATATTAATTTATTATTTATAACATGATGAGGATGATGATGATAGGAATAGACATGTGAATGTATGTGTGTGGTTAGTGTGCTTGATGCGAGCGAGTATCAGGGGGGGTATCATAGGTCGGGCCTCAACACTTTAGCTCTATCTCTAACTCAAGTCTTGTCCACTGACATCGTCGTATCGCCATTACCTTAGCAGAGCTATTACTTCGTAGTGTATGAGGGGAGGTGGTCTCGGATCGTGTAGTCTCTGACTCTGCGGGGGGGCCTTAGCCCTATCTCTATGGACGTATTGAGGGATGCTGGGGTGAGGCCTTGGATACACTGATTGGCATTAGGATTGGTTAGTTGCGAGCCTAGTTTGCAAGCCCTCGCCAGTAGGGGCTTACGTATTGGTATGGGTAGAGTATCAGGGGAAGTGTCATAGGCCGGGCCTCAGCACTTTAGCTCTATCTCTATTTAATGGTAGGGTGGATGGGGACGACAATAAACGTTAACCTTTGGGCGGGCTTCCACACCCTGTTCATAGAGGCGAGGCGGCCACCGAATCTTTCTATAGCGCATTGCAAACTTATTTACCAGACCACAGATATGAATTGATTGCATGCATATGTTTGTTGCATTGTTTTGTTTGCTCACTGAGCCATGATGTGTGCTCACCCTCTCGATGTCGAATATTTTTAGTTGATGATGCAGGTACTACGATCGAAGATTATATGAGTGCTCCGATGTACGTGCGTATTGCTGCAATGGAAGCCGAAGACTTAGTGGATACGCATGATCCCTCATGCGAGTGCAACTCATGCGTATTCGATTAGATTTTGTTTGAATTTATTAAAGGAATGTAATTGATATTTTATTTATTTATATCTCAGTTGATACAACAATAACTTGATATTTTATTTATGATTATCACAGTTAGATTTCTCAGTTCATTTATTATTAAGACTTCCGCTATTATGTATTTATTCTGATTATGGTTGTGGATGTGTATTGTTTTATTTTTAATGGACACAGCCTATTAGAGATCCTGGTTGAACCGTTGGTTTATTAGCGGTTCCTCACACCATTCTGAATAGTGCAGAATTGGGGTGTGACAACTTGGTATCAGAGCATCATAGGCCCTGTTTGTGTAATCAGTATACTTCCATAAAATTTCGTGAACTGAGATAGGGTAAAAATTTAAAAGAGGTAATAATAACCCACCATTAGCATTTGTGTTGTTTGAGACAAAACTGAAAGTGAATAATGCATCTATTAAATGAGAAACAAAGTTATATACAACCAAAAGAAGAACAAACATGCTATATATATATGATTAAAGCAGAGTACAGTCCACAGGCCCGGACAGTTACTCTGAAGTACAAAAGAAAGATAAAAGAAATACATCAAGAAGCTGGAGGTGATGGGGGAGGCGGTGCCTCATGGTCTCTATTATAGTCCTCAGTGTAGACTCTAGTCAACCAGGCTATCTGAGTCTGGGTCGTCTGGAGACTAGCTGTGAGATCCACCACCTGTTGGTCAGTCGCACGCTGAGCATCCCTAAGCTCTCCCACCCACTGATCTGACATGCACTGAGCAACCAGAAGCTCTCCCACCCGCTGATCGGACAAGCGCCGAGCCTCTAGAAGCTCTCCCATCCTCAAGTCAGACATGCGCTGAGTCTCTCGTATCTCATGCAATATCTCCATCATGTCATTAGAAGGAGCATACGAAGGACCAACTGCATGTGAAGGACCAGCTGAAAAAAATGGACCAGCTCCTGTAGTATGAGTAGGTGATGGAGAAGGTATGGCATCTACATCCATGTATAGTCGATCGTCATCATCCCCATGAACCCTGCTCCAGCGGCTGCTGTTGCTGCTGCTGCCTCAGCGTCAGCCATCTCCACTGGAGTGCGAGGGCGCACCATCGCGTTCCTCTCCTCATCGCTGACTAGGGCATCCCGCATGCCCATCTTGCAGATGGCCTCCCAATCCAGATACGATGAGAAGGATTTCTCCTGAATCTTCTCATCCAACAAATCAACCCCTAGGTGGATAAGCAATGTAGTGATCATGCGTCCATAAGGAAGGTTGCCAGTGTGACTAGGCAATGTTGCACTAATCATCGTCCGCATGATGATATAGGAAAGGCAGACAGGCTGCCTAGTGCATATGCAGTACAGCAGATACTGGGTCAACTGGGAGACCCTCTCATAGTGTCCACTCTACGGTATCAGGTTATGCTGAATGATCTTGCAGTACACCCGTGGATCTGAACGTAGATAACTCGCTTTCATCTCCCAGCGATCAGGTCTGATGAGCTGACGATCTATCTCAGCCCTCATCTGTAATGAAAAGAACTGGGGCTCTCCTGGGGCACAGAATACGAAGGAGCCACCATAGGAGATACCCATCAAGTCCGCTAGCTATCGATAGTCGAAAGAAATATCAACCCCCTTGACATAGCTAGTGATCCGAAGCTCACCACCTCTCTCAACATCGTTGTAATCCCCCACCACTTGGAGATTACAATAGAACTGGCGTACCAAGTCAGGATAGGTACATGCATCATAGGTGATGACAGGGAGCCATCCCATATCTCCAAAAGCCCCCTCCACATTGAACAAGGCCAAGCTAGCCAAGTCCACTTTGCGGCCTCCCTCTACTTTCTTGCGAGCGTAGCAGGCATACAGCGTCTCGGCTTCATGTGAACGGAAGCGAAGACGTTGCAAACACTAGGTACCTTGGTACAAGCCATAGTTTCTGCAAATAACAAAGAGAAGCAGATATTGGGTTAGTAAAGATGAAAAATCCAAAAATTTCAACATTATGACGACATAAATTGGTCAAAAGCCTTACTTTTCACCCATACACGTGGGCAAGAGGACTTACATAGATCCTAAACTATCCCGTGAGACTCATACAGTCGAAAATTTTAGCTAAGAAGATTGAATTGGAAGAAATTTTAAGAAATTCGAAATCTCGACAAAATTAGGGCAAAAAGAGTAAATTTTGAGTTTCTCGATAACTAACCGATGAAACTCAAATATTTTTGAGCGTTTTCGTTCCTTGAGTCACCAACAACAAAAGCCCCCAATAAAAATTGAATTTTTACGGTTGGAAAAAGTTTAATTTGAAAAATACGAGATATACGAGCAAAAACCT
Source organism: Protea cynaroides (assembly GCA_028583415.1). NCBI lineage: Eukaryota > Viridiplantae > Streptophyta > Magnoliopsida > Proteales > Proteaceae > Protea > Protea cynaroides. The sequence continues at coordinate 95,131,070 of CM053276.1, read as the reverse complement.
AGGTAAGGAAACCTAGAAACATGGAAATGTAGGAAATTTACCTGTAGCGGAGGTGTAGACGACGAAACAAGGAGTGTAAACCACCAATGGATCGGAGTTGTCACTGTAGCAACTCAGAGGGACGAGACGAGTCAAAGCGGAGAAGAAAGAATGGGAAATGGACTTTGAATCGGAACTTAAAAATCTGATTTTTAGTCCGGGGGTTGGAAAATTAGACTAAAACCATCGACCCACCAATCGACCCCCGCATCGACCCTCGGCTCTTGGGAATCTGACAGAGAACCAAGGGTCGCACCCTGGGTCGGACATCCTCCGACCCCCCATCGACCCCCGACTCTCGGGAAGAATTGGTGATTTCTCAGGGTTGCATACTAAGGGTCGGACACCCATCGACCCCCACCATCGACCCTACAGTGAAAATACAGCATTTTCGACAGAATGATCTGAAAATTTTGAAATTTGCATATGTCAGTGGTTTTAAAATATGGGAATAAAGTATTTAATGATTGTCTCACGTGTTCAATGATTTTCAGGCAATCCCACTATCAGATTAGTTAATGGCTGGACGCAGAGTAACCAGACAGAGCCGTAACTCTATTCCACCACCACCACCTGGGGGGAAATAGCCAGATACACCCGAAAGTACAGGGGAATATGAACACGGAACCGTCCGTCATGAATGGGCAGGAAAATCCTACAAATCTGTCAGCTCCACCTACAGACTTGGCCACAGTCGTAATGAACTTGGCCCAACAGCTGCAGCAAACGCAATAGGCACAAGCTACTATACAAGCTGCCATAGGCATAACTCTTCCAGCTGCACAGACACCTCCAATGCCAGCAGGATTGGTAAGCACAGCTCCAGGGGAAAGTAACACAGTACCCCACGCACCTCAGACTCCCATCATGCAGGCTCAAGTACAAAATCCTGAGGTAGCTCAAGGTGGATATCAATACCAACCACCTATGTATGGGGCATATGTCCCGCAACAACTAGACCACTCCAGACTGGTGGAGCTTTTTCTGAAACTGAAGTCCAAAGAATTTAATGGCAAGCCAGCAGATCCTTTATGGCCGGCACACTGGGTTGACGAAATGGAAAGAAATTTTATGATGATGACATTAAATGAAGAAGAAAAAGTGTTGTGTGCCACCTTTATGCTGAAGGGAGATGCACACCATTGGTGGAGGTCTACCAGGACATATTTATTAACAAAGCATGCCCAACTGAATTGGGATATTTATAAGAAGGCGTTCTTTGAGAAGTACTTTCCTAGAAGTTTCAGAGATTCTATGGAAAGAGAGTTCCTGAGTTTATATCAGGGGCAGATGACCGTGGATGCATATCAACAGCGTTATGAAGAGTTGTTCTTCTTTGCACCCACCAATATGCAAGAGGAAAACACAAAGACCTGAATGTTCGTCATGGGACTTAGGGGAAGCATCTGCGAGCATGTTCTGGGACATGAAAAGAAAATCTATAATGAAGTGGCACAAATTGCTCGAGTTATAGAATCGAGCCAGAAGGAGAGTTATTTCATGCAAAACAGAGGTATAAAAAGGCCAGCTGAAAATTCTTATAATGGAGGAAATAACAAGACATTCAAACCCTTCCATACTCAAGGCTTTGATGCTACAGCCAAGACTACCCCCGCAGCTCCACAACAACCAAAGCCAATTACTGAAGGGATGAAATGTTTTAACTACAACCAAGTGGGACATATGGCAAGGGAATATCCTAAGCCCAGGAAGCAGCTACATCAAGGACGAGTTTACGCGGTTACATCTGAGGATGCTGTCGCATCGCCTGATGTGGTTACAGGTATGACTTAAAATTATTTTTTTTAGTTGTATTAGATTGTATGAGCATGTAGACTAAATTAAAATAAATCACAGGTATCGTACCTATAAATGGCATACCCGCCAGAGTACTCTTTGACTCAGGAGCTACTCATTCTTTTATATCTGTGTCATTTGGAAAGAAGTTGAATTTACCCATTAAATTTTTAGACTACAAACTGCTTGTACGATCACCTATGGGATTAGAAGTGGAGTTAGAAAAATGTTATGGACCATGTCCAGTTCTTATTGATGAAAAGACCTTGGATGCAACCTTGATCCAACTTGAGATGGCAGACTTTGACGTCATCTTGGGAATGGACTGGTTAGTTCGACATTCTGCAATCCTATTGTGTGCCGAAAAGAAGCTGACATTTAAAGACAAAGAAGGAGCAGAGTTTAGTTTTTCAGGAATCAAACTTCCCCGCAAACGAAAGCTCATACTCTCTGCGCTAAAGGCTAAGAAGTGTCTTGAGAAAGGAGCAGTCAGGTATTTAGTATCTGTGGTCGACCTTACCAAAGAAACACCACGAATGGAGGATATTGCTGTCGTGCGTGACTATCCAGACGTATTTTTTGAAGAACTACCAGGATTACCATCTGACCGAGCTACAGAGTTTGTTATAGATCTTATACCTGAAGCTGCACCAGTAACGAAAGCACCTTATTGAATGGCTCCTACTGAACTGAAGGAATTGAAAGTACAACTACAAGAACTGCTGAACAAGGGTTACATTTGCCCTAGCATATCACCATGGGGAGCGCCAGTATTATTCGTAAAGAAGAAGGATGGAAGTGTTCGATTGTGTATAGACTATCGAGAACTGAATAAACTAACAATCAAGAATTGGTATCCATTGCCTCGGATCGATGACCTGTTCGATCAGTTGCAAGGTGCCAAAGTGTTCTCCAAGATCGATCTTCGATCAGGCTACCATCAGTTGAAGATTTAAGATGATGATATTCCCAAGACAGCATTCAGGACTAGATATGGACATTATGAATTTTTGGTCATGTCTTTCGGATTGACAAACGCACCAGCAACCTTTATGGAACTTATGAATTGAGTATTCCATGATATGTTGGATACGTTGGTTATTGTATTCATCGATGATATATTGGTCTCCTCCAAAGACGAAGAAACTCATATTAAGAATCTAAACGCCGCTCTGCAGCGACTACGGAAGGAGAAGCTCTAGGCCAAATTTTCAAAGTGTGGGTTCTGGCTAAAGGAAGTCGCATTTCTAGGCCATGTTGTATCCACTGAAGGAATTAAAGTGGATCCTAGCAAGATCGAAGCTACCGTGAAGTGGGAAGCACCAAAAAACGTTGTAGAAATTAGAAGTTTCTTAGGTCTAGCTGGGTATTATCGAAGATTTATGGAAGACTATTCTCGAATTTCCGTACCTCTTACCATTTTGACTAAGAAGGGCAAAAAATTTGTTTGGACTAATAAATGCGAGAAGAGTTTCCAAACCTTGAAGGCTAGATTGATATCAGCTCCAATCTTGACCATTCTGATTCCAGGACAGCCATTTATTTTGTACACTGATGCGTCAGGACTGGGATTAGGATGCATACTTATGCAAGGAGAATAAGTAATTGCTTATGCCTCAAGACAATTGAAGACACATGAGAAGAACTATCCCCCTCATGATTTGGAACTAGCGGCAGTAGTACATGCTGTCAAAATATGGAGACATTATCTGTACGGGGAGAAGTTTCAGATTAAATCAGATCATAAAAGTCTTATCTATTTAATCAGAATGAGCTGAATATGAGACAAAGAAGATGGCTGGAAGTATTGAATGTCTATGACTGTAATATCCAGTATCATCCGGGGAAAGCTAATGTAGTAGCCGATGCGTTGAGTAGAAAGGCAATGATAAAATCGCAGGGAGAGGTTAGCACAACTGCCGCAATGGGTACTACCGGGAAGGTATTCAGTCACGATAATGAGCAGTTTGTGATAGATGCACCGGATGGATCAGCCAACCAAGTGTTTATTCATCGGTTTTCAAATATGTTCGCCGCATTGAAGATTATACCGGATATAATTGATGAAGTAAAGACAACTATCAAATCAGATCCTTACCTAAGAGCGGTACAAGAGGACATCGAAAAAGGTAGGACTATCCCTGAATTCACCTTGGACGAAGGAAAGGTACTGAAGTACAAAGGAAGAATATGTGTACCTGAAATAGAACGCTTGGACATTAGACACCGATTGATGAAAGAAGCCCATACCACCATCTATTCGATACATCCTAGAAGTATAAAAATGTATCATGATCTAAAGAAATTATATTGATGGAGAGGAATGAAAGCAGACGTAGCTAAGTTTGTGTCTCAATGCCTAAATTATCAGAAAGTAAAGGTTGAACGACAAAGACCGGCCAGACTGTTACAGCCGTTATCGGAACTAGCATGGAAATGGGACTGCATCACTATGGACTTCGTCACAGGATTACCATTGACTCCTCGAGTAGTTGACGCAGTTTGGGTGATTGTAGACCGCCTGACTAAAACGGCTCGCTTTATACCTATACGACCTCAGTATACACTGGAGAGGTTAGCTAAGCTGTATGTGGATAACATTGTGCGATTACACGGTGTACCTGAAAGCATTGTGTCTGATAGAGATCCACGATTTACTTCAAAGTTTTGGAAAGGATTGCAAAAGGCTATGGATACAACATTGAAGTTTAGTACCGCATTCCATCCACAGATAGATGGACAGTCAGAGCGTACAATTCAGATTCTAGAAGATATGCTTCGAGCATGTGTAATTGATTTTAAAGGATTATGGGATGAAAAGTTATCATTGATTGAGTTCGTTTATAACAATAGCTATCAGGCTACTATACAGATGTCACCCTATGAAGCACTATATGGTAGGAAGTGTCGAACTCCTTTGTTTTGGAATGAAGTTGGGGAACGTAGTATTGTTAGATTGGAATTTGTTGAAGAGACTTGTCGAGTGGTCGACATTATCAAGAAAAGAGTGAGAACAGCTCAAAATCATCAGAAGCAATATGTATATACTCGACGTCGAGACCTTGAATTCGTCGTGGGTGATAAAGTATTCTTAAAAGTATCGCCTATGCGAGGATTGAAACGGTTCGGACAGAAACGGAAATTAAGTCCAAGATATGTCGGGCCATATGAGATTCTAGCTAAGCGTGGAAAAGTGGCTAACCAGTTAGCACTACCACCATTTATGTCAAGTGTGCATGACGTATTTCATATTTCCTTATTGAAGAAGTATGTCAAGGATCCGACGCATATTTTGTTAGTAGACCTACCTAATTTGACTAAAGATTTGACATTTGAAGTAGCACCGACTGAAATCACTAGTCGAAAGGTTCAACGACTACGCAACCGTGATATCTATTATGTTAAGGTCACCTGGAGAAGTAGAGATATGGAAGAAATCACATGGGAAGAAGAGAATGCTATGCGAAAGCAATATCCTCGTCTATTCGACTCGGAAGGTATGTACAATTTCGTGGATAAAATTTTTATAAGTAGGGGGGAGTTGTAAGACCCGTATCGATCTAACTCGGTCTTACCACCTTGAACCAGGTCTACCCATCAAGGTCGAGCCAAATGGATCAAGTGCGTGAAGGAGATAACGATCCCAGGTATTAAACTGACCCAAAAACACAAAAATAAGGGGGAGGGTCGCATACCCAGCAAGGGAGGATCGGACCCCCCCAAGACAAAAAGTCAGACCCTGAGTTTCTAACCGGGGGTCAGACAACTTAGAACCAAGGGTTGACGGGAACTCTGACCCCCTCATCGACCCCCAGTCTGCCGACAGAAACCGTGAATTAGAAACTTTCCAAATTTCAATGGGATTATTTTCTAATCTCATTGGGACTTATTTTGGGAGTTTCTACTCTATAAATAGGACGTCCCTAAGCCACTTTCACTCCTTTTAAAACCCTAATTGGATTGAGAGAAAGAGAAGAGAAGGAGAAGAGAAAGAAAAGAGAAAGAAAGTGGAGAAGAAGATCAAAGAGAAGGCTTCAGAGAAATAATCTTAATTCTCAGGTATAAATACTATCTCCATGGAATTCTAAAGACCTTAGAATAGATAGTGAAGAGGGTATGATCTAGGAGAAACCCAAATCATCCACCCATGGTTAGGTTTCAAAGGGAAAACCATGGGGGAGATCATTAAAACCATATAGGTGAATAAACTATGGTTCTAAGCCATAGAACATGTATGTAATGGATTGTAGAAGCAAGCCATAGGACCCAAACATGAAGGAATGGACTCTAGGATGAAAATTTCAACTAAATCCACGGGGGGTCGCACGGGGGGTCGATGGCCAATCGACCCTACCAGACCCTAACATCGACCCCCAGTGTTCGAAAAGTCCAGATTATGGGTGGTCGCACCCAGGGTCGATGGAACATCCGACCCTAGCATCAACCCTACTACAAGGGGTCACAAAAAACTCCTACCCTACCTGCGACCCGTCCTGCTACCCCCAGTTAACAGTAGGCTTTTTAAAATCATAATTAATTCTAATTAAATTCAATCGACTTGATTAGGTCTTCTAGTGATATAATATTGATATTTAATTGATTCTTAAAGCTTGAGAGAGGATCTACAATCAAGCAAAGGTGGGGGAACAAGACCTAAACTAATTGGTTAATAATAAACTGTTTTTATTCTTGAGTCCAATGCCATGATTGATTCTATGCGTGTATGCTTGTATGTGCATTCAACATGTCATCCAATATTTCTATTATTATTGTTCATGCATATTTAATTTATTGTTTATAACATGATGAGGATGATGATGATAGGAATAGACATGTGAATGTATGTGTGTGGTTAGTGTGCTTGATGCGAGCGAGTATCAAGGGGGGGTGTCATAGGCCGGGCCTCAGCACTCTAGCTCTATCTCTAACTCAAGTCTTGTCCACTGACATCGTTGTATCGCCATTACCTTAGCAGAGCTATTACGTCGTAGTGTATGAGGGGAGGTGGTATGTAGTCTCTGACTCTGTCGGGGGGCTTAGCCCTATCTCTATGGACGTATTGAGGGATGCTGGGGTGAGGCCTTGGATACACTGATTGGCATTAGGATTGGTTAGTTGCGAGTCCAGTTTACAAGCCCTCGTCAGTAGGGGCTTACGTGTTGGTATGGGTAGAGTATCAGGGGAAGTGTCATAGGCTGGACCTCAGCACCTTAGCTCTATCTCTATTCAATGGTAGGGTGGATGGGGACGACAATAAACGTTAACCTTTGGGCAGGCTTCCACACCCTGTGCATAGAGGCGAGGCGGCCACCGAATCTTTCTATAGCGCATTGCAAACTTATTTACCAGACCACATATATGAATTGATTGCATGCATATGTTTGTTGCATTGTTTTGTTTGCTCACTGAGCCATGATGTGTGCTCACCCTCTCGACGTCGAATATTTTTTGTTGATGATGTAGGTACTACGGTCAAAGATTATATGAGTGCTCCGGTGTACGTGCGTGTTGCTGCAATGGAAGCCAAAGACTTGGTGGATACGCATGATCCCTCATGCGAGTGCAACTCATGCGTATTCGATTAGATTTTGTTTGAATTTATTAAAGGAATGTAATTGATAATTTATTTATTTATGTCTCAGTTGATACAACAATAACTTGATATTTTATTTATGATTATCACAGTTAGATTTCTCAGTTCATTTATTATTAAGACTTCCACTATTGTGTATTTATTCTGATTATAGTTGTGGATGTGTATGGTTTTATTTTTAATGGACACAGCCTATTAGAGATCCTGGTTGAACCATTGGTTTATTAGCGGTTCATCACACCATTCTGAATAGTACAGAATTGGGGTGTGACAATAGATGTGTACTTACAGCCACTAGTAGATGAGCTTAAAATATTGTGGGACACTGGTGTTGCAACTTACGATGTACACAAGAAGGAAGATTTTGTATTGCGTACGTCCTTGATGTGGACCATTAATGATTTTCCAGCATATGGAAACCTCTCAGGGTGGAGTACGAAAGGTGCTTTGGCTTGCCCATTTTGTAATGAAGATAGCTCATCTTGATGGTTAAAAAATGGAAGAAAATTTTGTTATTTTGGACATCGTCGATTTCTTCCAAAAGGTCATCCTTATCGGCATAATAAAAAGAGCTTCGATGGACATGAGGAACATAGAGTCCAACCTAAAATGTTGTCCGGTTGTGACCATCTGGATCAATTATGGGATGTATAGTTTCCTGAATTTGGCAAAGAAATTACAGAAGAGGGTGGGAAGAGGAGGAAAAAATCATCTAAGAAGCCTCAATTACCACTTAACTGGAAGAAGAAGAGTATATTCTTCAATTTGCCATATTGGAGACATAACTTAGTCCGTCACAATTTAGACGTGATGCATATTGAGAAGAACGTATGTGAAAGTATCATCTATACATTGTTGAATGTAAAAGGCAGAAGTAAGGATCACTTGAAGGCACGTCAAGATTTAAAAGATATGAAAATACGTCCTCATCTTCAGCCAAAGATGATCGAAGGTGGAAACAGAATCATTTTACCTCCTACACACTACTCAATGTCTAACAAGGACAAGGAAGCATTCTGCAAGGTTTTAAGTGGTGTGAAAGTTCCAGATGGCTATCCTGGTAATATTGCACGTTGTGCTATTGTGCACGAGAGGATGATATTAGGACTAAAGAGCCATGACTGTCATATCATTATGCAACAACTACTACCCGTGACCATACGTAATGTTTTGCCAAAGAATGTTGTAGTAGTATTGGTAAAGGTAAGTGGGTTCTTTCGTGATTTATGTAGCAAAGTTGGTACAGAGGTAGGATTCAAGAGTCTTCATCAAACTATTGCTGTAACAATGTGCAATCTTGAAAAGTTATTTCCACCCAGTTTCTTCGATGTTATGGTGCACTTGATTATTCATTTGGGCCACGAGGAGAGCATTGCTAGTCCAGTACACTACCGTTGGATGTATCCAATCGAAAGGTAAGTGTTTGAATAATTGTTTTTCATACAACTACTTATTATCCCATTCAAAATTTTCACATAGGACATCAATAACACTAGTGTTGTTTTGTTTAGATTCCTCAAGCAACTTAAAGACTACGTACGCAATCGTAGTAGGCCTAAAGGCTCAATAGCAGAAGGATATATTGCAGAAGAGTGTTTAGTATTTTGCTCTAGGTACTTCGAAGGTGTGGAAACGAAGTCCAATCGACCATCTAGAAATGAGGGGTCATTAGGCATTGAAGATCCATATAATATATTCTTGGGAACATGTAGGCCTTTGGGGAAGTGCGAGATGTTACTCCTAAACATCATTGAATTGGAGCAGGTGCATCGCTATGTCTTATTCCATTATGATGGGATAGTAGAATATAGAAAGTATGTATTACCTTCTGGATTTTAATCCATTGTACTTCAATATATATTCGGTAGAGTGCCAACAAAACATAACTTTCCTCATTTATTTTGAAGCCTCCACCGCAGTGAAATCAAAATTGATTTAGCTCATCGATCTCGCCCACGTTTGGTCGATGAGTGGCATAATAGAGAGTTCCCAACTTGGTTCAATAAGCATGTAAGTGCATAATAAAGATTTGCTATTTATGTGTAATAGTCCCTATTTTCGTTCTCATTTAGTGTCATTAATATTATCAGATATTGGAACTTTGTGAAAAAGGAGTTGAGGTATCGGAACACATCAGATGGCTAGCAGTTGGACCTAATGCTGAGGCTAAAAGTTACACAGGTTACATTATAAATGGGATAAGGTTCCATACCAAGGCACTAGAGCTTAGTAGAAGAACTCAAAACAGTGGCGTATTCGTAACGGCTTTGACAAGCAAGTTCGCAAGTAAAAATGATAAGGTGCCAATTGATGGACATGTTGATTATTTTGGAGTTTTAACACAAGTGATCAAGGTGGAATACTTTGATAAGATCAGAGTAATGTTATTTCGGTGTGATTGGGTGGATCCTACAATGGGAGTGCATAAAGATGAGATGGGGTTTACTACTGTAAATTTTAAACACTTATTGTATAGTAGACAAGGTAAGCTTGACGAGCCATTTGTTTTTCCTTCACAGACGGAGCAAGTTTTTTATGTAGAAGATGATTTAAGTCCGAACTGGCACGTTGTCATAAAATCTAAGATTAGGGATATCTATGATATTGGAGAGCAGAATAATGGAGTTTAAGAACAAGCATTGATTCAGTCTAATCTGAATCAATCTACCCAACCTTTACATCCCTTAGACGATTGTGAAGGTGATGATGATGTCAAGTGGATACGAACCGATTTAACAGGAGTTGTAGTTGACACCCCCGATGGCGGGGAAAGTTCAGATGGTAATCCATCGAATTGAATGTTTAAATACATGCAATTGTACATATAAAAATATTTTTTACAACTTCTCAAACACTTGTATATGTGTTTTTTACACACTTTGAATGCTATAGTCTCTTCTTTGTAACATTTTAAATTTTATTGTATGTATTTGATTGCATCACATATCAAACTATAGAGTGACAAATGGCAGAGGAGTGGCTAAGGCAAGAAAGTATGATCGATGATCTTCTGCTAATGCTAGCGTCTTTTTCATCTCTAATCTCATCTCTACTTTAGGAAAAAGTTTAACCTACCCGCTAATATAATAAAGGGGCTGGCTGCACTCCTCAATTTCACAAAGAATTTAGTGGTATGGCAAGCGCTACCTCACCTTGCCTTTAGTTAAGCGAGTGGCTTCTGCTCTCCAATTTAGCATTTGAGCGGCTTTCTCTTCTCTTCTTTGAAAGATAGATCTTCTCTTTCTGTGTCTATCTATTGCCTACCTTGTCTTCGGCAACCTGGCTAGCGCTACCTCACCTATCGCAAATGGCGAGGTTGCTTGCAATCCTTCGGCAACCTATCGGCTACCTTCGGATCGCAAGCGACCTGTTGTTTCTAGCGCTTGATTTGTTGATAGAGACCGACCTGCTTTCATAAGCACTAGTTGGCAAGTTCGGAAGAAGGCCTGGTACCTCAGATTCAGCTTCTACATCTGGTTAGTCATGTGTATGGGTTTTTTTTATTATTTATTTTCAATCAATTTTAATGATAATTGTAAATATATATTCATGTCCTTCTAATTGTCTGCTATGAAATAGGTAAAAAAAGAGGCAGAGCGCCAGCAAGATGTGACATAATAAAGACATTGCAGGAAGGGGAGTAATTTGAAATTAGATTGAACAGTTTGGGCATACCATGTAGCCAGAAATTAGCTACGCTTGGTACTTGGATTGAAATTCCCGAAATTATAAGCTACTCCCTATTTGCTTCCAAAGTTGGAGGAAGGTTCCAGAGACATGTAAGAACAATGCATGGGCTGTAGTTCAGGTAAAAAAATAAAAACATTTGTAGCAGATTCCTATTGCTTTTATATTGGGAAAAAAAAACTACTTTTTTAAAGCTAATATTGCTTATACCTCTTTATGTAGGGAAAATTTGACTTATCAGATAAATGTAAAGGGTATGTTTTTAGTAGGCTCAACAAAAGTTGGAAAGAATTCAAACATGAGCTGAAGAAGAGTGTATTTGATAAATACCCTACAAATGAAGAAAGGAGGAAACATTTGGATGGTCATATTCCAACTGAGCATTGGGAGTTCCTCTTACGTGAGTGGGATACGGAAGAGTATAAGGTATGCTATTGCTACTCAATTATAACTAAGAATTCCAAAGATGCAGAGAAAACTATATAATGTGTTGAAAATTGGTAGGCCATGTCAATCCGAAATTCCGATAATAGAGAGTGTCAAAACATGACAAAATCGACTGGAAAGACTTCTTATGCTTGTATAGAGGAGGAGATGGTAATATGTATTTTAAACTTATTAATATTGTTACCGATTACTCCAAAATATCTTTGTTTTTGCTAATTTTGAATTTCATGACTTGCGTTTGGAGCACCCTGAACTGTTGAATCCCTCCCGTTTTAATTTGTTCAAAAGAACACATACTAAGAAAGATGGAGGTCCTTCTGACCCTACATCAAAGAAGAAGATGGTACGTACATAAAAAATTTCACAACGACCTATATTCATATAAATTATGATGTCATTTGAATTCCCTCAATGTCAATTGCAGGATGAGATGGACCAATGTCTCAATCAAAAACCTGAAGAACAACGAAATGACATCTCAGTAAAGGAGTTAATTTTCTCGGATGTTGTCAAAAAAGATATCCATGGTCATGTGCAGATGTACAGTTATGGAATTTCACCTAAAGAATTACATGGGACAACAGCAGTACGGGTAGAAAGATTGACTATGGAGAATGACTCATTACGTGAAGAACTCTCTACGTTGAGACAAAGCATTGAGGCACAGAAACAAATAACAGATGACAGGTTTTCACAGATGGAGTCTATGATGACTCAATTAATGAATGAACGACGAAGTCAATAAGGTTAGAAACCTTTTCTTGTCTTGGTTTACATATTCCAAACTAGCTACGTACCTTCATGTTTTTGTAATCTAACCTCCTTGACAGCTGTGTGAGTTATATGTTATGCATTTGAGTTAGATAATATATAGAAACAAACTGATAAAACTTCAAGTGTTTGAAAAAAGAAAATGAATAAAGAAGTATATATGAATACAAATATCCAATTAACAAATCAAGTACTCTAGAATAGTTGCTTAAAGCACATTTGCATTGCTTACTTGTAAGGCTGTAACCATACTTTTACATCTCTTCTTCTGTGAGTCTCCTCTGTCCATCTACCTGATTATAGATCTTACTGGGTCCATGCAAAAGACTTGCAGCAGAATTGGAGGTAACTAGCAGCATTTGATAGTGTTCTTGATTGAGATGGCTCAACAAGGTCAGATGAATCCGACATTCACACCCAACTTATCATTTGCTTCACTATACACTTGCTTTCCAATTATTGAGTCCTGTTCCTGTATTTGGTAAGCTTATATATTTGTGTTTAGTTACCTTTAATATAGTAACATGTTTCTACAGCCCTTGTGCAGGGCCTAAGAACATGATCAACCGAAATTGGTTTCTAATTGAAATGGAAGTAGATCTCAAGGATTGATTGAATATCAAATGCTGGGCAGAACAAATTTCATAGCCTTGGCCTATTTATATGAACCTCCAGAAACTTATAGACACGGTCCCAGCCCCAGACCCAGATGTCTCAGCCACTTATCTTGAACTTGGTATGTATATAGGATTTGCTTGATTAACGTACTCCCTGTAGATGCAATTTAATGTGTTTCAAAGCCATAATCAAAGCATGAGTACAGAAGGCATAAGCAGACACTGTTATCTTCAGACTTGATGTAACTAAAAGAAATGCATTGCATATCCTAGATATGGTTGTGCTCCTTAGTAATAACAGGTAATAAGACTATAATGGAAATTCAAGAAGAGCCAATGTGGATTGCAAATCTGCAACTTTACAAGTGCACACAAGCAGGTCAGTGGCAGGACGACGGTATCTAATTTCCTTGACATCCAGCTGCTTTTAGGAAGTTGTCAAATGGGTTGGCAGGAGACAACCTCAGCACTAACCAAGGCTCGGTTGGCAATAGGTCCAGTTCTCATTGGCGAGAAAATCTTAGATGCAACCTTGATACAACTTGAGATGGCAGACTTTGACGTCATCTTGGGAATGGACTAGTTAGCTCAGCATTCTGCAAACCTATTATGCGCCGAAAAGAAGCTAACATTTAAAGACAAAGAAGGAGCAGAATTTAGTTTTTCGGGAACCAAACTTTCCCGTAGACGCAAGCTCATACTCTCAGCACTAAAGGCTAAGAAGTGCCTTGAGAAGGGGGCAGTCGGGTATCAAGTGTCAGTGGTCGACCTAACCAAGGAAGCACCACAAATGGAAGATATTGAAGTCGTGTGGGACTATCCCGACGTATTTCTGGAGGAACTACCAAGATTACCGCCCGACCGAGCCACAGAGTTTGTGATAGACCTTGTACCTGGAGCCGCACCCGTATCTAAAGCACCTTATAGAATGGCTCCTACGAAACTGAAGGAACTGAAAGTGCAACTACAGGAACTGCTAGACAAGGGTTATATTCGACCCAGTATATCACCATGGGGAGCGCCGGTGTTATTCGTGAAGAAGAAGGACGGTAGCGTTCGATTATGCATCGACTATCGGGAGTTGAATAAACTGACAATCAAGAATCGATATCCACTACCTCAGATCGATGACTTGTTCGATCAGTTGCAAGGAGCAAAGGTATTTTCTAAGATCGATCTTCGATCAGGCTATCATCAGTTGAAGATTAAAGAGGGTGATATTCTGAAGACAGCTTTCAGGACCAGATATGGACACTATGAGTTCTTGGTCATGTCTTTTGGATTAACAAACGCACCAGCAACTTTTATGGAGCTTATGAACTGGGTCTTCCATGATATGTTGGATACATCGGTTATAGTATTTATTGATGATATATTGGTATACTCCAAGGATGAAGAAACTCATATCAAGAACCTAAACGCCACCCTACAGCGTTTAAGGAAAGAGAAGCTATATGCTAAATTTTCAAAGTGTGAGTTTTGGCTAAGTGAAGTCGCCTTCTTAGGCCATGTAGTATCCACTGAAGGAATCAAAGTGGACCCCAGCAAGATCGAGGCTATTGTAAAGTGGGAAGCACCAAAGAGCGTTTCAGAAATTAGAAGTTTTCTAGGTCTAGCTGGTTATTATCGGAGATTCATAGAAGACTATTCCCGAATTGCCGTACCTCTCACATGTTTGACTAAGAAAGGTGAAAAGTTCGTGTGGACTGATAAATGTGAGGAGAGTTTCCAAACGTTGAAGACCAGATTGATATCCGCTCCAATTTTGACTATTCCCGTTCCAGGACAGACATTTACTTTATACACTGATGCGTCAGGACTGGGACTAGGATGTGTGCTTATGCAAGGAGAGCAAGTAATTGCTTATGCCTCGAGACAGTTGAAGATACAAGAGAAAAACTACCCTACCCATGATTTGGAGTTAGCGGCAGTAGTACATGCTATCAAGATATGGAGACATTACCTATACGGAGAGAAATTTTAGATTAAGTCGGACCATAAAAGTCTTACTTATTTATTTAACCAGAAGGAGTTGAATATGAGACAAAAAAGATGGCTGGAACTATTGAAAGACTATGATTGTGATATCCAATATCATCCGGGAAAAGCGAACGTAGTAGCGGATGCGTTAAGCAGAAAAGCAATGATAAAATCGCAAGGAGATATTAGCACAACTGCAGCAATGTGTACTACCGGAATGGTCTTCAATCACGGCAACGAGCAGTATGTGATAGACACAATGGGTGGATCAGCCAACCAAGGGTTTATTCATCGATTTTTAAATATGTTCGCCGCTTTGAATACCGGATATAATGGATGAAGTGAAGACAGCTATTAAATCAGATCCTTATCTAAGAACAGTACAAGAAGATATCGAGAAAGGTAGGACTAACCCTGAGTTCACCTTCGATGAAGAGAAAGTACTGAAATATAAAGGAAGAATATGTGTACCTGAAACAGAAAGTATGGACATTAGACACCGACTGATGAAAGAAGCCCATTCCACCATCTATTCGATACATCCCGGAAGTACAAAAATGTATCATGATCTAAAGAAACTATATTGGTGGAGGGGAATGAAAGCAGATGTAGCCAAGTTTGTGTCTCAATGACTAAATTGTCCGAAAGTAAAGGCTGAACGACAAAGACCCGCAGGACTGTTACAGCCATTACAGGAACCAGCATGGAAATGGGACTGCATCACTATGGACTTCGTCACAGGATTACCACTGACTCCTCGAGTAGTTGACGCAGTTTGGGTGATTGTGGATCGTCTGACGAAAACAGCTCGCTTCATACCTATACGACCTCAGTATACTCTAGAAAGGTTAGCAAAGCTGTATGTGGATAATATTGTCCGATTACACAGTGTACCAGAGAGCATTGTATCCGATAGAGATCCACGATTTACTTCAAAATTTTGGGAAGGATTGCAAAAGGCTATGGGTACAACGTTGAAGTTCAGTACTGCATTCCACCCACAGACAGACGGACAGTCAGAATGTACAATTCAGATTCTAGAAGATATGTTACGAGCATGTGTAATTGATTTCAAAGGATCATGGGATGAAAAGTTACCATTGATCGAGTTTGCGTATAACAATAGCTATCAGGCTACTATACAGATGTCACCTTATAAAGCACTGTATGACAGAAAGTGTCGAACCCCTTTGTTTTGGAATGAAGTTGGAGAACATAGTATTGTTGGACCAGAGTTCGTTGAAAGAGAACGGCTCAGAATCGTCAGAAGCAATATGCAGATACTCGACGTAGAGATATGGAGTTCACCGTAGGTGATAAAGTATTTTTGAAGGTATCGCCTATGCGAGGATTGAAAAGGTTCGGACAGAAAGGGAAACTAAGTCCAAGATATGTCGGGCCGTATGAAATTCTAGCTAAGCGTGGTAAAGTGGCTTATCAGTTAGCACTACCACCATCTATGTCGAGTGTACATGATGTATTTCACATTTCTCTATTGAAGAAGTATGTCAAGGATCCAACGCACTTGTTGACAATAGACTTACCAGATTTGACTGATGATTTGACATTCGAAGTAACACCAACAGAAATCACCAGCCAAAAGGTTCAACGTCTACGCAACCGAGAAATCTATTATGTTAAGGTCACATGGAAAAGTAAAGACATGGAAGAAATTACATGGGAAGAAGAAAATGCTATGCGAAAGCAATACCCTCACTTATTTGATTCAGAAGGTACGTACAATTTTGAGGATGAAATTTTTATAAGTAGGGGGGAGTTGTAAGACCCGTGTCAATCTAACCCGGTCTTACCATCTTGAACCAGGTTTACCTATCATGGTCGAGTCAAATGGACCAAGGGCGTGAAGGAGATCGAGATCCCAGGTATCAAATCAACCCAAAAATACTTAATTTAAGGGGAGGGTCGCATACCTAGCCAAGGAGGGTCAGACCTCCCAAAATAGAAAGTCAGACCCTCAGTTTTGAAGGGAGGGTCGGACTCATTAGAAACCTAGGGTCGTCGGGATCATCGACCCTCCCATCGACCCTCAGTTGCCTCCGAAACTGAAATTAGAAAATTTCTTAATTTTCGATTTGGACTCTTTCCTAATCTCAAAGAGACTTATTTTAGGATGTTCCTACTCTATTTAAAGGACGTCCCTAAGCCTCTTTCACTCCTTTCACAACCCTAATTGAATTGAGAGAAAGAGAAGAGAAGGAAAGGAAGAAGAAGAGAAGCAAGGAAGAGAGTTTAGCCAAAAGAGAAGAGTTACAGAGAAGGAGTATTCTTCTCAGGTATGGATACTAATTCCATGAGTTTCTACAGACCTTAGGTTAGATATTGATGAGAGTGTGATCTCGGGGAAACCCAAACCATCAGCCTATGGTTAGGTTTTCATGGGAAACCATAGGAGAATGTATGAAAGCTATTTTAGGTGGTTGATTCATGGTCTCAGACCATGGAATGAATGTAGAATGGAATGTAGGAACAAGCCATAGGATCCCAAGCACAAAGAGTGGACTAAAAGAGGGAAATTTACCAAAGTACACCGAGGGTCGCACCAAGGGTCAATGACCATCCGACCCTAGGTGATCCTAACTATCGACCCTCAGTGTTCGGGAAGTTCAGAGTTTGGGGAGGGTCACACCCAGGGTCGATCATGACTCCGACCCTACCTCCGACCCTCAGTTAACAGAATGGTTTTTAAATTCTAAATAAATTCTAATTAAATTTTATCGACTTTGTTAGGTCTTCTAGCAATATAATAACAATATAAAGGTGATTCTAAAGCTTGAAAAAGTATCTATTAGCAAGCTAAGGTGAGGAAACAGAACTCTAAACTAATTGATTAATAACAAACTATTTTTCATTTTCTTGAGTCCAATGCCATGCTTGATTCTATGCGAATATGTTTGTAATGTGCATACAACATGTCATCCAATATTTCTATTATTTGTTCATGCATATTTACTTTATTGTTTATAACATCATGATGATGATGATGATAAGAATAGGCATATGATTGTATGTTTGTGGTTGGTGTACTTGATGCGAGCGAGTATCAGGGGAGGTGTGATGAGAACGTCAATAAACGTTAACCTTTGGTGGGTCTCAGCACTTTAGCTCTATCTCTAACTCAAGTCTTGTGCATTAGCATCGTCGTATCACCATTACTTTAGCAGAACTATTATGTCGTGGAGTATCAGGGGAGGTGGTCTCGGTCCTTGTAGCCTCTGACTCTACCGGGGGGTCTTAGCTCTATCTCTATGGACATTCTGAGGGATGCTGGGGTGAGGCCTTGGATACACTGTTTGGCATTAGGATTGGTTAATTGTGATCCCAGTTTGCAGCCCTCGCCAACAGGGGATTACGTGTTGGTATGGCACTATATAGCAATAAACGTTAACCTTTGTTATATAATGTTCATGATTGGGTGCTTGTGAGTCGACGATAAACGTTACCTTCGGGCGGCGTCACACACTTGTGTATAGAGGTGGGGTCAATAAACGCGACCTTTGACTACCTAAACCTTTCTATTGCATATTGCAAACTTTAAACCAGACCAAAGATATGATTTGATTTCATGCATATGTAATGTTGCATTGTTTTGTCTACTCACTGAGCCGTGATGTGTGTTCACCCCCTTGACGTCAAATATTTTAGTTGATGATGCAGGTTTCACAGCTGAAGACTATGTGAATGCTCCAGTGTACGGGAACGTAGCGGCGATGGAAGCTGAAGCTGAAGTAGATACACATGACTCCTCTTGCGAGTGCAACTCATGTGTATTCGATTAGATATTTTCTAGTTTTCTTTATTTGGATTTATTAAAGACTTGTATTTGATATTTACTTATGTCTCAGTTGATAGAAAATAATTTACTATTTAATTATTAATATCACAGTAGATTCTCAGTTCATTTTATTCTAAGACTTCTGCTATTGTGTATTTACTCTAATTATGATTATAGATGTATGGGAGTTTGGATAACATGGATATAGTCTACTCGAGATCCTGGTTGAACCGTTGGTTTGCTAGCGGTTCATCACACCATTCTGAACAGTACGGAATTGGGGTGTGACAGCAAGTCCCAGTAATGCACACCCTAGTGTAGAAGTTGGGTGCACAACAAGCAGTGTATCAAGGTGGTTACCCTTATCAGCCACCAATGTATGGGATAGCTGCATCATGGCAGAATGATCTGACCAGGGTTGAAGAATATTTTCTGAAGATGAAGCCTCCAACATTTTCAGCAAAGGATCAAATCTATTGTGGCCATATAACTAGATAATTTATTATAGGATGCGGTGTATTATTGATTTACTCTTATGATTATAGAGGATGCACATACCTGATTTTAAATTCTCATGTCTTGACAGGATACCTTCTTGATTCAACCTGTCAATTGGAGTTATAGATATTATTTCTTTAGTATTAATCCTGATTATACCAATCTGAGCCACTCTCATGATCGACAACATGAACAGAGATATGAACTGAATGAACAGTTAAATGTTTAATCATGTTGAGCGTACACCTTTTGATTTATACCTGATTTATTGATGTACCAAAACTTCTCTAGATTTACTCCTGTAGTGTCTTGACCAATGGCATTATATACTCGATAGAACCTGTAACCCCGAGGTTAAGAACTGTAAAACCTCTATTTCCATGTATTTGGACCACCGTACAACATAACGATCTTTTGAAGCTGATTGGATTATCATAGATTTACTCCTGATCCCTTAAACTTAAGTTCACTAGATAAAGCAAGTGTTTGTCATTATACTAAATTGAAAGAAGGAAATGAATTGCTTTTGGATAGACATTCTGATAAGATGTTTAGTTAATAAAAAATTATGGGAAGGAAGATGATTAAATTCATATTAGATTCTATAGCCAAGAGACCTCAAATCAAGTAATGGAGAATTTATTTTGAGATTACTGATTGGATGGGCAGGAGTCATGGTTTGTAAAAGAGTGCATCAGCAAGAAGTGAAACTATCAAGAATAGACTGTAAAGAAATAGATAGCACTCAAGTAAAGTTAAAGATGGTTATATCGGTATGAAGTTGACAAGGAAGAAGATTTCTAAAGGCAAATCTAAGAGTGGATACAAGAACAAAGTCAAAAATCACGGCATCGATAGTATTCAGATTAGTACAAGTAATAGTGAGTTATGTCCAACATCGAGTGAGATGATTAAGAAAAGACCAAAAGAGTTTAGCTGAATTAATGAATTTATAAGCATATACCCTAATGCTTAGAGGTAGACTTGGGATATGAAGTAACAATCACAAGATATTTTTCGACATATATGAAAGAGAGATCAGGGTAGAACAGCAGTGATAAAGGAAATATAAGCTAATGAGTTTTTCAAGATATGAGATTTTGACGATAGTCTTTGAAAAATCATAAGAGATGAAGGAACTAGACAAGCTCTTAAGAACTTCGAATCAGATTTTGCTAGTTCAAGCCCTTTTGGACTAAATGTTGCATTAGGTAAGTGTTATGAACAATGTTTGAATCATATGGATGGATAGAATCTGGATGCAACCTAAATCAACTTGAGATGACAGACTTTGACATCATCTTGGGAATAGATTGGTTGTCTCAACACTCTACAAGTGATTATGTGCATAGAAGAGGTTATCATTTAAGAACAAAGATGGCACATAATTTGGTTTTATTGGAAGCATATTGCTTAGGAAGCAAAGACTGATCCTCTCTATGCTAAAGGCGAAGAGATGCTTTGAAGAGAAAGAAGTTGGATATATGGTATCTGTGGTATACGTTACCAAAGAAGCACCACATATGAAAGATATTGATGTGATGCATAAATTCCCTGATGTGTTTCTAGAAGACTTACTTGGGTTGTTACCTGATTGTGCAACCGAGTTTGTTATCGACTTGTTGCCAGGGATGGCACATGTATCAAAGGCACCCTATAGAATAGCTCTTATACAATTGAAGGAACGGAAGATTCAACTACAAGAATTATTAGACTAAGGTTTAATCCAGTCCAGTATACCACCTGGAAAGCATTAATGTGGCCCATAAAGAAGAAGGATGGTAGTGTTCATCTGTGTATAGACTACCGAGAATTAAACAAGCTCACGATCAAGAATCGATATTCACAACCTCAGATCGATGACTTGTTAAATAGTTGCAAGGTGCAAAGGTATTCTCTAAGATTGATCTTTAGTCAAGATATCATCAGCTGAAGAATTTGGACAGTGATATTTTGAAGATAGTTTTTTTTTTTTTTTAAAACAAGGATTGAGCATTATAAGTTCCCAATTATGACGTTTGGATTAACCAATGCCCTTACATCTTTTATAGAGCTGATGAACTGGGTGTTTCATGACATGTTGGACACGTCGATCATAGTTTTCATAGATGATATTTTGGTTTATTCCAAGAATGAAGCAACTCATACAACAGATCTTAGAACAGCTTCACAACAGTTGAGAAGTGAAAAGTTTTATGCCAAGTCCAAGAAATATGAGACCTGATTAAACAAAGTGATCTTCTTAGATCACGTAGCGTCATAAGAAGGAATTAAAGTGGACCCTATTAAGATAGAAGTAATCATGTGGTGAGAAACATCTAAAGAACATTGCAAAGATCAAAAGTTTCTTGGGTTTAGCTGGTTATTACAGATGTTGTGGAGGACCACTCTAAGATCGCAAAAACCTCTTACCAAGCAAACCAGGAAGGGAGAGGAGTTTGATTGGATTGACAAGTGTGAAGAATGTTTTCAAACTCTAGAAACAAGGTTGACATCAACTCCCATCTTGATTGTTCTGACACCAGGGAAACCTTTTACCCTATACATCGAAGCTTTCGGATTGGGTTTAGGATACGAGTTGATGTAAGGTAAACAAGCGATTGCATATGTTTCAAGATAACTGAAGGACCATGAAAAGAATTACCCGACCCATGACTTAGAGTTAGCAGCGGTGATTCATGCAATCAAGACATGCAGACATTATCTATACAGAGAAGAATTTCAAATTAAATCGGATTACAAGAGTCTTACTTATCTCTTCACCCAGAAACAGTTGAACAGGAAGCTAAGGAGATGGTTGGAACTCCTGAAGGATTAAGACCGTGATATTCAATGTCACCGGTGCAAGACTAATTTTGAACAACAAGGAATAATGAAGCCAAAAGGAGGACCTAGTACAATAGCTGCCGTTTCGCAACAACAGATTTAGATTTCGAAGAAGAGTAACAAATAATAGAAACTCCTGATGATCCAATTGAACGAGAACTTATGGATGAACTTATGGAGCAATAGTTCTTCGGCTACGCTTGTGGCATTAAAGATCATCTCTGAATTGATGGATGAAGTAAAAGTAGCAATTTTATTAGATCTGTATCTAAGAATGGTGCAAGAAGATTTAGAGAAAGAAAAACCTAACCCTGACTTACTTTGGATGCGGAGACGGTACTCAGATACAGAGATAGATTCTGAATACATGAAAGTAAAGACTGATATCATGAAGAGGATAATGATAAGAACCCATTGTACTCTATATTCAGGACATCCTGGAGTACCCATATGTATCATGACCTGAAGATATTGCATTGGTAAAGAGGAATGATAACAGATGTGGCTTAGTGAGTGTTCCAGTGTCCGAATTATCAACAAGTAAAGGCTGAAAGATAAAGACCAACATGGCTTACTACAACCACTATCGGAGCCAGTCTGGAAGTGAAACTGCATTACAATGAACTATGTCACCGATTTACCACTGACTCCCAGATCGATTGACGCAGTTTGGGTGATTGTTGGTCGCCTTATGAAGAAAGCTCATTCCATTGCTATACGACCTCGGTGTGCTTTGGAGCAGCTAATTAAGCTATATGTGGATAATATTGCTAGATTGAACAGTATACCTGAGAGCATAGTGTCGCTCAGAGGCTCATGCTTTATCTCAAAGTTTTGGAAGGATCTATAGAAAACAATGGGAACAAAGTTAAAGTTTAGTACCGCATTTTACCTTAAACCGACAGACAGTCGAAGCGGACTATATAAATCCTAGGAAGTATTTTCCAAGCCTATGAAATTATTTTCAAAGGAGCTTGAGTTGAGAAGTTACCACTGATTAATTTGCTATCAAGCTACCATGTAGATGTCACCTATGAAGCATGGTACGGTAGAAATTTTGAATTCCTTCGTTTTGGAACGATCGAAGAATAAGGAATTGTAAGACCTGAGTCTATTGAAGAAACCTGTCGAGTGGCAGACAAGATCAAAGAAAAAGGGCCAAGATGGCTCAAGTTTGTCAGAAGAGATGCCAAGACCTTGAGTTTGCTATAAGTGACAAAGTGTTCTTGAAGATATCACTTATGCGTAGTTTGAAGCAGTTCAGCAAGAAGGGAAAGTGGGGTCCTATATATGTGTTGGACCTTATAAATTTTGGAGAGATATAGAAAAGTTACATATCAATTAGAGTTACCGCTGTCCATGTCTAGTGCACATGACGTATTTCGCATGTCTCTATTGAAGAAGTACATTGGAGATCCATATCAAAGGTATTGACCACTGATCCACTGGAGTAGATAGAAGATTTAACTATTGAAGTGGTACTAGCCTAGTTCACTAGTTGGAAGATACAACATCTCTGAAGCTGGGATATTATTATATGAAGGTAACCTGGTGAAGAAAAGATATGGAGAAGATTGCATGGGAGGAAGAAAATGCAATGCGAAAACAGAATTCCCACCTATTGACTACGAAGTAAATTCAAATTTTGAGGACAAAATTTATTTTAAGGATGGGGGAGTTGTAAGATCCATACGTTCAAATTTTGAGGACGAAATTTCTTTTAAGGGTGGTAGAGTTGTAAGACATGTATCGAACTAACCGGTCTTACCACCTTGTATCAGGTCTACCTATCATGGTCGAGTCAAGTGGACCAAGTGCGTGAAGAAATCACAAGACCAGGTATGAAATTTAACTCAAAAACAGTCAAATATGAGTGTGTGGTCGCATGCCTAAATAGGTGTGACTAACCCCACCTTAAAAGAGTCCAAACCATGACTTTTGTGACCCTACCTACGACCCTATGGAAACAGCCAGAAAACAAATTTAGGAAACCTTCCTAATCCGAAGGGGGTTCTTTTCTAAACTCATTGGGGCTTATTATGGAGGATTTTCCTCTATAAATAGGATGTCCCTTAGCCTCTTTCACTCCTTTAGAACTCTAATTGAAAGAAAGAGAAAGAGAAGAGAAGGAAGAGAAGGAGAAGTGAAGGAGAATTGAAGAAGAAGACTAAGGAGGAGGAAATTCAGAGAAAACTCTGAATCTTCAGCAAACCTAAGGTATGAACCTAATTCTCATGATTTATTTAAGAGCCTAGAATAGTTCATGAAGAAGATAGGATTAGGAAAAACCCAAATCATCCATCCATGGATAAATTCCAAGAGAATCCATGGAGGAAATCATTGTGGACAATGGATAGTGTATAAAATTATAGTTTTGAGCCATAGAACAATCATAGGAAGGACCATGAAGATAAGCCAATGGATTCAAATATGAAGGAATGAACTTAAAAGTGAAAGGTCGACCATGACATGTGTGGTCGCACGTAGGGTCGCATGATGTCTGACCCTACGAAACCCACACGTCCCACCACATGCCCTCGGAAAGTTTCCAGGGAGGGTGTGGTCACACGTAGGGTCGCAGTATGTCTGACCCAACCTGCGACCCTACACCCTGGGGTCACAAAAACTGAGACCCCAGGTGCTACCCTACCCTACGACCCTACACCCTGTGGTCGCAGAAACTGAGACCCCAGGTGCTACACACCTGCGACCCCTCAGCTTCTGTTAGTCTAAACACATGGGAATTAATTCTAATTAAAAATCTATCAACTTGTTAGGTTTTCAAGTAATCTAAAAGTGATTCATAAAGCTTGAATGAGGATCTATTATCAATCAAAGGTGAGAGAACAAGACCTAAATTAATTGACTAATAATAAACTATTTTTGTTTATTGAGTCGATGCCATGAATGATTCTATGCTTGTATGCGTGTAATATGCATTTAACATGTCATCCAATATTTCTACTATTACTGTCCATGCATATTTAATTGCTTTTATTTATAACATGATGATGATGATGATGCTAGGAATAGGCATGTGAATGTTTGTGTGTGGTTAGTGTACCTGATGCGAGTGGAGCATCAAGGGAAGTGTGATGTGGTGTGGTCCTAAGCATTTTAGCTCTATCTCTACCCAAGTCTTGTCCACTGACATCGTCGTATCACCATTATCTTAGCAGAACTATTACGTCGTAGGGCATCAGGGGAGGTGGTCTTGGACCGAGTAGTCTCTAACTTTGTCGGGGGGCCTTAGCTCTATCTCTATGGACGTATTGAGGGATGCTGGGGTGAGGCCTTGGATACACTGTTTGACATTAGGATTGGTTAATTGCGAGCCCAATTTGCAAGCCCTCGCAAATAGGGGCTTACGTGATGGTATGGGTAGGGCATCAGGGGAAGTGTGATGCGGTGCGGTCCTAAGCACTTTAGCTCTATCCCTATTCCATGGTGGGGTGGATGTAGATGATAATGGTGTTTGATCCATTGGGTGGGCTTACACACCCGTGTATAGAGGTGCGGCGGCCACCAATCCTTTCTATTGCACATTACAAATTTATAAACCAAACCAAAGATATGAATTGATTGCATGCATATGTTTGTTGCAATGTTTTGTTTTCTCACTGAGCTCAAGTTGGAGAGCTAACCCTCGCGTGCATAATTCTTTTTAGTTTCTGATGTTGCAGGTATTACGATTGAAGATTGTCGACACGTCAACATATGAACAGGTGGCGATTATAGATGAGCAAGCTGTGGAGGATTATTTTGATTCGTTAAGCGAGCGTTTCAAAATGGATACGCTTAGTGTTTAACTTTCGTATTTGGATATTTGTAATATGTATTAAATTATGTTTTAATTACTTGGAGATAACTAAAATATTAATTATTTATCATGACTAGACCTCAGTTCATTAATACTTTCGCTATTTACTTTATTTTCTCTGATTAATGTGGAATGTGTTTTGGTTTAACATGGTGGGCATAGCCTATACGAGATCCTGGTTGAACCGTTGATTCATAGACGGTTCATCTCACTATTCTGGTTGGTTCAGAATTGGGGTGTGACAAGTATTTCCTCAGAAGCTTCAGGGACCAGATGGAGAAAGAATTCTTGAATTTGTACCAAGGCCAGATTTCTGTTGAAGCTTATCAGCAGCATTATAAAGAACTATTCTTTTTTGCTCCCACTAGTATGCAAGAGCAGGATACCAGGACTCTAAGATTCGTTATGGGATTAAGGGAAAGTATTCGTAAATATGTGCTGGGACTAGAAAAGAAAATTTATAAAAAAGCCGTGTAGATTGGTCGAGTGCTGGAGTCTAGTCAGAAAGAGAGCTACCTTGCTCAGAACCATGGTTTGAAGAGGCCAAATGGAAATGCGTTCAACGAATAAAACTCGAAGACCTTCAAACCATTCAGGCCACAAAACTCTAACGGAGCAGCCAAGATGACTTCAATGGTTATACCTCAACCAGGCTAAGTGACTGCTATATCAAATGCTTCAACTATGATCAGATGGGGCATTATGCAAAGAACTACCCTTAGCCCACAAAACATTTATAGCAAGGAAAGGTGTATTCCGTGACTTCTAAAGACGCAGTCGCATCACCTGATGTGGTCACAGGTATGACCTGACCTTTGTTTATTACAGTACTTTGTATGAGCATGTAGACTAAACCAATGTAAGACTACAAGTATTGTAACCATAGCTAATGTACCTGCCAGGGTTCTCTTTGACTCTAAAGCTACCCATTCTTTCGTATTTGTCTCCTGCGAAAAGAAATTGAACATGCCCCTTAGACCTTTAAATCTCAAGCTGTTAGTCAGATCGTCTTTGGGACTAAAGGTTGTGTTAGATAAGTGCTATCGATCTTGTCCAGTCTTTATTAATGGATAGAGTTTGGAAGTAAATCTAGTGTAGCTCGAAATGGCAAACTTTGACGTCATCTTAGGAATGGACTGGTTATCTCAGCATTCCATGAGTCTGCTTTGTGCTGAGAAGAAATTTTCATTCAAGGGCAAAGATGGTGTAGAATTCAACTTTATGGGGACCAAACATCTACGTAAGCGAAAGCTTATCCTCTCTCTACTTAAGGCGAAGAGATGCCTCAAAAAAGGTAGAGTTGTATATCTAGTATATGTGGTCGACATTACCAAAGAAGCACCACATTGAAGTTGTACAGAAATTTTTGGACATCTGGATGTGTTTTTAAAAGACCTACCCAGGTTGCCACCTAATCGAGCAACTGAGTTTGTCATAGACTTATTACCAGGATTAGTGCCTGTGTCTAAGGCACCCTATCGGATAGCTCTTACTAAATTGAAGGAACTGAATACTCAACTACAGGAGTTATTGGATAAGGGTTTTATCCGGGCAAGTATATCGTTGTGGGGAGCACTAGTATTCTTCGTAAAGAAGAATGATAGTAGTGTTAGACTATGCATAGACTATCGAGAATTGAACAAGCTCACGATCAACAATCGATACCCATTACCTCGGAGAGATGACTTGTTCGATCAACTACAAGGTGCAAAGGTATTTTCCAAAATCGATCTTTGGTTAGGATATTATCAATTGAAGATTAAAGAGAGTGACATTCCAAAGACAGCCTTAAGAACCAGGTATGAACATTATGAGTTCCTAGTTATGTCTTTCGGGTTAACCAATGCACCAGCATCTTTTATAGAGCTTATGAATCGAGTGTTTCATGACATGTTGGACACTTCGGTCATAGTTTTGATAGATGACATATTGGTTTATTCCAAGGACGAAGTGATTCATGAGACAGATTTTAGAGTAGCCTTACAACGGGCAAAGAAGGGAGAAGCTTTACGCTAAATTATATAAGTGCGAGTTCTGGTTAAACGAGATGACTTTCTTAGGTCACGTGGTGTCATCAAAAGAAATAAAAGTATACCCCAGTAAGATTGAAGCAATTATAGGGTAGGAAGCGCCTAATAACATTGTCAAGATTAAAAGTTTCTTGGGGTTAGTGGGTTGTTACAGACGGTTTTTAGAGGATTACTCCAGGATTGCCGTATCTCTCATGAAGCTAACTAGAAGGGAGCAAAGTTTGTTTGGACCGACAAGTGTGAAGAGTATTTTCAAACATTTAAAGTAAGGTTGATATCGGCTCCCATCTTGACCATTCTGGTACCAGGGTAGCCAGCCATTTACCCGTACATTGATCTTTCGAATTGGATCAAGGATAGCAAGGTGAATAAGTAATTGTTTCTATTTCAAGACAACTAAAGGAACACGAGAAGAATTATTCTACTCATGATTTGGAACTAGCAGTGGTGATTCATGCAATTAAAACTTAGAGACATTACATGTATAATGAGAAATTTCAGATTAGGTCGGGTCACAAGAGTCTTACCTATCTCTTAACCCAAAAAGAGCTGAACATGAGACAAAGAAGGTGGTTGGAACTCCTGAAGGATTATGACCACGATATTCAGTGTCACCCAGGCAAGGCTAATGTGGTAGCTGATGCTTTGAGCAGAAAGGGAGTAATGAAACCCAAAGAAGGACCTAGTACAAATGCTATCTTGTGTTTCACAACAATAGTTTCAAATCGGGATAAAGAGCAGCATATAATAGAAACTCGAAATGATCCCGTAAAGCAAGGACTAATCCATAAGTTTCCACTTATGTTAGCGGCATTGAAGATCATCCCAGACCTGATAGATGAAGTGAGAGCTGTAATTCTATTAAACCCACACCTGAAGACAGTACAAGAATATTTGGAGAAAGACAAACCAAATCTTAACTTCTCATTAGATGCAGATAAAGTACTAAGATATAGAGGACCGTTGTGTATACCTGAAAGCGAAGATTCAGACCTTCGAGAGAGAATAATGCTAAAAGCTCATTCCACTTCATATTTGGTACATCCTGGAAGCACGGAAATGTACCATGACCTGAAGCGATTATATTGGTAGAGAGGAATGAAAGTTGATGTATCTAGGTACGTATTCTAGTATCTGAACTGCCAATAAGTAAGGGCAGAAAGACAAAGGCCAACAGGCATACCTCAACCACTACTAGAGCTAGTTTGGAAATGGGACTGCATCACTATGGACTTCGTTACCGGTTTACCATTGACTCCCAGCTCAATTGATGCAGTTTGGGTGATAATCGATCGTCTTACCAAGATAGCTCGCTTTATTGCTATATGACCTCAGTATACCTTGGAGCGACTAGCAAAGCTGTATGTGGATAACATAGTCAGATTACATGGTGTACCTGTGAGCATAGTATCTAACAGAGACCCATGTTTTACTTCAAAATTCTTGAAGGGATTACAGAAGGCAATGGGAACAAAGTTAAAATTTAGTATTGCATTTCACCCTCAAATTGATGGATAGTCAGAGCGGACCATCCAAATTCTGAAAGATATGCTCTAAGCCTGTGCGATTGATTTCCAAGGGGCATAAGATGGGAAGTTACCATTGATCGAGTTTGATTATAACAACAGCTATCAAGCTACCATACAGATGTCACCCTATAAAGCATTGTATGGTAGGAAATGTCGAACCCCTCTGTTTTAAAATAAAGTCAGTGAATGAAGAATTGTGAGACCAGAATTTATTGAAGAAACTTGTCGAGTGGTAGACATGATCAAAGAAAGGGTTAAGACGGCTCAAAATCATCAGAAGTAGTATGCGGATAATTGATGTCAAGGCCTTGAATTTGCTGTAGGTGACAAGGTATTTTTGGAGATATCGCCTATGCGCGGTTTGAAACGCTTCGGTAAAAAGGGTAAACTATGTCCCAGATATATTGGACCCTACGAGATCTTAGTGAGATGTAGAAAAGTGTTATATTACTTGCACTACTGCCATTTATGTCTGCTGTACATGATGTATTTTATGTTTCATTATTAAAGAGATACATCAAAGATCCTACACGCGTTTTGACTGTGGATCCACCGAGTTTGACTGAGGACCTGACTTTTGAAGTAGTGCCAGCCGAGATCACTAGTCGAAAGGTTCTACTTCTTCACAATCATGATATCTATTATGTTAAGGTTATTTGGAGAAGACAAGATGTGGAGGAGATAACGTGGGGAGAAGAAAATGCTATGCAGAAATAATATCCTCACCTATTTAATTTGGAAGGTAAGTTAAGGGGGGAGTTGTAAGACCCACACTCCACTAATCCGGTTTAATGGTGTCGTGCCAGGTCTTCCCATCATAAATGGCTTAAGCAAACCAGCAGTATGAAAGAGTCATAAAGCCAGGTAAACAAACTAGTCAAACCAGTCAATTATAAGGTTGTTCGGTTGAGTATTTTAGGTTGTCCGATCGTCATGTTATGGGACTGGTGAGTCGATGGGTTAATCCCAGATCTGACTCTGTATTTAGGAAACTTTTCTAGTTTGGAGAGGCCTCTCTCCTAATTTAGAGAAGACTCTATATGGAGACTTTCTCCTTATAAAGAGGACGTCCCTTCACTTCCTCTCACTCTTTTGATCAATCTCAAACCCTAGAATTGAGAGAGAGAGAAGAAGAAGAAGAAGAAAAAGAAGGAGAAGGAGCTTTGCAGAGAAGGTGCGCTTTTAGAACTCCTACCTATCGCATCAAGGACCCACGGTAAGTGCCTCGCCTCTGTTGAAGGCTAGGTTGTTGATTGTGTGGGTTAAGAAATTGTAATGGAAGATGGATCGTAATCCGATGCCAACACCTTGACCCAAACCTTATGATGTTGGAGTTAAATCGGTAGTAACGACAATTGTTAAGGTTGCAATGTGTAAAACCAATGACTAAAGGCCATAGAATGACCCTAGGCTGAACCCCCATTGTTGAGCCAAAGAATCAACTCAGGAGGAAGACAGATCAAAAGCCAAACCTGGAACATGACTAGAAAGTTGTGTGGTCCCTTTACTGGTCGACTATATAACATGACTAGTGAGTCGACTAAAGACTCTCGAGAAATGTCTCAGGGATTGTGCAGTTCTTTCAGTGATTGACCATAGCATGACCACTGAGTCTACCAGTCAACGACTGGAAAGCATGTTTAGAGACCAAACAAGGGTTCCGACTGCGGTAACTTGATAAAATCAAACCTTAATCTAAATTCATAAATTGTTTAGGTTTCCAACTTGTTCAAGGTAATTTTCAAAACTTGAAAGAGGAATAAACATCATTTGCAGATAAGGGAACAAGACCTAAACAAATTGGTTAATAACAAGCTACCTTTGCTTTCTGTTAAATTTGTCTAATGCCATGCATTGTGTGAATGTTTGTGCATATAACATGTCATCCAGTAACTGCTAATCCTGTTAATGCATATTTATTATTCTTTTTATTCTATTATGATGATGATGATAGGAATAGGCATGTGCTTTATGTGTGGTTGGTGTGTTGAATGGGGAGAGATCGAAGCATCAAACCATTCATCACATTGACATCGTCGTATCGCTGTTACCTTAGCAGAACTAGTACATCATAGGATATCAGGGGGTGATCGCGGTGTGGGCCCTAGTCTTCGACGGACCATAGCTCTATCTCTGTGAGCATATTGAGGGATGTGTGAGGATAAATTTATCTACTACGCTGAATGGACAATAATGATATGGAGTCACCACCTAGATTAAGGTCTAGGACCTATAAAAATGTAGTCTCATCGTAAGAAAAGACTTCTATTGTCACACCCCAATTCTAGACTAACCAATGGTGTGATAAATCATAATGAGAACCAACGGTTCAAACCAGGATCTCATATAGGTTGTGCCAACAATCCAAACCAAATACACATTTCACATCAATCAAAGAAATTAAAGTAAATAGAGAAAGTCTTATTAATAATGAACTGAGGTCTAACATGATAAATAAATATTTAACAAGTTATCTCCAAGTAACCAAACCATAATTAATACCTATTACAAGTATCAAAATATGAAAATTAACCACTAAGTGTAAACATAGTTGAAACACTCACTTGACGAGTCATATTAATCCTCTACAGCTTACTTGTCCATAGCCGTCACACGTCCATACATTGGTGTATTCATGTACTCTTCAACCATAACACTTGTAACATCAGAAATTAAAAAGAATTGAACACACGACGGTTAGTTCTCCAACTTGAGCTCATTGAGTGAACAAAATAATGCAACAAACATATGCATGCATTCAAATCATATCTTTGGTCTGGTTTTAAGTTTGCTATGTGCTATAGAAGGGATTGGCCACCACCGCACCTCTATGCACGGGTGTGTAAGCCCACCCAATGGATCAAACACCATTGTCATCCACATCCACCCCACCATAGAATAGAGATAAAGCTAAAGTATCCGGATCACACACCGCCAACGATTTTCCTAATGCCCCACCCATACCAACACCTAAGCCCCTATTGGCGAGAGCTTACAAACTGGGCTCGCAACTAACCAATCTTAATGTCATCCAATGAATCCAAGGTCTCACCTCATCATCCCTCAATACGTCCATAGATATAGAGCTAAGGCCCCCTGGTAGAGTCAGAGACCATACGGTCCGAAACCACCTCCTCTGATGCCCTACGACGTAATAGAATTGCTAAGGTAATGGCAATACGATGATGTCAGTGGGCAAGACTTGAGTAGAGATAGAGCTAGAGTTGGTAACCAGGCTAAATCACAATGCAGCATCCTCCCCCTAATGCTCCACTTTTACCCAGCATACTAACTACACACACAATCACATGTCTATTCCTAGCATCATCATCATCATGTCATAAATAGACAAAAATAAATATGCATGAGCAGAAATAACAATAATATTGGATGACATGTGAGATGCATATTACAAGCATACAAGCATAGATTCATTCATTTCATTGGACGATGAAAGTAAGATAGTTTGTTATTATCCAATTAGTTTAGGCCTTGTTCCCTCACCTTTTAACGATGTTTAATCTCCTCTAAGCCATGGAAATCACTTTTGAACTACTTGGGAACCTAAGAAATTTATGAATTTTAAGTTAGGGTTCAAGTTTACCAAGTTACAGTAGTCGAAACCCTTGTTTGGTCTCAAAATAAACTTGTTGTTATCGTGTGGTTGCAGGTGTGGTCGAACCTCTGGTTTCAATATACACGACCATACACTGTGTGGTCGACCCATGTGGTCGCATATCATGCGACCATAGCATGCGACCACACGATTCTGGAAAACTTCTCGAATAGCTGTGGTCGACTCTCTGATTACCCTGTGGTGGACCATAGCTGTGACCATACAAAGTTTGGTTGATTTTTACTTCTCAAACGAGTTCCTCTTCTTGGCTTATCAACGAGATTCACCCTAAGATCATTCTATAGCCTTTTGTCACAGTTTATCCTTATCAATTATCCCTAACCTATTCTCTTATGGTTTTCCTTAGAAATTTCATTACCAAAAATCGTTACATTAGATTCAACACATCAACTTGATGAAAAGGAACCTATCCCATCTGATCTAGCTTTACAAAGATAGGTTCATACATTAAGCTTGTTGTAAAGAGAAAGAATTCTTCTCTGTAAAATCATTCCCCAAGCTTTCCTCTCCTTTTCTTCTTCTCCTTCTCTTACTCTCTCTTTCTCTCTTAGGTTTAGAGTTTCAATTTGGGTTTTAAAAGAGTGAGAGAGGCTAAGGGACATCCTTAATATAGAGGAAAATCATCATATAGAGTCCCACTTTAATTAGGAAAGAGATCCCTTAAGTTTTGAAATGTTTCTAAAACTCGGACTCAGTCTTAATACCGTGTGGTCGCATGTGTGGTCGCAGAATCTGTCGACCACACGTCCCAAAAAATGCGACCACATGTTGTGTAGTCTCATGCGTATGGTCTCATGTGGTCGACCACACCCCTCAAAAATGCGACCACACTACCAAAATTTATTGATTTTTAGTTTTCGACTGGTTACTTCTATACAAACTTAAACAATCTACCACACCAACTAAATTTGACTTGTTGCTTACCCTATCTTATGGTTTCTTTATACAATTGGTTCACTTGAGCCGATTATGATGGGAAGACCTATCATGACACTAGAACGTATGGTTAGACAGGGTTCGTGGCGTGTAGATTTTACAACTCCACTAACCTTAAAAGAAATTTCATCCTCAAAATTTACACATACGGATCTTACAACTCCCCCACCATCCAAAGACATTTCATCCTCAAAATTTAGATGTACTTTCTGAGTTGAATAGGTGGGAATACTATTTTCGCATTCTTATTTTCTACTTCCCATGCAACCTCTTCGACATCTTGGCTTCGCCAGGTTACTTTCACATAATAAATATCCCAGCTCCGGAGATGTTGTACCTTCTAACTGGTGATTTGGGTACCACGTTAAACGTTAAGTCTTCTATCAAATTCGATGGATCCACGATCAATACCCGCGATGAATCTCCAACGTACTTCTTCGATAAAGACACATGAAATACGTCGTGCACACTAGACATGGATGGATGTAACGCTAGTTGATATACAACTTTTCTACCTCTCTCTAAAATTTTATAAGGTCCAAAACATATATAGGACATAATTTTTCCTTCTTGCTAAACCACTTCAAACCATGCAAAAGTGACATCATCAAGAACACTTTATCACTTACGGTGAACTCAAGGTATTGGCGTCTCTTTTGACAACCTTGAGCTGTCTTGTCCCTTTTCTTTGATCTTGTCTGCCACTCGATAGGTTCTTCAACAGACTCAGGTTTTGCAATTCTTTGTTCTCTGACTTCAATCCAAAACAGAGGAGTTTGACATTTCTTGCTGTATAATGCTTCATTGGTGACATATGTATAATGGTTTGATAAATTTGGTTGTATGTAAACTCTATAAACAACAACTTCTCATCTCTAGCTCCTTGAGATAAATTTCATAGGCATAGAGAATACCTCTTAGGATCTATATAGTCTGCTCCAACTGTTCGTTGGTTTAAGGGTGAAATGTGATACTAAACTTCAACTTTGTTTCCATCACTTTCTGTAGTCCCTCCCAAAACTTTGAGGTAAAGCATGAGCCTATATCCGACATTATTCTCTCAGACATACCATTAAATATGGCACTATTATCCATATATAGCTTAGTTAGCTACTCCAAAGCATACAGAGGTCATATAGCAATAAAACGAGCCATCTTTATAAAGCGATCAACAATCACCCAAACTAGGTCAATCGATTTGGGAGTCAATAGTAAATCGGTGACATAGTCCATTGTAATATAGTTCCTCTTACAAGCTGGCTCTGATAGTGGTTGTAGGGGCTGTTTGTTAAAACTTCAACTCTGGGATTCTTACTTCTGGTTCAAATTTCTACTCCAACTTCAAAAAGATTCAGGAGTATATAGGAGTAGAAACATGTTTGTTAACCTAATTTAGTCATGAACTCCAAAATGGTGTTGGTGGGTGGTGGATGGTGGCACTAGTGGTGAATGGTAATGGTTGGTGACGGTGGTGGGGGGTGGGAGGTGGTGGTGAAGGGTGGCGATGGGTGGGTGGTGGTGGTGGGGGGTGGTGGCGGTGGTGGTAGGTGGTAATGGATGGTGGTGGTGGTGGAGGGTGGTGGCGGTGGTGGTGGGTGGTAATGGATGGTGGTGGCGGTGGTGGTGGGTGATAGTTGGTGGAGGTGGTGGGTGGTGGTGGCGGTGGTTGGTGGCTGGTGGTGGTGGCGATGGTTGGTGGTGGATGGCGGTGGCGGTGGTGGATGGTGGTGGCGGTGGTGGGTGGTTGGTGGTGGTGGCGGTGGTGGGTGGTTGGTGGTGGTGGCGGTGGTGGTGGGTGATAGTTGGTGGTGGTGGTGGGTGGTGGTGGTGGTGGTTGGTGGCTGGTGGTGGTGGCGATAGTAGGTGGCAGTGGGTGGTAGTGGATGGTGGTGGCGATGGTGGGTGGTGGGTGGTGATGGCGACGGGGAGTGGTGGTGGTGGGTGATAGTTGGTGGTGGTGGTAGGTGGTGGTGGCGGTGGTTGGTGGCTGGTGGTGGTGGCGATGGTAGGTGGTGGTGGTTGGTGACCGGTGACTGGTGGTGGTGGCGATGGTAGGTGGCGGTGGGTGGTGGCAGTGTGGCGGTGGTGGTGGTGGTGGCTGCAGTGAGTGGTGGAGGGTGGTGGCGGTGTTGGGTGGTGGGTGGTGTTTGGTGGCTGGTGGATTGTGGTGGTGGTAGTGGTAGTTGGTGGTAGTAGTGGTGTGGGGTGATTTTTACTCCAAAATTATGCTCTGAAGTCAAAAAGCATCTATTTGATGCTCCAAAAAATTGGATTCTATAGCTCATTTGGAGCCGGTTCACTCATGGATTCTCCAGAAGTCCGAACCGGGTTACCAAACAAGCTTCTACTCCATTTATGCTTCAGAAGTCAGAATCCAACTTCTGGAGTGTTACCAAACACCCTCGTAGTGAGCTTGCTGGTCTTTGTCTTTCAACCTTTACCTTCTGACAATTCAGATATTGAAACAAGCACTAAGCCACATTTGTTATCATTCCTCTTTACCAGCACAATCTCTTCAAGTCATGATACATATTGGTACTCTAAGATGTCCTGAATATAGAGTACAACGGGCTCCTATCATTTTCCTTTCATGATGTTAGAGTCTTCCCTTCAGGTATTCAGAATCTTCCTCTGTATTTGAGGACCTTCTTCGCATCCCAAGTAAGTTAGGGTTAGGTTTTTCTTTCTCTAAATTTTCTTGCACCGTTCTTAGATACATATCTAATAAAATTGCTACTTTTACTTCGTCCATCAAATCAAAGATGATCTTTAACGCTATGAATGCAAGCGAGGAATTATTGCACCATAAGTTCATCCATAAGTTCTCTCTCAAATGGATCATCATGAGTTTTTATTATATGTTGCTCTTCTACTAAATCTGAAATGGTTGCTGTGAAATACAAAGCAACGTTTGTATTAGGTCCTTCTTTAGGCTTCATTACTCCCCTTTTTGCTTAAATCCTGAGCTACCCCATTAGCCTTGCCCAGGTAAAATTGAATATCACAGTCTTAATCCTTCAAGAGTTCCAACCATCTACTTAGCCTCATGTTTAACTCTTTCTGGGTAAAGAGATGAATAAAACTCTTGTAATCTGATTTAATCTGAAATTTATCACCGTACAGATCATGTCTCCAAGTCTCGATTGCATGAATCACCATCGCTAACTCCTAGTCATGAATCGGGTAATTCTTTTGATACTCCTTCAGTTGTCTTGAAGCATAGGTAATCACTTATTCTCTTTGTATCAACACGCTTCCTAGGCCCAATCCGGAAGCATCGGTGTATAGGGTAAAAGTTTTCCTTGGTGCCAGAACGATCAAGATGAAAGTTGATATCAACCTTTCTTTTAAAGTCTGGAATACTCCTCACACTTGTTCGTCCAAACGATCTTCTCTCCTTACCAAGCTGACCAAGAAAGGAGAGAAGATCATTTGGACTAACAAGTGTGAAGAATATTCCAAACTCTAAAAGAAAGGTTGATATCAACTTTCATCTTGATCGTTTCGGCACCAAGGAAAACTTTTACCCTAGACACCGATGCTTCTGGATTGGGCCTAGGATGCGTGTTGATACAAGGAGAACAAGTGATTGCCTATACTTCAAGACAATAAAGGAGCATGAAAAGAATTACCTGATTCATGACTAGGAGTTAGCGGCGGTGATTCATGCAATCGAGACTTGAAAACATGATCTGTATGGCAAAAAATTTCAGATTAAATCAGAACAAGAGTTTTATTTATCTCTTCACCCAGAAAGAGTTGAACATGAGGCTAAGGAGATGGTTAGAACTCCTAAAGGATTAAAACTGTGATATTCAATTTTACCTTGGCAAGGCTAATGTGGTAGCTCAGGATTTAAGCAAAAAGGGGAGTAATGAAGCCTAAAGAAGGACCTAGTACAAATGTTGCCTTGTATTTCATACCAACAGTTTCAGATTTAATAGAAGATCAACATATAATAGAAACTCATGATGATCCAATTGAGCGAGAACTTATGGATGAACTTATAGTGCAATAATTCCTCGCTTGCATTCACAACGTTAAACATCATCTCTGATTTGATGGACAAAGTAAAAGTAGTAATTTTGTTAGATCTATATCTAGGAATGGTGCAAGAAGATTTAGAGAAAGAAAAACCTAAACCTGAATTACTTAGGACACGGAGAAGGTCCTCAGATATAGAGGAAGATTCTGAATACCTGAAGGTGAAGACTCAGACATCATGAAAGGAAAATGATAGGAGCCCATTGTACTCTATATTCAGGACATCCCAGAGTACCAATATGTATCATGACTTGAAGAGATTGTGCTGGTAAAGAGGAATGATAACAAATGTGGCTTAGTGTTTGTTTCAGTATCTGAATTGTCAGAAGGTAAATACTGAAAGACCAGCAAGCTCATTACAACCACTATCAGAGCTAGCTTGTAAGTGAAACTATATTACAATGGACTACGTCACCAGTTTACTATTGACTCCCAAATCGATTGACCTAGTTTGGGTGATTGTTGATCACTTTATAAAGATGGCTCGTTTCATTGATATATGACCTTGGTATGCTTTGGAGCAGCTAGCTAAGCTATATGTGGATAACAGTGCCATATTTAATGGTATGTTTGAGAGCATACTGTCGGATAGAGGCTCATGCTTTACCTCAAAGTTTTGGGAGGGACTACAGAAAGCGATGGAAAGAAAGTTTAGTATCACATTTCACCCTCAAACTAACGAATAGTCGGAGCGAACTATATAGATCCTAAGAGGTATTCTCTGTGCCTATGAAATTTATCTCAAGGAGCTAGAGATGAGAAGTTGTCGTTTATAGAGTTTGCATACAACCAAATTTATCAGGCCATTATACATATGTCACCTATGAAGCATTGTACAGCAGAAAATGTCAAACTCCTCTGTTTTGGATAGATGTCAGAGAATGAAGAATTGCAAGACCTGAGTCTATTGAAGAACCTATCGAGTGGCAGACAAGATCAAAGAAAAGGGCCAAGACAGCCCAAGGTTGTCAGAAGAGACACCAATACCTCGAGTTCACCGTAAGTGATAAAGTGTTCTTGATGATGTCACTTATGCATGGTTTGAAGCAGTTCAGCAAGAAGGAAAAGTTGTGTCCTATATATGTTTTGGACCTTATAAAATTTTAGAGAGAGGTAGAAAAATTGTATATCAACTAGCGTTACCTCCATCCATGTCTAGTATGCACGACGTATTTCATGTCTCTTTACCACAGAACTACGTTGGAGATTCATCATGGGTATTGATCGTGGATCCATCGGATTTTATAGAACACTTAACGTTTCACGTGGTACCCAAATCACCAGTTGGAAGATACAACATCTCCGGAGCTGGGATATTTATTATGTGAAAGTAACCTGGCGAAGCCAAGACGTCGAAGAGATTGCATGGGAAGAGGAAAGTAAGAATGCGAAAATAGTATTCCCACCTATTCAACTCAGAAAGTACATCTAAATTTTGAGGATGAAATTTCTTTGAGGGTGGGGGAGTTGTAAGATCCGTATGTGTAAATTTTGAGGATTAAATTTCTTTTAAGGGTGGTGGAGTTGTAAAACCCGCACGCCACAAACCCTGTCTAACCTTACGTTCTAGTGTCATGATAGGTCTTCCCATCATGATCGGCTCAAGTGAACCAATTGTATGAAGAAACCATAAGGTAAGGTAAGCAACAAGTCAAATTAAGTTGGTGTGGTTGACTGCTTAAGTTTGTGCAGAAGAAACCAGTCAAAAACTAAAAACCAATAAATTTTGGTAGTGTGGTCGTATTTTTGAGGGGTGTGGTCGACCACATAAGACCACACGCATGAGACCACACAACGTGTGGTCGCATATTTGGGATGTGTGGTCGACAGATTCTATGACCACACATGCGACTGCAAGATATTAAGACCGACTCCGAGTTTTAGAAATTTTTTAAAACTTAAGGGATCTCTTTCCTAATTAAAGTGGGACTCTATATGAAGGTTTTTCTCTATATAAAGGATGTCCCTTAGCCTCTCTCACTCTTTTAGAACCCAAATTGAAACTCTAAACCTAAGAGAGAAAGAGAGAGTAAGAGAAGGAGAAGAAGAAAAGGAGAGGAAAGCTTGAGAAAAGATTTTACAGAGAAGAATTCTATCTCTTTACAGCAAGCTTAAGGTATGAACCTATCTTTGTAAAACTAGATCAGATAGGATAGGTTCATTTTCGTCAAGTTGATGTGTTAAATCTAATGTAACGATTTTGGTTATGAAATTTCTAAGGAAAACCATAAGAAAATAAGTTAGGGATAATTGATAAGGATAAACTGTGACTAAAGGCCATAGAATGATATTAGCGTAAATCTCGTTAATAAGCCAAGAAGAGAAACTCATTTGAGAAGTAATAATCAACCAAACTTTGTATGGTCGCAGCTGTGGTCGACCATAGGGTGATCAGAGAGTTGACCACAACTAATCGGGAAGTTTTCCAGAATCGTGTGGTCGCATGCTATGGTCGCATGATATGCGACCACAGGGGTCTACCACATAGTGTGTGGTCGTGTATATTGAAACCGCAGGTTCGACCACTCCTGCGACCACACGATAATAGCAAGTATATTTTGAGACCAAACAAGGTTTTCGACTACTGTAACTTGGTAAACTTGAACCCTAACTTAAAATCCATAAATTTC
Source organism: Protea cynaroides (assembly GCA_028583415.1). Lineage (NCBI taxonomy): Eukaryota > Viridiplantae > Streptophyta > Magnoliopsida > Proteales > Proteaceae > Protea > Protea cynaroides. The sequence goes on along the minus strand of CM053276.1, from coordinate 95,090,396 downwards.
TTAGGTTCCCAAGCAGTTCAAAAGTGATTTCCAAGGCTTGGAAGAGATTAAACATCGTTAAAAGGTGAGGAAACAAGGCCTAAACTAATTGGATAATAACAAACTATCTTACATTCATCGTCCAATGAAATAAATGAATCTATGCTTGTATGCTTGTAATATGTATCTCACATGTCATCTAATATTATTGTTATTTCTGCTCATGCATATTTATTTTTGTCTATTTATAACATGTTGATGATGATGTTAGGAATAGGCATGTGATTGTGTGTGTAGTTAGTATGTTGGGTGAGAGTGGAGCATTAGGGGAAGAACGTTGCAATGTGATTCAACCTGGTCACCAGACACTAGCTCTTTCTCTACGCAAGTCTTACCCACTGACATCATCGTATTGCCATTACCTTAGCAGAACTATTATGTCATAGGGCATCATAGAAGGTGGTCTCGGACCGTGTGGTCTCTGACTCTATCGGGGGCCTTAGCTCTATCTCTATGGATGTATTGAGAGATGCTGGGGTGAGGTCTTGGATACATTGGATGGAATTAAGATTGGTTAGTTACGACCCTAATTTGTAAGCTCTCACCAATGGGGGCCTAGGTGTTAGTATGGGTAGGGCATCAGGAAAAGTGTTGGTGGTGTGTGATCTGGATACTTTAGCTCTATCTCTATTTTATGGTGGGGTGGATGTGGATGACAATGGTGTTTGATCCATTGGGTGGGCTTACACACCCGTACATAGAGGTATGGTGGCGGCCAATCCTTTCTATAGCACATTGCAAACTTAAAACCAAACCAAAGATATGATTTGAATGCATGGATATGTTTGTTGCATTGTTTTGTTCCCTCACTGAGCTCAAGTTGGAGAGCTAACTGTTGCGTGTGCAATTCTTTTTAGTTTCTGATGTTGCAGGTGTTATGGTTGAAGACTTCATGATTACACCAATGTATGGACGTATGGCGGCTATGGACGAGTAAGCTGTGGAGGATGAATATGACTCGTCAAGCGAGTGTTTCAACTATGTTTACGCTTAGTGGTTAACTTTCGTATTTTGATACTTGTAATAGGTATTAATTATGGTTTGGTTACTTAGAGATAATTTGTTAAATATTTATTTATCATGTTAGACCTCAGTTCATTATTAATAAGACTTTCTCTATTTACTTTAATATCTCTGATTAATATGGAATGTGTATTTGGTTTGGATTGTTGGCACGGCCTATACGAGATCCTGGATTGAACCGTTGGTTCTCATGACGATTCATTACACCACTGGTTAGTCTAGAATTGGGGTGTGACAATAGAAGTCTTTTCTTATGATGAGACTATATTTTTATAGTTCCTAGACCTTAATCTAGGTGGCGACTCCATTTCGTTATTGTCCATTCAGCGTAGTAGATAAATTTATCCTCACACATCCCTCAATACGCTCACAGAGATAGAGCTATGGTCCCCCGACTAGACTAAGGCCCACACCGCGATCACCCCCCTGATACCCTATGACTTACTAGTTCTGCTAAGGTAACAGCGATACGACGATGTCAATGTGATGAATGGTTTGATGCTCCAATCTTTCCCCATTTAACATACCAACCACACACAAGCACATGCCTATTCCTATCATCATCATCATAATAGAATAGAAAGAATAATAAATATGCATGAACAGGAATAGCAGTTATTGGATGACATGTTATATGCACAAACATTCACACAATGCATGGCATTAGACAAATTTAACAGAAAGCAAAGGTAGCTTGTTATTAACCAATTAGTTTAAGTCTTATTTCCTCACTTGCAAATGATGTTTATTCCTCTTCCAAGTTTTGAAAATTACCTTGAACAAGTTGGAAACCTAAACAATTTATGAATTTATATTAGGGTTTGATTTTATCAAGTTACAGCAGTCGGAACCCTTGTCTGGTCTCTAAAACATGCCTTCCAATCATTGATTGGTCAACTCAGTGGTCCCTGATACCTATCAACCAGACATTGAGTGGTCGACTCAGTGGTCATGCTATGGTCAATCACTGAAGGAACTGCACAATCCCTGAGACATTTCCCGAGAGTTTGTGGTTGACTCACTAATCATGTTATATAGTCGACCAATAAAGGGGCCACACAACTTTCTGGTCATGTTCCAGGTTTGGCTTTTGATCTGACTTCTTCCTGAGTCGATTATGTGGCTCAACAATGGGGCTTCAGCCTAGGGTCATTCTATGGCCTTTAGTCATTGGTTTTACACATTGCAACCTTAACAATTATCGTTACTACTGATTTAACTCCAACATCATAGGGTTTGGGTCAAGGTGTTGGCATCGGATTATGATCCATCTTCCATTACAATTTCTTAACCCACACAACCAACAACCGCCTTCAACAGAGACGAGGCACTTACCGTGGGTCCTTGATGCGATAGGTCGGAGTTCTAACAGTGCGCCTTCTCTACAAAGCTCCTTCTTCTTCTTTAAACTCCTTCTCCATCTTTTTCTTCTTCTTCTTTTCTCTCTCTCAATTCTAGGGTTTGAGATTGATCAAAAGAGTGAGAGGAAGTAAAGGGATGTCCTCTTTATAAGGAAAAAGTTTCCATATAGAGTCTTCTCTAAATTAGGAGAGAGACCTCTCCAAATTAGAAAAGTTTCTTAAATATGGAATCAGATCTGGGATTAACCGATCGACTCACCAGTCCCATAACTCGACGATCGGACCACCTAAAATACTCGACCGGACAACCTTACAATTGACTGGTTTGACTGGTTTGTTTACCTAGCTTTATGGCTCTTTCATACTGTTGGTTTGCTTAAGCCGATTATGATGGGAAGACTTGGCATGACACTATTAAACTGGATTAGTAGAGTATGGGTCTTACAACTCCCCCCTTAAATAAATTTCATCCTCGAATTTTATACTTACCTTCCAAATTAAATAGGTGAGGATATTGTTTCCGCATAGCATTTTCTTCTTCCCACGTTATCTCCTCTACATCTTGGCTTCTCCAAGTAACCTTAACATAATAGATATCACGATTGTGAAGACGTAGAACCTTTCGACTAGTGATCTCGGCTAGCACTAATTCAAACGTCAGGTCTTCAGTCAAACTCGTTGGATCCACAGTCAAAACACGTGTAGGATCTTTGATGTATTTCATCAATAATGAAACGTGAAATATATCATGTACAGCAGACATAGATGACAGTAGTACAAGCTGATATGCCACTTTTCTACATCTTACTAAGATCTCGTAAGGTCCAATATTTCTGGGACATAGTTTACCCTTTTTACAGAAGCATTTCAAACCATGCATAGGTGATATTTTCAAAAATACCTTGTCACCTACAGCAAATTCAAGGTCTTGCCATCAATTATCCGCATACTACTTCTGACGATTTTGAGCCATCTTAACCCTTCCTTTGATCATGTTTACCACTCGGCAAGTTTCTTCAATAAATTCTGGTCCCATAATTCTTCATTCACTGACTTTATTTTAAAACAGAGGGGTTCGACATTTCCTACCATACAATACTTCATAGGGTGACATCTGTATGGTAGCTTGATAGCTGTTGTTATAAGCAAACTCAATCAATGGTAACTTCCCATCCCATGCTCCTTGGAAATCAATCGCACAAGCTCAAAGCATATCTTTCAAAATTTGGATGGTCTGCTCCGACTGTCCGTCGATTTAAGGGTGAAATGCAGTTTTAAATTTTAACTTCGTTCCCATTGCCTTCTGTAATCCCTTCAAGAATTTTGAAATAAAATGTGGGTCTCTGTCAGATACTATGCTCTCAGGTAGACCTTGTAATCTGACTATGTTATCCACAAACAGCTTTGTTAGTCACTCCAAGGTATACTGAGGTCATATAGCAATAAAGCGAGCTATCACAGTAAGGCGACTATCACCCAAACTACATCAATTGACCTAGGAGTCAGTAGTAAATAGGTAACGAAGTCCATAGTGATGCAGTCTCAATTCCAAGCTAGCTCTGGTAGTGGTTGTAGTAAGCCTACTGGCCTTTGTCTTTTAGCCTTTACTTAATGGCAGTTCAGATACTGGAATACGTACCCAGCCACATCAACTTTCATTCCCCTCTACCAATATAATCGCTTCAGGTCTAGATACATTTTCATGCTTCCACGATGTATCGAATAGGGAGTGGAATGAGCTTTTAGCATTATTCTCGGTTGAAGGTCTGAATCTTCGCTTTCAGGTATACACAACCATCCTTTATATCTTAGTACTTTATTTGCACCCAATGAGAAGTTAAGATTTGGTTTGTCTTTCTCCAAATCTTCTTGTACTGTCCTTAGGTGTGGGTCTAATAGAATTACAGCTTTCACTTCGTCTATTAGGTCTGGGATGATCTTCAATGCCACTAACATAAGAGAGAACTTATGGATTAGTCCTTGCTTTATGGGATCGTTTCGAGTTTCTATTATATGCTGCTCTTTATCCCGATCTGAAACTGTTGTTGTGAAACACAAGATAGCATTCGTACTAGGTCCTTATTTGGGTTTCATTACTCCCTTTCTGCTTAAAGCATCAGCTACCACGTTAGCCTTGCATGGGTGATACTGAATATCACAGTCATAATCCTTTAGGAGTTCCAACCAGCTTCTTTCTCTCATGTTCAGCTCTTTTTGGGTTAAGAGATAGGTAAGACTCTTGTGATCTGACTTAATCTGAAATTTTTCACCGTACAGGTAATGTCTCCAAGTCTTAATTGCATGAATCACCGCTGCTAGTTCCAAATCATGAGTAGAATAATTCTTCTCGTGTTCCTTCAGTTGTCTTAAAGCATAAAAATTACTTGTTCACCTTGCATCAGCATGCATCCTAGACCCAATTCGAAAGAATCAATGTACAGGGTAAATGGTTGGCTGCCCTGGTACCGGAATGGTCAAGATGGGAGCCGATATCAACCATACTTTCAATGTTTGAAAACACTCTTCACACTTGTCGGTCTAAACAAACTTTGCTCCCTTTCTATTTAACTTCATGAGAGATATGGCAATCCTAGAGTAATCCTCTACAAACCGTCTGTAACAACCAACTAACCCCAAGAAACTTTAAATCTTGACAACATTCTTAAGCGCTTCCCACCCTACAATTGCTTCAATCTTACTGGGGTCTACTTTTATTCCTTCTGATGACACCACGTGACCTAAGAAAGTCACCTCGTTTAACTAGAACTCACACTTATTGAATTTAGCATCAAGCTTCTCTCTTCTTAGCCCATTGTAAGGCTACTCTAAGATCTGTCGCATGAATCACTTCATCTATGGAATAAACCAATATGTCATCTATGAAGACTATGATAGAAGTGTTCAACATGTCATGCAACACTCAATTCATAAGCTCCATAAAAGATGCTGGTGCATTGGTTAACCCGAAAGACATAACCAAGAACTCATAATGTTCGTACCTGGTTCTTAAGGCTGTCTTTGGAATGTCACTCTCTTTAATCTTCAACTGATAATATCCTAATCGAAGATCAATTTTGGAGAATACCTTCGCACCTTGTAGCTGATCGAACAAGTCATCTCTTCAAGGTAATGGGTATCGGTTATTGATCGTGAGCTTGTTCAATTCTCGATAGTTTATGCATAGTCTAACACTATTATCTTTTTTCTTCACGAACAATACTAATGCTCCCTACAATGATATATTTGGCTGGATAAAACCCTTATCCAATAACTCCTATAACTAAGTCTTCAGTTCCTTCAATTCAATAAGAGCCATCCAATATGATGCCTTAGACACATGCACCAATCCTGGTAATAAGTTTATGACGAACTTAGTTGCTCGATTAGGTGGCAACCCGGGTAGGTCTTTTAGAAACACATCCAAATGTCCAAAAATTCTCGTACAACCTCAATGTGGTGCTTCTTTGGTAATGTTGACCACAGATACCAGATATACAACTCTACCTTTTTCGAGGCATCTCTTCGCCTTAAGTACAGAGAGGATAAGCTTTCGCTTACCTAGAAATTTGGTCCCCATAAAGTTGAATTCTGCACCACCCTTGCCCTTGAATGATAATTTCATCTCAGCACAAAGCAGACTCACAGAATGTTGAGATAACCACTCCATTCCTAAGATGACGTCAAAGTTTATCATCTTGAACTACACTAGATTTACGTCCAAACTCTGTGCATTTATAAAGACTGGACACTGTCCATAGCACTCATCTAACATAACCTCTAGTCCCAAAGATGATCTGACTAACAACTTGAGATTTAAAGGTCTAAGGGGCATGTTTAATTTCTTTCCGAGGGAGACGAATACGAAAGAATGAGTAGCTTCAGAGTCAAAAAGAACCCTGGCAGGTACACTAGCTATGGTTACAATACCTATAGTTTTACCTAGGTTTTGTCTACATGCTCATACAAATTACTGTAATAGACAAAGATCAGGTCATACCTGTGACCACATCAGGTGATGCGACTGCGTCTTCAGAAGTCACGGCATACACATTTCCTTGCTGTAACTGTTTTGTGGGCTAAGGGTAGTTCTTTGCATAATGCCCCATCTGATTACAGTTAAAGCATTTGATATAGCAGTCACTTACCCTGGTTGAGGTGGAACCATTAGAGTCATCTTGGCTGCTCCGTTAGAGTTTTGTGGCCTGAATGGTTTGAAGGTCTTCGAGTTTTCTTCGTTGAACGCATTTCCATTTGGCCTCTTCAAACCATGGTTCTGAGCAAGGTAGCTCTCTTTCTGACTAGACTCCAACACTCGACCAATCTGCACGGATTTGTTATAAATTTTCTTTTCTAGTCCCAGCACATATTTACGAATACTTTCTCTTAATCCCATAACGAATCTTGGAGTCTTGGTATCCTACTCTTGCATACTAGTGGGAGCAAAAAAGAATAGTTCTTTATAATGCTGTTGATAAGCTTCAACAGAAATCTGGCCTTGGTACAAATTCAAGAATTTTTTCTCCATCTGGTCCCTGAAGCTTCTAGGGAAATACTTCTCCAAAGAAAGCTTCCTTAAATATATCCCAAGTCAACTGAGGGTGTAGTAGGCTTGAGTAGACTTCCACCAATGATTTGCATCTTCCCTCAACATGAAAGTATCATAAAGAACCTTCTCTTCTTTAGTAATAGTCATCATCAGAAAGTTCTTTTCCATCCCGTCAATCCAGTAAGCTGGTCACAATGGATTTGACATATTCCCTGAGAATGTCTGAGGTTTCATTTTCAGGAAATGCTTCATAAGTCTAGAATGATCCTGCTGTCCATACACTCCATATGCTGGTGCTGGATATTGGTAACCACCTTGGTATATGCCCTACTATGCACCAAGATTCTACACTAGTACCAAGTTGTCACACTCCAATTCTAGACAAATCAGAAGTGTGAATGAATCGTCATATGAACCAACGGTTCATGCCAGGATCTCATAGAACCTTGTCAACAATCAAATCGTACTCATCCACAACACAATTAGAGATGATAAATAATAAGCAGAAGTCTTTATTAATAATGAACTGAGAGTCTAACATGATAAATAAAAAATTAAACCAGTTATCTCCAATGAAATTAAAACATAAATAAATATCTATTACAAGTTCCATAACTCAAAATACTAAATAAAACTAAGCGTAAAGACACTGGAAACACTGGCATGAAGAGTCATGCTCATCTTCCACCACTAGGGTCTACTGTGCTGTAAGCACAGTGTTATTGTCGACGGGTGCTATGGGCACAATGTTGCTGCCAATAGTACCACACTATTCTATCCTGGGGGTGTCAATGTAGCATTAGCAGCTGGAGCAACAATTCCCATGGCCACCTGCATAGCTAGTAACATTTGTTGTTGTTCTTGCACCTGTCATGCCAAATTTGTCACAACCGTGGCCAATTCGGGTAGTGGTCCTAGTAAGTTGGTTGGATTGGCCTGATTGCTGACTCCTTGTGGCACAACATTCTAATTTTTATTATTTCCAGCTTACTCTTCAAGGTTTTCATTCACATTTCCCATTCCAGGTGGTGGTAGGGTTGGGCTTCAGCTTCTTCAATTGTTTCTATGAGTACGGTGAGCCATTTCAGACTATCGACTATGGTGGTTTCTGCATAGTCAATAGATGTGAGAAAAGTACAACATATGATAGTTTGTAAGTTAGTCCCACAATATAAGAAAATCCTCAACAATAAAACCAAACAAAGAATAAACAGGTCAACGAAAAATTGTCTGGTCGACCTTGACCGATCGTGCATGGAGTGCCTAGTGAGTTTTTTAGACAAACTCTGGGAACATTCTCGAGGGTCTACAGTAGACTCATCGGTCAACTTTTTGGTCATATTTGTCAACCGGTCAATCAAAAATCTGTTTTTAAATAGTGTAGAGCCATTTTTCTCACCTTTCACTATTGTCTTCTTCTGAACTCAAACCCAACTCGCTACCAAGCAGTTGCTACAGTGCCCACCGGTTAAATTCAAACTTTCCCTACTGGTCAATGACTTCCAACACATCACAAAGGTAAGTTCCCAATTTCTTCTTTCTCCTTAGATTATTTTCTTAGGTTTTTGTCATCTTTTCTTGTTTTCATTAAATTAAATCTTATTCAACCATAGGAACGTTAATTTCTTTGCATGAGTTCGATATTGGGCACTCAATCGACGAAAGCCCTCAATAAATTTTGGGTTTCATCGGTTGGTCTGGCGAAACTCCCAAAAATTCAATTTTACCCTAGAAATTGGGGATTTTCTTAAATTTCAGAATTTTTGCTTATTTTCTTGAAATATGGTAAATCTTTGGATTCCTAGAGGTTATTTGATACGTTTGAATGTATTTTCCATTAACATAAGTCCTCTAGTCCATTAAATTGGGCGAAGATGAGGCTTTTGACTAATTTACGCCATTATGCTGTCGAAATTTTTAAAATTTAAACTAACTTATTTTATTTGTTTTTCATCCTTGCTGTCACTATGCCTCGAACCAAGAACCCTAGGTAGTATGATACTTTACACTTTCGCTCAGCCAAGGCCAAGACACGGTATCCTTGGTATCGAAACAAAAAAATAGAGGTGGGCCGGTTCATAAATTTACCTAGTCTAGCTCTATTTGATGTAGAGAATGCATTCAAGATCATGGGTTGGCTCCTATGACCCAGTACCAAGGATCCACACATCCAGAATTTGTCAAGTAGTTTTACTGTAACTTACAACTTGAGGGTGATCCAGAGGGTCTTGATAGAGGTAGGGAGCTTAGGATCACCAGCTGGGTGAAAGGGGTACCCATTTCCTTTAACACACAGTAGTTGGCAAGGCTTCTGAACATATCAAGTGTTGGTGAGTTAGTCTACTGTGCCCCAAAGGAGCGTAAATTTTTAACAGAAGGTACGCACATAGAGGTGACTAAACAGATCCTACGGAGTGATCGCTGGGAGATGAGGGCGATCAACCTTCGTCCTGAGCCTCAAGTATACTGCAAAATCATATAGCACAACCTCATACCGTAAAGTGGGCACTAGGATGGGGTATCACAGCTTACCCAATATATTTTCTACTGTATCTACACCAAGCAACCTGTCTGCCTCCCCTATATTATTATTCGCACTACGCATCGAGCCACAAAGTCGAGCCTAAAGGGCAACTTACCCTACGGTCGTTTGATCACCACCATTCTCGATCGCCTTCATGTAAACATGGAGGGTGAAAGAATATATGAGGATACAATGTCAGCAGACCTCGACTGGGATGCCATTTGTAGGATGGAGATGTAGGAGGTATAAGTCAGTGACGAAGAGAGGAAGGCATTGAACCATCCTCTAGGTCGGGTGGGAAGGACAGCAGTAGATGTAGCAGCAGCAACCTTTGAGGTGGCCGTAGCAGAGGATGATGGGGACGATGATCGGATGTACATGGATGTAAATGTCATTCCCCCTCCTATGCCACAGCATACTACTGCAGCTAGCCCTTTTCAGACTACTCCCTCGACTGGTCCTTCGTGTCCTCCACCAGATGACATGATGCAGTCCTCCGAGAGATCCAAGATACTCAGCGGGCTTTGCTTGATGCCTAGCGAGCGACAGATTAGCTAGTGGTAGATCTTGTTACTAGCCCTCGTACGACTCAAAAACAAGTAGATTGGCTCCAGAGGACATATACAGAGGATTACGATAGAGATAGAGAGCCTCCACCTCCTCCACTAGCTCAGGGCTAGATTTTTTTATTTCCTATTATAGATACAGTTAAGTATTCTTTTGATGATTATATTTGCAGAGTAAGTGCCCGAATTATGGACCGTACTCTGTTTCTTTATCTGGATATACATTATTCATATTTTGATTTCATGTTTTGTGTGTGTGTGTGTGTGTGTGTGTGTGTGTGTGTGTATATATATATATATTATTTTCTCTTTTATAATGTGCATTATGATCATGCTTTAAGTTTCTATCTCAACCATTAATGTACTTATGATGTGTTTGTATTAAAGATTTTATCTTTATCCTAACTCAGTTCATAGACACAAATGGGTGCATTCAAGTTTGATTGATAGATCCCAAGAGCTCTGATACCAAGTTATCACACCCCAATTCTGGATGAACCAGAAGTGTGAATGAACTATCATATGAACCAATAGTTTACGTTAGGATCTCATAGGACCGTATCAACAATCAAATCGTACTCATCCATAACACAATTAGAGATAATAAATAATAACCGAAAGTCTAACATGATAAATAACTAATTAAACCAGTTATCTCCAACTAAATCAAAACATAAATAAATATCTATTACAAGTTCCATAACTCAAATACTAAATCAAGCTAAGCATAAAGACACTGGAAACACTCGCATAAAGAGTCATGCTTGTCTTCTACCGCTTGTACATCCATAGCCGCCACGTGTCTATACAATATAATCTTCAACAGTCGTACTGCATCATCAACTAAAAGAAATATGATATCGTAGGATGAGCACACTACATTGCTCAGTGAAAAAATAAAATAATGCACAAACATATGCATGTAGTCATCTTTATATCTTTAGTCTGGTATAAGTTTGTAATTTACTATGATAAGGATAGACAGCCACCACACCTCCATACACGAGAATGTAGGCACGCCCAGTGGAACACACACCGCTGTCTCCTTACATCACCCACTACATAATAGAAATAGAGATAGAGCCTAACGGATCATACACTGCCAGTACTCCCCCTGATACTCTATCCCATACCCGTACTTATGCCCCTACTAGCTAGGGCTTGCAAAATGGGTTTGTGTCTAACCAATCCCAGATGTCATCATAGCTTTGTATCCAAGGTCTTATCCCAGCATCCCTCAATACACTAACAGAGATAGAGCTAGGGTCTATCGGTTAAACTAGGGCCCACACCATGATTATCCCCCTGATACCCTATGACATACTAGTTTTGCTAAGGTAGCAGCGATACGACAATATCAATGTGATGAATGGTTTAATGCTTCAACCTCTCCCCATTCAATACTCCAACCATACACAAGCATATTCCTATTCATATCACCATCATCATAACAAAGTAGAAAGAATAATAAATATGCATAAACAGGAATAGTAGTTATTGGATGACATGTTATATGCACAAACACTCACACAACGCATGGCACCAGACAAATTTAATAGAAAGTAAAGGTAGCTTATTATTAACCAATTAGTGGTCTTGTTGCATCACCTATGACTGATATTTGTTCCTCTTTCAAGCTTTGAAAATTACCTTGAACTAGTTGGAAACCTAAATAATTTATGAATTTAGATTAGGATTTGATTTTATCAAGTTACAGCAGTCGAAACCCTTGTTTGGTCTACAAAACATGCCTTCCAGTCATTGACTGGTCGACTCAGTGGTCCCTGATACCTGTCGACTAGACATTGAGTGTTCAACTCAATGGTCATGCTATGGTCAATCACTGAAGGAACCGCACAATCCCTGAGATACTTCCCTAGAGTCTATGGTCGACTCACTGGTCAGGCTATATAGTCGACCAATAAAGGGACCACATAACTTTCTGGTCATGTTCCAGGTTTGGCTTTCTATCTGACTTCCTCCTGAGCCAATTCTTTAGCTCAACAATGGGGGTTCATCCTAGGGTCATTCTATGGCCTTTAGTCATTGGTTTTACACATTACAACCTTAACTATTATCGTTACTACTGATCTAACTCCAACATCATAGGGTTTAGGTCAAGGTGTTGGCATCGGATTACGATCCATCTTCCATTACAATTTTTTAACCCACATAACCAACAACCTAGCCTTTTACAGAGACGAGGCACTTACCGTGGGTCCTTGATGCTATAGGTCAAAGTTCCAATGGTGTGCCTTCTCTATAAAGCTTCTTTTTTTTTCCAAACTCTTTCTCCTTCTTCTTCTCTCTTTCTCTCAGTTCTAGGGTTTAAGATTAATCAAAAGAGTGAGAGGAAGTGAAGGGACGTCCTCTTTATAGGGAGAAAGTCTCCATATAGAGTCCTCCCTAAATTAGGAGAGAGACCTCTCCAAATCAAGAAAGTTTCCTAAACACAAAGTTAGATCTGGGATTAATCGGTCGACTCACTAGTCCCATAACTCGATGATCGAATAACCTAAATACTCGATCGGACAACCATACAACTAACTAGTTTGACTGGTTTGTTTACTTGGCTTTGTTGCTCCTTCATACTGTTGGTTCGCTTAAGCCGGTTATGGTGGGAAGACTTGACACGACACAGTTAAACCGGATTAGTGGAGCGCAGGTCTTACATCTTGTCCCTAACCTATTAAGTAATGTTAACTCTTTCCAAGACGGTAGAAGTAGCTTGAGTTGATTATGAATCCTAGAAAATCAATAGGATTAGGTTAGGGTTCCATTTTGATAAATTTATAGTGATCAGACTCACTGTCTGAATTGGCAATTTAAGCCTTCTGGACATTGTCCGATTGACTGTCCAGCACTGTATGTTATGCAATCGGACACCATACCAGACAACCCTGAAATGCTTCCCGAGAGTGTCCGATAGCTTGTCCGGTCCCCTACTGGGTGCTTCCCGAAAACCAGACCTGACAACCTTCAAGGCATCCTTCAAGCTGTCTTTCAATCTGACTTTCTTCTGAGTCGATTCCTTAGCTCATTTTAGGGTTTTATCCTAAACAATTTTATAATCGAGAACATGTTAGGGTTAGGGTTTCCACCACAACTCTAGGTCTACACACCCTTGTTGGTCTTCATTATACGTTTCATACAGTAGTGAAATTAGGATCACCATCTCTAACGTCTATGAGTCCAACCTCACACACATACTATCCTAGTTACCAAGGTAAGGAATTTACCGTTGGCATCTCAACGAAAATAGCTGAAAACTAATAGTGAGTTCTCCTCCTTCTCTCTTCTTCCTTTTCCAAAGCTTTCTTCTTATCTAAGCCTTCTTTTCAACTCTCTCTCTCAATTCTAGGGTTTATGATTGAACAAAAGAGTGAGAATAGGTGGAGAAACGTCCATTATATAGAGAACAATCCTCTAATTGAAGTGCTCTGCCAATTAGGAGAGTCTCCTAACCAAACTAGGGAACTTTCCTATTTTCAAAATCTACTTTAAGTTTGACCGGTCGATTGTCCGATCGCCTAATACATAGACCAGACAAATCTATTTGTCTGACCAGACAAGCTTCGAGTTGTCAATTCTTCATACCTGGCTTTGTGGTTTCGTCATCTGATTGGTTCGTCCGATCCGATTATGATGGGAAGACCTATCACGACACGTTAACCAGGTTAAACCGGGTTAGTAGAATACGGGTCTTACAAAATAATTTCCTCACCTTATTTGTTTTCCTGTTGTGCATGAGATATCTAGAAGTAGTACCACTCTCAAATCCATAGCGGTTTTCACCACACATGGTAATCTAATGAAAAGATCCTTACAAACCCTTCTTAATTATCAACCATGCATTCACCAAAGACGGAATCACATTGTCATATTTCTTCTGATTCCTCATTTTCCAAAGACATGAAAGGAATATAAACAACACACCCCTCCATATAGTTGGAATTGGAACAATAGTTGCCTTCCTTTTCCACTAATCAAGAAGTATAGGACATGTTCAAAATCTGACATACTTACTCCAAACATTCTCCCTATTACTATCCACAGTTGATTTGCAACCATACATCGGCAAAATAGATGATGAAAAGATTTCAAGTCCGACCAACATAGCTGGCAACATGATGCTAGAACGACTCCCTTTCGCTAGACACTATCATTAGTTGGCAACCTCTGCAAACACCATCTCCAAGCAAAGAAAGACTCTTGGTTGCATCGCCTTGTTCCACACAACATTCATCCATCCTGGCTCAGGGTGTTGCTGGCATATCAACTCCCTATCCAATTTCAATGTGAACTTACCCGACTGTTCACCTGTCCATAACAGCACATCCCTACGACCTAGAATCAATGGGATATTATTAGCAAAAACCAATATCTCAATTCCATAGAGTTTACTGTCGGCCATGCCCAACTTCTATTATGAATGAAACGAGATAATGAAAAATCTATGCCTTTGAAAGTAGACATATTCATTCCAAGTTGGTCCTTCAAGGTGAAATCCCCCAACCATATCCGCCCAAAAATTAATTTGTGAACCATCACCAATAAACCACCTCATATGCTTGGATGTCCAATCCCACATTTTTTTTAACACTCATCCACACTGGAGACATGAATTGTAGAATGCAAACTGAGCCATCTCTAAGCAGATAATGTCCTTGCATGAACTTTGGATACACTGTTTCTTCAGTCTTAATTTTCCATGCCAAGTTACTTAGAAGTGCAACATTAACATCTTGCAATCTCCTTAGACCCAACCCTTCTTCCTTCTTAGGAGCATACATATTCTCCCATTTGACAACAATTGCCTTCCGTTTAGAAGGATCTCCCATCCAGATAAAACTTCTATTCCACCCTTCCATAGTTTTTACTAATGAAATAGGCCATTTGTACACACTAAATGAATGTATAAATTCACTCCCAAGCACTAACCGAACCAGCTCCACCCTACCAGCGTAAGATAAAATTTTCCCCTTCCTTGTAGCCAATTTTTTCTGAAACCTATCCAATAATGGATTAAAGTAATCCCTTTGAATCCTTCCCTTAAAAATGTCACCCCCAAGTAATTTGTTGGAAAAAATCCCTCCATAAAATTCAAACATGCTAAGAGTCTCCGTCTTCTACACTGTTTAACGTCAGGTGAGAAATACATTTTACTTTTAGCTGAGCTGACCTGCTGACCCCCAAATTCATTATATAAATTTAAAAGCTATTGTAACTTCTTGCAAGCTCTTAAACTTGCCTTTGCAAATATAAAAATATTGTCAACAAACATTAAACAAGTAGGTGCAGAAACACCCCTACCTTTAAAAATTGGCTCCATATAACCCTTTGCAGACAATTCCTTAAGCCCTCTACAAAGCACTTCCTTAGCTAGTAGAAATAATAAAGGAGCTAAGGGATCACCTTGGTGCAACCCTCGCTCTGGACCAAAGAATCCTATAGGACCTCCATTCACCATAACTGAGAATCGTGCAGATTGAAGGAGAGATTTAACTCTAGCCACAAAAACATCTGAAAATCCAAATCTTTTTAGAACTTCAAACAGAAACCCCTACTCCAAAGTATCATACGCCTTGTGGATATCCAGTTTCAAAGCCATGCACCATTTTCTTGTTTTCCTCTGCATCAACTTCACCAATTCTGATGCCAGACTGATATTATCATTTATAACCCTTCCTTTTACAAGGCACCCTATTCCTCAGATATAAACTTCGCAGCTATTAACCCCAACCTATTTGCAAGAATTTTTGGGACAGTTTTATAGATAAAATTTCCCACACAAATAGGTCTGAACTTTGACAGTTTCTCTGAGCTATCTTTCTTAGGGATGAGAGTAATATAATTACAATTCAATCCCTTAGGTAAGTAACTTGTGACAAAGAAAGAATGTACTACCGAACATACATCCCTTCCTATAATATCCCAAACCTGTAAAAAAATATTTCCTGGAAATCCATCTGGTCCAAGAAAACTATCCTGATTCATAAAGAAAACCGCCAGTCTAATCTCCTCATCATTCAGAATACAATCCAAGGCTAAGTTATCCTCAATAGAGGCTAGAGATGGAATTACCTCAAGGCATTTGGAGTGAGCGACAGACCCTGCACTTCGACTAAACTCCCCATAGTAACCTGATATATATTCTTTGATAATATTCTTATTATCCATAACCTCACCATCCTCCTTTTTAAGAATACGGATCAGGTTTTTATATCTCCAACCTTTAGCAAAGTCATGGAAAAATTTTGAATTCTGATCACCCCCTTGAACCATTTAAGCCTTCCTTTTTCCAACCATAGAGCCTCCTGTAATGAAACAGCCTCATCATATCTTCGCTCTCCTATCTCCTCATGCTTTTTCAATTATCAGTTACATCCCTCAATTTGGATGGTCTCCTGGCAATCATTAAGTTGTAGCCTACAATCCAACTCCTGCTTGTCGATATGTGGAAATACCTCTAACATTTGTTTTAGATTTTTGAGCTTAGTTACCAGAATAAAGAACGGAGTCCTTCTAACTAGTTTTGACCACATAGAGGAAACCAGATCCTTAAACGAATCATGCTCCATCCAAAATCTCTATACCCGAAAAGGAGCATGCGAAGGTCTAGGGATAGAAGAACACCCTACCAGAATGGGAGCGTGATCTGACCCAACACGAGTAGGTACTCTCTGGAAAGTTTGCTTATAACAATCCCACCAAGTTGCATTCTTGAAACTCCTGTCCAGCATAACCTGAACATGTCCCACCACTTTATTATTGGTCCAAGTGAACTTTGAACCAGAGCTGGGAATGTCCACCAGAGGTCAAGCATCCAAGAAATCCTAAAACTCACACTGAAGTCGTCGAGAAGCAACCAGGTCTAGACTTCTCATGTGCAAATCGACAACAATTGAAATCCCCAATCACAAGCCATGGCACTGATTGAACCCCCACCAAAAACAAATCAGTCCATAACTACCTTCTCAACATTCTTCTATTATTTGCATGAATAAATGACACTACATGCTTCAACCCATCCAACAAAATCTCTACTATTACCTATTGATCCAAATAGATTAGAATAGTCGGCTTTGGAATACTTTTTTTTTCCAAATAACCCAAATATTCGGCACCTTCCCAATCCTCTCATTATGGATTAATTCTAAATCATATGCCTGTCTATCTAATAATTTTGTCGGAGCTTTCAATGGACTTACCATTGGTTCAGCCAACCCCATCACACCCCATCACATCAGGTTTATTTTCTGAGAGCAATCTTCTCACCAATCGTCTCGAGTTCAGGTTCAAAACTCCCCTTATATTCCAAAACATCACAATCATTTTTTATCCTTTTTCTATAAGGTCTCTGTTGTCATCTCAAACCGGATTGGTCCTTAGCTTGCTTGTAATTCCTACAAAAGGGAAAGAGGACACCGCAGTGATGGTCAGGTGGAGACACCCTTTGGCCACTTCGACGCCTAAGTCAGTTCGAGGGACAAGTAGTATGGGTAAGGGTGTCAACGGGCCGGTCTGGGTCAGTTTCGGTCCGGGCTGAATCGATGTCGGGTTTTATAAGTCCATCCCAAAACATGTCCATTAAGAGTTCGGGCTGGGGTGGGCTGCGCCAGACACAATAACTAACGGGCTGGTCCGGTGTCGGTTTGTTATCGGGCTGGGTTTATTAAGGTGATTTCGGGTTGGTTCGGTCTGGATCGGGCTTATCGGGTTTATCGGACCCCTTTTATATGTAAACTATATAGCCTATTTTATTATTTCTATCTATAGAATTAGTATTATTCCTTCCATATGTATGTAATTTAATAAACTATAACAACTAACATAATCTTTTCAACTATAGATTCACATAATTTTATAGATCATGAAGTGAACTCTAATGGTGTAACACAATCTATTAAAATTTAAAATCATTAAAATTAAGAAATTGGGCCCGAACGGACCTTACCGGTGTTCGGGTTGGGTTTTATCGGTTTGGGCTAATTCGGGCTTCTTAACGGACCGGTCCGGTTTGGTTTCGGTTTGGGCTGAAACGGTGTCGGGCTTTACAAGCTCAACCAAAACCTATCCATTAAGGCTCGGTCCGGGCTGGGTTCGGGTTATATCGGGCTGGCTCGGTCCGTGCTACCGGGCCGGGCCCAATTTTGACACCCTTAAGTATGGGATAGGTAAGAAGGACTGTCCCTTTGTATTAAGGGGATTCGTGTACCTAACTCACTCTGAGCTTGAGTGCTAGAAAATGTTCGTGTCTTTACCTGGGTATGCTTCCTCTATTTATAGGTTGGGAGTGACCTGGATGTGGGTGTTGGATATTTCTCCTATTGTGGCGGAATGTCCTCTTTGAAGCGTGATTCACGCCCATTGATTTGGTGATCAGATGATCTTCTGCTGAGTCATCAGACAGCGGGATCTCCTTCTCAGGATTCCGTTGACTTCCCCTTAGTGGATATCTGGGGGGATTTTGATTTCTGTATTTATCAGGATGGGCCCCACTCATACGTTACAGTACAGCTGGCCTGTGGCATGTGGATCTATATGAAAAGATCCACTTGGAGAGGTGTCGAAACTACTGTGTTGAAGAACTGTCGAGGCTTCTATACTAATGAGGTGTCAAGACCTCTATCCTGGCAAGGCTCCTAGACCCATGGGGCCACGAGGTTCAGAGGCCTTGGAGAGCCCGAGGCTCCGAGGCACTTATTGTAGTGACCTTGCGAGGCTTTCATGATAGCGAGGCTCCGAAGCTTTTCACTATTCTCATTGGTGGTTCCAATTCATTAGGAGCTGCTATTGTCTTAGCCTTTTAAGGCTGGTGATGTGGATGGGGGCCCTCCCTGCACGGGCCTTAGTGTACACGTGTCGACACTTGATTGGGAGACATATTCTCCCGTATCAGTCTCCATCCTGACCAACCGAGTCTCAACAACACTCAGAAGGTCCCCATGTTTCTTCCCCCTACCCGTAGGCCTAACTGTGGTTTTTTCGCCACCTCCATAAAAGTACCACCTAACCCCAACAATGCCACATCAATTGCATTAACATCGGGGTAAACAATTTCAATCCCGCCTCCAAAAGCTATAGTAGAACTAGGGCTGCAACAGGGCCGGGTTGGGCCGGGTTTTTCAAAACCCTAGCCCCAACCCTGACTATTGAAACTTAACCCTAACCCAGCCCAACCCTGCCAGGGTCAGAAAATGGACAACCCTAACCCTGACCCTGACAGGGTTGGGCCTAACCCTAACCTGCCCTGATTGACCCTGACAGGGCCGGGTTGGGCCGGGTCAACCCTGATTCAGGGTTAGATTGACCCTAATATTGACCCCGATTGACCCTAAACATACAATAAATTATCAAATAACAATTACAACTTAAAACATATGACAAATACAAGCAACCTATGATATTCTTTTAAGAACCTAACAAATACAAACCAAATCAGTTTAAGTGTTTAACAAGGAACAAATACAAATCATACATATATTTATAAATATATTCAAATATATACAGGGTCGGGTTGGGCCGGGTTCAACCCAGGGGGTCAACCCTAACCCAGCCCAACCCTGCCAGGGTTCATATAAAATTGAACCCTAACCCAGCCCTGTCAGGGTTCGGGCAGGGTTCAACCCTGCCAGGGTTCAGGACGGGCCTGGGCGGGTTCAGGTTGTCAGGTTAAAACTTGCACCCCTAAGTAGAACCACCCAAGGGGGACCGAATCACATCAGCCTCCAATTCAGTTCTAGACTTTTGAGATCCATTATTTAGATCATTTTCGCTCAATGAATTTTCTCATTGAATAATATTAACCACCACATCTTCAGTCCCTCCAAAACCAGATTCACTCATCCTTAGTACATCCCCTACCGAATGCATTGGCACATTATCTGTAGTATTTACACCCGAAACAAATTGCCCTTCTTCTTCTTCTGATTCATCATTGGGCTCATCGGCAATATCCGCCCAACTCTCCATATTGTGTCTATGCCTTCCTACATTCCCCACTTGAGGATTAGGCGACACATGGTGGTCTTTATGAGGACCATAAGTTATCTCACGTGGTACATTGAATGAAATTGGAATTTTGTAAACAGGTAAACCTAGTGATCTCTTCATTACATGTTAAGTTTCAATTGAAACATAGTTTGCACAGTGATAAAATAAAGCATCGATAAATTCAAAATTATCATTGAAAAATTCAAACGTGAAAAAGGGTGCATGGACATACATGGGAGAGTATGTCATTACATGAGATATATAGGATTGAAGTTTAGAAGGTGGTTCTCTAGGATTTTAAAAATCCCCTATGGTGAAGGCCTGCAAAATATTTGGGATGACCTATAGATTTTGGTATTTCAAAGAAACTGCTGTTCCAATACCAAGTGGAGCAAATTGTATCTAAAATGCAAAATTGGAAGGCATGCCTTCTCTCCAAAGCTGGTAAGAAAACTTTATTGAAATCTGTTGTCCTCCAGTGTCAAATTATGTTGCGCATTTTAAGCTCCCAAAGCACTACCTTAGTTCTATACAAAAGACTGCAACTGGTGTGAGCATAGCAGAAACAAAAGGATTCACTAGATTTCCTGGGATAGGATGTGTCTATCTAAGGAAAGAGGGGGTTTGGGTCTTTAAGATCCTGGCCTTCAAAATAAGGCTTTGCTGGCTAAGCTTGCCTTGAGGGTTTGGCAAAATCCAAAGGTTGGATATATTAAGTTTCTCAAGGATATATATTGAGAGCTTCTCTTGGTCACTCCCCATCATGGGCTTGGAGAAGTATCATTGAGGGTCGGGATATTCTGCTTAAGGGCCTCCTTTGGAAGGTTGGAGATGGTACTCAGATCCACATTTGGGACGATAGGTGGCTTCCTAGGTTTCGGGATCATAAAATTCATTGGATCCAAATCGTCTCCTCCCAGGGGTTCAGGTGGAGACTCGGCTCCCACCAGCCAATGCCCGACACATGGGCGTCGGCTGGATCCGAGCCTGTTAGGTAAGCCGACAAGGGGTGTTGGTTTATGCACCGGCTCGGATGGAGGGCTTGGATCCAACCAATGCCCACGTGTCAGGCATCAGCTGGTGGGGGCCGAGTCTCCTCTCGAACCCCGGGGAGGAGACGATTTGAATTTGTAATTCCCAGATTGACACTGAGAGGGGGGGGTGAATCAGTACCCACTAAAATTCTTCCCAACTATTTGAGGTCTGTCCTGATTGGTTAAACCCTCGCCTTGAGCTATCCGCCTTGGTGCTAGTTCACAACCCTCTTAACACACCATGCCACACACCTACTGTATCCATACCGAGGCTTGGGTACACCCGCCGCAACCCACGCACTTCCCCCCACCCAACAAAAATATACATATCCACAAGACACATCATATAACGTGGTTCACCAATCACACCCTGTGATGGCTACTCCACGGGCAATCCCCAACCCGGTTTTATTATACCCAATACGCTACTTCAATAGTATTACATGCTTACAACAACTTGGTGCTATATCACCAACGTAATCCAAGCCGCAACTCAACACATCCATCTGTCCCTTCCCAACTAATACATCTCACGGTATAAGGTTTGCGGCGTGCCCCCCCCCCCCCCCCCCCCCCCCCCCCCCCCCCTTTTCCCCCCCCCCCCATCTTTATATTTTCTACTCCCTTAATTTATAATATTTCCCCCCCCAAACCCCCCCCCCACCCCCCCCCCCCCCCCCCCCCCCCCCCCCCCCCCCCCCCCCCCCCCCCCCCCCCCCCCCCCCCCCCCCCCCCCAAAAAAATTAAATAAAAAAAAAAAAAAAAAAAAAAAAAAATTTCCCCCAAAAAACCCCCCCCCCCCCCCCCCCCCCCCCCCCCCCCCCCTCCCTTTTTTTTTTCCCCCCCTTCCCTTTTTTAAAAAAAAAACCCCCCCCAAAAAAAAACCCCCCCCCCCCCCAAACACCCACAACCCCAACAAAAACAATACACCCCACCACTTCCCCCCCACCCAAAACCAAAAAAAACCCCCCCCCCCCCCCCCCCCCCCCCCCCCCCCCCCCCCCCCCCCCCCCCCCCCCCCCCCCCCCCCCCCTCGGAGTTTTTTTTTGGGGGAAAAAAAAAAAAAAAAAAACCCCCCCGGAGGCCCACAAAAAGGGGGGACCCCCCCCCCAACCCCCCAAACCGGCCAAACCCTCAGCGTCGGCTTCAATGCGATCCCTCAGGTTGGAATCATCGGCGCCCCTTCTGTGCGGCATTTCATCGAATGGGGTGAAGTGCATGCCGCTGGCTTGCGCTGGCTTGCGGCGCGCGCGCGGCATGCGCTGTGCTGCTGCGTGCTGTGCTGCTTGCTGCCGAGCAGGCCTTCCGGCATGGCACGGCGCGCATGGCCTTGCGCGCGGCATGCTGCTGCGCGCGGCATGCGCTCTGCGCGCGGCATGCGGCTGCGCGCGGCATGCTGCTGCGCAAATGGGGATTCTGCCAGGCCATGGCCTGCTGGCCTGCCCCCCCCCCCGCCCCCCCCCCCCCCCCCCCCCCCCCCCCCCCCCCCCCCCCCCCCCCCCCCCCCCCCCCCCCCCCCCCCCCCCCCCCCCCCCCCCCCCCCCCCCCCCCCCCCCCCTCCCCCCCCTTCCCCTTCCCCTTCCCCCCACCCCCCCCCCCCCCCCCCCCCCCCCAAAAAACAAAAAAACCAAACCCCCACCCCCCCCCCCCCCCCCCCCCCCCCCCCCCCCCCCCCCCCCCCCCCCTTAAAAAAAAAAAAAAAAAAAAAAAAAAAAAAAAAAATAGATTGACATTTCTGTTGTTCCTGACTTAATAAATCATAATTCTTCTACCTGGAATGTTGACCTGTTATCTGCTTTGTTTTCTCCATAAGAAGTGGATCATATCCTGCGCATTCCTCTCATTCTCTTTCCATCGCAGGATAAGTTAGTTTGGGAGCTTCAAGGACTGGTAAATTTAGTGTTAAATCTGTTTATCATATGTTATCGAATTTGAAGGAAGCTGAGTTTGCTCTGTTGCCTTCCTCATCCCATAGGCTTTCTTGGCAATCCATTCCCAAGTCTGGTATGGACAAATATTTGGCATTGTAAAGCACCACTGAAGCTCAAAGAATTTCTCTGGCGATGCTGCTCCTATGCTGTGGCTTCTAGTGTTGGGCTTAACAGAAGACAGATTCCAGTTAACCTGTTGTGTCAGCGATGTGGATCAGAAGAAGAATCTATCGATCACATTTTACTCGATTGTTCTTTTCCCACGGCCATTCGGTTGGGAACTTGACTGTCTTTTGTTGTTCTTCGTGCTTAGCGGTGTCTCAATCCGCTTTATTCTCAAATGTGGACATTGGCAAGGCCTTCATCAGCATTCATGATGGTCTGGTGGCGACCATTCAAGCTGGTTTCTATCCCCTAGTAGTTGAATCGGACTCCTTGAGTCTGATTAATCTTATCAATGGCCAGACCCAAAATGGGGATTTTTATTTGATGTCCATAGTTGATGATATTCGGAGGTTCCCTTCCTACTCTTGCCCGGTGGGCTATGTCCACTTCAGGGATGCTGTCATGGCCTATTACCACTCCGTGGCTATTGAATCTTTGTATGTCAAATGCTACGGCTGTTCCCTGTTCTTCTGTTCAATAGAATCTTCTTCGACCAGGAAAAATAAATTCTAAATCTGAAATTCAATGTGCAGTCGATCGATACAACTCATTAACTAGATATCGAGTTGAAATTGCCACATAAATTTTCAAGTGGCAAAAATTTGGGTGCTCGTAGTATAGAAAAACTTCTCACAAATAAAAAAGATTATAACTACACCATAATGATCAGAACGGACCAAAACAGAGGAACAGTCAAAATTTTAAAAAAAAAAAAAGGAAAAATCGTAAAGCAAGAAGCCCAACCTTCCTCTTCATTTCTTCAGAGCCTTCTATCTGTTCTTTCAACTACAGCAGTTGCTAAACCCCCCATATCATACCTGTTGGACTAGAATATGACTGATTTTTTTCCCTTCTTGCCTAGACTTGATTTTTACCAAATTTCATTCTTACCATTCCCAAATTTCTTAACTTTTGTCTCAACTTCTGCCCAAGTACCTGGGATATACTTCTACCAACAGCAAGAGGCCCTGAGGACACATTGTTGGAGTTAGATAGTGACTTGGCACTTATTCACAGCATTCCAACTCGCGGTACAGCAGACGAAAAGTACTGAAGTATCATGTTTCTCTTATTAAACATTCCTTTTGTGTAGTTAGCTTGAAATTCTGCACATATGATTTGTTTGTTTCTTTATTTATGGTTATATTTGTCAAGAATTTCTGCAAGTATTTTATGACATATGAGTTGGATACCCTTCCCAGCAATCCTTGCTTTCATTCAGGATAAATTTCCAGGTTTCCCAAACCTGTCCTGCACTACATGCATGATTACTCTCATGCCCTCACTCTAAGAGAACCTGGTCAGCCTTAAGTTTGGGTATTAAAAAACTGAGAATATAGTAAAGAATTAGTGAGACAGGTGATACTCTCTTCCTTTCAAATTTGAAATAACGTGGATATTGACAAGAGGTACTCTCTCGGTATATTCACTGATGCAGGCGATGAACCAACTTGTATTGAACCAGAGATCGTGGAACCTAGACCACCACCTTAAAATTATAATCACTGGTGCAAGGAGTCGGGTTTTGAACAGTAACACAATCTGATCATGCAATAAATTTTTAGTTCCACCAATCCCATCAACCCATGACCACAAACGGCTTGTTAAAAAGGTCTAAAAATACATGTCTAACCAGGACAAAAAACTACATAAGTGATCATTTGTGGTGGCAGTTTTGATATCTGATCTGATAAACGTAGTTGCTATTCAAATACTCTTATTTCCTGCTGCAGCTCAAATCCATACACAAGTACAGGTTGGTTCATGCAAAACTGGATATGCTGATTGCTACTGCTAGAGCTTCTTAATGCTGCTGCTCCCTTACATTACCAACTGCCGATAGGAGCTGACCAACTTCCGATAGGAGCAGCTCCTATCGGCAGTTGGTAATGTAAGGGAGCAGCAGCATTAAGAAGCTCTAGCAGTAGCAATCAGCATATCCAGTTTTGCATGGACTGGATTTAAAATTGGAATGATATAGAGAAGATTAGCATGGGCCCTGCACAAGGATGATACGCACAAATCGAGAAATGGTCCAAATTTTTGAAGGGCTTTACTGAGAAACCGGGATTTCTACCAGATGATTTTTTAAAGAGAGATGCTCTGGCGATTTCAGAGTCTAGTGAGAGAAAGTAACTTTTGTTAGGGTTTGCTGTTTGTTACGTGAGGATGACCGGCGGCGGTCTACCGTTGGTGCCTGCCGTCCTTTCAGTGACTCATAGGGCTTCCCTCAGTTCAGACTGGTGTCGCCACCTCTCCCAGGACCGGAATGATTCTCCTTGCCCGATGGGTCTACATCCATCCCTGAATGTCGTCGAGTACTGTTAACGTCCCCGCCATTCTTGTAACCTTCATCTGTAATCCGCGCAGGTGTGTCTGCACCCCCCCTGAGTGGACGAGAAAGAAAGGATTTCTTGGAACAACCCCCCTGGTTCCAGACTCAAGAGTCAACTTTCCCGTATAAGCATTCGGTACATGTATGGCAGGGGTTCTAGGTTGGCGGTTGGCTTTCGGGAGGTCATGAGAGCTGAGATGGAACTCGAGAAGAGTAGTGGTAAGTCGACTGTGAGTGCTGTTGTTGCTGTAGCAAGGAAGTTTGATGATCCATCTGGTGTTGATCAGAATGTGGTGATTCTCTCTGAAAGTAATGCCGGTGAGAAAGAGTTTACTCTGGTGGGAACTTCAGTTGGTATACCAAGGGGATTTGGAGTTTTATTTTGGAGTCAAAAACAAAACGGAAATTAGAGTTAAAAACCATGAAGCGAGCAACCCTACGAAAACATTGTCTAAGGTTTTTGGTCATTCAAAATCCTCTAGTTCCTGGTGTTAGTCCAGTGACTGGTGTGGTGGCTGGGTTGCAAGGGAGTTTTGCTGGTCAATTGTTGAAGCATGCGATATCTGTGCCTGATGAAACGATATCGTGGCAATCAGAGCAAGCTGCCAAATTATTGCCAATGAAGAAAACAGCTCCCGAGATGGTTAGGATTCCTAAACTGGGAGTCTCTGATGATACGACGAAGTCGGGAATAGAGAAAACATCTGATACATCATCTTCGGTGATAATTTCAACAGCTGCTAATAGGGTTTCTAGTTTGTCAATATCAGAGGAGAGAAGGGAGGTGGAAACTTTTAGGGTTTTGCTGACTATAAGCATTCCTGATATGCCTGGGAATGAGGGGAGTCATCGTTCGGTTTTAGGATCTGAGTAGAATGAAACAATAGCTGCGGAGGGAGGTGTGTTACCGGAAAAGTTTGCAGAGGGTTCCGCCTTGCCAATGATGCATACCAATGTTGACTTGGGTTGGTTTTTAGGGTTTCCTGAGAGTGTATCTACTGATGGTTCTATGCCGGAGAAAACTGGCAATACTTTTCATATTCTCAGGGGGAAGGGCGATGACCAGGGTGGGGAAAACTGAAGGTACAAGAAGAGAAGGAGATGGAATGCTACCGAGAATGGTAAAGGACTTTTGGAGAAGAATGGTTAGGTTCTGAGCTCGAAAGGTGTCAAGCCGTGAAACTGAGCATCCAGACCAAAGAACAAAGTTTGTGAATTAGATTTCTCATACAATCTCTTGAACAGTACACATTAAGCTATTTAAACATGAAAACTCACTAAGGGTAAAACAGAAAAAACACAGTGTAAATACATTATTTAATACGCCCCCTCAAGCTGATGGAGTGGAACAACGTAATCCAAGCTTGTTTATAAGCAAAGATAACGGGCCATGACCCAAAGCTTTAGTAAGGAGATTAGCCCTTTGAAACTTGGACTGAATATGACAAGGTGCAATTAACTTCTGTTGAATTTTCTCTCTGACGAAGTGACAATCTATTTCAATATGTTTAGTGCGCTCATGCAATACTAGATTCGCAGAAATATGTAGGGCGGCTTGTAAGAACCGTGCTCTAAAACCCGGTTTAACCATGGTTTTATGCGATGACAGGTGCCCCAAACATAACCGGACCGGAAAGCGAAGCCGGGCAAGGGACCACGCAAGAAGCCGGGTGAAGAACCAATCAAATTCAGGTACGAAAAATGTGTAAAAATGGCTAAGTGCATACCGGTCTCACCATACCGGTCTCACCATACCGGATGCACTATCCTGCAACCGGTATGGCATACCGGTCTCACCATACCGGTCTCACCATACCGGATGCACTATCCTGCAACCGGTATGGCATACCGGTCTCACCATACCGGTCTCACCATACCGGATGCACTATCCTGCAACCGGTATGGCATACCGGTCTCACTATACCGGTTGCACTATCCTGCGACCGGTATGGTGCGAGACCGGTATAGTTCGGAGCGGCTGGAGTCCGTCTCCAGCTGTGTTTCTCTCAAAAATGGAAACTTAAAGTTTCCATATGAGGGGGGAGCGTGCTTTGGACGGCCTCCCTCTATTAATAGAGGGGGAGACACTCCGTGAACCCCTTTGTTCTGAGAAGGAGTTGAGGGTTCAAGGAGGTAGACGCCGCCAAGGAAGGAGCTGCCGGTGGAGGAACACGCCGCCAACTGACAACCGCTATCGGTAAAGTGCTCTATCCTTCCTGTAGTGTTGATTATTGGATCGGAGCCGCGAAGCGGCGTGAGATCTGATGGAAAATGCTTAGATTCCTTTCGTCTTTCTTTCGGATCTGGTTGGTTTTTGGCATTCTAACCAAGATCCGTAGGACCCTTCAGAGACTGGACCTTAGCAGAAGATAGGTGAAACCTTAGGGAGCTACCGTGGGGACCTCGCTCTCGGAAATCACGCCGTAGGGTATACCCTTGGGAAAGTCCCGCGGTATGGGCCGCGGTGTATACCGTTGGCACCATACCGGTCGCACTCAGCCAGATCTGAGTGAGACCGGTATGTGTGCATCCGGTATGCATACCGCTGGCACCATACCGGTCGCACTCAGTCAGATCTGAGTGAGACCGGTATGTGTGCATCCGGTATGTATACCGGTCTCACCATACCGGTCTCACCATACCGGTCTCACTATCCTGCGACCGGTATGTGCGAGACCGGTATGTGTTCCGAGCCCTGTTTGTTTGGGAAAGCCAGGTTTTGGCTTTTAAAACTCTAATAAATGGAAATTAACATGTAAATATGATTGTGTAGGACTTGTATGTGAAACTTCTGACGCCGAAAAGGATTAACACCACGCGTCAGGTAAGGGACAAGACCCGAAACTTAAATTAAAGATTTAATAATAAACCTTAGAGAGCTCTTTAATTTTCTGTATCAATTTATATGCTTGTTTGATGGATTGTGCATATCACATGTCATGTAGTGTAAATTCTATTTGATTTATCTGTTCATGCATTTCATATGCTAGGTGTGATGGATGTTAGACATGTGATTGTTTTAGTTGGAGTGTGGAATGGGAAGGGCCGGGGGCCTGGGATCATTCCTCACCCCGACACCTTCTATAGCACCTTATCTTAGCATGCTTGGTATGGGTGGGGTATCAGGGGGAGGTTATGGCAGGTGGTCTCCGATGTTGACGTTGATCTGGCCACAGCGATGTGGCATGGTGATCTCCGATATCGACGTTGATCTGGCCATGACGCTCTAGCTCTATCCTTATGCCATAGGGAGCGATGTTGGGATAGGGCCTACTTGCGTATAGTTCCATCTTGGTATGCTTGTTGCGGGTAGGGTATCAGGGGGAGGTGAGGTAATGTGGTCTCCAGCCTGGCCTGCACGCTCTAGCTCTATCCCTATGCCGTAGACGGCTGTACTAGGGTGGAGCCTACTTGTATTGACATCTAGGACTGGTTAGAAACGGAACCCACTTGCAAGCCCTTGCCAATAGGGGTTTAGGTATTGGTACGGTATGGGGTATCAGGAGGAGGACGTGGGATTGTGGTTCTTCCTGCCCGCCAGACTCGAGTCCTATCTCTATACCGGAGTGAGTGATGTGGGGCAACAGTAGTAGTGTGGTAGGAGCCTGACTATTGGGTGTGCTCACACTCTCGTGCATGGAGGTGCGGTGGCCGCCAAACCTTACCATAGCACAATTGCAAGTTATACCTGGCCCAAATTGTAATGTTAACTCATGCATGTGGATGTTGCATTGGTCTTGTGCTCTCTTGAGCTGTGTTTGTAGCTCACCCCGATATATATATCTCTTTTCAGATTTGGATGCTTGGGTATACGGTGGAGGACTTCGTGACCGCCCCACCCCTACAGTGCGATGGCTGCCCTGGAGACACAGAGTGTGGAGGACGAGCATGATGCGTTATGCGAGTGCTCCTTCTGTGCCTTTCCTCTTTGATTTGGTTATTTTCAGTTAAAGCTTTGTAATAAAATAATATTTAAATTCTGATGGATGATGGAATAATTGGATTAATTATTTTAATTTATCATTTAGTTCAGCTCATTGTTATAATTATTTCCGCTGCTAGTATTACTCTGGATTTTGATGGTTTGCTCAGGGATGATTGGTTGACACGGTCTTTCGAGATCCTGGTGTGAACCGTGGTTTAGTACCGGTTCACTCACACTTCTGGTTCAGCCGGAATTGGGGTGTGACAACTTGGTATCAGAGCCCTAGGCTCTGTCCAGCTAATCATTCTTCAGCCATCTGTGTCCAATGAGCTGAGTTAGGAAAAAATTAATAAAACATTAATAAGAACACACCATAAGCTTGTCTGATGCCTGAGACTTAAGAAAGATTGCATAATATACTAATAATGAAGAGAAATTTTAAGCACTGAAGTTTTAAACAATACCAACTAACTCTTTGACTATGAGAACATAAATAAATACAAAGTGTACTACAGAGTACGGTCCACAGGTCGGACAGTTACTCTATTAACAAAATAAAATACTTGAACATCTCAAGCAAAAATCTAATCGGGTTATGGTGGAGTAGTGGGCTGGATGGGACCGGGTACGTTATATCATAGTCTCGCTCGTATACCTCCCCGAGCCGGTGGACTTGGTCTCGAGTGACCCGTAAGGCTGCGTGCCAGGCGCCCCAACTCCCGACCCATCTCTCGTGTGAGACCCGGGATGTCTCTCCGAGTATCCGGGATGACTCTCTGGGTGTCCCCGAGCTCGGTGAGCATGCGAATCGAAAGGTCCGAAGATGAAGGGGGTGGAACAAGAGGCGGCATGCGCCTAGCTGATCTAGGAACTGGAGCGGGTCTAGAAGTGCCGCGAACCGTCGGGTTTGTAGAAGGACGTGGTGGTGCCGTAGCCGACGTGTACCCCGCTGGTTCAGGAATGGGATCAGACCTAGATGTACTGGGGGCAGACGGCCTGGAAGACTCTGCTGCTGGGGAATGCCGAGGTGCGGGTACTGGGATGTCCTCCATGTGGGTGTCCTCATCCTTCCCCATCTCGGCGACATCTGCTACTTCTGCAACTGCTGCTGCGGCAAGAGCCGCATGGTTTCTGGGCGGGAGGGGACGAGCCTGTAACTCCTCATCGCTGAGCTCTAGGTCGTCCATCTGCATCTTGTAGATGGCCTCAGCATCAATATCTGAGTTCATGGTCACCTCCCTAGATGCCTCTCCCTGCATACTGACACCCAAACGCTGTAGAAGTGTCGTAATCAACCTACCATATGGAAGGTTACCTGACACATCAGGCATCGCCGCAGTGATCATAACCCGCATGATCAGGTAGGGCAGACAAACCCGGTACCTAGAGGCCACACCGTAGGTAATGAACCGGGTCAATCGGGATACCTCTCCATAATGCCCGCTCCGAGGGACGATATTATCTTTGAATGATCCGGCAATATAGGCGAGGTAAGGGATGAAGATTTGAGGCCGACATAACCCGTCCTGGTATTAATATCTGCGCGGCTATCATCGCCCTGGTGTACTCATCAAGGTACCCTTTGACCCTGGGGGCACAGTAAACAAGGTCCTCATCGTCTGGATCCCCTAGTAGAACGGCTAAATCTGCTGTGTTGAAGGAGATTACCACCCCTTTCACATAGCTTGTGATGCGCAGACTTCTAGCATTGTCCCAGTCATCCACATCTCCTTCCACCTCTAAGTTGGAGAAAAATAGCTTGACTAGATTTGGGTGGGTGCGTTCTCGATACTGAATGATGGGTAACCACCCCAAAATCCCAAAAGCCGACGCTACATCAAAGCGATGGAGATGCTCCAGGTTGACGTACCGGCCGGATTCTATGTTTTTGGACTGAAACCAATCAAACCGTGAAGCGGCCGTCGCCGAACGAAAATACCTCTCGTTATACGAGGTGGCTGGGGGAGGCGTGCTGCTCATTGTGTTTGATGGAACGTCTCCTTGGAGTGTGGAAATTATATAACCTGTGAAATCAAGGAAACGTAACGGTTAGTGTTAAATTTTTGAGAAAATTTCGGCAGAGTAACGGCTGTAAATGGTGTAAAAGCCTCGAACTCACCCAAAAGTTTGGGGAGGAGGACTTATGTAACCCCCACTCTCTTCCATTAAACCAAACTTAGGCATACCAGGTGAAAAATTGGGAGAAATCAAACAAATTCAAGAAAAATCGAAATTTTTCCCAAAACCTAGGTTAAAATCGATTTTTTGTTGATTTCTTGCAAACCAACCGATGGAACTCCAAATAGGTTGAGGGGTTTCACTCAGAGGGACCCCAAGAACCTTTTCCAAGCAACAAAAAGAGTTTTCCACGGTTGGAATTCCTCAATTTGAGAAAAGTTAAGTTTTGGGTAAAAAGACGATGTAAAAATCATCTAAAGAGAGAAAGAGAGAAGAAGCTTACCTTTTTAGTCGACGTGGAGACTCTTGCAAGAGTGAAAACCGATCCTAAGGACTCCGGATGCACTGTAGCAACTCGGAGAAGCGGAGAGAAATCGCCACCGGAGTCTAAACCAAAGAGAGAATGAGGAAAAGACAAGAAAAATCACGATTTTAAAGAGATTTTTCTGTCTTTTGGTATACCGGTCGCACTATCCTGCGACCTATCCTGCGACCGGTACCTCCCTACGGTACCGTGCGACCTGGTACCTGCTGTGAGGTATACCGGTCGCGCTATCCCGCGACCGGTACCTCCCAGCGGTACACCACGACCGGTACCTGCTGAGAGGTATACCGGTTGCGCTATCCTACGACCGGTACCTCCCAGCGGTATGGTCCGACCGGTATGGGCAAAAAAAAAATTAAAAAAGGGGTTAAGTTGCCAAGAAAGAGGAAGCTCATACTCTCAGCCTTAAAAGCAAAGAGGTGCTTAGAGAAAGGAGGAGTAGGATATCTTGTGTCAGTGGTAGATGTGACCGCTGAAACACCGAAATTGGAAGACATCCATGTCGTACGGGAGTTCCCTGATGTGTTTCCAGAAGAATTACCGGGGTTACCACCGACGGGGCTACCGAGTTTGTGATAGACTTACTACCGGGGGTGGCGCCCGTGTCTAAGGCTCCATACGGGATGGCTCCTCTTGAGATTGAAAGAATTAAAAACCCAAGCTGCGGGAACTTTTAAACAAGGGGGTTTATAAGACCAAGCATCTCACCTTGGGGAGCACCCGTTGCTCTTTGTGAAGAAAAAGGATGGCGGTGTGCGCTTGTGCATGGACTATCGAGAGTTGAACAAGCTCACTATCAAGAACAGTACCCATTACCTAGAATAGATGACTTGCTTGATCAGCCGCAAGGTTCAAGTGTGTTTTCAAAGATTGACCTGAGGTCTGGGTATCACCAGGCTAAAGATTAAGGACTCAGACATCCCAAAGACCGCCTTCAGGACACGGTATGGACACTATGAGTTCCTTGTGATGTCCTTTGGATTGACTAACGCACCGACATCATTTATGGAATTAATGAACCGAGTATTCCATGACATGTTAGATACATCGGTTATAGTTTTCATTGATGACATCCTTGTATACTCCAAGGACCAGGAGACGCATGCAATGCATCTCAGAGCCGCATTACAAAGACTGAGGAAAGAAAAGCTGTATGCAAAATTCAAGAAGTGCGAGTTCTGGTTAGATGAAGTGGCCTTCCTTGGTCACGTGGTGTCATTGAAGGAATCAAGGTAGACCCCAAAGCAAGATTTCAGCCATAGTCGGTTGGGAGGCACCGAAGACGGTCGGCTGAAATTCGTAGTTTCCTAGGCTTGGCCGGATACTACGAAGGTTTGTGGAGAACTATTCCAAGATTGTTGTTCCACTTACCAAGTTGACCAAAAAGGGGCGAGAAGTTCATATGGTCGGATGAGTGCGAGAAATGTTTCCAGGACGTTGAAGTCAAGGCTGGTATCGGCACCTATATTGACAATTCCAGCTCCGGACCGCCCATTTACGCTATATACGGATGCTTCGTGTCCGGGACTGGGTTGTGTCTTGATGCAAGGCGAGCAGTGATAGCTTATGCCTCAAGACAGCTAAAGGAGCATGAAAAGAACTACCCTACGCATGACCTAGAGTTGGCGGCAGTCATTCATGCCATCAAGACTTGGAGGCATTACCGTATGGTGAGAAGTTCCAGATTAAGTCCGACCACAAGAGCCCGACGTATCTATTCACCCGAAGGACTTGAATATGAGGCGGAGGGAGGTGGTTAGAGTTGCTCAAGGACTACGACTTGTGATATCCAAGTATCACCCCGGTAAGGCCAACATAGTAGCTGATGCACTAAGCGAGAAATGGGCATCGAACCCCGAAGCGGGACCAAGTACTAATGCGGCATTGGGCGCCGCTGTTTCTGAAACATCAGGGGACGAAGAGCAACACCTAATTGAGTCAGCTGATGATCCCATTGAGCAAGGGTTGATACACAAGTTTACCTTAATGTTTGCAGCATTAAAGATCTTGCCCGACCTGAAGGAGGAATTAAAGGTAGCAGTCTTACAGGACCCATACCTCAGGACAGTTCAAGAAGATTTGGAAAAGGGTCGAGTCAATCCTGATTTTACTCTAGATGCAGACAAGGTACTCAAATATCGTGGACGTTTGTGCATACCTGAGGATGAAGATCTGGAAATCCGGAATCGGATTATGTTGGAAGCTCAGGCCACTCCATATTCAATACACCCTAGCAGCACGAAAATATACCACGACTTGAAAAGGTTGTACCGGTGGAGGGGAATGAAAGCCGATGTGGCTCGACATGTGTTCCAATGCTTAAACTGTCAGCAAGTCAAGGCGGAAAGATAGAGACCTGCAGGACTACTACAACCATTGCCCGAGCCCGCGTGGAAGTGGGATTGTATTACCATGGACTTCGTCACTGGTCTACCCATGACTCCAAGGTCGGTGAATGCAGTATGGGTAATTGTGGATCGCCTAACCAAAACTGCTAGATTTATCCCTGTCAGACCCCAGTATACCATGGACAAGTTGGCAAGGTTGTATGTGGACAACATAGTCAGACTCCATGGGGTCCCAGAAAGTATTGTATCTGACGAGACCCCCGCTTCACATCCGAGGTCTCCGGGAAGGACTGCAGAAGGCAATGGAAACAAAATTGAAGTTTAACACAGCCTTCCACCCTCAGACAGATGGTCAGTCAGAAAGGACCATCCAGATTTTAGAAGACATCCTTCGGGCATGTGCTATTGACTCCAAGGGGGCTTGGGATGAGAAGCTGTCTCTCATTGAGTTTGCCTACAACAACAGTTACCAGTCTACGATCCAGATGGCCCCATACGAGGCTTTGTATGGTAAGAAATGCCGGACCCCCCTATTATGGGATGAAGTCGGTGAAAGAAGAATCGTTGGACCTGAATTTGTAGAAGAAACCTGCAAAGCAGTGGATCAAATCAGGAACCGGGTAAAGACAGCTCAGGTGCGTCAGAAGCACTATGCCGATAACAAGCGGCGGGATCTTGAATTTATGGTAGGTGATAAAGTGTTTTTGAAGGTATCACCGATCTGAGGCCTGAGCGGTTCGGCAGAAAAGGGAAATTGTGTCCAAGATATGTGGGGCCCTATGAAATTCTGTCCCGGTGCGGCAAAGTGGCCTATCAACTTGCATTGCCGCCGGCAATGTCTAGCATCCACGATGTTTTCCATGTATCCCTACTGAAGAAGTATGTGTGAGACCCTTCGCATATCCTTGTTGGTGATCCTCCAGAGTTGACAGAAGGCTTAACCTTTGAGGTAGTGCCAATCCAACTTCTTAGCAGAAAGGTACAACATCTTCGAAGGCGGGATATCTACTATGTCAAGGTGCTTTGGAAAAGTCAGGACGTAGAGGAAATTACTTGGGAAGAGGAGGATGCCATGCGAAAAGAATACCCCCGTCTTTTTTACTCTGAAGGTACGTACAATTTCGAGGACGAAATTCTTTTAAGGGAGGGGGAATTGTAAGACCTACATATAAATTTCGGGGACGAAATTTCTTTTAAGGGTAGTAGAGTTGTAAGAACCGTGCTCTAAAACCCGGTTTAACCATGGTTTTATGCGATGACAGGTGCCCCAATCATAACCGGACCGGAAAGCGAAGCCGGGCAAGGAACCACGCAAGAAGCCGGGTGAAGAACCAATCAAATTCATGTACGAAAAATGTGTAAAAATGGCTAAGTGCATACCGGTCTCACCATACCGGTCTCACCATACCGGATGCACTATCCTGCAACCGGTATGGCATACCGGTCTCACCATACCGGTCTCACCATACCGGATGCACTATCCTGCAACCGGTATGGCATACCGGTCTCACCATACCGGTTTCACCATACCGGATGCACTATCCTGCAACCGGTATGGCATACCGGTCTCACTATACCAGTTGCACTATCCTGCGACCGGTATGGTGCGAGACCGGTATAGTTCGGAGTGGCTGGAGTCCGTCTCCAGCTGTGTTTCTCTCAAAAATGGAAACTTAAAGTTTCCATATGAGGGGGGAGCGTGCTTTGGGCGGCCTCCCTCTATTAATAGAGGGGGAGACACTCCGTGAACCCCTTTGTTCTGAGAAGGAGTTGAGGGTTCAAGGAGGTAGACGCCGCCAAGGAAGGAGCTGCCGGTGGAGGAACATGCCGCCAACCGACAACCGCTATCGGTAAAGTGCTCTATCCTTCCCGTAGTGTTGATTATTGGATCGGAGCCGCGGCGCGTGAGATCTGATGGAAAATGCTTAGATTCCTTTCGTCTTTCTTTCGGATCTGGTTGGTTTTTGGCATTCTAACCAAGATCCGTAGGACCCTTCAGAGACTGGACCTTAGCAGAAGATAGGTGAAACCTTAGGGAGCTACCGTGGGGACCTCGCTCTCGGAAATCACGCCGTAGGGTATACCCTTGGGAAAGTCCCGCGGTATGGGCCGCGGTGTATACCGCTGGCACCATACCGGTCGCACTCGGCCCGGATCCGAGTGAGACCGGTATGTGTGCATCCGGTATGCATACCGCTAGCACCATACCGGTCGCACTCGGTCGGATCCGAGTGAGACCGGTATGTGTGCATCCGGTATGTATACCGGTCTCCTATACCGGTCTCACCATACCGGTCTCACTATCCTGCGACCGGTATGTGCGAGACCGGTATGTGTTCTGAGCCCTGTTTGTTTGGGAAAGCCAGGTTTTGGCTTTTAAAACTCTAATAAATGGAAATTAACATGTAAATATGATTGTGTAGGACTTGTATGTGAAACTTCTGACGCTGAAAAGGATTAACACCACGCGTCAGGTAAGGGACAAGACCCGAAACTTAAATTAAAGATTTAATAATAAACCTTAGAGAGCTCTTTAATTTTCCGGATCAATTTATATGCTTGTTTGATGGATTGTGCATATCACATGTCATGTAGTGTAAATTCTATTTGATTTATCTGTTCATGCATTTCATATGCTAGGTGTGATGGATGTTAGACATGTGATTGTTTTAGTTGGAGTGTGGAATGGGAAGGGCCGGGGCTCGGGATCATTCCTCACCCCGACACCTTTCGTTAGCACCTTATCTTAGCATGCTTGGTATGGGTGGGGTATCAGGGGGAGGTTATGGCAGGTGGTCTCCGATGTTGACGTTGATCTGGCCACAGCGATGTGGCATGGTGATCTCCGATATCGACATTGATCTGGCCATGACGCTCTAGATCTATCCTTATGCCATAGGGAGCGATGTTGGGATAGGGCCTACTTGCGTATAGTTCCATCTTGGTATGCTAGTTGCGGGTAGGGTATCAGGGGGAGGTGAGGTAATGTGGTCTCCAGTCTGGCCTGCACGCTCTAGCTCTATCCCTATGCCGTAGACGGCTGTACTAGGGTGGAGCCTACTTGTATTGACATCTAGGACTGGTTAGAAACGGAACCCACTTGCAAGCCCTTGCCAATAGGGGTTTAGGTATTGGTACGGTATGGGATATCAGGAGGAGGGACGTGGGATTGTGGTTCTTCCCGCCCGCCCGGACTCGAGTCCTATCTCTATACCGGAGTGAGTGATGTGGGGCAACAGTAGTAGTGTGGTAGGAGCCTGACTATTGGGTGTGCTCACACTCTCGTGCATGGAGGTGCGGTGGCCGCCAAACCTTACCATAGCACAATTGCAAGTTATACCTGGCCCAAATTGTAATGTTAACTCATGCATGTGGATGTTGCATTGGTCTTGTGCTTTACTGAGCTGTGTTGTAGCTCACCCCGATATATATATCTCTTTTCAGATTTGGATGCTGGGTATACGGTGGAGGACTTCGTGACCGCCCCAGCCCTACGGTGCGATGGCTGCCACGGAGACACAGAGAGTGTGGAGGACGAGCATGATGCGTTATGCGAGTGCTCCTTCTGTGCCTTTCCTCTTTGATTTGGTTATTTTCAGTTAAAGCTTTGTAATAAAATAATATTTAAATTCTGATGGATGATGGAATAATTGGATTAATTATTTTAATTTATCATTTAGTTCAGCTCATTGTTATAATTATTTCCTTTGCTAGTATTACTCTGGATTTTGATGGTTTGCTCAGGGATGATTGGTTGACACGGTCTTTCGAGATCCTGGTGTGAACCGTGGTTTAGTACCGGTTCACTCACACTTCTGGTTCAGCCGGAATTGGGGTGTGACACGGCTTGATTGTCACAGTAGACCGGCATAGGAAATTTATGAGAAAAACCCAAATCACTGAATAAAGACTTAAGCCATGTCAATTCACAAGCAAGCATGGCAAGGGCCCGGTATTCGGCCTCAGCTGAGGACCTAGAGACTGTGGGCTGCTTCTTAGTTTTCCACAAGATTGGGTTGGACCCAAAAAACACAATGTACCCCGTAGTAGACCGTCTAGTAAATGGACAACTGGCCCAATCGGAATCTGAATACCCAGTAATGATAGGTGAAGTATCATCCACCATAAGAACACCAAGAGACAACGTGCCTTTAATATAGCATACCACTTTTATAGCTACCTGAAGATGTGGCTCTCGTGGGGCATGCATAAATTGGCTCAAGATATGCACCGCAAAACATAGACAAGAAGAATAGTGATAGTCGGCCAAGACAATAGATGAAGAGAGAAGCATCAACCACGGATTGCTTAAAGCCCAGTATTAGAACTGCATCCACAAATTTCCTATTCCATTGGCGAGGTGCCTGTTTAAGGCCAAATAATGATTTGTGGAGACGACAAACCATCCCTGGAGCTATAGGGTTGCCATTGTGAGTATACCCTGGTGGTGGAGTCATAAATATTTCCTCATCCAAGTCACCATGGAGGAAGGCATTTTTTACATCTAATTGATACAATGGCCATTTATAATGTGTAGCTAGAGCTAAGAGGCACCTAACGGTAACTAATTTTGCCACGGGAGCAAACGTCTCATGAAAATCCAAACCTTCCAATTGGGTGAAGCCCTTAGCAACCAAGCGGGCCTTATACTGCTCAATGGATCCATCAGCATGTCTTTTGATTTTATATATCCATTTGCATCCAATAGCCCGCTTACCTATGGGTAAGGGCTCAATAGACCATGTTCTATTGTGATCCAAGGCACTAATTTCTTCTTCCATGGCTTTTTGCCACGTTGGTGACTTATGGGCTTGAGAGAAGGTGTGGGGTTCAATATCCATGGACAGATTTGATACAAGTACTTTATAGGAAGAATTAGACAAGAAACCAAGATGTGGGTGAATAGGATATAAAATACCTGATGATGAAGTTGGTGCTGTGGGGAACTGCTGAATAACAGAACTATACACATAGTTACGTAACTGAGTATTTGGTTGATGAGGTCTAGTGGATCGACGAAGAACAGGGGTATTATGTGAAACAGATGCATGTTGGGCAGGTATGATGGACTGCAAATGTGAATTAGAAGAATGCCGAATAGTATCACTAAAGTGCATTGTTGACTCAGACAATGTATTAGTATTATCAGTCATAGAATGTGTATCTGAGATAACAGGAGATGAAGAACCAGAGGTAATATCAGCAAGAAAAATAGATTCAGTAGGAACCGGAGAAGCAGTAGGTAACACAGATGAAGATGGTGAGATATCATCAAGAATAGTACACGGAAATACAGAGGAAGATGGTAACAGATCATCAGACATAGGTGCAGTGATGGAATGATGATGTTTAAAAGGAAATATATGTTTAAAAAATTAACCTCCCTACTAGTGAATATTTTGTGTGATGAAAAATCATAAACCTTGTATGCTTTTTGATTGAGAGGATATCCCACAAAAACACATGAAGTAGACCTAGGAGAGAGCTTATGCCGATGAGGAGAGGCATTCCAAGCATAGTACAAGGAACCAAAGGTCCTAAAATGAGAATATAGAGGAGGTTTATGAAACAACATCTCATAAGGTGAGTGGCCAAACAAATAGGAGTAGGAAGTCTATTTATTATATAACAAGCAGTTAAAACACATTCACCCCAGAATTTTAAAGGTAAATGGGCTTGAAATCTCAACAATCTAGCAACTTGAAGAAGATGGCGATGTTTACGTTCAACTATACCGTTTTGTTGAGGGGTATAGATGCAAGTAAGCTAATGACTAATACCCAAAGTGTGTAACAAAGTTTGCAAGGAAGAAGACAGGAATTCAGATCCATTATCAGATCTAATATATTGTACATTTGCTGAAAACTGAGTTTGCAACATAGAAAAGAACCGAGATAAAAGAATTGAAGTCTCAGATTTATATTTCATTAAAAAAATCCATGTGACACGAGTGCAGTCATCAACAATGCTAAGAAAATAGCTACAGCCAGAATATGAGGGGATGGAATAAGGCCCCCAAATGTCATAGTGAATGAGAGCAAATGGTAAAGTAGAACGAGAAAAACTCAAGGGAAATGGCGAGCGAGTATGCTTAGCTAAAGGGCATATATCACAAAAACCTTTGTAACTAGGTAAACCAGAGATATGAGCAGAGTGTGATGGATGGCCCAACCTGCAGTGCCATGTATGAGACGAAATAGATAATGCAGCCAAAGGTGAAGGATGAATGGAAGGTTCATAGTGGTATAGTCCGTCGCGCAATAGTCCCACCCCAGTCACCATCTTCTTGGACTAGTCCTGAAAAACACAAAATGTAGGATAAAAATCACTGAGCAGTGCAATGACTGAGTAAGTTGACTGACTGACAGTAGGTTAAATGTGAATTTAGGAATCTGATATACATTTTCAAGTGAATATGATAAGACAAATGATGATCCCCAATACTCTGAATAGGGTATTTACTACCATCAGGAAGCATAACTGGTGGGTGCGTAACAGGGGACACAAACTGAGAACTAAGAGAACCATAGGAAGAAAAATGATGGGAAGCTCCTGAATCAATGATCCAGGAGTGGAGAGCAGACGATGTAGTAGACATACCTGCAAAGTTTGCAGTAGGGGATGTACCATTTAGAAAAAGCCATTAACTGCTGATATTGAGCATTGGTGAGAGGAGGCAGAGGTGATGCAGCAGCATCATTTCTAGACTGGACGTTAGCAATGGGCACCCCTGTATCAAACCAAGCAAAGGGCTCCAGAGAGTTATCAGAGGCCATATTCAACTGCGGAGAAGACTTACTGCATCTGGGAGGTCACCGAGTAGGGGGAAATCCATGGATTTCATAGCATGTTTCGTTTGTATGCCCATACTTATGGCAACGAGAACACAGTGGCCGACGATTCCCAAATGTGCGAGAATCTGGGGAATTGATGCTAGAATTGCGAGACTATTGACCTTTGAAGAAGGAATTTCCATAGTGGACATTACTTTGATTTACTGCGCAAGCGACATTCTCTGTAGGAATTTGTTGAACATAAAGACCCTACTGACGCTCTTCTTGAAGAACAAGCGAATACGCCTTGATAGCTGAGGGCAGGAGTTCCATGGTTAGAATTTACGTTCGGACAGTATTGAACACTTCATTCAGACCCATAAGAAACTGATAGACATGTTCAATTTCCAATTGCTCTAAAATCTTGGGCATGGAACCACAGACACATTCCGATAGGACAAACTGAGAACGAAGCTTGTCCCAGAGCACTTTCAGAGCTGAAAAATATGGAGTTACTGACAAAGTTTCTTGACGTAATAGAGAAATCCAGCGCTTCAGATCATAAACTCTTGGACCGTTACAATGAGCATACAGTTTTCCAAATCGACCCATAGAGCTCTGGCAATATGTGCATACAAGACACTTGCATGAAGTTCCTTGAAGAGGCTATTATAGACCGAAGATCGGACCATGCTATCACATTGAACCCATGCCGCAGCCAATGTCGGATCGTCAGGACAAGAAAGAGATCCATCCACAAAGACATATTTGTTTTTAGCCCCCAGGGCTACTTGCATTGCTCGGTGCCATGAAGAATAATTGTTGGTGTCTAGAGGATGAGACACAAGAACATGGCCAGGATTGTCGGACGGATACAGCAACAACGGAGAGGGAAAAGTGATAGTAGACGTTGCCGTAGGAGGAGATGAGAGAGGTGCAGTTGAAGGTGGAGATGAGAGAGGTGCAGCTGAAGGTGATGAAAGAGACATAGGAAACTGCTTTATGTGGACAAATTGGAAAAAAAAAATTCAACAAATTCAAGAATCAGAAACCCTAAAATTCAAGAATCAAACCAAGAAGAGATTCAGCACTATAGTTGCAGACAAACAATGAGGGGAAAACAAATTCTCGCACAGAACCAGATTTAGGAACACAAGAAATCACCAATTACTCGAAGAGATACAGACAATTTTCACCGGATTCAGAAATGATGATCAAGAACCCAAAGACATAGAGAAACACTTGCTTAACAGATGCAATGACGAAGACACTCACGCACAAACTGTTGAGCTGAAAGAATCACAGATCATCCGACGAACACAACGAACAGAAAACAATCACAGATCACAGAGAAGAGAAAAAAAAATTCTTGACGATACTCGTTGCTCTAATACCAT
The DNA here is from genome assembly GCA_028583415.1 of Protea cynaroides. NCBI lineage: Eukaryota > Viridiplantae > Streptophyta > Magnoliopsida > Proteales > Proteaceae > Protea > Protea cynaroides. The sequence continues at coordinate 95,047,930 of CM053276.1, read as the reverse complement.
GTCAAGCCGTGAGACTAAGCATCGAGACCAGAGAACAGAGTTTGTGAATTAGATTTCTAATACAATCTCTTGAACAGTACACATTAAGCTATTTATACATAAAAACCCACTAAGGGTAAAACAGGAAAAACACAGTGTAAATACATTATTTAATAAAAGGGGTTGTAGTTATTGATAGAAGGGAAGAACAACATGTGGATGGTGCTTAGAGAAGTCAGTCTGATGAAGTAAGAAAGTCTTTTGCAGTTGTTACTGCCAGAAACTCAGAGAACATCTCTTTGCTGGTACCTGTGGTTGAAGGAGGACTGATTTGGGTGGTGGTACTTTAGGTAGCTTATGAAAAGTTGCTGGGGAAATATAAATGGGCACTGATAGGAAGGGTGTTTACTAAAGGTTTGCTGTGCTTGGTGATGTGGCTCGTATCCTAATGGAGCAGTGGGGCAATTCAGCTAGGTTTGAGATGACTGCACTCGGTAAAGGTTTTTTTGTGTTTCGTTTCTTTAACAATCAAGCTATGATGTCAGTCTGGAAGAGGGGTACCACAAGAGTAAATAGGCAACCGATGAGACTACAAAAATGGGTGCCAAATTTTGATGTGGAAAAGGAAGGTGTTGATAAACACGTGCAGTGGGTAAGAATCCCTGGTTTGGCTCTTGAGTTCTGGGATGAAGATTTTCTTTTCTCCTTGGGATGTACACTTGGTAGACCTATATGTGTTGATAAGAACACAATGAACAAAGCTTTTGGCCGGTATGCCAGATTGTGTATGGAGATGAAGAATGGGAGTGAGAGGGCAGAAGAGGTTATGGTTACTTGTGTAGTGAATGGACAGCAGTTTATTTTTAAACAGGCTATGGAATATGAGGACCCAAGATTGAGATGTAGGGTATGTTGTGTTTTTGCCATGTGGCTAGTGATTGTAAGACTCATATGGAGAGCTCAACTGGTGGGAAAAGGGGAAATAAGGAGGCTGCACCAATTATGGTGGATAATCCCATAGCAGTAACCTCACCATCAAATCAGAGGGGGAGGGCATCAAAACATGGGATTGGTAGCTGGGCTGATGTTCTTGATGAGGATGAGCATGAGTTGCAAAAGGGAGAATTTGTTTCTACTGAGGAGGTTGGTCATGATGGTGTTTATGTTTCAATACCATTTGCAGGGGGAGGTGAGGGAGTTGATCCGATTCATACAGGGGGCTCTAAGTTGGCTGCTACAAAGGATAAAGAGGCTACATTGGCTGTTGTGACCTCTGCAAACAGTAAAGCTCCAAAAATGCAAGGGGAAAATTCTACAAAGGAGAATGAGGGGTTGGATGTGGGAGTCAGTTCTCATGTCAGTGGCGCCACAATCTCTGGAGGACCCAGTAGGGTCGAAGTGAGCTTTGAGGATGTGGATGTTGTGGATGATATTCTTCAGATGAAGAATGGGTTCCAACAGGTGGAGAAGAAGCAATCTAGCAAATCTGCAGGAAAGGGGAAGAAGCTACCTGCTCAGCAGAGTTTGAATGAGAGTGTTTCTGCCAGAACGAGTGCCTTACGTAAAAGAGGTAAGCCATGAAGACAATCTTTTGGAATACTAAAGGTGTCTCGAACCTGAAATCGAGAAGGGTGTTGAAAAATATTTTAAAAGAGCATAATCCTGATGTCTTTTGTCTTGCTGAGCCAATGGTTGATCCTGTAAAGTGCCCATTGGCAATGCTGGATAGGCATGGGTATGAAACAGAGGTGATAGATAATGAAAGGGAGGGAAAAGTGCCTAACCTATGGGTTATGTGGAAGAGAAATATTACAAAGCCAATAGTGATCTGCTCTTCAGATCAACAAATCACTGTTGAGGTAAGAGTTGATGGGACTATACAGCGAATCACTGTTGTGCATGCAAATAATAGAAGAGTCGAAGAAGGGAGTTATGGAATGATCTGGCATCATATTGAAGCCAGACGGTGCCTTGGTTACTTATTGGAGATTTTAATTGCTACAGATTTTCACATGAGAAGATGGGACCCGGTAACTTCTCTATAGCTTCTACTGGGGAATTCGAAGTATTTATTGATACATTAAACCTGGTGAGTCTTCCATCAACATAAGGGTGTCAAAAATGGGCCCGGCCCGGTAGCACGGATCGAGCCGGCCCGATATAATCTGAACCCAGCCCAAACCGAACCTTAATGGACAGGTTTCAGTCTCGGCTTGTAAAGTCCGACACCGTTTCAGTCCAAATCGAAATCAGACCGGACCAGCCCGTTAAGAAGCCCGAATTAGCTCGAACCAATAATACCTAACCCGAACACCGGTAAAGTCCATCCGGGCCCAGTTTCTTAATTTTAATGGTTTTAAATTTTGATGGATTATTTTACACTATTATAGTTCACTTCTTGATCCGAAAGATTATATGAATCTATAGTTGAAAAGAGTATGTTAATTGTTACAATTTACTGAATTACATGCATATAGAAGGAATGATGCTAATTTTATAGATAGAAATAATAAAATAGGCTATATATCTTACATATAAAATAGGCCCGATAAGCTTGATAAGCCCTGTCTGGACCAAACTAGTCCGAAATCACTTCAATAAGTCCAGTCCGATAACAAACCAACACCGGACCAGCCCGATAGTTATTGTGTCCAGCGCAGCCCAACCCAGCCCGAACTCTTAATGGACATGTTTTGGGCTGGGCTTATAAAACTCGACACTGATTCAGCTCGGACCAAAACCGGTCCGGACCGGTCCGGACCGGCCCGTTGACACCCTTACTGATCAACAGGATTGAAATTTACATAGACCAATAATAGAGTCAATGGGCATGTAAAGGCAGTTCTGGATAGAGCATTGGTAAATGATGTACGGTATAATGTGTTCTCTCAGCCTTTTCAAAGGGTGTTGCCTCATGTGCAATCGGATCATGCTCCATTGCTTGTGGACTATTCTACAATTCAAAAACCCAAAAAAGTTCCTTCTAAAATACAACGTTTCTGGATGGACCATGAAAACTTTAAAGAGGTTGTGCAAAAGGCATGACAGAATAGCGTTCTAGGAAACCCATACTCTCTGCTTATGGGAAAGTTGAAGTCTCTTAAGCGAGATTGCGTTCCTGGTCTAAGGAAAAATTCTCAAACATTGATAAAGAAGTACAGATTACAAGAGTTGTTCTGGAAGATGTTTAAGAGACAATACAGATGGTGGGATGTAATGAATTTTTGAAGGCTCAAGAGGACATAGCAGTGAAAAAACATCATGATGCTTTATCCCTCCATGAAGCTTTATGGGCTGAGAGGAGTAGAGTTAATTGGTTGAAGTGTGGGGATAGTAATTCGAAATTTTTTCATGCTCAGGCAAAGGGTAGAAGGAACAAAAATCTCATTAGAGCTCTAAAGAAGGAGGATGGTACTTTGATTGAGAATTAGGATTTTCTTAGGTCCTATGTTCAGAGTGATTATGAGGATTTTCATAGAAGTGGAGGATCTATTGTTCATCAGCAGTTTCTTGGAGTAATTCCGTCCCTAATTACTACAGAGGAGAATTTGTTGTTAGATGCTACCCCATCTAATGAGAAAATAAAAGCAGTTGTCTTTGGTATGAATCAAGATAGCTTTGCAGGCCCGGATGGATTCTCTGGTAAGTTTTATTGTCTGTGCTGGGATATTGTGCGTAGAGATGTCTGAGTAGCAGTAAAGCATTTTTTTCAATCTGGAAAAATGTCAAATGGTGTGGACAATAATTATAGAAAAATTTTCATCTATACCTCATCAAGAATTGCTAACATCATTTATACCCACCCACAAGATTGCAAAAACATCACCTAGGTCCATTTAACTGACGGAAATCACTAAAATTGTTGAAATACTATTTTACCCCTCATATTATAAATTAAAAAATTATGTTGATTTACTAATTTGACCTTCAAATCAAACTTATATTTTCTCTCCCTCTTTCCTTTTCACTCTCACCGAAGCTCAGGGATTACAACCCTTGGAATCTTGGATAGAACGAAAAAATCTCAGCCGTTGATTAAAATTTCCCTCCATCAACCACTATCATTGTACCTTAGGCCCTCTTCCTACTTTCCCTTTCAATTCCGGCGAGCTATAATCGAGTCTACAGCCCACGATGCAAAAAATCAGTGGCCGAATAGAGAAGAAAATGATGGCTGCAATTTATAATTGGAGAACGAAACCGACTCTTTTTTGTGAGTTTTCAAATAATCGAAATTGCTTCTTCCATCAAACCCCTACTTTAAGATATGTCCTTAGATTTTTCAGTTCCACTGGCTATCATAAAAAAATGGGAGGGGATTAGTTTAACATTAAAATGCAGCTAATAAGATTGATTTTTGTCTGTTCTATGAGATAGCTTTTCCTGCATACAGTATAGAGCCATGGACTACAGAGAGAAGCAAAGGAAGGTGAGATCGAAAACTTCTTTTGAGGGATGGGGTCTGCAGGGCCGGTGACTGATTTTCGGCAGCAGTCGATTAAAAGGGTCGGATTCAGGCGGAGTTGCCGGAGGTTAAGGAAGAAGAAACCCGTAGACACTGGAGGTACTCGATCTCAGGCGTCCTTTCTTTTCTCCATTTTTTGGGTTTCTTCTGTGATTGATTTCTGGATAAATGAAACATTTTCCCCCAAATCTTTGCTCCATAAAATCTTTGTCCGATAACATTTCCAGATTCTCTACTCTCCTCTAACTCAACACCCTCCTCTCACCATCTGTCTTCACACTTCGGAGCAGTCGACGCATTTGAGAGTTCTTCCTGAACGGAGCAGCGGTGATAATTGGCAAGGAACTTTGAAATCCCTACATAAGTAACCCCTTCTCTCTTAGTGTCTGAAATTAGGGTTCTCTATTCACAACCATTAAAGAGCAGTCTAAACTCTGGTGCAGTTGCTACTATTTCTTTTTCATATCCCAAGGAGAGGAGAAGAAGAGAGATTTCTGGTTTTTTTTTTTATTTCGTTTTTACCCAACGAAGGAAGAAAAAGATGAGGGAATTTTTTTTTTTTTTTAACCCATCGAATTTTTAACCCATATTCAAAAAGGCCTTTCGCCACCTCGCGTTCAGGTTCGTTTCGTTCTTCAGTTTCCGGCAGATCTGATCCGAGCTCCCTGCTGTGATTTTACGGTAAATCTGAAAATAAAAAAGAAAATAAAAAATCTCAGAAGAAAAATATAAAAATGAAATTAAAGCTTTTTGAGGGATTCGAGAGTTTACTTTTCTCTCTTACTGCTACGAAAGGAAAACAGATTTGGGGGTAGGAAAACAGATTTAGGGATAGAATAACAAATTATATTTTAGTCTTTTAATCTGATTAAAAGAGTAGTATCGTCTATTAAATATTTCAATGCAGTTGACATCAGTATCTAACAGGAATCTTGTGACGGAGTAGACTTCTTTGATTATCGCAAAAAAGTTTTTGAGTGGTAGATGATGTTTTTGCAATCTTATGGGTGTAGATAATGTTAGCAATCCTTGATGGGGTGTAGATGAAATTTTTTTTATAATTATTTTACACTTATCCCTAAGAAGGAAGGGGCAAAGACACTTACAGAATTTAGACCAATCTGTGTAGGGAATTTTTCCTACAAGATTTTACCTAAAATCATGGCAAATAGGCAAGGGCTCATTGTGGGGAAATTGATTTCTGCTGAGCAAGGTGCCTTTATCAAAGGTAGAGTTATCCATGAGAATGTGGGGTTAGCTTCAGAGCCAGTAACAGTGATGCATAGGAAGACGAAGCAAGGGAATGTGGCTATGAAACTGGATATTCAGAAGACGTATGATACGCTGGAATGGAATTTTCTCTTTGATGTATTGAGGAAGTTTGGGTTCTCAGATAATTTGGTTTTACGTATTCAGTCTCTTCTTCAGTCTACCAGAATATTGGTTATGGTTAATGGTGGTCCAGTCGGTTATTTTGGGGCTGAAAGAGGTTTTAGCTAGACAAAGGGATCCCCTCTCCCCAATTCTATTTGTCCTTGCGGAAGAAGTACTCTGTAGATGTTTGCAAAAATTGACAGACAATGGGAAGATTGAGCCAGTTTTCCATGGGAGAGGAGTAATAGCTCCTACTTACTTGCTGTTTACTGACAACTTCTTTATATTTATGAAGGCATCAATAAGGGCTTGCAAACACCTACTGCAATTACTATCTTGGTATGAGGAGTATAAAGGTCAATGAATCAATCCATTGAAAAGTAAAGTTTTCTTTAGCTCTAATGTCAAGATGTGCAAAAAAAGCAGTTTTCTCTCGACCCTGCAGTACTCAGAAGGTCACTTTCCCACTACCCACTTGGGTGTGCCTCTCTTCATAGGAAGAATTCGACGAAGCTATTTCAACCCCATCATTGAAAGATTCAAGAAAAAGTTTTCAGCATGGAAAGGTAGATTGTTATCTTTTGATGATAGAGTGAAACTAGCAAAATCTGTTCTGTCTAGCTCGTTTAAATCTATGTATACAAATGGCATGTTGCATTGCTTAAAACTATGGAAAGATGGATTAGAAACTTTATCTAAACTGGTGATCCAGAGAAAAGGAAGATGATAACTGTGAAGTGGGACACTGTTTGTGCACCAGAGAGTGAAGGACGGCTTGGTATTAAGCATTTGAAACATGTCAATGAAGCTCTTTTATGTAAAATGGTATGGAAAATACAAAAAGAAGAGTCTGCCTATTCAAAGTATATGAGGGGCCATTATTTTTTCGTAGGTATAAATGTATTTTTGACCACGAAACAACAGTTTCCGTAGGTATGAATGTATCTTTGGCCACGGAAGAATGGTTTCTATAAATATGAATGTGTTTTTGGCCATGGAAAAATGGTTTACATGGGTCTAAATGCATCTTTAGCCACGGAAAAATGGATTCCGTAGGTATAAATGTATTTTTGGCCAAGGAAAATGGTTTCCGTAGGTATAAATGTATTTTTGGCCACGGAAAAATGGTTTCCGTTGGTATAAATGTATTTTTGGCCAAGGAAAAGATTATACTGTTATATACATTATATACTACGAAATAAACAAACCGTAGGTGAAAATTTTTTTACCGCTACGGATTGTAAGAATTCCGTTGCTAAATACTATTTTTGGCAACGGAAAATTGGTTACCATAGCCAATTTCCATTGCCAAAAATGCATATTGTTGTAGTGGTGTACATCCCCAGTTTGGATGAGTATTAGAAGGGTTTGGGATTGGACCTCAAAGCATACTAGATGGATCATTGAAGATGGTAACAGAATTAACTTGTGGACTGATAACTGACTGGGCACCTTTAATTTGAAGGATAAAATTGGGGTTGATATGAAGAAACTGAAGGGATTGCAATGCACCCTGTCACGGTTTATTATAAATGGAAATTGGGTATGGCAGAGGGTTGTATCATCTACTCTACAGGATTTGTGGATTTTGGCGAGGAAAATACCATTGGTACAGGGAGCTGAGGATAGACTTGTCTGGACAAGAGATAACTCTGGTAGATTTACTATTAAATCTGCTTGGAACAACCTCACCAACAAAAGACATGGTCAAATTGGGTTTGGAGCAGATCAATGACACCCAAATTATCATGGTTTGGTTGGAGATGGTGCCTCAGGAACCTTGCAACTGATGATTTTGTCAGGGAGTGTGGTGTTTGCATTGTATCTAGATGTATCTTGTGTATGCAGGAGATGGAAAGCTTTGACCATATTTTCTGTAACTGTAGATTTGCACGAGAAAATTGGAGGGAAGTGGGTCTGATTTTTGGGATGGTTATACCAAACTTCTAGATATGTGGTCAACTACAGGATTGGTGGGAAAAAAAGGAAAGAATGGCTCCTCTCAGACATATATGGAAGGGATGGATGTTTGTTGCACTGTCAAATATTTGGGAGGCTAGAAACAAACAGATATATAGAAATATTAGTGCAAAAACAGATTCGGTTTCTCTGTTAATTAGAAGGGGATGTAGGGACCTTTCTGTTAGGAAACCTTGTGTGATCAGCTCAACTAAGGATCTAAGGGTGTCTCGTGTCCTGAAGGTAGTGAAGAAACAGAAAAAGATTCTCCATGTTAAGCAGCCACCTCCACAAAGCTGGTACAAGCTTAATATGGATGGGTGTAATCCAGGCATGGCTAGAGCAGCCGGAATCATACGCACTTCGAATGGGCAAGTGAGATTTGCTTTTGTAGAGTACATTGGTGTTGCAACGAATTTTGAGGCAGAATTACGTGGGGTGATAAGGGGTTTGCAAGAAGCAATGGCACTTGGTTTACAGAAGGTTTGGGTGGAGTCTGATGCTGCCTCTATTGTTCTCTCAATCCAAAGTAAGATATTACCTTGGTTTTGCTTACAGGAATGGCGTCACTTGTCCAGACTTCTTGCTTCATGAAATTAGATACACTCATGGTTTTAAAGAAGCAAACAATGCGGCTTACAAACTTGCTAAAAGGTGCTATTGATAGAGCTTCTTATATTTTGCAGGAATGCCCAAACTTCATAGCTAGAGAGGCTACATGGGATGCTTCACACACGCCTTCGATTTAGATTTATGTAATTTTCTTGGCCTGGAGTGGCCCCTGCTGATGGCAATGCTGAACGTGTGGGGTTTTTACACCCTATTAAGGTCTTTTGTACTATTTTCTTTTATTAATTCAATTATTCTGGCTTCTAGCAAAAAAAAGGGTTGGTTCAGGACACTACTCAACCCCAGAAGCAGAATTGGATCCAGTCAGCTCTTCAACTGGTCACGGAACAGGATCTGGTGGCATCAAACTATTTAGAAGCTATTAAAGTTTTAATTTCTAACGACTTCTCAGTTGGCAATGGAAGTTATTTTTTCCCTTGCTATTTGATATTTATAAACTGTTTAAGAAACATCACGATTGTATGATTTGTCATGTTAATACGGAGTTAATTGAACCAGTTCACAAACTGGGGAGAAGTAATTTGAAAAGATACTCTGGTGACTATGTACTAGATATTGACTCTTTTAACTCCTAATTTTCTTTATGTTAATGTTGAGTTTATTTCTGCAATAAATTAATCAATATCAACTTCAACCAACACAAACTACCCCAGCCTAAAACTCAGCCAAGTAGATTCAGTTCATTTATATATCCCCCCATCCATCCTAAACTATACCATTCAGTGTCTTTTGTCAGCAAATTAACTTCATATGTGTAATTAGTGGGGAATCAATGGGTGCAGACAGCATACCTCAACCTTAGAAGTTGGAGGCAAGTTTCAAAGAGTTAGATATAACACGATCTTAACTAATAGATGTAGAAAAAATTTCTTTGTATTTATGGCATCAATCAAGGTATGGAATGAAAGATCGAAGTCCAACTATAGTCTCTTGAAGGCCAACAATACTAATGTCATGCATCTTACCATATAAAAATGAAAAGCAGATGTACAAACTAAGAAAGCAAATGCATAAAGAAGATTTTGAAGTAGAACACCTTAAAAGCTCTTCACAAGAGAAAATACAAGTGGCATTTCTTTTTTAATATGCCTGTTACATTTTCTTCCTTTCTATATCAATGTTGTACATATAAATTATCTTGAGTGGGTCAAAATTAAGAATCTCCCCTAGTATATATAAACATACGATTCTGACTAATTAAATGGTGAAGATTACAAGGATGAGCAGTACTTTCCGGCAATGGATTAAGAGTTTATAAAGATCTTCGGAATGCCAAGCATCTTCCCATACTGGATGGCCAACCAACCAGTAAAGGAGGCATACGCAATAAAGAAACAAGCCCGCTTGAAATAAACCCCATAGAAGGCAGGATGAAGTTTTCTTGCTTTCCAACTTCTGACCAACCTGAATTTCAACCCATACAAGAGTCTAACTAAGCAAACAGTGATTAACGAAGTTGACACACCAGTTATAAGCCCAGCTATGGCATCCCGATATGGGTGCTTCCCTCTTCCCTTGTTAGTGGACACCTTGTTGGCAGGCCACAAGTCCATAATCTTTGTGAAGCTGTCAATAAAGAGAACCAGCAGCTACCACTGAGAACAGAGGATTAATAGTTCGCAGAAACAATTCCCAAATTTAACTGGAATTTCCAATAGTAAAAAAAAACACATATTTTCTATTTTTTCAGAATACACACATAAAGATGATGACCAGTAGTCTCCAACCATTGTTTAATGTTGATATGCATTGTTGGGCACCGTTCGCAAATAAAATCCCATATAGGTAGATACGAGCAAGAGTTATAGGCTAGATACAAGCAAGTGTAACCATTATTCCATGCAAATTCCAATCTAATGTGATCTAGGTCCCTTGATAGCAATAAAATTGCAAATGTACAACTTTAATGGCAATTCTGTAAATTTCGACCACCCAAGCAAAATAATATGCAAAATTGTAATTTATGAGACAACTTTGGCCAATAAGACAATGCCAAAAGTAAACAGGACCTTCTTTTCCAACCCTTGATAGCCCAACAAGCCAGTGGAGATCAGTTTTGATTTCAGATAATAGAACTAGATCAAAAGGGATCCCATTCAAGGAGAAATTGCAGGGTTTGAATCACAACCCAAAACCCCCTTGAATCTAACCAATATTAGACTCATATGATGAGGACTACAGAAATGAAAAGATCTACAACTCAGGTTTGGCCAAAGATACGGAAACAGGTCTGAATTCAGTCAACAAGCATTAGTGTCTGTAACCAGGAAATTAAATAAGAATAGAAACTGAGAATGGAACAGAAATTGGGAACAAAACTGAACCAGAAATTTCATATGCAAATATGAAGAATGGGCTTCTTCATCCTCATGAAGGAAATATGAAACCCAACAGTAACGAGTGTTAAAAAGAACGAGAGATCACTCCAAACACCATGGGACTATAGATGCTGGGTCGCAATCCTCTGTTCTCTTGAATCCCACCAACAATTACTCAAAACAACAAGTGATAGACAAATTATGAAATTCTGAAATTAGATCTGGCGGACAAAGTAGTTGCAGGTTTGATATATCTCCTACAACGATAATCTCCAACAATCGATTCAACAATGAATAGTAGTATAAATCAGATGCAGAGTTAATCACAGTAGCAACACCAAAACCAGAAATCATCAGATTCAGCAGCAAGAATTAGAACCAGGGAATCGAACCCACTCTTTGGCCAGATTCAAACATACGTAGAACCAAAATATCGAAACATCAAACCAGAAATCTAAATAGGACAATCGATCTCCTTCGCAATTCAAATTAGCAAGCGATTGGCTTCATAAAACTAACCAGCAACATTGATTTGAACAGTAATCAATGTTCTTCAAAGAAATAATTCAGAAACTGAGATTCAATAAGAAAAGCGGACTCCTTGAAATGCAGTAGCAGTAGCAGGAACAAAACGAAACACAACTGAATCAGAAACTAAGAAGGAAGATGCAGCACGCAGCAGCGATGGCTGCTCACCTAGAAGATAATTAGACGATGCTCAAAACGACACCCGCTCTAATACCATGTAAATAAATAAAGTGAAATGGGAAAGAGAAGAGAAAGAATTCCGTAACTATGAGAATCACAATTGTGATTGTGGACTGCCAAATGCATTCAATATTTATAGACATAGGATACAATCCAAAGAGGGCAATAACAAGGAAACAAAATAAAAGAAGAAAAAACCTAGAAGGAAAGACTGTGAGAACCTAAACGGAAAGTAGATGAGAAAGTAGGTGAGGAATAAGTCATCACTCTTATCTTCACATACATCGAATCTAGACATATCTTCACATATATCAAACCTAAACATAAACACATATTTCATCAATCGTAACAAATAGGATAATGCCTTTTGTACATATAAATTGAACTTACTATGAATGTGTTTTATTTGACCGATTGGAAATCAGTTTTATCACGCTCTAAGTGATAGGAATAATAAATTTGCAAAAACGAAGAAGACAGCATCCCACTTCTTCACTATATAAGTAGCACACAAGGTGTCCTCAAGTATTCACAATACAATCAATTTGGTATAGTTCACACTGGAACTTTCTTAGTTCAATTTCCTTCCAATAGTTCTTAGTAACGTATAATATATTCTTTTCAAGAGACCATTCACCATAATGCAAAAGATCAGATTTTTCAATAAATCAGTCTGCGTGAGCTTATGCTAAAATCTCTTACATAATAGTGATCAAAGTAAAAGACTGTATGTAACATTAGATAGAGACCATTCACCATAATGCAAAAGATCAGATTTTTCAATAAATCGGTCTGCGTGAGCTTATGCTAAAATCTCTTACATAATAGTGATCAAAGTAAAAGACTGCATGTTAGATGTACTTACAGAATAGCAAATCTCCGTATCATCTCAACCAGAGAAGGATCTTTTGCTTGGCAATTGAAGAGACCATCAGAATATATGTCCACTTTGGATATGCCAGGTGTGTACCAGCAGTTATAAGTTTCATTCACCTAAAAAATGCATACAAGAGTGAGAAATTTTTTAGTCATCAAGGACAGAGTTTCCACTTTCCACACGGTAATTGAATTCAAGATGGGTTAAGTGCAAATGACTGATGCTGGGGGCACCATTACAACCCAATAACATCTGGGCAAGCTGAAGGTCAAATGGAAGCCAATATACCATATCTCTTTTGAACAGAATCATTTTAATCTCAATTTATTTCTTGGAATGTAGTTTGCTGAAACCAAGGAATCAAGTATCGACACGATACGCACCATATCGGTCGATATATAACGGTACCGACACTAGTCAATATGATACACCTCGATTCATCTCTTTATTTAAAAAAAAAACACAGTATCAATACGGCTCGATACACCTCGATACATTATCGAGTGTATCGATACACTTTAAATATAGTTTAAAAAAAAAAAAAAAAAAAAAAACCAACCTGTATCGACTAGTATCGAACCGATACAATTCGATACTGGTCGATACACCCTTTTAATATCGAGCAGTATCAATTCTACTCAGAACAACGTCTTTTTCCAAAAGCTGACAACCATTTCAGTTTGAATACTCTTCTGCAACTTGATTTTCTTCCAAAAAACCTTAGGGCTTTGATTTTAGCCTTAAAACGACTGGGAAGGTAGCATCAAACTTGGTTTTTGTGCAGATTAGAGCACGAAATCATCTCTTCAAGCTCCAAGGGCACGAAATTTTTTTTTTTTTTATTTCCTTTTCTTCCATCCTTGTTATTTCCTTTTCTGATTTTTTTTTTTTTTTTCTGTTTCTCTTAAATAGAATATGGCTAGGACTTGTCTTCATCAGCTTTTTTTTTTTTTTCAAAGATCTTTGTTTCAACCCATGTATATTTCTCTGTTTTTGGGTCTGATGTCTATTTTTGTGTTCTGAAAGTTCTCTATTTATTGTAGATTGTACGCTTTTTTTCTATGTAGATGAAGGTGTCAAAATTGTTGATCAATGAAAAATATAGGGTTCATAAGAAGACCATCTTGAAATATAATGTCTGAGGATATGAAAGATAGAGCAAGAACTCTTGTAATGCATCCAGTGGAACTCTGTAGAAATGCAATGCTTGTGATAAGACTGTTTATGTAAAAATGAAAATGGAAGACTGTATTTTTCATTTTCTCATAAGAGCCTTATTCCATCTATCTCATTTTTCTGCAATTGGTTTTATTGAGTTTTTATTCTCAAGTGGTTCAACTAGTAAACATGTTTGACATTTTATATTAACCCATGTATAATTCTTAATGTTGTTAATTATAGATTTATTGTGTTTTTATGCTTTAAAAATGTGTTCTGTATGATACTTAATCATTTCTATGCGTATTCTGCCCCATAATCATGTGTATCTATGATGTAAGAAACATTTTCTTTCTCAATGTTGCTAATTATAGTGTTTTTATGCTTTAAAATTGTGTTTTGTATGTTCCTCAATCATTTTTGTGCGTATCAACCCCCTATCCATGCGTATCCATGCGTATCAAACGTATCCACGATACGATACGATACGTCTCTTAATTTCAGCTAACTGATACAGTACTGATACACGATACTTGATTCCTTGGCTGAAACTTAATAAAAACAGGAATAAAAAAATTTGTACAAGAATAAAGAAACAAAAACGGAATAAAAAGAAAGATCATTTTATCAAATATTAGTACTATAATGTGGGAAATGTTCCCATAAATGTTATCTTTTTAGGATGTTATTTTCCCAGAAAAAAAAAATGTCTAGGTCTTGGTCAATCACAGCAGTGCCACAAATGAAGGGCATCTCCGCCATCATCCAGCTGGATGTTATTTATGTATAAGGGTAGGGAAGACGATAAGTAGGAAGAAGGGAAATTAGGTAGGGAACAGAAGTCGAAAATAGAATAGGGAAGAAGAAGAAGAAGAAGAAGAAGAAGAAGAAGAGAGATAGAGACTTACACAGCAAAAGGGAATAGTTCCATCTTGCATTCATTGATTCATAATTTTCTGTTTATTGCATCTTTCCAATAAGCATTTAAAAGGGTGAACAGTGAAACTGGTTACAAGGTAGTTATAACTACCTAAACAAAGGAACAAAAAGGAAATGGGTTGGGGGGGAGGGGAATGATGGTGTGGTTACAGCTTATGGCAGTCTGTCCACACGTGCTAATATGCTAATAACTGGAATAAATAAAGAGAAACTGAAACAGTAATAAACTGAAATATAGAAATAAAAACAGAAATAAGTAAAAATAGAAATCAAAACAGGAAAAAAAAAAAAAAACTATAAATAAATATCTACATTAAAACTGCTGCAGCTCCAGCAACACGATAGCCTCGGAACTCATCATCAAATCGCTGAAAAGTAGTGGAGGGATGAGATCTGGTACACTCGAAATCCACGATCAGCTATTGTGATATCTCATTTCTTACACCCCCCCCCCCAAGAAAAAAAAAAAAAACCACCACCACCGTTTCTGGTTTTCTGCCTCTGTTGGACAGCAGGTTGGCCTGGCTGAATTCTCTGCCTATATGGACTATAGTCACCTGTTACAACCCTATTCTGTTTAGTATTTCTTTATCCTGTGCATCGAATTTATTTCTAGTTCCATATGAATGTTGGTTTACTCTTCTAATAGGGTTTAGCCTTGCCATTTTAGGAATCTTGACAGTTCCTGCATAGTAGTACTATTAAATGCTGCCTAATGTTGAACTGCCATACACCCTATTGAATATTGCTAAATTTAAGGCATGTAACCTAGGAAATATATTGCTCATTGCTTGTTTGTTATTGTTGTTCAATTCATGTACGCATTTCATGTTAGTTGCTGCCAACCCCAGTCAATCCCAGTTAGAAAGCCTTTAAGTGAGCCTCTGTGGTTAGCATTGGTATTATTGTAGGTAGACTAAGCCTCTAGGTTGTCCTAATTCAATTCTGGTATCAGAGCCCTAAGTTTATCTTCCTAGTTTGTTGCTAGTTCTGGCCATGTCTTGTCTGCTAAGATCTATCTACGACATAACCTTTCCGTAGTAGATTATGAGTTGAGTGTGAACTACAGCAGATTAGAAGTTGCCAAATTATTCCTTAGTATAGCTTAGCAAAGACACATTCTTGAACAAGAAATTGCTAGGCTCAAAATTGAAAGGACTGGCTATCTCTTTCAATTGGAGATGCTAAGTAGACCCTAAAGCAAAGTGTAACAGCCACACTTTGGCTCTTAGTTACCCTCAATAGAGTCACTCAAGTTGTCTTCCCTTGCATATCAACCCGCAGTGGTAGAGCATATCAAGTCATGTTAACTCCTTCTGGCACCCAACTGACACCCGAACAGTGGGATAAGTTGCTTCAACAAAAATGAAGAGACCCTGGAAAGCCCTTCAAGCAAATCAGGAAATGCTCAGAGCTGTCCATGTTGAGTTGACAACTAGCAGAACAGACCGTGTGGCACAAACTGCTAGCAGCCATTGACCAAAATTGTCAAAACATTACAGGAAGGCTTGCTGCCATTGAAACATATGTCCAAAACTCTGATGGACAGCAATGCTGTAATACACAAGGCATTGGACCGAGGTTTGAAAACCTCAATCCCACTCTGGAAAATAATGGCAATCAAAGAAATCATAACAACAACTTTGATGGTCATGACAGAATAGGGGAAAACTTTATTGGACATGGTCGGGCTGAGGGTAGAGGACCATGGGTTCACAGGCAACATTTCCCTTATGGAACTTATCCAAAATATAAAAAAATAAAATAAAATAAACATTCTCTGCATATGATGGTTAAAGAGATGCCAAAGCCCTTCTAAGCTAGATCAAATAGATGGATAGATACTTTCACTTTTATCATATGTCTGAAGAGCTTCACTACAAGTTTGCTAAGACAAAGCTTACCGATGCTGCTCAGGATTTTTGGACTGAGTTTAAATATTATCAAGATGGCTTCCTTTTCAAAAGAAGTAAATTATGCATTCCCAAGACTTCATTTCGAGATTTCCTGATCTCTGAATTGCATGATAGTGGAGTTACTGGTCATTTCAGTTGAGATAAGACCATTGTCCTAGTCAAGGACCAATTTACTGGCCAAGTTTAAAGAGAGACGTAGTCAGAGTTGTTAGCTTGTACATGACTTGTCAAACTGCTATTCAACAAAAGCAAAACACTGGTCAATATACTCCTCTTCATGTTCCTCACACCCCCTTGCAGGCTTAGCATGGACTTTGTGTTTGGTTTGCCGAAGACTTCGAAAGGCCATGATTCTATCTTTGCAGTTGTATATCGCTTCTCGAATATGACGCACTTGATTCTGTGTTCGAAGACTTGTGATGCTTCAGTTGTTGCCAAGCTCTTCTTCCGGGAAATTGTCAAGTATCATGGGTTACCAAAGATCATAACGTCAAATAGGGATGTCAAGTTCACTAGTCATTTCTAGCGAACTTTGTGGCAAATGTTGGGTACTAAACTCTGTTTTTCTTCAGCTTTCCACCCTCAATTGATGGTCAGACCGACATCATTAATAGGAGTTTAGGTAACTTGTTGCATTGTCTCATAGGTGAGCATCTTACTAGTTGGGATCATGTTTTTACCCAAGCTGAGTTTGCATATAATCTATCTAAGAACCGAGCCACCGGGCTTCCTCTGTTTGAGATCTATTTAGGTTACAGTCCAGGACACCCATAGATCTTGTCCCTGCCGTGTCTAGCTCTAGAACTTCCTAGTTAGCCAAGTCCTTTGCACAACACATACAAAATTTGAATGCAAAGATTAGACACCGAATAACATTGAGCAATGATCAATATAAATCTAGGGCTAATGTACATCAACGTCTGCAAGAATTTCAAGAGGGTAAAATGTTGGCGGTCAGGATTAGATTGCAGCACTTTGTCAAAGGAAAATCGAGCAAGTTACATGCTTGTAGTGTAGGTCCATTCAAGATTTTTGGGTAAGTTCTAATGCTTATGTACTCGAGTTGTCAATTGACATGGGAATCAACAACATTTTTAAACAAAGAAGGTGATATAGAAGATGATATTTCACAAAGGATTAAAATAGGATGGATGAAGTGGAGAAGTGCATCTAGAGTGTTGTGTGATCAGCGTATTCCTTTAAAACTTAAACGAAAATTCTATAGGACAGTTATTCGACCAACTATGATATATGGTGCGGAATGTTGGGCAGTTAAGAAGCATCATATTGATAAACTTAGTGTAGCTCAGATGAGGATGTTAAATTGGATGTGTGGCAAAACTAGGAAGGATAAGGTAAGGAATGATCGTATTAGAGCTGATTTGGGAGTAATGCCGATACATGATAAGATACGAGAAAATCGCTTAAGATGGTATGGCCATGTTTAACGGAGGCCATTAGATACTCCCGTTCAGAGGAGTGACTTGATTCAGATTGAAGGGATTAAAAGAGCTAGAGACAGACCTAAGATAACTCTAGGGGAGGTAGTCAAGAAAGACGTGTAACTTAGGCCTTACTTCAAGTATAACATCGAACAGAGCTGATTGGCGAACAAGAATCCATGTAGCCGACCCCATTTAGTTAGGATAAGGCTTTGTTGTTGTTTTTGTTGTTGTTGTTGTTGTTAGGATCTTATTCCCTACCATGGCCCACCTACTGTAGCCTCTTTCTATCCAGATGATCTTGATGACTTTCCTTTTGCCACTGATGCCTCAACTTCCTAGACTACTCCCCTTCCTGCTACCTCTACACCACCTATACCCAGTTTGATCAGCGAGTTGAAGAAGTTGAGGAAATCCTTAATGAGAGAGTTACTTCCACACGCATTAGTGGTTCCCGAGAGTTCTTGGTCAAGTGGCATGGACGACCGAGATTTACAGCACATGGATTCCTATCGTGGAGCTACAACAAATCAACCAAAACCTGCTTGAGTACTACACGAGTCTTTATTCACTGAAAATGGATTCCTCCAAGCCGGGGAGAGATGATGAGAACATCACAGCTGATCATGGATTTCGAGTGTACCATAGGAGTCGTCGTAGATCTAAGCCATCCACTCCTTCCCTGTGATTTGACGATGAGTTCCTAGGCTACCGTGTTGCAAGAGCACAGGAGCAGCAACATCAGCTCTAGTCTAGATATTTACTTATAGTTATTTCTGTTTCTGTTTTGATTTCTGTTTTACTTATTTCTATTTCTGTATTTCAGTTTATTACTATTTCAATTTCTCTTTATTTATTCCTATCATTAGCTTATTAGCAAGTAGACAGACTGCCATAAGCTATAAACGCACCACCATCCCCCCCCCAATTTCCCTTTTTTTCCTTTGCTGTGTGACATATGTATATATATATATATATATTCCTCGATTTCTCTTCTTCCCTATTCTGTTTTTGATTTCTGTTCCCTACCCACTTTCCCTTCTTCCAACTTATTGTCTTCCCTATCTTTATACATAAATAGCATCCCCCCCCCCACCCTCCATGGCCCCCCCCCCCCCCTGTTTCTGGGCTGAATTCTCTGCCTATATGGACTGTAGTCACCTGTTATAACCCTATTCTGGTTAGTATTTCTTTATCCTGTGCTTTGAATTTATTTCTGATTTCGTATGAATGTTCGTTTACTCTTGTACTAGGGTTTAGCATTGCCATTTTAGGCATCTTGACAGTTACTGCATAGTAATACTTTATTAAATGCTGCCTAATGTTGAACTGCCATAACACCCTATTGAATATTGCTAAATTGAAGGCATGTAACCTAGGAATTATATTGCTCATTGCTTGCTTGTTATTGCTGTTCAATTCATGTATGTATTTTATGTAAGTTGCTGCCAACCCCAGTCAGTCCCAGTTAGACAGCCTTTAAGTGAGTCTCTGTGGTTAGCATTGGTATTATTGTAGGTAGACTTAGCCTCTGGGTTGTCCTAAATCATAATATCTCAAATAACTATAGGTTGATTTTCTAGAAAATGCTGTATACTATCCACTACAAATGGTAACTTAGAGAAAAGCCTTTTTTATCACTCCCCAACGATCAAGGTTGTACTCAACTACCCATCACCGCACTCCCCAGGTCAAACTATTATTAGGAAGTGATGCTTAAGTACTAAAATGCCATCAGCATATATCCAAAATTTATATCTCTGTCAATCTGTCAGTAAGGTGTCAGGTATCGGTATCAGGCAGTGGCAGAATGCTGGTTTTAAGAGGTGACTTGGAAGTGTATCGGGACGATTCTAAGAGACGCTAGATACAATATGATATGCATGTATATGTTTACGATATATACAAAACTAAGGTTTTTAAGTGCATGGATTTGTTTACGAATCTATGATATATACAAAACTAATGTTTTTAAGCATTGTGATCATAAATAAGAAACAAGTAATGACAGCCAACCAATGACAAGTTATCTGTGTCTTCGTGGCATCTATGTGATTCAAGTTTTCATTGGCAAGTACAACACTAAACCTACTAATATGTAATAAGATGCAATTAAGAATACTACTAATGCAATTAAGAATACTACTAACTCCTAAAAGCCAAAACCAAGTAAGCAACATATTCGTACAAACATACTACACATACAACTAAGTATTAAGTAACAGACATTACGTATATACACATTAACCACAGTCCACACTACTACTCTACTAGTAACATATTAAAGAGGCCTAAAGTAGTATTGAACCATGACTAAAGTATCAATGTGTATCGGTACCATAGGTCCGTATCAGTTAGATACAGTTCTCTACATAAATATTTTTATGTATCGATTCTGTATCGTCTTGACATGGCCAATCTTGATATATATTGGACCAACACAGCCAATGTGTATCAAGATTGAAACCTAGTCCGCCAACATAAGAACACGTAATAGACAAGCAATATCTACCTTGAACTTATCTTTGGTCAACCATGCAGTACCAAAACTTGGCCTACAATCAGGAGGTAGGGCCTCCTTAGGAGCTTCTGCCAATGCACCTTGTGTTTGACCTGAAGAATGCTCTTTATACTCCACCTGAAATAAAATATAGGATAAGAACTAACAACAAATTCACCATGTTCTTAATCATTATATGCTGATAAACCATTAAATCCATTCCAGTTTTTGAAGCCCTATCCAATTTATCAAGCATCCACTGATTACCCTCGTTTTCTACCCTTGAAGTTGAACTGTTGAAGGTGGCAGTACCACCATGGATTTTATTGATAAATTGAAAATATAAAAGAAAAGGGGAAGTAAATTGGGAGGGAGTCAATTACTCTACCAAAAGGCAAGTCAAATAACTACAATCCCAAACTAGGCAACCCAATTTTATCAATCAACAGAGGGGCCTTTAATCAGCTTCAAAACAAAAATAAATAAATAGATAAAAGGAAAGAAAGAAAATAGAAACCAAAATAGAATTGTGGACATTTCGTTTTTTAGACCACCAGGGATAAGTATTTCATGGTCGGACATGATAGCTTTCGGATCTCCTTCCTGCTAAGGATTAGTATTGCTTAGAAGTAATATTCGATCTATAATCCATCGATGTGATGGTCCCATTTGTTTCTCTTTGTGATGATAAATAACCTACTTAACTCAGTGGTTAGAGTAACGAAAAGACTTATGAAATAAGTATTAAAGTTCGATCTAAACAAATA
Source organism: Protea cynaroides (assembly GCA_028583415.1). Taxonomy (NCBI): domain Eukaryota; kingdom Viridiplantae; phylum Streptophyta; class Magnoliopsida; order Proteales; family Proteaceae; genus Protea; species Protea cynaroides. Next base: position 95,026,898 of record CM053276.1, on the reverse strand, counting down.
ACAAAAGGCTACTCCCTGACGCAGTAATATAATTGTAAATCTAAATAGACTGAGACAACTCTATTTAGCTGACTAGTCTCAGGATCTAATCCAAGAAAGACCTTAACAACAAACAAATTATCTGGAGTGGACGCTTTATTAAAGTAGGAGTTTCAATCTTTATAAACTGATATTTTGCCAATGTGTCTGGTCATAACTGTCAAGGGCTTCTTAGTAAGGTTACTGATTAGTCTTTCTAGTGACACAAAATCAGCATCACAATAAACAGGCACAGTCTAACCCTCAAAGATATGGTGTGAACTGTGAAGAGCATTGACTTTTTATTCACTCCTACATTGAACAACCTACAGACAGTCACTTTTACTTAGAAATCCTGATATCAATAAAAATTCAGTTAGTAGTCCTTCAATGAGAAGGAAATAGAAGGAGGAGGAATGACGTTGATCTAAACCACAAAGATTACAATGCCAGGGCAGTAGAGAGAGAAAAAGCATTCATCATCCTGTTTCTCTTTTGTAAAAATAAAGCCCAAATCCCCAATTTCACACATGGGAGGTGTTGTGCAAGTTACCCTGTAATGATTTTCTCCCCAAAAGTACCTTTATACATCGTATTTTCAAACAAAATATCCCTCTTTTCTTCCCAAATGATAATTGAACATGTAAATCTCTCTTTTCTCAAGAATCAGGACCAAATCAAGTAATTTACGCTGCTACCCATCACATAAAATCGAAGCTAGAACTTGAAAGGAAATTCTACTCCACAATGCCTCTGAGCACCCAAATTCAGAATTAAAAAATTCCTGAAAATAAAGTATCAGAAATTTGTTTTTCTTCAGATTGCTAAGCATGCCTCATCAGATGAACAGCTCGCATAATGGTAAACCATTTCAAACATTTGCGTAATGGAGATAGGGCAGATAACCTATGGAAGAATTCTGAGGCAATACATCTACAAAACCTTCATTACCTATAGGCTTTTCCCTTGCTAAAAAGAGGAGAGACAAAGCCACAAGATCAGAGCTGCCAAAAATTTCCAACGTGATCCATAATGACTAACAACAGAACCAGATCTCAACCTACAATGAGGAAACTCTTTTTCCCTTCAGAACAGTGTAGTCAAAGTCAAGGTATGAGCCTGAGGCAAAGCGAGGAAAGTCGAGGCAAGGCAAATGCTTTGCGCAATGAAATAGTCCCATGTCTTTAATCAAGCGATGCACCTCACTGCTTTTCTTTTTTTTTTTTTTTGCGCCTTGCCTGGTTCATAAAGAGGCGCACAGGGCAATCACCCTTTCTCTTTCTATTCCCCATAGGTATGAATGAGGCTTTAGCTGCTGCTTCAGGATATGTTCCTTCGGGAAATGCAGCTTTGGGATCCCTTGTTTCCACGTCTGATACGGCAGAAAAAAATTCTGGTTCGGTAGAAACTGGATATAGTTTATTCCGAATCTTAAGTAAAATAATAGAAGTATCTTATTGCTATGTAATTTTAAGATAATTTGGTACTAATGCCTCCTAATGAAGGTAAATTGGTATGACCAGGTTTCTTCTTCTTCTCCTTCCTGTTTCTCCTTTTCTGAATCTCTTCCTTTTCTTCTTCCTTATTTTTCTCTTCCTTTTTTTCCCCTACACATCTGTCCTGCTTGTGGCTGCCTGAGACTTGAAGGAGCTTCCTTTGCTTCTCTAAAGAGAAGCTCTGTCCAACTTAGCTCTGTCCAACTTAGAAAAAAAAGAAATGGATTAGTTGGCACTCTATCCAAAAAAAAAAAAAATTTCTGAAATTTGATTTTGTTAATTGCTATTGGTACAATTTTCTTTGCTGTTTGCTATTGGCTGCAATGTTATACTAAATTTTTCTTTGCCAACATTGTAACTCTCTCTCTCCCCTCCTTTTCCTCCTCCTCCTGCAAATGCATAAATTTCCATAGGGAGTACTCTGTCCAAGTGGTCAGAGAATACAACGTTCCCCCAAAGGAGGCTTTGATCATTATTTAGGTATTAGTACAATCTTCCGATGCCAGAAGAACATAGTTTAAGAAGAAAAGTCCCCTACTAGAAGTACATAATTTTGCACACGAATCTGTGGTCTGTAAATTCTGTGGGAAAAAAAAAAGGGTGAAATTTGTCAAGCTAAAGTGCATCTTCTGATAATTCGAGGAGTCGGTCGAAACCTGTGGTTTTCAACAGGCACAACTAGGGTAGAAACCAAATCAACATGCGGTAATAAAAAGCACCAACTCAACTAGGTTTCGACCACTAGTGGTTCACCCCTTCATATAGAATACCAAGAAACCTGTCTGTTTCGACAGGTTTCGACCGAGACCAAAGGTTTCTACACCAAAATAGCAAGTTCGACTCCAAAGCCCTATTTTTGCCTCCAAGATCAAATTTTCTCAAGTTTTTTGTGAGATTCTTCATCAACCAAACACACTTTCACCCAAGTTTTAGCTCTTGAAGGTAAACATCATTCTCCAAATTTGATTTTTTAATAGAATGAGTATGTAGAAATCATGGTTTCCATTCAATTTTTTTATGTTAGTTAGAATGGCCCAGCCCGATCTACGACTCCATGTACTCGGATTAAATTTTTTATTGGTAATTTACTTATAGGAATTTCTGCCTGAAAAATATGATTTTCCTACAACAATGTTTTGAAAAAAAAAGGGTCACATGTTTTTTATGGGCTTCAAATAATTATATGTTAGACATAAGGGGCCGAAATATAATGTGACGGAGTCGAAGTTTTTTTCTGTTTTTATTTTTTAAATGTATTAAATGAGTGCTTTTATTGTTTTAATTGCATAATTTCATTTCCAGTAACTATATTATAGTTAGATGATGTTAATGCTTAATAGTTAGGGTCATAGGGCTTAGTTTGCTATTTTACAACAGCATTCAGCCTTCAGCCTTTAGCGTACACTTACAAACTTGGGTCCACTCCACATAATATCCTTTTGGATTTTTTTTTCTTTTAACATAATGTAAGAAATAGGTGTAAGAAGAGTAAAATATGATGCACAAAAAAAAATCAGATATAAAAAACACATATGGGCCTCAAAACCAAGGTTTCGAGTTGACCTAGGAAAAATCCTAGGTTTCGACCAAAACCTGGTCAAAACCCAAGACAATCGAGGCTGTTCAAAACCAGCACCTCGAACCTTGAATGAAACACTACATAAGAAATGCCACCCAGATGTGAACCAAAATATTGACGCAAAACCAGAACTGTGATCATGCTCCTACATTAGAAAGTATGCAGGACCAAAGAGCTACTTTTGTGGAGTTCATAGAGTATCATAAGAAAACGTCTGAAAAGTTCAAATCAAAAGGTTGAAGTTATACTTGAAGTCCTACAAAGACAAAAGAAGAGAAGATTTTGACTGCACAGTTCAATCAGAAACCATAACACCCATGGAATAAGATGAAGAAGGTTCAAGTACTCAAATGTTTTTTGTGCGGTTCATTTCATAGTTTCTACAAAAACCATTGATTACTTGCTCCCTTCATCTGTCCAAATCCCCTGATCCTTCTCCACCGTATAGGACGAAATGGATCTTTAACCTAATTTCAGCCTGGGCAGTGTGGTCACTTATGAGGACGGCTATAAAGAGCTGGTGCCTCTTGAGCCTTAAACCTAGTGGCTAGTAGGAAGCTTGGACCTACGTCATGGTCCTGCATCAAATCCCTCATGTTCTGCAAAGACTGGTACACATCAATCCTATGTGGTAGTCAAAGGTTGAATAACTCATCCCATAGAGCATTTTTTCACATTCAAAAGCCCAAGCATGCTATCAAACCTAAAACTAGCTATGGTGTTGTAACTTTCCAACCAAGAAACTTGATAGTAAGTTCATCTAGTAAGCTCCCCTCCATGCTTTGGTTTGCGAGTTTCATACCTTCATTACCTCATCTCCAGGAGAAACGAACAATTTGTCAAAACATGTTTCAGTTGTCTAGGTGTCACCTAGTTAGTGCTATTTAGTTTCCAGTTTTGTTTCGATTGGAGTTAAAGTTTGCTTCTTGGATTCTAACTCTCCTATTGTCAACTCGTATTGTGAGTTTGTGGATCTTTTTTTAATCTTTTTGTAATTCTCTCTTTAATTATAAATATAAGGCTAGCTGGTCCCTAAAGACCATCCAAGCATTCAGTTCCTAAAGAGTGCTTTCAACATGGTATCAGAGCCTCAATTCTCTGTCTCTCCAAAAGGGTAGCACTAATGAGGTGATCTTTTATGGATCTAGTTGCTGGCCTCAATCTTTACCCCGATTAACGAATGATATGACTCATTGAAGATTGATGGTGCTGTTTCCCCTCCACGATTGGTGTTTTGAAGATCGAAGTTCTCCCTTTACATTGAGAATAAAACCTTCTAGTAGTGAAGATCCAATTTCGTACCTCTTGAAAAGCATCTGTCATTTACTGCTGAGATCGAAAGGTCCCTTTTATTCAGAACCAAACCGCAATAGCTTTGGATCGAGATTCTTTCGCAACCTCTTATTCTGAACCAAATTGCAATAGCTTTTGGATCGAGATTCTATCGCGAGATTCAATTCTGGTGTGTTTCTGCAGTTTGCAATAATTGGAATATCTTCCTTCTGATTTCAGCTTTTTTTGGACCATATTAATACCATTTAAATTCTGGTTGAGCACGTAATTTGCTAACCAAGACAGAACAGTATTTTTCTGGATTGCTAGATCAGCACACAACGAGATCAGTTTTTTTCCAGCACACATCGAGATCAGTTTTTCAGTATACATCGAGATCAAGATCAGTATTTTCCTGTATTGCGATATTTTTTCAGCACTATCACTACTACTTGCTCTCGGTTTTCTTGATAATACCTTGCTCTACCTCTCTCTCTATCAACTTTGTTTGCTGCAATGTCAGGTGTTATCCCTGCCTCTACCGGTTCTGATGTACAGAATCAACATGAGTATTTGCTACCACTTCTATCAAGTTCAATGGTACCAATTACTTGGTTTGGTCTCAATCAACTTATCTGATCATTGCTGGTCGGTTTCACAGGACATCTTACCGGTACGACTAAGAAACCCTCCACTACTCAGGATCGATGGATATCTAATTATTCCTTAGTTATGTTTTTTCTCCTCGACTCTAAACTACCAACTATTGCTAGACGTTATCTTCTGTTGGACTCTAACTCTCAAATTTGGTCAGCTGCTAAGGAAACTTATGGACAATTAGAGAATGATGCTCGGTTGTATAATTTACGTAAGATACTTCATGACACCACTCAGAAAGAGTAGACTATCACTCAGTATTATGCTGAACTTCAAAGTCTATGGTAGGAACTCAATCATTATGCTGATTACCAACCTACCAGTGCCACCGATATTGCCTCCTACAAGAAATATGTTGATAAGATACGGGTTTTTGATTTTCTACCTGGATTGAACATTCAATACGTCGTGTTCAACTGCTCAGCAGATCTCTTTTTACCACCTTGGAGCAATCCTATGCTGTATACATACTAAAAAGAGTCATCTATCTACCATGCTCCAGTCTCCTACAACTAATTGTTCGGCTTTACAGAGTATCTCTTGTTCCATCCCTACTACTGATGAACCTTCATGTTCCGACAATAGAACCAAAGACGTTATTAAGTGTGAACATTGTGGCAAATCTTGGCACGCTATGACTATCTGTTGAAAGTTTCATGGGAAACCAACTGACTTTGAAGCCAAATGTAGTCATGGTTGCTCAAAGAATAAGGCCAACCACACTAAGACAGTTACCCCTACTCCCAGTTCTGACATTGGTCTCTCTCCAGAAGAACTATAGGCTTTTCATCGGCTTCTCCAGGCTTCTTCCACTGCGACTACTTCTGCACTGCTCCTTCAGGTTCCAATTTTGCCTATTCAGGTATTCCTTTTGGTGGTCATTGTGCATTGGTAGTCTCTAGCCTTTGGATCATTGACTCCAATGCTACTGCTCACATGACTGAATCCTCCAGCCTATTTCATCAATACTTTCCATCCTCAGGGAAAAGATAAAGTTCAAGTGGCTGATGGGATTCTCTTATCTATCTCTGGAAAGGTAACTATCAGCTGTTCCTCTTCTCTTACTTTATCTTCTGTTTGACATATCCCTAATTTTACTACAAATCTACTTTCCATTAGTAGCCTTACAAGGTATTTTAATTGTAAAGTCACCTTTCTTCTAACCCATAGTGCTTTTAGGATCTAGTGACAAGGAAGATGATTGGATATGGTAAGGTGCATAGTGGTCTTTCTTTGCTCAGTGATGGTTCTCCTCCACCGGCATTATCTCCACCAGTTCATCAGCTACACTCAGCTTCCTCAAATCTCCATTAGTAGCATTTAAGTCATCTCCCCCTTGGGATTTTATTTCATGTTTTTCCTGATTTAATCAAACAATGTAATAAGGATGAGTTTTTTTGTGAGGCTTGTATTTTGGCCAAACAAACTCATTCTAGTTATTCCCCATTAAATAAAAGAAGTGCATCTCTTTTCCATTTGGTTCACTCTAATGTATGGGGTCCTGCTCGGCACACCTCTATTTCTGGTCGTCGATGGTTTGTCATGTTCATTGACTGCTACTTTCGCATGACATGGGTATATATGATGCAGCATAAAAGTAAGGTGTTTCGTTGTTTTCAGCTCTTCCATAACATGGTCCACACACAGTTTAATGTCACCCTCAAGATTTTATGAAGCAACAATGGCCGATGGTATCTTGAGGGCCAGTTTCCGAATTATTTAGCGGACTCTGGGATTATCCATCAGACTAGTTGTGTTGACACCCCAGCCCAGAATGGGGTGGCTGAACGAAAGAACCACCATCTCCTAGAGGTGGCCGGTGCTCTCATATTTGCCATTCATGTTCCGTCTCAGTATTAGAGTGTCGCCGTACTCACCGCTGCCTATCTCATCACTCGTATACCCACTCGTACGTTGGCATCTCGTTCCCCGATTGATGTTCAGTAGGATTCTAGCTCCTTTGTCATTCCTCCCAAGATCTTTGGTTGTGTGTGTTAAGCTCACAATCATTGGTCTCCTAGCAAGCTAAAACCCCATGGCCTCCAGTATATATTTTTGGGATACTCGACTACTCAGAAGGGCTACAAGTGCTACAATCCTCCCACACAACATACCTTGGTGACCATGGATAATCTCTTCTATGAGACCTTTCCGTACTACTCACTGCCACCTCATCAAGGGGAGTGTGAATATTAAAGATGTGTCTGTTCTTGAGACTCTTGTTCCGACTATACCTGACAATACTATAGCAGCTCAAGCGGAGCACCTAATTCCAACTTAGGGGGGAGTAACCACCACCAGTTTCGGTTCAGGAGGAACTTGAGCCACAGACACTAGTTCCTGTCCAAGAGGAACCGCACGAGAATCTGGATGAGTCGACCCTTCAAGTCTATAAGAGGATGTGAAAGAAAAAACAAGTTGAGACCACCACCACTACTGCACCTTCTATCATCCCATCGTCATCCTTCGAGCCAGAGCTGCCTACACCATCCGGTAAGATCTGCTCCTCTCCTGAGTAACCTTTGCTGTCCATAACGGTAGTAGGGCTTGTATTCAGCATCCCATATCTCGTGTTGTCTCTTATGACTCTCTTTTTAGTACCTATCGTGTTTTTTTATCTTCCCTTTCCTCTGTTAGTATTCTACGGAAGTGGAAAGAGGCTTGTGCAGATTCAAAATGGAAAGCAGCTATGATGGAAGAGATGAAGGCTCTAAAAAAGAATGATACATGGGATCTTGTTGCTCTTCCTCAAGGAAAGCGATCTATTCGCTGCAATGGGGTGTTTGTGGTAAACAAAAAATTGATAGGACAATGGAAAAGTACAACAGGGTTATAGCTAAGGGCTTTACCTAGACATATGAGATTGATTACCAAGACACATTTGCTACAGTTGCCAAATTAAATATTGTTCAAGTTCTATTATCATGTTTTGTTAATCTTGGATGAGATCTCCAACAACTTGATGTCAATAATGCATTTCTGCATTGGGAACTTACGAAGAAGTATATATGGACATTCCTCCACGTTTTTCTTCTAATACAACTCATGGTAATGTTTGCAAATTAAAGTGTGCACTCTATAGATTGAAACAGTCTCCTCGAGCATGGTTTGGCAGGTTTTGCAAAGCTATGATTTCAGTAAAGTACAAGCAAAGTAATGCTGACCAGGGTACAAGCAGAGTAATATTGACCATACTTTGTTCATTAAGGCTTAAGAGATCTGGTGACAAAGTTGCTCTTCGCATAGTCTATGTTAATGATATAGTTGTTGCTGGAAATGATAGTGACGAGATCACTCGCTTCAAGAGCTTCCTGGGACGTGAATTTGAAATAAAGGATCTAGGAAAATTAAAGTATTTTTTGAAATTGAAGTTTGTTGGGCATCTTCCTTTCCCAAAGAAAATATGTCCTTGATCTTCTATCTAAGATTGACTGAGACTAGTTTGTTGGGCTGCCATCCCTATGATACTCCTTTGGAAGCTAAACTCGACTCAAGGATAAGGATAGTGAACCAATTAATAAGGGTTGTACCAATGGCTCGTGGGAAAGTTGAACTACCTCTCACACTCACGGCCAGACATTGCTTTTGCTATGAGTTTGGTAAGTCAATTTATGCATGATCCTTATTTCTCTCATAAGGAGGCAGTTCTTCGTATTCTTCATTACTTGAAGTCAGCCCTGGAAAGGAAATTATTTTATCAACTCATGATCATCTACGGTTTGAGGCAATGCACAGATGCTAATTGGGGGTGGATCTCCGGATAAGAAGTCTGTTTCTGGCTATGCTACTTTTGTTGGTGGTAATCCTGTCACGTGGTGTACCAAGAAGCAAAATGTTGTTGTAAAGTCAAGTGCTGAAGCAAAGTTTCGTTTTATGGCTCACAGGATCTGTGAATTACTTTGGCTCAGGATTTTACTAGAAAACCTTGGTGTTCCTATTCGTCTTTCAATGATGGTGTACTATGATAACAAAGCTGAAATTAACATTTCCCATAATCTAGTGCAACATAATTGTACTAAGCATGAGAAGATCGACCGTCACTTCATCAAGGAGAAGCTCTAGAAGGGACTGATTTGTTTGCCCTTTGTGAAGTCAGAAAACCAATTAGCTAATATATTCACCTAGGGTTTGGGTGAAAAACTTTTTCATCATAATTTGGCCAAGTTGGGTATGTGTGATATTCATGCGCCAACTCGAGGGGGAGTGTTAAATATGTTTCGGATATCTAGGTGTCACCTAGTTAGTTCTGTTTAATTTCCAGTTTTGTTTAGATTAAAGTTAGAGTTAATGTTTCCTTCTTCGATTCTAAGTACTAACTCTCCTATTGTCGACTCCTATTGTGAGTATGTGAGTGTGTGAGTCCTTTTTTAGTCTTTTTGTAATTCTCTCTCTAATTATAAATACAGGGCTGACTGGTCTTTAAAGACCATCTAACCATTCAATTCCTAAAGAGTGCTTTCAACACGAATAATATATGGCTTCTAGCAAGCATACGACCCGTATCTCAAACCCTCCTTCACCCCTAGAAAGCCAGAAGTCCCAGTTTAGTCCATTCCAGGTATAAGAATACAAAAATTGGAAACATTTACTGTTGTCTAGGAAGAAGACGGGAAAAAGAATGACACCTAGACAATAATAGTGAATCCGCCAACCACAAGTCTTCCAAAAATCTAATCATGTTTCATTTCTGACATCATATCTGAAGCAAAGAAGGAAAAGTGACCTACTGGATTTCAATAGGTAAAGATGGATAAACAAATGGCAGTTTGGAATTCCAAAATGCCCACCATATACTTCACATGTATCCTGATGACTGAATGCCATTAGCTGTTTAGTTACTTAGGAAATCCAATTACAGTTCTGGTACTTGCTCTAATTCTAAGAAGTGTGAACACTAGTTCTCAGATATTATTAATCACAAAAACTATATAATTGATAGCATTCTTTCCCACGGCACAGAATAGAAGCAATAAAACTGTAAAGCCTACCCTTTACAAGATTTTTAAAAATTAAAAAAAAAATCTAGCAATTTTTTTTATTTTTTTTTTTTTGAGTGTGGGAAGAAAGTAATAAAAAAAAAACTTTTGAGGCACTGAAAATGACAAGTACACGTACAAATTAGTTATAGATTGATTTTTAAAACCTAACAGAAAAGGAAAAAGAACCGAACAATGTGCTAATATAACCTTGAATACTGAAGCCCAATAGTAATCATAATGGCAATGGAACTTTCTTCTCTCCAAGGGGTAAAAGATGTGCTTAGCTTTGTAATTCAACCATCCAAGTTCACAGACCTTCGATGACCTAATATCAACACCTACAGGAAATATAACGATTCAAGATATTAATAACTAAAATAATTCTCCCAGGACAGAAAAATGACAAGAATTAAAAAGAACTAAAAAAAGAAGAAAAGAACAAAAGAAGACAAATGAATTGCAATGCTGAGAATTAAAGTGAAACCAGATATTCACTGCATTTACATCTCTGATACCAATACAACTTCCTTCAAGATAAAGAAATGGACCATGTTTTAGGAGAATAGGTAATTTAATACTTGTGCAACCAGAGGTATAGCCACAAATCAATTTTCATGACATTGTCAATATCGGTGCAGCATTCCTCCACCTCAAGTGTTCCTCACTGATCAAGTCAATATGTAAATTGCCCAAATCAATTTTCCCATAATTTCTTTCCAATGCCACACTTACTAGGTAAATCCATCAAGTCAATACGTAAATTTCCCAAGTCAATAAAATTACACAAGGAGGATACAGAGCAATATTTTGCAACAACAAAATGGCTATTAGAACATCCAGGCTTGGCTGTTGATATTCTGAACAGACCACCAGTGAGACAGACAAACAGAATCAAAACAACCTGCTGGCTGAACCATACTGCATCAAAAAGTGGAAAGGATAATCAAGGGTAATTCAGGCCAGGCAGTCCAACAGAATACATTATGAATTTTCTTCAAAAACTGGATAACAAGTTGGAGTTTAGATCTGTTTCTATGGTATAGGATATGGAGGTGGGGCAATCCTGGTAGTAGATTATGGTTTCTCTCTTCAACTCCCCTATCTGAAATATAAAAAGGTTCATAGAGGTTTAAAACATTTACACATAACCTTACACATAACCAGCCAATTTTTTTCTCCTTTTTATTTAAAAACAAAAAGACAAAAAAATTATTTACCCAAACAAAATAGGGAGGGGGGGGGGGGACCAGCAGTAATACAGGACTAACGAAGGAAAAATCTCACAACAGAATGAAGTTTCCAACAACAAATCTAGGTCTAACAACTCCTAGTTAGTTCATCAATGCAGCCGATAGTAGAACTAGGATGCAGTTAAAGCTGGTTCATTGTGGACATGGTATGAAATTTCGGTAATTTTGCCAAAATTTTTTGGATCCAAACTGGTTCCATACGACTCAGTCAGCTTACCAGATTTCAACCGAAATTGGCAAAATTTTGGTCATTTTGAATAATATTTCAATGAAATTCGACTCATTTCGAACTTTCTCCCCCTTGGCCCAAGAGTTCCAAAACTCCTAGAAAACCTCAAATTTTTTTTTTGGGCAAAATCCTTTATTTTGCTGCTGAATCAATGCTTCAATATTGAATGCAGAGCACCCACTTCAACATTTGTATGTATTTGAAGCATCATTTGGCCAAATATCAAATTTTCCACCTATAAGGTTGCTCTGATGGAAAAGATATACTATACCATGGTGAAAACTAGCTACCAGGGTTCAAAGAAAAATTACCATTTTGGGTTTTTTTTTTATTTTTATAATCTATAGGTTCAAACAAGTTTAGATATGCTTAATTAGGGTTTCCCTAAAGTTTTCGGGCCAAAATATGGGTGTTTGACCCCGAAATTGCCAATCGAAATTAACTGCCGAAATTTACCAAATTTCACCCAAAATTTTGAGAATCTGCCCAATATTTTGGTTTCGCCTAGGGTCAGAAAATGCCAAATGAGTAATATGTCTAACATGTGTGACTCTCTATACGTAGACCCTCCACCGAAAACCATCCAAATCATCTTAGAACCTAATCCTCTATGCCATCACAACTTGATAGTCTAGTTGTTACCAGTTAGCATAGTTTCAGATGCAATCAGAAGAAAAATGATTCACCAAAACCAAAATTCTGGTTCTTCTCCCTTTAGCTTCTAATTTCCGCTTACTTCCTTTCCTACCGTTCCATTCATTAAAACAAACAAGTAGAACTAACAAAGGAACCACTCATTATCTACAAACTTGGTAGCAACTTCCACTGAAAAATTAGTTCATATATAGATAAATTTACAGATTCAACAAGCAACCAAACCCTAACTAATAAAATTGACATAAGAATTCAATAGGAAAGGCAAACGAAATTAGAGATAATTACCGCTGGAGATAATCTTGCACTGTGCAGCAACTGAAATCGGACTGGAAATTGAGAAATCTCCAATCACGATGGCCAACAATGCGGTCACCAAGGTGAAGAAACACGAGGCGACGAAGGAGACGATAAGAACGAAACAGAAACGAAGGAGAACGTGGTAAGGACGTTTATGAGCTCTATCATCTCGCTTAGGGGAGTCCATGAGAGAGATTGGTTAATGCAAAACCATGGTGTAACTGGGCTGATCACTGCAATTTCCGGTCACCGGAAGCAATTTTTCCGGTGATCGGAGACTCGAAGATTAAATGCTGAAAGATATTTATATGAGGAGAATCGTTTGGAAGAAAAATCTTGCTTGGGAGTTGTGAGAATTTTGTCCAAATGAAAAACAGTGGAAGTCGAAAAGAAGGTATGTGGGCCTAGGGTTTACGGCCACGAATTTGGACCCCGGCTTGGTCCTGGTGGATTAGAATCTTCCACGAGATGGAAGATGTCTATCTAAAGGATACATACGATGCTTGCTCATTGCTAAAATTTCGGATCCCATCCGTTCTTCTCAGAGGTTCGGGAGGAGGGGAGGCAATCTGACTAGATGACCGATACCTGAGGCTCGGGTGAATCCGAGTCCTCCATCCAAGCCGACACCCCCTTGTCGACTTGGTTTGTCTGTTCGGATGGAGGGCATGGATTCACCTGAGCCCCAAGTGTCGGTCATCTAGTCAGGTCGCCTCCCCTCATCCCGAACCTCTGAGAGGAGACGATTTGAATCTTAAAATTTCTATGAAAGATCAGTCACAAGACTCAGAACTCAGAATTGGGCTCAATCGAGGTTGACCAATCAGCTACATCCCATTCCTTATTTGTATCAATTTCTGAGTTCGGTTGTTGCAGCGATCAGTGTTAATGCAGTGGATTGTTCACGCATGGTGGTCATATTTCATTGATTCATCACGGTATCCACGTGTCAATGTGATAATTCTTTGTTTCACGCAAATTGCCATGTGTCATCGATTCATGGTGTGCTTATGTCATTGTGATATAATTTTAGAAAAAAAAAAAAACAATGAATCTTATGTTAGGCTAACGGTGTCAATTAGTTCATAAGCGATTTGGTTCAAATTGAGATTCTTAAATCATAATCGAATCGATTAATTAATTAGTTCTTATTTTTCAAACTAAAACCGAACCTACACGGATTTATTGATTTCTTATCGATTTCAATTAATCAATTCATAAATGGTCTCTTATAAAGTTTATTGAGAGGAACCAATATTCTATAACCATAATAATTCAACAACAAAACTCTACACATTAATAAAAACTTAACGGCTAATAGGACTCTGAATAATATCATAATAGGTGCATTTGGAATTTAACACCCTCTATTTTTATCTTCAAAAGTGTTAATTTGAAAGGTAAAAATAAAATTTCAACTGATTTCAAGTTATTACCATTAAATGAATTGAATCCCTCGAAGTGGGTAACATGTAAAATCAATACACTTTGAACCTCTAGGAAAGGTTGAGCACAATAGCCGCCAGCCCCAGCCAATTCCCAAGCAAGCTTCAACATCAAGAACCAGCTAAAGAAGATGTGAAGCAGCAGCGCCACAACCGATACAAATGCCATCACCATCATCTTGCTCTGCACATGCAAGAACTTGGTGATGGGGAAGTTCATGGTGTTAGGATCATGATTAAGCCAATCAACCAAAAGAGAACATGTGTCTTCACACGGATCAATATCTTTTCCGAACGTGTGTTAAAATCTCGGTAAGACATATCTATCAAAGCCCATTTCCGGACACCAACATGATATCCGAGTCGCCCTATATGGTGACTCGAATGCATCCAAGATCCACTAACTACTATGATTCACTAACCATACCACAATCTATATATGCAATATCCAACACAATCAATTAACAAATAAGAATAATAATAGGGAAAGCAATTTCATAAGTAAACAGATGCCAACTAATGATATTATAACATGATTAAAAATTGTTATGTTTTATATCAAATTGTTCCACAAATATTGTATCGTATCCAATATACAAATACAATCAAAAGAGTGAGAAAATTTGTATCCAAAAAACCCCTAGGGGGTAGCTGAGTCAGTAAGGAGCCTACGCCTCAAGAAGCGAAAGGTACTGAGTTCGACTCTTCTTACTGCCTTGGGGCCACTCACACGGAGGTGTTAAGTGCTCTTTATTTCTTGCTATATATGCAAGTGTAATGTTCTCATTCAACCGTGGAATGACCCGGTCCATGCAATTGTGGGGTCAATATGGGCCTGCGGGATTTGTCAGGCCAAAGGTCTGAATACCGGTCTTTAGCAAAAAAAAAAAAAAATTTGTATCCAAAAACCTACATAAGTAGATTAACAGTATTTATCTACAAAACTACAAGTCAGAGAAAGATCAGAGAGGGCACTGCATCAGTTATAGACTCAGTCGCTACAGACGCAGCCCTTGCCATGATCATTTGAGAAGTCCTCACTAGTAAAGACATTGTCCACCGAAGGGGACTCTATGAAATCCGCCACAGAAAAGGTATCTGTGTCAAGATTTGAAAAAAGTATCGACACGAGTGGTGAGCTCCCATCCTAGCTCAATAAGGAAATTAGGCATCACATAAATCAAGCAATGAATGATGATGCAATTCTATTATTAAGTCTTCGGTAATTATGATACTAAAAGTGTCATATTGAGATTCAGCCACAGCTTTCAACCCTACATACGGATAAATGGCATCCAACTCTCAAGAACTGGACAAGGATAAAAGCAAGGTACACGATCCCAGACCGTTAGATTACTTTTACATTTTGGGTACGATTTTTCATGTCGACGACTGCGACACTTGCATCTTCCATTTTCTAAGACAATTTATGTTTGATGATCGATTTCACCAAGTTCTCTTTGTTCAAAAACCAATTTCAGTAGTTCTCTCATGCATCAATCTTCATATGTTGAAGATCCTTTGCTCGTTGTCTCCTTATCGTCCTATTTATAAGCCACAACTCACTTCGATCTTTTCAATTTTTCATTGAATGAAACGAAAATGCATTCCTTTCCTATTTTTAGCAATTCTAGTTTTGTTTAGTTATCTTCTTTGGTGAAGTTATCTTCTTTAATTCAACTAGAGCTAAGGGGCTGTTTGTTAAAACTTAAACTCCGGGATTCTTACTAGGTTCAAATTTCTACTCCAACTTCAAAAGGTTCGGGAGTATTGGGGGGGAAAAAAATTTTTTTTAAACCTAATTTGGTATGAACCTCAAAATGGTGGTGGGTGGTGGATGGTGGCACTAGTGG
The DNA here is from genome assembly GCA_028583415.1 of Protea cynaroides. Taxonomy (NCBI): domain Eukaryota; kingdom Viridiplantae; phylum Streptophyta; class Magnoliopsida; order Proteales; family Proteaceae; genus Protea; species Protea cynaroides. The sequence continues at coordinate 95,011,166 of CM053276.1, read as the reverse complement.
TGAATGGTGATGGTTGTGACGGGTGGGGGGAGTGATTCAACTAGGCTAAGAGACCAAAGAATGGTGTGGCAGGCGGCGAAGTGGTGTTGGCGGTGGTGTGTTGGTGGTGTGGTGGTGGTTGGTGGTGGTGGTGGTGGCTGGGGAGGGTGTATCAAATTGCGATGGTAGGTGCTTGGTTTGGTGGTGGTGGTGGTGTTGGTAGTGGTGGCGGTGGGTGGTGGCTGGTGGTGGTGGTGGTGGTGGCGTGGGTGGTGGAGGGTGGTGGCGGTGGTGGGTGGTGTTGGTGTGGTGGTTTGGTGGTGGTAGTCGGGGGGGGTGGGGGGGGGGGTTAATTTTACCTAAAATTGTGCTCAAGTCGAAAAGCATCTATTTGATGCTCCAACAATTTGGTTCTAATCTTTGGGCCTTCAAATTTGTCTCATTATCGATGTTCCAAACACCCCTAAGAGACCAAAGACTGTTCTAGCACCCCCCCCAATTTGTCTTCGCATCTATTGATTTGATATTTTCATAAAGAATCTCAATTTGCAACAAATAGGTAATGATTCTATGATTCCGATTTCTTTCTTTCTTCATTAGATGAGCAGCTGCCATTATATGTTGAATTCCTAACATGATTTACTGTTCATATGTGCTTTTCCCGAGTTTCCTTTATCAGTGAATATCACTTCTTAATTTTCTTTGGTTCTCTTTTTTGTGTGATTTGATTTACATTAGGTGTATAATTTGTGATGATATTTTTTTGGCTTTCCAATTGACATGGATTGATTCATTTATTTTGATATCGGATCATTTTTATTTTACTTTCACCCTTCTGCACACGTAAACATTCGTACGACATAAACTTGAGTTTTTTTTGTATCATACATCTGTGTTGATATATATATAAGTTTTGGTTTGATTATGTATTTCATCGTGACAGCCATGAAGCTTAATTTGCACACTCATGATATTGATTAGCATATTACAAGGTTTTCCTTATTAAATTTTGTTATTGTTTGATGTGAGTGTTCATTAATATCAATTTTATTATGGGTAAAAGACAGTTACCACCCCTGTAACTTACCTTATTGACCGTTGACCCCCAAAGGTTTCAAAAAAGACAGTTACCTCCCCTAAAAACACTATTAAAATACAAATAAACCCACATCGTTAGGAATATTTCGTTAGATGTTAACGGTGGAAATCCAATATTTTCTTAATGACCAAATTAACCCTTTACAAGGGTGATTGACTTTAAAAAAAAAAAAAAAAAAAAAAACCAGAGATCCAATAGTAGGATGAGCAGATTGAGAAGATGGTTCATGCTTCTTTCTCGCCGATGGAGTTAGGGTTTCAAATGATCCTTTGGTGAATGCGATATACTCTAAGACTTCTTTGAATGATGGTGGTCACCAGCAGAGATCTATTGATCAGGTAGGACTTCTTAAAATTTCGCCATCGACGGATTACTAGAAAATTTCTTGACTGCGACAAAGAATTGAAACATTTCCAAGCAAGTGATTTGGGATTTTGAGAAATCAAAGAGCGAGGGCCAGGCAGAGATAGTTATAGGAGAGGATTGCTTCATCCTCAAGTTCTGGAACAAATTTTCCAATTGTTAGTGTGGGATAAAAATTTTATGGCTTACAAGAAATGGGGATTCAGCCTTCTTTGTCGCTTTTGATTCAAATTTGGTTGCAAACCCTAGTTTTTTACAATCTGGTTGCAGACGGAGGTTTCCCCTCTTTACGATTTGGTTGCAAAAGAGAGAACCCCAAATCTCCAGATGCAATCAGAGAAACCATCTAAATCGGAGAGAAGAGAGATGCAGACCAGCCACTAGGAAGACGATGAGTTGCAGGCACTTGGAGTTCCCTTTGAACTTTGGAGTTGCAGATCTACAGCACCTCCGGATGTAGCAAAGGAGATGCAGATACGATGCTCTCACGAAAATGGAAGGAAGTTTTTATTTTTATTTTTTAAAATGCCCATTTGTTTCAGATTTGTTCATGTTCATAGTTTGGTATCGCGTGGTTCCTGTTCATCGGTTCCTATCTTTTTTTTATATTTTTTTAATTTTAATTGGGATAAAATGTTCAGGGGTAGAGTTGTCCATAGAAAATATAACTTTAACATCGTTAAAAATTGGAACCATTTGTCTTTTTTGAAACCTTTGGGGGTCAACGGTCAATAAGGTAAGTTACAGGGGAGGTAACTGTCTTTTGCCCTTTTATTATTGATCTTTGTGATGTTCTCTTATCCGAATATATATATATATATGAATAAATTTCACCTACCCCTAAATAGTTTCGAAACATCATCTACCACCTACACCTTTCAAAAAACATCAACTACCACCCAAACGTTTACCACCGTTAATCAAATAGGTCCATTCCGTTAAACGAATTCCGTTAGTTGTTGATGTCACCCAAAATTGATTTTGAAATGGACAATAATGCCCTTAAGGAAATGTTAAAAGATGGTTTTACCCTCCTTCACTTAAGGAGGGTAAAACCCCAAATCTAAATCCTGTTTCTTCTTTTTTACCCGCTGAAACCTAGCTATGGAAACCTACAGCAATCGGATGACCCTCCGAAACTGAGAAATAAAATGATTCCTTGCCATCGTCAATGGCTGATCCTTTTTCGAGACTCTTTTTTAACTCATTTTTCGGGATCTTGGCTTTCATTCTCCTCTATTTTTCATTCTAGTTCCTAATCTTGATTTTCTTCTGTTTTTCTTTCTACTTTATTTTTATTCTGGCAGCGCCATTTATTCAGGCGACCAACCAGAAAGTTTTTTTCTTTTCTTTCTACTCGTCGTCCTAGCTATTTTTCTGGTTTTCTTCTTCCTGTGCGTTTTTCACACTGGAATTTTTTTTTTCTTCTTCTCCTTCTTCCTCTGCCTCATTCTTTTTCTTCGTTTTTGTTTTTTTTTTATCTGTTTCTTTATCTTCTTATTCTTCAATTCTCCATCTGTTTTCTTTTATTTTCTTGTCTGGTTCTTTTTTCTCCCTTCCTTCTCCAACCACATGGCTGACAACCTACCAGTGGAGGGAACCAGGTCACCCCCATGGATTTCAGATTTTTATCGAAACTGAATGTTTCTTCCAAATTTCATATCTCTTTAGGGCGAAAAGAGTCTCCTATTGTCGGCGATTTCAATATTTCTTATGCAGATCCAGCAACGGTGAAGAGCCGATTGGCGGGCTCAGGCTTCCAGTTTCACAGTAACAACCAAATCCATCTCGACTTGAAGAAACCCTAGATTATTCCCAAGAGGTATGTGTTTGTGTTCTCCAATGACACAAGATAGTTTCTTCAGGTGCAGGTTCTAAGGTAAATTTGATTTTTTTGATAAATTAGAAAATGAGATTGGTTATATTAGTAATTTTATTAGTTTTTTAAAATTTTCAATTAAAAACAAAAAGGGTAAAAATGTCTAATAGTGATTTCAGTTTCTTCCGTCAGTTACTTGGGTGTAGTTGATGTTTTTTGAAAAGTGTGGGTGGTAGATGATATTTCGAAACTATTATGGGGGTAGCTGAAATTTATCCATATATATATATATATATATATATATATATGTCTGATAAGGTTTGTTATATATGATGACTTTTGTCTTTTTTTTCTTTTTAATTATTTATGGATTTCTTATTTTATAATCCATGTTTTCTTGTTTCTATTTCTCTCTTGGTGTATTCAGATTTCTTATTCATGATTTCGTTCAATAGAATGTCTGAATGATCCCAATATTATGCCACATCGATTTTTGTGTGTCTTCTGTTTGTTAATGATTTACTAGTTGCACATTTGGCTTCTCTATAGTTTTGTCATGTATTTTACTTTTACTTGTGAATTGCTTTGGCGAGCCGCCACCTTTATTTGTTGTCATATAAATTGTTTTTTTTTTTTTTTAATAAATTGCCTGTGGTGGGGACATGTCACATGAGTACCCACATATTTGGACAAGGTTGGGAAAACGTTTAATTTGTACTGTTAAATTCTAAATTCCAGAGAACAAATATTGATTAGTTGGTCAGTGTTACACTGTGTCCTTCATATAACTGGAGATGAAAATTCCTGAACTACGTTGAAGAAAGAGAAACAAATTAGCGCAAGGGCGGAGAAGAACAAAGCCTAAGATAAATCCTCCAAACCGTCGAGAGGACCTTCCACTGAACCAACAAGAGTGGCGGCAACGCTAACAGGTTCAGTGCATGCAGATGAGTACTTTGGTCAGCCAGTGTCTAGCTTGCCACACACAAAGTATCTTGTGCCTGTGAAATTGGTCAGCCAGTGTCGCTATTACCGAAACATCAGCCCCTCCAGTGAAGGCCGGATCCAACAATGCCCCAGAATTGTAAATGACAATCTATTTAGGAATATCCAATCAATCTGTTTAGTAACTGACCATGGATGATACATACCATCGGTGACTTGTGGCGACCTGAGTCCATCCCTGTTGTTAGGTTCCAACCACCCGAGACACCACCAGAGCCATGGCGTAATTCATTTTCACCGTCGAAGAGAAGAAGCAATTCAACAACAATGAAGGCAAACCCATTTTCGCCATCGAAGGGAGGGAGTGATTCAACAACAATGGAATATAACCCATTTTCACCATCTAAGGGAAGAAGCAATCCAGAAACAGAGAAAGTTAATCCATTTTCCGAGCAAGTTACGAGTGCTGTGGCACAAGAGTCTCAGTCCTGGAAACCTGATGTGAGAGCGTGGCACATTCCGGGACGATAAAACTAAAAATGCACTTGAAAATCAAGAACTGAAACACAATGACGTAGGCCATACGAATAGGACAATAGGCCACCGCCAAAAACTGAACCGGAGAAACAGTTCATAATAGGTCAGGTTGCAGAGAAAAATTTGCTGAAGAACAAAACAATTGCAGAAAATAACGGGCTGCAATGTTAATCAGATCTCAAAACAAAGAACGAATCGAAGAAATTAATTGTTTTCTTGACTCGAAGAACAAAGAACCACTTCAAAACTGAACGATGCTTGCAGAAAATCGCCGAAGAAGAAACTCGATGTAAGCCGTGGTCGCTGAAACCAAATCAGAATATCATGAAGGTTAATTGTCGTTTACGATTCTTGATCACAGAGAACCAGATCGGAACGTATCAAAGAAATAAAATGAAACTAATTGAAGAAATGAACTACTCTACGGTAATCGTTCTTGGCCGTAGGTCACAGTTATGCGACGATAACAAACGAAAGTGAAGATAATGAACAAAGCTGAGCAGAGACTGAAAAACGAAAAACGAGGATAAGAAGCTCAGGACGAAGCGATGCCGGATCTTGAACAAAGACTGAAGATGTCTCACTGAGAATTGAAACAGAGACTGAAAAACTGATATGAACAAACGATGTGCAATGCCGATGAAAACCAGAAGCACTGAGATCTGAAGATTGAAAACTGAAACAAAATGAAAAATGAGATCTGAGATCTAAGAACAGAGACGGATTGTCTCAATGAGAATTAAAACCAGAAAATAAAACTCAGAAGTTGATGTTGAAGACGTACGTACAGAGAGAGAACTAAAGATCTGAAACGAACAAGCAGGAATGAACATTTGCTTGAAACTATAAAGATCTGAAACAGAAAAGAAATCGACTGAGAAAACGACTTGTAGAGATTTCAAGAACCAAAGACGACAGAGACAAATCTTACTAGATTTCTTTGGTCAAGATTGTTTTGAGATCTACCAGACTGTGTTATGAATTGTGATACGAAGAACAAAGAGAAGGATTGCAAAAAAGTTGCCGGAAGAACTTATATGAAGAACTTGAACAAATTAAGAGAGCATTCAAATCTGATACGGGAAGGAGAAATTTCAGATCTGAACTTAAACAGATCTCATCATAACTAGAAAGAACATTCAAAGAAACAGAGCAAGAATCAAGAAACTTGCCGACGATGATGTTGGAACTGAAAAACAGACGAACGACGATCCATGAACTGATCGAAGACGAAGCATAACAGCAAATGAACAAAAACTCAGAAACAGTGGGCGTTGCAAAAGACTGAGATGATCGCCGATTACAATGGATGTTGCAGAAGACTGTCCAAGAAAATCACCGGTAACTCAGACGCAGGAATGCAACAAAAAAAATTGCAGAAGAACAAGGAAGACGATGGAACCGCAACAAGAATGAAGCAAAGATTCGGAGAATCTCCGCCGGCTCTGATATGTAAAATTCTAAATTCCAGAGAAAAGACTACATTGTATTTAAGAACTGTGTTCTCGCCATCCTATGCAAACCCGATCTAAGAACAACATTCATAAACAAGGTGTTCCCTACGACCTTTCATCCTCTATGCGCGTGCCTTGCTGGCAATGTCATTCCCACTTAACCGACATCCTTTAGAATAGCATCAAAGAATCATCGGGGGAAGAATGCAATTAATCGACAAAGAATATAATGTTTTGATTCATAATGGAACATGGGATTTGATTCCTTATCATCAACTATGAATGTTGTTGGCTGTAAATGAATACACAAAATCAAAATCAAAGTGAATGGGTCGATAGAGAGATACAAGGTTCAGTTAATGGCACGGGATTTTAATCAGCAGTTTGGATCTGATTATGATGAAACCTTCAGTCTAGTGGTTAAACCAAATATCATCCGGATGGTTCTCTCTATAGTGGTTACATTTAATTGGTCAATTCGACAATTAGATGTACAAAATGCATTCTTGTATGGATATCTTGATGAACGAATATATATATGAAGCAACCACAAGGGTACATTGATTCTCATCATCCCAATCATGTATGCCAATTGAAGAAAGCTCTATATGGTCTAAAACAAACACCACGAACGTGGTTCCATAGACTCAGTGCCAATCTGCTCCAACTCGGGTTCATTGCGTCCAAGGCCGATTCATCTTTGTTCATTCATCATCATGGAAAGCGGATCACATTGGTACTTATCTATGTCGATAACCTCATCATCACATGATCGGACACAGAATCCATTAAAATGTTGTTCGCTCAATTAGGCTCTGAATTTGCTATCAAGGACCTCGGGCAACTGATACTTCTTGGGCATTGAGGCCCACCATGATGCCACTGGGGTCCACCTCAATTAGATAAAGTATGCTTTGTCTTTGTTGGTTAGCTTAAATATGGCAAATACAAAGCCTTGTACCACTCCAATGTCCTTTAGTGGTAACAAATTACAAAGAGATGGTGGTGAGTATTATTCAGATTCGACCCATTATCGAAGCCTTGTTGGTGCCTTACAATACCTCACCATGACTAGACCAGATTTATCTTTCTTAGTTAACAAATTCTGTCAGTTCATTCATAATCCAATGGTTGACCATTGACTGGTTGTCAAACGTATCCTAAGATATGTTAAGGGTACAATCACATATGGTCTTAATATACATCCCCTAACACAACTAGACCTCATTGGTTATGTTGATGTTGATTGGGCCAGTTGCCCAGATGATAGAAAATCAACAAGTGGATATTGTGTCTACTTTGACCCTAATCTAGTCTCTTGGAGCTCCAAGAAACAATCGACAGTGGTACGGGCGAGCACAAAAGCTGAGTATAAAGGCCTTGCCAACACGGCCTCTGAACAGATATGGCTGCAACAACTATTTCAGGAACTTCGATGCTTCTTTCCTCATCCACCACGGCTGTTGTGTGATAATATTGGCTCAACAGACCTTGCAGCCAATCTCGTATTATATGCACGGACAAAACATGTGGAAATTGATTATCATTTCGTTCGTGATCATGTGATGAAAAAGGCTTTGGACGTTCGTTACCTCTGTGTTGAGGATCAAATCGCTGATATAATGACTAAGCCACTACCCATTACACAGTTTTACAAGCTTCGAGGCAAGTTGTTTGTTCATGATCTTCACATCAGCTTGAAGGGGGTGTAATAACAGAACGCCTACGAGGAAGGAAACATATCAAGAATGAGGAGATATTGATAGGTTATCTACACCGATATCTCCTCATTTTATTACAAAAGATCACGTAAAGAGATTCTCTCAATCAGTTTCTCAATCAAATCACGATGAGAGACTATCTCAATCAATTCCTTCTGTTATGTAGCTATATAAGTCAATTGTAGCTACAATGGGTATGTAGAGATAGTGTTGAATCTTCTGTAAATCTATAAAGATAATGGTGAATCTTTTGTAAATCTATAAAATCATATATAAATTCGATAAGACTCCACACCAAAATGTGTGAAAAGAGTCTATTGAAATCCAAATTCTTTCAGTATTGATTAGTTGTTTGGTGTTACACTGTATCCTTATATAACTAGACATGAAAATTCCTAAACTATATTAAAGAAAGAGAAACAAATTACAAACTAAACTACACTAAGCTGAGATGTGACACGTTTGACGTGTAACATGTGCGACTGGTCTGCCACCCACCATCTAATTTAGGATGCGGGTTGGGATAGAATATGATGATTTCCTATCCCTTCAACATATTCTCATTCATGAATTGATGTAATAATAATTTGGAATAAAATTTCCATCCACTGCACTCCACATTGTATCTAGTGGCTCAATTTAATTTGTTTGAATAAATTCGAGACTCCAATAAGTCATCTTTAAGAAAAGATCCCTCGTCTCTCAGATTCCATGTGTGAATATTCTGATCTCTCGAAGAGATTTGGCTTGTTTCAATTGCATTCATATTTTGTATGCTTTCCATTCATTGCTTGTGCATCATTTCTCAAATGGGCCATATGCCAATCCAACTGCTTTGGACACTTTGCTCCCCCGAACTATGTGGGGACCTGATTATTTGGAGACACAATGCCTCCGAGATATGTTAGCAATTTGGGTAGCTTTTCCCAAATTCGGTCCATTGTCTGCACTGGTTATATGTAACCAGTTACACCTTTAGTTTTGTTTGACTTGTAGGCCGTAAGCTTGATCAATGGCTATGGATACATGGATCATTTTGAGATACATTATTTGAACTTGATTCTCAAATATGTTCAAGACACATAGGCAGTTTGGGACAACCTCCCAAATTCAATTCAACGCTTCGATTCGGATTTATACCATTCACATTAACATTTGTCTTAAATATTGTATTCAAATTTTAGTTTCACACTTGGATTTCAAATATTGCATTTACATTTTGATTTCAAATTTGGTATTCATATCTGGTTTTCAAATCTTGTTTCAAATCAATTCAAATTATTTTATCTCCGTGAACAACATCGAGAATTTGATTCTCGGACACCTCCAGGATATGTAGGCAGTCTCGACAACCTCCAGATTCGGTTCATCAGCTTTCAAAAATATTGTTTTGTTTTCTTTATTTTCTCTTTTGCATTCGAGTATGCGGGTTTCCATCCCAATTAGAGATAGATATACAAGTAAGATTCGGTAGTCCATTTAGGATATCCTACAATTCAGTAGATCGGCATGATTGGGCCGTCATCTAATTCCCAGTTATTAAATCCCCTTACATTTAGTTTATTTCTTTATTTCATAACATGCTTGACTAAATTTTAGCTTAGGATGACCTAGCAACTTGGTTTAGGAATCCTTTGAAACTTAGCCATTCATTAACCTTGAACATCATAATAATAGAGTTAGAAAAGGAATACCATGCGAGACCGAATCTTAGATCAGGCAGTTTGAGTACCTTACACCTTCCCAAATCGTAACCTCAACGCTTACCCGATATTTGATAAGTCCAAAGTCTAAGTTGAAAAATGATTCATTAGATGTCTCTCCGATGCAAAATTGACAATTTATAGGTCCTAGACCCTCAATCTAGGTAGCGACTCCATTTTATTTTCGTCCACCGACGTGGGTAGACAAGATCAAAGGTGAAAGCTTATGATCCCTCGTTTACGCACAAACTCTTTTTTCCATCAAATTCTGAACCTAATCATAATTTTTTTCTTTTGCGCCACGAAAGAGAGGACCTTGGAGGAAAAAACTCGATTTGTCCTCACACCTATGACAAAGAAAAGGGTGTTAAGGAGCAGCAGGAGAAACAAGACCTTAGCATTGTGGAATGTATCTAGTGCCACAAGAAGAGATACATGAAAAAGGATTGCAAGCCCAAAATGAATTGGCTAGAGAAGAAAAAGGACTTGGTATTTCTCTATCTCTAGTCTATTTTAAATCCTTTCTTATTAATACTCATGTGGTTTCTTGGTGGTTTGACTCGGCTTTCTCTATTCACGTCACTCATTTGTTGCAAGGATTTCTAAGCAGGAGGGTACCAAGCAAGGATGAGGTGAGCTGTTCGTGGGCAATAGCAAGTCAGAGTCGAAGCCGCAGGAGTAGTTTTTTTTGCGAGAAATTAATTATATTCAAAAAGAGATAAAAAAGAATACAAATCAAGCCTTTTGGAATGAAAAACCTCCACCTTTAGCATTGCCATCAGCAGAGGCCATCCCAGGCCAAAACACTAATAAAACCTATAGCGTGGTCTGCAAGAAGCATCCCACACTAGCTCCCTTGCTACAAAATCAGGACATACCCTCCAGTAATAAGATTGTCTATCAAAAGCATATATTTTTTTTTTTTGATAGTTTATCTGTCATAGTATTTGCCTCCCGGAAGCAATGAGTAAATCTGATTTCACAGTCTTTTAAAGTGACAGATATCGCCCTCCATTCTTGCTGAAAGCTCCAAGGAAGATTCCCCAAAAGAATAGCCATCACCGTAGCCGACAAATCCGATTCCAACCAAATCCTTCTATAGCCAAGGTTTTTTGCAATCACCAAACCTATTAGAGCACTTCTTACCTCTACAACAAAGCATGTAGCCACCCCCAATGTAATCAGCATAAGCACATATAACCAGGCCTTTATCCGACCGTATTACTCCACCTGAACCCGCAACGCCCGGGTTTCCTAGGCTACACCCATCAGTATTTAGCTTACACTAGTCTTGTAGAAGAGGATGCCAAAATACTTCAACAATTCTTCTAGCATTCATTCTTATTGTCTACAATCCCAAAATTTTAACAATTCTGAGATCATCTGTAGACTTGATAATACACAGCCTCCGTATTGTGAGATCCTTACAACCCAACTTCACCCTTTCCCAAGATATCCATTTTGTTGTAATTCGGTCTCTATATATCGCTTGATTTCTAGCATACCATACTGCCTGAAGAGATAAGAAAAAATGTCCAATCCATATAGGACGCAATGATACTCCACCAGATTTTCTCCTCCACCAATTCATTAAGTCAGTAGTGGAATTCATTATAGGAATTACCACATCAAAGAGGTAACTGACTTCAGTCCATATATCCTTCGCAAACCGGCACTCACAAAATAGGTGGTCCATAGTTTCAGATTGCTTCAAGCAAAGAATACGTACATCTCGAGACCAGAGGAATACCTTTATGCTGAACACAGTCATTAGTGGATAGCTTGTGGCGACACCATCTCCATGCAAAACAAGAGACACGAGGATGCATGTTTTTTTGCCAAACCAAATTTGCCCATGATTGTTGTCGATTCTTTGTACGTAACATTTCCCATGCAGATTTCATTGAAAAACGGCCAAAAGGATCACCAGTCCAAATACGCCTATCCACCTCACCATGAACCAATTTAATAGATTGAGCCATATTAAACAAATAACCCAGCTCAGGAAATTGGACAATAGGTAAAAACTAGGTTCCATCCTTGATAAATCTCAATAGTCTACATTCCTTCCCTTTGAGCAGATTAACATCTATCCCTAGTCGATCCTTAAGAGACAAATCCCCTATCCAAACATCATTCCAGACATTGATTTTATCCCCATTACCAATTACCCATTTGGAATTATTTAAGATCCAATCTCAAATTCGTTAAGACTCCTCCAAACCAGAGATGAGCATTGAGAACGATGAACCAAACCCTCTTTAGAGATATAATGGCTTCTTATGAACTGTGCATACTTCGTTTGGTCATTCTGAATTTTCTAGCACAATTTGCTTAATAAGGCATCATTTATGTCACATAGCCTTCATATACTAAGACCACCTTTCCTTTTCAGAGAGCAAACTGTCTCCTATTTTACAACCACTGACTTTCTCTTCATAGGATCTCCTGTCCATCTGAAATTCCTCAACCACCCTTCTATAATCTTGTCAAGACTCAACAACCATTTATAAACCCCAAATGAGTGCGTAAAAGAGCTGCAAAGAACAGACTATGCCAACTCAACTCATCCTGCAAAGGAGAGAAGACAGCCATTCCAGATATTAAATTGTTTTCGAAACCTTTCCACAAAAGTGTTCAAATACTCTCTTTTAATTCTTCCTTTAAATAATGAGACCCCAAATAGGTTGCTGGAAATTTCCTTCAGTGAATTCCATACATTCCACCATTACGTCAGAAGTAAAATATATTTTACTTTTTGGAGGGCTAACACGCTGGCCAACATATTCATCATACAAGCTTAAGAGTTGTTTCAACTTTTGGCATGACCACACACTAGCCTTAGTAAATATAAAGATGTCGTCAGCAAACATCAGATGAGTTGGTGCCACATATCTGTTGGACTTTATGTTGTCATTGTTGGTAACTTGGCTGATGTGACAGTGTTTGTGAGCATTCAGTCAGAGAAATGAGGAGAGAGAGATTATTAGTATAGGAGAGAGAGTGTCAGTGCAGTGGCACAGATGTGCCAACTTCGCTTGTGTGTTCTACAGTATTCTACATGTATTTCAGATGACTTACAATGAGTTAAATAGGATTTTACACTAATTTTGATGAGAGAGAGTGTTTGTGGACCCCATTGGTGATGTGGCCGAGTTTCTGATGATGCGACAGTGTTCCTGAAGCTTTTTTGATCATGTTCATGTTTCTCATGTTTCTCTTGTTGTGGCATTGAAGAGAGAAATTCAAGAGAGAGAAAGAAGAGAGAGAATCAGAAGAGAGAGAACGAGGAGAGAGAAAAAAATATGAGTGGGACCCACAGGTGTGGTGGCAAGGTGACATGTCAACACGGCAACCCACGACACTTGGTATGCATGCACACAAAGTTTCGGGTTCAAATTCTAAGGTTTGATAGAGTTTTAACTTTGAACCTATTTTTGGTGGATCCCGCAGTAGGTTCATGGAAATCCGACAGTGGAAAGATGTAGAGCGTCGAGTTATCTTTCCAACGCAACTTGAATAACTCAATTCCGACGTTGGATGAGCGAGATATCGTAGTTTCTGTCGGATTGCTCGAAAAAGTCATTTCACAAGTTGTTTAGGGGCAATTTCGGCATTTCACAAGTTGTTAAGGGGTAATTTCATCAAGAAAAAAGAAGAAGATCCGAAATCGGCCACCCAAATGAAGCCACGTTGGCTAGATTCCAAATGGACGGCTTTCAAAGTTGTGGGCTAAGGTGTGATGCGAAGATTCCGTTTAGATTCCGTCGCGAGGCTTCTGGTTGGATGGAGGCAGTTTAAAAAGGTGGTTCGTGCTTCACGGAATCAGCGCCTTATTCGGTGTGGCACGTTCATCGTGCGATGACAAAAGAGATTCCGATCCAGCGCTTCACGTGATCTCCGATTTTCAGAGGCGTGATTTATCCAGATCCAAGGACTCAGATTCAATCCAGCCTTTTTGAAGTCAATCTGACGGTCCGTGCTGAAGATTCTTTGATCGACCAATCATATCGTGACAACGCATCTGCGGCGCGGCTATGGTGCGGCGCGGGTGCGCGGTTATAAAAGGAAAGATTCTCTTTCCTTATCTATGATTGGCCGAACTTCAAACTGCCATAACTTCTTCCGAGCTCTAAATCAGTCCGTTGAAGTTGCAGTTTTCATATTTTTTGATGCTCTATACATTGGGCGCTGTTGGGAGTCATAATAGTGTTGAGAAAAATCAAAAATAGGGTTTTGAAGCTTAACAAAGGGTTTTTCTAGGATTTCGTGCCTGTGGGAGTGATCAATCACCAACTACCTCTTCTCTGTGCATCAATGGAGTGCTAAATCTCTATGACAGGTCAGTAGAGCTTTTATTTTTATATTTATGGTGATTATGGGTTATGTGAAAGATATTAGAAGCCTGTGAGCGAGGTGTGCTTTGTGAATCGATCTCTATCATCATTGAAGACTGTTAGAGAGTACCTGAGGCAGTGTGAAGCTTTAGAGAGATTGTTGGTCATTCGAAAGCATTGTTTGTGAGATTCTCAATTCCTTATCGATTTATGCTTTCAATTTATTGTATGCTAGTGTAGGTGCAAATTGTTGAATACCTAGCTAGTGGGGAAAAATTGTAAGGCAAATTTATAAGCCTAAAAAAATTTGTTGCTTCCCGTGGGTGCGGGTTAAGCATGGTGTGTAGTGTGTGCTAAACACTGGTACTTGATACCTGAATTCCTGGCACATGTGTGCCCTCCTAGTTTTATGCTGGGTAAATGGTGTATGTACTCCTTGCTGTGTAGACAGTAAAACGAAGTGTATTGAGTATATACGGAGCCCGTTGGGCATTACTCCATGGACTAGCCATCACACATTGTGTTGGTGAACCACGTATATCTTGTGTTGTGGACTGTCTTTATTTTCCTATATATTTTGGAGTGCGTAGAATGACTTACAGGATGGGTGTATAAATCTGGTAGACCTGGCCACTGAGTGGTAGCGAGGTAGATTTGCATGCGCTTGTGTGTGTGTGAAAAGTTAGGTCTCCATCAGCTCTGGGCAGTAGTAAATAATTAAGGAGAATTTTCAGACACTGATTCACTCCCCCTCTCAGTGTCATATCAAGTTCATCAATTGGTATCAGAGCACTAGGCTCAGTGACAGCTTAATCAGCAACTGAGAAGATTAGAATAAAGATATGGCACCAGGAGAAGGTTTTAACAGGCCCCCATTGTTTGATGGGACATAATTTGTATTTTAGAAGAGAAGAATAGAGATCTACATTGGATCTCTTGGGTTTGATGTATGGGCTTCTATTGAGAATGGCTACACTTCTCATGATACAAATGCTCCCACTGTAGTAGACAAAAATTTTTTTTGAAAACAATAGAAAGACTCTTAATGTTATTCAAGGGAGATTGACAAACAGTGAACTAGCTAAGGTCATGGACTGCAAAACAGCAAAGGAGGTTTGGGATAGATTGATCAATATATATGAAGGAGATAAAAAGATCAAGACAGTCAAGCTGCAAACATTCAGAGGTCAATTTGAGAACCTGAAGATGTATGAAGATGAGACCATTGATCAATACATCAACAGAGTTAATGAAATGGTTAATTCCATTAGAGGACTTGGTGAAGACCTAAAAGGTCATATTGTCTGTCAGAAAATCTTAAGGTCTCTTACTCCCAAATTTGAATCAAAAGTATCAGCTCTTGAAGAGACCAAGGATTTAGAACAGGTGACTATTGATGAGATTCATGGAGCCTTAACAACTTTTGAGATGAGAATAGATCCAGAAACCTTTGTTCATAAGCAGGTTGCCTTCAAAGCCATGAAGAAGATGAAAATTTCTAAAAATCCAGATGAAGAAGAAAGTGAAGATAAAGCCACAGCTCACTTTACTAGAAAATTGAAGAAGGGTACAGGAAGGTACAAGAACAAACTCCCATTCAAGTGCTTCATTTGTGGTAAGATTGGACACTTTGCTGCAAAATGTCCAAAGAAGAATAAATTTGATAGTGATGATGAAGATGACAGCAACGACAGTTACAAGGCCAAGAGCTTCAAGAAGAACAAGCCTAAAAGGAAAAGCTTTATTTCCAAGAGGAATAGTGACACTTCAGATGACGACTCAGATGATGTTTCAGAGGGTGAGTCTAATGAGGCTTTGTTCATGATTTTCCTTGAAGAACAAGAAGAGAATAAAAATAAAAAATCAAGCTCAAGCAGTGACGAAGAAGGTGAAATAAATTTTGAAGCAGAGTTTCAAGCAGCTATGAAGGAACTTAACAAGGAACGGAAGAATAACAAGTTTGTCTCAAGAGAACTTAAAAAGCAGAAACAGTTGATTCAAAAGACTTGAGAGTTCAAGATGTAGAGTCCAAGAAAATTATTGACAGTCTCAAGACTCAGCTTGAACAGGTATCTATAGACCACTCTACAGTAATGACTGAGAATGTAGGTTTGAGAGCTCAACTTGAAATACAAGCCCCTGTGATGAGTAAATTTGAAGAGCTTGAGAAAGAATTTATTCTGTTAAAAGCAAAGGTAATTGAGTATGAAAAAGAAGAGCTTGAAAGACAACAAAATCAACCTGATGAGCCAAGAAACACTCTAGTGCACCCTAGTAGCTGCAAGCTAGATGGAATTATAAATTCTAACAGTGCCAACTTAAAGAAGAAAGGTCCCATCTCTTTTGTGAAAGAGAATGGAAAGGGTAAAGCTCCTATGATTTATGTCCAAGAAGAAAATCAAGTTCCTATTCCACAGACTACTAATGCAAGACAAGGTAAGAGAGTAAAGCAGAGTAACTTCTATGGAAGAAATTATCTCAATGCACCACAGAGACAGATGAGGTACATGGCACCTTCTAGGCCAAAATCTTATTTTCAGGGATATTGTTATAAATGTAATGCTTATGGTCACAAGATAGCTACCTGCAAATTCAACATGAGAGAAGTCATATTTGAAAGTAGAAATCAGTTTGCTTCCCTTGAAGAAATTTTTGTTGAGTGCTACAATTGTCATAACTATGGGCATATTGCAAGAGAATGCAGAATAATTTTTTCATTCACGCCATTTCAGCAAAAAGTGACAACAAAGGAAGAATGGTCAAAGAAAAGTTAAGCAGAGAATGAACAAAAAGACTCCACCAGTTGTTAGAAAAGTATGGAAAAAGAAAATCATTGCAGATTTTGTAGAAGGGAAAAGTGATGGTGTTGCATGCTTCGAGACAACGTTCAAGACACAAGACAAGCCGTCTCCTTGGATACTTGACAGTGGATGCTCTAGTCACATGACAGGTGACAAGAAAATGTTTCAGGAGCTTCAACAGTATGAGGGTAGTACAGTGAAGTTTGGAGATAATAAGGGGCCAAGGTAACTGGAAAGGGTTCTATCAGCATTAACAATGGAAAGGTAAAACTCCATGATGTGTTTTATGTGTCAGGACTCAAGCACAATGTTCTCAGCATCAGTCAAATTTGTGACAGAGGGTATGAAGTGATCTTCAACAAACAGGGATGTGAGATCAAAAGAGTTGATAATGGCAAGATTGTGGCTTCAGGACAGAGAACCTCAAGGAATTTATACACTCTGATAGAGAGTGTCGAAGATTCATGCATGACCATGCTCACCAAGCAGTGAGGTGCTTGGAGTGAGGGGGAACAATGTGTATTTGCTATATCCTTTTTCTCCCGATGATAGACTCAGGGGGAGTCCTATGGTATTTATGTGTTGAGTGGTGTATGCATATATTTGTTATCCTTCATCTCCTTATGTTAGACTCAGGGGGAGTCTGGTGATGTTGTTATGTGTTGATATAATTGTTTATTATTTTTTGGGCCTATAGGATTGGAAAGATGTGGTGGGCACTCCTATGTGGCATGTCCCTTTGTATTTGTTGTCAAAGGGGGAGAAAGATCTCATGTGCATAATGAGTTGCCAATAATTCCAAAGGGGGAGATTGTTGGACTTTATGTTGTCATTGTTGGTAACTTAGCTGATGTGATAGTGTTTGTGAGTATTCAGTCAGAGAAATGAGGAGAGAGAGTGTCAGTGTAGGAGAGAGAGTGTCAGTGCAGTGGCATAGATGTGATAATTTTGCTTGTATATTTTACAGTATTCTACATGTGTTTCAGATGACTTACAATGAGTTAAATGAGATTTTACATTGATTTTGATGAGAGAGAGTGTCTGTGGACCCCACTGGTAATGTGGCTGAGTTTCTGATGATGCGACAGTGTTCCTGAAGCTTTTTTGATCATGTTTATGTTTCTCATGTTTCTGGTGTTGTGGCATTGAAGAGAGAAATTCAAGAGAGAGAAAGAAGAGAGAGAATCAGAAGAGAGAGAAATAGGAGAGAGAAAAAAATGTGAGTGGGATCCACAGGTGTGGTGGCAAGGTGACATGTCAACACGGCAGCCCATGGCACTTGGTATGCATGCACATAAAGTTTCGGGTTTAAATTCCAAGGTTTGATAGAGTTTTAACTTTGAGCCTATTTTTGGTAGGTCCCACAGTAGGTTCATAGAAATCCGATAGTGGAAAGATGTAGAGCGTCGAGTTATCTTTCCAACGCAACTTGAATCACTCAATTCCGACGTCGGATGAGCGAGATATCGCAGTTTCTGTCGGATCGCTCAAAAAAGTCATTTCACAAGTTGTTTAGGGGCAATTTCGGCATTTCACAAGTTGTTAAGGGGTAATTTCATCAAGAAAAAAGAAGAAGATCCGAAATCGGCCGCCCAAATGAAGCCAAGTTGGCTAGATTCCAAATGGACGGCCTTCAAAGTTGTGGGCTAAGGTGTGATGTGAAGATTCCGTTTAGATTCTATCGCGAGGCTTCTGGTTGGATGGAGGCAGTTTAAAAAGGTGGTTCGTGCTTCACGGAATCGGCGCCTTATTCGGTGTGGTGTGTTCATCGTGCGACGACAGAAGAGATTCCGATCCAGCGCTTCACGTGATCTTCGATTTTCGGAGGCGTGATTTATCCAGATCCAAGGACTCAAATTCAATCCCGCCTTTTTGAAGTCAATCTGACGGTCCGTGCTGAAGATTTTTTGATCGACCAATCATATCGCGACAACGCATCGGCGGCGCGGCTACGGTGCGGCGCGGGTGCGCCATTATAAAAGGAAAGATTCTCTTTCCTTATCTGTGATTGGCCGAACTTCAAACTGTCATAACTTCTTCATCCGAGCTCCAAATCAGTCCGTTCAAGTTGTAGTTTTCATATTTTTTGATGCTCTATACATTGGGCGCCGTTGAGAGTCGTAATAGTGCTGAGAAAAATCGAAAATAAGGTTTTGAAGCTTAACAAAGGGTTTTTTTAGGGTTTCGTGCCTATAGGAGTGATCAATCACCAACTACCTCTTCTCTGTGCATCAATGGAGTGCTAAATCCTATGAGAGGTCAGTAGAGCTTTTATTTTTATATTTATGGTGATTATGGGTTATGTGGAAGATATTAGAAGCCTGTGAGCGAGGTGTGCTCTGTGAATCGATCTCTATCATCATTGTAGACTGTTAGAGAGTACCTAAGGGCAGTGTGAAGCTTCAGAGAGATTGTTGGTCATTCGAAAGCATTGTTTGTGAGATTCTCAATTCCTTATCTATTTATGCTTTTAATTTATTGTATGCTAGCATAGGTGCAAATTGTTCTATACCTAGCTAGTGGGGGAAAATTGTAAGGCAAATTTATAAGCCTAAAAAAATTTGTTATTTGCTTTCCGTGGGTACGGGTTAAGCGTGGTGTGTAGCGTGTGCTGAATACTGGTACTTGATACCTGAATTCCTAGCACCTGTGTGCCCTCCTAGTTTTATGCTGGGTAAATTGGGTGTATGTACTCCTTACTGTGTAGACAACAAAAAGAAGTGTATTGAGTATATACGGAGCTCGTTGGGCATTACTCAGTGGACTAGCCATCACACACTGTGTTGGTGAACCACGTATATCCTGTGTTGTTGTCACACCCCAATTCCGCTCTATTCAGAATGGTGTGATGAACTGCTAACAAACCAACGGTTCAACCAGGATCTCGAGTAGGCTATATCCGTTTTATCTAAACCCCATACATCCATATTCATAATCAGAGTAAATACACAATAGCGGAAGTCTTATAATAAAATGAACTGAGAACCTACTGTGATATTAATATTTAAATAGCAAATTATTCTATCTCAACTGAGACATAAATAAATATCAAATACATGTCCTTAACAAATCCAAATAAAGAAAACTAGAAAAAATATCTAATCGAATACACATGAGTTGCACTCGCAAGAGGAGTCATGTGTATCCACTTCCTCTTCCACTTCCATCGCCGCCACGTTCCCGTACACTAGAGCATTTACATAATCTTCAACAGTCGTACCTGCATCATCAACTAAAAATATTCGACGTCGAAATGGTGAGCACACATCACGACTCAGAGAGCAAACAAAACAATGCAACAATACATATGCATGCGATTCAATTCATATCTTTGGTCTGGTTTTACGTTTGCACTGTGCTATAGAAAGGATAGGTGGCCGCGGCACCTCTATGCATGAGAGTGTCAATACGCCCGATGAACCTCTCACCGTCGCCCACAACACCCACAATGAACATTGTACAACGAAGGTCACGTTTATCGATGCATAACACCATACCAACAAATAAACCCCTAATGGCTAGGGCTGCAAACGGGGCTCACTACTAACCAATCCTAATGTCAAACAGTGTATCCAAGGCCTCACCTCAGCATCCCTCAGAGCACCCGTAGAGATAGAGCTAAGGCCCCCGGTAGAGTATAGGACTCAAAGACCGAGACCCTCCTTAATGCCCTACGTCGCAATAGTTCTGCTAAGGTAATGGCGATACAACGACATCAGTGGACATGACTTGAGTAGACCATGGCACAATATACACCCCATGAAGAACGGTCATGGCTGTACCGGTTGATATCATCCCTACCCGCACCATATACACTGGCCAAACACAAATATTCACATGCTTATCCCTATCATCATCACCATCATCATGTTATAAACAATAAAGTAAATATGCATGAACAATTAATAGAAATATTGGATGACATATTGAATGCACATAAAAGCATACACGCACGGAATCAATATGGCATTGGACTCAAGAAATAAAACAGTTTATTATTAACCAGTTAGTTTAGGTCTTATTCCCTCACCTTAGCTTGTTAATAGATCATCTACCAAGCTTTAGAATCACCTTTATAATGTTATTATATTGCTAGAAGACCTAACAAAGTCAATAGAATTTAATTAGAATTAATTCTGAATTTAAAAACCATGCTGTTAACTGGGGGTCGGAGATAGGGTCGGAGTCATGATCGACCCCTGGTGCGACCACCCCTATTCTGGACTTCCCGAACACTGGGGGTCGATGTTCAGGGTCTGGTAGGGTCGATTGGTCATCGACCCCCTGTGCGACTCCTTGTGGGTTTTGATCAATTTTCTTCCTTTCAGTCCATTCTTCGTGTTTGGGGTCCTATGGCTTGCTCCTAAAGTCCATTCTATATACATTATATGGTCTAAAACCATGAATCATTCACCTATATAGATTTCATGAATTCCCCCATGGTTTTCCATGAAAACCTAACCATGGGTTGATGGTTTGGGACTCTCCGTGATCATACTCTCTTCATTACCTAACCTAAGGTCTGTAGAAACTCATGGAATTAGTATCCATACTTGAGAAAAATATTCCATCTCTGTAACTCTTATCCTTTTTGTTTTCTTCTCTTCCTTGCTTCTCTTCTTCTTCTCTTCATTCTCTTTTCTTTTTCTCAATTCAATTAGGGTTGTAAAAGGAGTGAAAGAGGCTTAGGGACGTCCTATTTATATAGTAAAAATTCCTAAAATAAGTCCCATTGAGTTTAGGAAAGAGTCCAACCAAAATTAGGAAACATTCCTAATTTTTGTTTCTGGCGGCAACTGGGGGTCGATAATCCCGTCGACCCCTAAATCCTAAAGTATCCGACCCCCTCTGTAAAACAGGGGGTCTGACTTTCTGTCTTGGGGGGTCCGACCCTCCCTGGCTGGGTATGCGACCATCCCCTTAATTTAAGTATTTTTGGGTCGATTTGATACCTGGGATCACGATCTCCTTCACGCCCTTGGTCCATTTGGCTCGACCATGATGGGTAAACCTGATTCAAGGTGGTAAGACCGGGTTAGTTTGATATGGGTCTTACAACTCCCCCCTACTTATAAAAATTTCATCTTCGAAATTGTACGTACCTTCTGAATTAAATAAGTGAGGGTATTGCTTCCGCATAGCATTCTCTTCTTCCCATGTAATTTCTTCCATGTCTCTACTTCTCCAAGTGACCTTAACATAATAGATATCTCGGTTGTGTAGTCATTGAACCTTTCGGGTGGTGACTTCAGTTGGTGTTACTTCAAATGTCAATTCATCAGTCAATTCTGGTAGATCTACTGTCAGGTCGTGCGTTGGATCCTTGACATACTTCTTCAATAGGAAAATATGAAATACGACATGCACACTTGACATAGATGGTGGTAATGCTGACTGGTAAGCCACTTTCCCACGCTTAGTTAGAATCTCATATGGCCCGACATATCTTGGACTTAATTTCCCTTTCTGTCCAAACCGTTTCAATCCTCGCATAGGCGATACTTTCAAGAATACTTTATCACCCATAGCGAACTCGAGATCTCTGCGTCGAGTATCTGTATATTGCTTCTGACGATTCTGAGCTGTTCTCACTCTTTCCTTGATAATGACGACCACACGGTAAGTCTCTTCAACAATTTCTGGTCCAACGAGATTACGTTCTCTAATTTCGTTCCAAAATAAAGGAGTTCAACACTTTCTGCCATACAGTGCTTCATAGGGTGACATCTGTATAGTAGCCTGATAGCTATTGTTATAAGCGAACTCAATCAGTGGTAGCTTTTCATCCCATGATCCTTTGAAATCAATTACACATGCTCTTAGCATATCTTCTAGAATCTGAATTGTACGCTCTGACTGTCCATCTGTCTATGGATGGAATGCAGTACTAAACTTCAATGTTGTACCCATAGCCTTTTGCAATCCTTCCCAAAATTTGGAAGTGAATCGTGGATCTCTATCGGACACAATGCTCTCTGGTACACCGTGTAATCGAACAATATTATCCACATACAGCTTTGCTAACCTTTCCAGTGTATACTGAGGTCGTATCGGTATAAAACGAGATGTCTTAGTCAGACGGTCTACAATCACCCAAACTGCGTCAACTACTCGAGGAGTCAGTGGTAATCCCGTGACGAAGTCCATAGTGATGCAGTCTGATTTCCATGCTGGTTCCGGTAATACCTGTAACAATCCTGCGGGTCTTTGTCGTTCAGCCTTTATTTTCTGACAATTTAGGCATTGAGACACGAACTTAGCTACATCTGCTTTCATCCCTCTCCATCAATATAGTTTCTTTAGATCATGATACATTTTTGTACTTCTAGGATGTATCGAATAGACGGTGGTATGGGCTTCTTTCATCAGTCGGTGTCTAATGTCCACACTTTCTATTTCGGGTACACATATCCTTCCTTTGTACTTCAGTACCTTCTCTTCGTCCAAGGTGAACTCAAGGTTAGTTCTTCTACCTTTTTTGATGTCTTCTTGTACCGTTCTCAAGTAAGGGTCTGATTTGATAGCTGTCTTCACTTCATCAATTATATCCGGTATAATCTTCAATGCAGCGAACATGTTTGAAAACCGATGAATAAACCCTTGGTTGGCTGATCCATCCGTTGTATCTATCACATACTGCTCATTGCCGTGATTGAATACCATTCCTGTAGTATACATTGCCGCAGTTATGCTAACCTCCCCTTGATATTTTATCATTGTCTTTCTGCTCAACGCATCTGCTACTACATTAGCTTTCCCCGGATGATACTGGATATCACAGTTATAGTATTTCAGTTGTTCTAGCCATCTTCTTTGTCTCATATTCAACTCCTTCTGATTAAATAAATAAGTAAGACTTTTATGGTCCGACTTAATCTGGAACTTCTCTCCGTATAGGTAATGTCTCCATATCTTGACAGCATGTACAACTGCTGCTAACTCCAAATCATGAGTGGGATATTTTTTCTCATGTGTCTTCAACTGTCCTGAGGCATAAGCAATTACTTGTTCTCCTTGCATAAGCACACATCCTAATCCCAGTCCTGACGCATCAGTGTATAGGGTAAATGGTTGTCCTGGGACAGAAATAGTCAAAATCGGAGCGGATATCAATCTGGTCTTCAATGTCTGGAAGCTCTTCTCACATTTATCCATCCACACAAACTTTTCACCTTTCTTAGTCAAACTGGTGAGAGGTACGGCAATCCAAGAATAGTCTTCCACAAATCTCTGATAATAACCAGCGAGACCGAGAAAAATTTTAATTTTTGCAACGCTCTTTGGTGCTTCCCACTTTACAATAGCCTCGATCTTGCTGGGGTCCACTTTGATTCCTTCAGCGGATACTACATGGCCTAGGAAGGTGACTTCACTTAGCCAAAACTCACACTTGGTAAATTTGGCATATAGCTTCTCTTTCCTTAAACGCTGTAGGGCGGCATTTAGGTTCTTAATATGGGTTTCTTTGTCCTTGGAATATACCAATATATCATCAATAAATACAATAACCGACCTATCCAACATATCGTGGAAAACCCGGTTCATAAGTTCCATAAAAGTTGCTGGTGCGTTTGTTAATCCAAAAGACATGACCAAGAATTCATAATGTCCATATCTGGTCCTGAAAGCTGTCTTAGGAGTATCACCCATTTTAATCTTCAACTGATGATAGCTTGACCGATGGTCGATCTTAGAAAATACTTTTGCCCATTGCAACTGATCGAACAAGTCATCGATCCTAGGTAGTGGATATCGATTCATGATTGTCAGCTTGTTCAACTCCCGATAGTCGATACATAATCGAACGCTACCGTCCTTCTTCTTTACGAACAATACTGGCACTCCCCATGGTGATATACTAGGTCGGATATAACCCTTGTCCAACAGTTCTTGTAGTTGCACTTTCAATTCCTTTAGTTCAGTAGGAGCCATCTATAAGGTGCTTTTGATACTGGTGCGGCTGCAGGTATAAGGTCTATCACAAACTCTGTGTTTCTGTCGGGTGGTAATCCTGGTAGTTCCTCCGAAAATACGTCGGGATAGTCCCGCACGAGATCAATATCTTCCATTTGTGGTGCTTCCTTGGTTAGGTCGACCACTTATACTAGATACCCGACTACCCCCTTTTCAAAGCACTTCTTAGCCTTTAGTGCTGAGAGTATGAGCTTGCGTTTACGGGAAAGTTTGGTTCCCACAAAACTGAATTCTGCTCCTTCTTTGTCTTTAAATGTTAGCTTCTTTTCGACACATAATAGGTTCACAGAATGCCGAGCTAACCAGTCCATTCCCAAGTTGACATCAAAATCTGCCATCCCAAGTTGGATCAAGATTGCATCTAAGGTTTTCTCGCCAATGAGAACTGGACATGGCCCATAACCTTTCTCTAATTCCACTTCTAACCCCATTGGTGACTGTACAAGTAGTTTGTAGTCCAATATTTTGATGGGTAAGTTCAGCTTCTTTCCAAACGACACAGATATAAAGGAATGAGTAGCTCCTAAATCAAAGAGTACTCTGGCGGGTAGGCCATTTATAGGTACGATACCTGTGACTTATTTAACTTAGTCTACATGCTCATACAATGTAATACAACTTAAAAGATTTCGGTTATACCTGTGACCACATCGGGTGACGTGGCAACATCCTCGGATGTCACAGCATATACTCGTCCTTGATGAAATTGCTTCTTGGGCTTAGGGCACTCCCTTATCATATGTCCCACTTGGTTGCAGTTATAACATCTCGGACCTTCAGAATTTGGCTTTGGTTGCTGTTGAGTTACCGGGGTAGTCTTGGATGCAGCAGTAAAGCCTTGAGCACGGAAGGGTTTAAATGTCTTGTTGTGCCCTCTGTTATAAGCAATTCCGGCTGGCCTTTTTATGCCTCTGTTCTTTGTAAAGTAACTTTCCTTCTGGCTCGATTCTATAACTCAAGCAATTTGGACAGCTTCATTATATATCTTCTTTTCCAAACCTAGAATGTGCTCTCTGATGCATCCTCTAAGCCCCGTGACAAACCTACGGGTCTTAGTGTCTTCTTCTTGCATACTAAGTGGAGCAAAGAAAAATAGCTCCTCATAACGCTGTTGATATGCATCCACGGACATCTGGCCCTGATATAAACTCAGGAACTCCTTCTCCAGAGAATCTTTGAAGCTTCGGGGAAAATACTTCTCAAAGAAAGTTTCTTTATAAATAGCCCAAGTCAATAGGGCGTGCACTGTGCTATAGAAAGGATAGGTGGCCGCCGCACCTCTATGCACGAGAGTGTGGATACGCCCGATGAACCTCTCACCGTCGCCCACAACACCCACAATGAACATTGTACAACGAAGGTCACGTTTATCGATGCACAACTCCATACCAACAAATAAACCCCTGATGGCTAGGGCTGTAAACGGGGCTCGCTACTAACCAATCCTAATGTCAAACAGTGTATCCAAGGCCTCACCCCAGCATCCCTCAGAGCACCCGTAGAGATAGAGCTAAGGCCCCCCGGTAGAGTGTAGGACTCAAAGACCGAGACCCTCCTTAATGCTCTACGTCGTAATAGTTCTGCTAAGGTAATGGCGATACAACGACATCAGTGGACATGACTTGAGTAGACCATGGCACAATATACACCCCATGAAGAACGACCATGGCTGTACCGGTTGATACCATCCCTACCCGCACCATATACACTGGCCAAACATAAATATTCACATGCCTATCCCTATCATCATCACCATCATCATGTTATAAACAATAAAGTAAATATGCATGAACAATTAATAGAAATATTGGATGACATGTTGAATGCATATAAAAGCATACACGCACGGAATCAATATGGCATTGGACTCAAGAAATAAAACAGTTTATTATTAACCAGTTAGTTTAGGTCTTGTTCCCTCACCTTAGCTTGTTAATAGATCATCTTTCAAGCTTTAGAATCACCTTTATAATGTTATTATATTGGTAGAAGACCTAACAAAGTCAATAGAATTTAATTAGAATTAATTTCGAATTTAAAAACCATGTTGTTAACTGGGGGTCGGAGATAGGGTCGGAGTCATGATCGACCCCTGGTGCGACCACCCCTATTCTGGACTTCCCGAACACTGGGGGTCGATGTTCAGGGTTTGGTAGGGTCGATTGGCCATCGACCCCCTGCGACTCCTTGTGAATTTTGGTCAATTTTCTTCCTTTCAGTCCATTCTTCATGTTTGGGGTCCTATGGCTTGCTCCTAAAGTCTATTCTACACACATTATATGGTCTAAAACCATGAATCATTCACCTATATAGCTTTCATGAATTTCCCCACGGTTTTTCATGAAAACCTAACCATGGGTTGATGGTTTGGGACTCTTCGAGATCATACTCTCTTCATTACCTAACCTAAGGTCTGTAGAAACTCATGGAATTAGTATCCATACCTGAGACGAATACTCATTCTCTGCAACTCTTTTCCTTTTTGTTTTCTTCTCTTCCTTGCTTCTCTTCTTCTTCTCTTCATTCTCATTTCTTTCTCTCAATTCAATTAGGGTTGTAAAAGGAGTGAAAGAGGCTTAGGGACGTCCTATTTATAGAGTAAAAACTCCTAAAATAAGTCCCATTGAGTTTAGGAAAGAGTCCAATCAAAATTACGAAACATTCCTAATTTTTGTTTCTGGCGGCAACTGGGGGTCGATGATCCCGTCGACCCCTAAATCCTAAAGTGTCCGACCCCCTCTATAAAACAGGGGGTCTGACTTTCTGTCTTGGGGGGTCCGACCCTCCCTTGCTGAGTATGCGACCCTCCCCTTAATTTAAGTATTTTTGGGTCGATTGGATACTTGGGATCACGATCTCCTTCATGCCCTTGGTCCATTTGGCTCGACCATGATGGGTAAACCTGATTCAAGGTGGTAAGACCGGGTTAGTTTGATATGGGTCTTACAACTCCCCCCTACTTATAAAAATTTTGTCCTCGAAATTGTACGTACCTTCTGAATTAAATAAGTGAGGGTATTGCTTCCGCATAGCATTTTCTTCTTCCCATGTAATTTCTTCCATGTCTCTACTTCTCCAAGTGACCTTAACATAATAAATATCTCGGTTGCGTAGTCATTGAACCTTTCGGGTGGTGATTTCAGTTGGTGTTACTTCAAATGTCAATTCATCAGTCAATTCTGATAGATCTACTGTCAGGATGTGCGTTGGATCCTTGACATACTTCTTCAATAGGAAAATATGAAATATGTCATGCACACATGACATAGATGGTGGTAGTGCTAACTGGTAAGCCACTTTCCCACGCTTAGTTAGAATCTCATATGACCCGACATATCTTGGACTTAAATTCCCTTTCTGTCCGAACCGTTTCAATCCTCGCATATGCGTTACTTTCAAGAATACTTTATCACCCACGACGAACTCAAGATCTCTGCGTCGAGTATCTACATATTGCTTCTGACGGTTCTGAGCTGTTCTCACTCTTTCCTTGATAATGTCGACCACACGACAAGTCTCTTCAATAATTTCTGGTCCAACGAGACTACGTTCTCCAACTTCGTTTCAAAATAAAGGAGTTCGACACTTTCTGCCATATAGTGCTTCATAGGGTGACATCTGT
The DNA here is from genome assembly GCA_028583415.1 of Protea cynaroides. NCBI lineage: Eukaryota > Viridiplantae > Streptophyta > Magnoliopsida > Proteales > Proteaceae > Protea > Protea cynaroides. The sequence continues at coordinate 94,982,812 of CM053276.1, read as the reverse complement.
ATAGTAGCCTGATAGCTATTGTTATAAGCGAACTCGATCAGTGGTAGTTTTTCATCCCATGATCCTTTGAAATCAATTACACATGCTCGTAGCATATCTTCTAGAATCTGAATTGTACGCTCTGACTGTCCATCTGTCTATGGATGGAGTGTAGTACTAAACTTCAATGTTGTACCCATAGCCTTTTGCAATCCTTCCCAAAACTTGGAAGTGAATCGTGGATCTCTATCGGACACAATGCTCTCTGGTACACCGTGTAATCGAACAATATTATCCACATACAGCTTTGCTAACCTTTCCAGTGTATACTGAGGTCGTATCGGTATAAAGCGAGCTGTCTTAGTCAGACGGTCTACAATCACCCAAACTGTGTCAACTACTCGAGGAGTCAATGGTAATCCCGTGACGAAGTCCATAGTGATGCAGTCCCATTTCCATGCTGGTTCCGGTAATGGTCGGAATGATCCCCGCGGGTCATTGTCGTTCAGCCTTTACTTTCTGACAATTTAGGCATTGAGACACGAACTTAGCTACATCTGCTTTCATCCCTCTCCACCAATATAATTTCTTTAGATCATGATACATTTTTGTACTTCCAAGATGTATCGAATAGATGGTGGTATGGGTTTCTTTCATCAGTTGGTATCTAATGTCCACACTTTCTGTTTCGGGTACACATATCCTTCCTTTGTACTTCAGTACCTTCTCTTCATCCAAGGTGAACTCAGGGTTAGTTCTACCTTTTTCGATGTCTTCTTGTACCGTTCTCAAGCAAGGGTCTGATTTGATAGCTGTCTTCACTTCATCAATTATATCCGGTATAATCTTCAATGCAGCGAACATTTTTAAAAACCGATGAATAAACCCTTGGTTGGCTGATCCATCCGTTGTATCTATCACATACTGCTCATTTCCGTAATTGAATACCATTCCTGTAGTACACATTGCCGCAGTTGTGCTAACCTCCCCTTGAGGTTTTATCATTGTCTTTCTGCTCAACGCATCTGCTACTACATTAGCTTTTCCCGGATGATACTGGATATCACAGTCATAGTCTTTCAGTAGTTCCAACCATCTTCTTTGTCTCATATTCAACTCCTTCTGATTAAATAAATAAGTAAGACTTTTAAGGTCCCACTTAATCTGGAACTTCTCTCTGTATAGGTAGTGTCTCCATATCTTGACAGCGTGTACAACTGCTGCTAACTCCAAATCATGAGTGGGATAGTTTTTCTCATGTGTCTTCAACTGTCTTGAGGCATAAGCAATTAATTGTTCTCCTTGCGTAAGCACACATCCTAATCCCAGTCCTGACACATCAGTGTATAGGGTAAATGGCTGTCCTGCGACAGGAATAGTCAAAATCGGAGCGGATATCAATATGGTCTTCAATGTCTGGAAGCTCTTCTCACATTTATCCGTCCACACAAACTTTTTGCCTTTCTTAGTCAAACTGGTGAGAGGTACGGTAATCCGAGAATAGTCTTCCATAAATCTCTGATAATAACCAGCGAGACCCAGAAAACTTCTAATTTCTACAACGCTCTTTGGTGCTTCCCAATTTACAATAGCCTCGATCTTGCTGGGGTACACTTTGATTCCTTCAGCGGATACTACATGGCCTAGGAAGGCGACTTCACTTAACCAAAACTCACACTTGGTAAATTTGGCATATAGCTTCTCTTTCCTTAAACGCTGTAGGACGGCGTTTAGGTTCTTAATATGGGTTTCTTTGTCCTTGGAATATACCAATATATCATCAGTAAATACAATAACCGACGTATCCAACATATCGTGGAAAACCCGGTTCATAAGTTTCATAAAAGTTGCTGGTGCGTTTGTTAATCCAAAAGACATGACCAAGAATTCTTAATGTCCATATCTGGTCCTGAAAGCTGTCTTAGGAATATCACCCTCTTTAGTCTTCAACTGATGATAGCATGACCAAAGGTCGATCTTAGAAAATACTTTTGCCCCTTGCAACTGATTGAACAAGTCATCGATCCTAGGAAGTGGATATCGATTCATGATTGTCAGCTTGTTCAACTCCCGATAGTCGATACATAATCGAACGCTACCGTCCTTCTTCTTTACGAACAATACTGACGCTCCCCATGGTGATATACTGGGTCGGATATAACCCTTGTCATGCAGTTCCTATAGTTGCACTTTCAATTCCTTCAGTTCAGTAGGAGCCATTCTATAAGGTGCTTTTGATACTGGTGCGGCTCCAGGTATAAGGTCTATCACAAACTCTGTGGCTCTGTCGGGTGGTAATCTTGGTAGTTCCTCCAGAAATACGTCGGGATAGTCCCGTACGACATCAATATCTTCCATTCGTGGTGCTTCCTTGGTTAGGTCGACCACTGATACTAGATACCCGACTGCCCCCTTCTCAAGGCTCTTCTTAGCCTTTAGTGCTGAGAGTATGAGCTTGCGTTTACGGGGAAGTTTGGATCCCGTAAAATTGAATTCTGCTCCTTCTTTGTCTTTAAATGTTAGTTTCTTTTTGGCAGATTTATGATATATATCAGTAGAGAGGATGAAGAGGCTAGTGAAAGAAAGCATCCTAAAACCCCTAAATTTTGATGATATGCATGTGTGTATGGATTGTATAAAGAGGGAGATGACAAAATCAAGGATGATGATCAAGGTTGTTCGTAGCAAGGAGTTATTGGATTTGGTGCATACTGACATTTGTGGGCCTTTTCTTATCCCCACTGTAAAAAAAAAATGATTAAAGTTGTCAGATCAGATAGAGGAAGTGAGTTTTATGGTAGACCAGGTGACTCTGATCAACTCCCTGGTCCATTTACCAAATATTCACATAAGCAAGGAATCATAGCACAATATTCTATGACTGGAACCCCACAATAAAACGGAGTGGCAGAAAGAAGGAAACAAACCCTGAAGGATATGATAAAGGGAAGCGATCAAGACTGCAACATATATTCTCAATAGGGTGTCAAGTAAGTCAGTCCCTAAGACACCTTTTGAGCTTTGGACTAGCTGAAAGCCCAATATAAAGCATCTTCATGTTTAGGGCTGCAAAATAGAGGCGAGGTTATATAATCCTCATTAGGGGGTGTTTTTATAAGACCCATACTTCACGAACCCGGTTTAACCTACATTTTCATGTCGTGATAGGTATTCCAGTCATAACCATGCCAGATGAGATGAACGAATGAAGAACCACAAGTTTAGGTACGACAAGAAGTTGAAATGGACCTCAAAGGAGAGTTGTCCGGTCTGATGGGTTGAGACATACCGGTCTTATGAAGTCCAACCTGTAAGAACCGTGCTCCAAAACCCGGTTTAACCATGGTTTTATGCGATGACAGGTGCCCCAATCATAACCGGACCGGAAAGCGAAGCCGGGCAAGGGACCACGCAAGAAGCCGGGTGAAGAACCAATCAATTTCAGGTACGAAAAATGTGTAAAATTGGCTAAGTACATACCGGTCTCACCATACCGGATGCACTATCCTGCAACCGGTATGGCATACCGGTCTCACTATACCGGTCTCACCATACCGGATGCACTATCTTGCAGCCGGTATGGCATACCGGTCTCACTATACCGGTCTCGCTATCCTGCGACCGGTATGTGCGAGACCGGTATGTGTTCGAGCCGTGTTTCTTCTCAAAAATGGAAACTTAAAGTTTCCATATGAGGGGGCGTGTTTTGGGCGGCCTCCCTCTATTAATAGAGGGGGAGACACTCCGTGAACCCCTTTGTTCCGAGAAGGAGTTGAGGGTTCAAGGAGGTAGACGCCGCAAGGAAGGAGCTGCCGTGGAGGAACACGTCGCCAACCGACAACCGCTACCGGTAAAGTGCTCTATCCTTCCTGTAGGGTTGTTTATCGGATCGGGCCGCGGCGTGAGATCTGATGGAAAATGCTTAGATTCCTTTCGTCTTTCTTTCGGATCTGGTTGGTTTTGGCATTCTAGCCAAGATCCGTAGGACCCTTCGGACCGGACCTTAGCGGAAGATAGGTGAAACCTTAGGGAGCTACCGTGGAGACCTCGCTCTCGAAAATCACGCCGTAGGGTATATCCTTGGGAAAGTCCCGCGGTATGGGCCGCGGTGTATACGGCCGGCACCTACCGGTCGCCTCGGCCGGATCCGAGTGGGACCGGTATGTGTGCATCCGTATGCATACCGCCGGCACCATACCGGTCGCACTCGGTCGGATCTGAGTGAGACCGGTATGTGTGCATCCGTGTGCATACCGGTCTCACCCATACCGGGACCGGTCTCACCATACCGGTCTCACTATCCTGCGACCGGTATGTGCGAGACCGGTATATGTTTTGAGCCCTGTTTGTTTGGGAAAGCCAGGTTTTGGCTTCTAAAACTCTAATAAATGGAAATTAACATGAAAATATGGTTGTGTAGGACTTGTATGTGAAACCCGACGCCTCGAAAAGGATTAACACCACGCGTCAGGTAAGGGACAAGACCCGAAACTTAAATTTAAGATTTAATAATAAATCTTAGAGAGCTCTTTAATTTTCTGTATCAAATTATATGCTTGTTTGATGATTGTGCATATCACATGTCATGTAGTGTAAATTCTATTTGATTTATCTGTTCATGCATTTCATATGCTAGGTGTGATGGATGTTAGACATGTGATTGTTTTAGTTGGAGTGTGGAATGGGAAGGGTCGGGGCCCTGGGATCATTCCTCATCCCGACACCTTTCGGTAGCACCTTATCTTAGCATGCTTGGTATGGGTGGGGTATCGGGGGAGGTTATGGCGGGGTGGTCTCCGATGTTGACGTTGATCTGGCCACATCGATGTGGCATGGTGATCTCCGATGTCGACGTTGACCTGGCCATGACGCTCTAGCTCTATCCTTATGCCATAGGGAGCGATGTTGGGATAGGGCCTACTTGCGTATAGTTCCATCTTGGTATGCTTGTTGCGGGTAGGGTATCAGGGGAGGTGAGGTAATGTGGTCTCCAGCCTGACCTGCAGCTCTAGCTCTATCCCTATGCCGTAGAGCGGCTGTACTAGGGTGGAGCCTACTTGTATTGACATCTAGGACTGGTTAGAAACGGAACCCACTTGCAAGCCCCTTGCCAATAGGGGTTTAGGTATTGGTACGGTATGGGGTATCGGGAGGAGGACGTGGGATTGTGGTTCTTCCCGCCCGCCGGACTCGAGTCCCTATCTCTATACCGGAGTGAGTGATGTGGGGCAACGTAGTAGTGTGGTAGGAGCCCGACTATTGGGTGTGCTCACACTCTGGCATGGAGGTGCGGTGGCCGCAAACCTTACCATAGCACAATTGCAAGTTATACCTGGCCCAAATTATAATGTTAACTCATGCATGTGGATGTTGCATTGGTCTTGTGCTTTTACCGAGCTGTGTTGTTGCTCACCCCGATATATATATCTCTTTTCGGATTTGGATGCGGGGTATACGGTGGAGGACTTCGTGACCTGCCCCTACCTACGGTCAGATGGCTGCCCTAGAGACACGAGTGTGGAGGGACGAGCATGATCGTTATGCGAGTGCTCCTTCCGTGTCTTTCCTCTTTGATTTGGTTATTTTCAATTAAAGCTTTGTAATAAAATATTATTTAAATTCGATGGATGATGGAATAACTGGATTAATTATTTAATTTATTATTTAGTTCAGCTCATTGATATATTATTTCCGTTGCTAGTATTACTTGGTTTTGATGGTTTTGCTCGGGGATGATTGGTTGACACGGTCTTTCGAGATCCCGGTGTGAACCGAGGGTTTATTACCGGTTCACTCACACTTCGGTTCAGCCGGAATTGGGGTGTGACAACTTGGTATCGAGCCCTAGGCTCTGTCCGGCCTAATCATTCTACAGCCATCCGGTGGTCCAATGAGCCGAGTTAGGACAATTAAAAATTTTAAATAAAAAACACACCATAAGCTTGTCCGATGCCCGAGACTTAAGAAAGATTGCATAATATACTAATAATGAAGAGAAATTTTAAGCAATTGCAGCTTTAAAACAATACCAACTACCTCTTTGACTATGAGAACATAAATAAATACAAAGTGTACTACAGTACGGTCCACAGGTCGGGACAGTTACCTATTAACAAAATAAAATACGTAAACATCAAGCAAAATCTAATCGGCTATGGTGGAGTAAGCGGGCTGGATGGGACCGGGTATTATATCATAGTCTCGCTCGTATACCTCCCCGAGCCGTGGACCCGGTCCCGAGTGACCCGTAAGCTGCGTGCCGGGCCCCAACTCCCGACCCATCTCTCGCTGGAGACCGGGATGTCTCTCGAGTATCCGGGGATGACTCTCTGGGTGTCCCCGAGCTCGGTGAGCATGCGAATCGAAAGGTCCGAAGATGAAGGGGGTGGAAGCGTGGCTGGCATGCGCCTAGCCAATCTAGGAACCGGAGCGGGTCTAGAAGTGCCGGCACCCGTAGGGTTTGTAGAAGGACGTGGTGGTGCCGTAGCCGACGTGTACCCGGTTCGGGGAATGGGATCAGATCTTGATGTCCGGGGGCGGGACGGCCCGGAAGACTCTGCTTCGGTGAATGCCGAGGTGCGGGTACTTGGGATGTCCTCCATGTGGGTGTCCTCATCGTCCCCCATCTCGGCGACATCCGCCGTTCGCACCTGGCTGCCTGCGGCAAGAGCCGATGGTTTGGCGGGGGGGACGAGCCTGTAACTTCTCATCACGGGCTCTAGGGCGTCCATGCATCTTGTAGATGGCCTCGGATCGGTATCTGAGTTCATGGTCACCTCCCTAGGTGCCTCTCCGCATCCCGACACCCAAACGCCGTAGAAGTGCCGTAATCAACCTACCATATGGAAGGTTACGACACATCGGGCATCGCCCGCAGTGATCATAACCCGCATGATCGGGTAGGGCGGACAAACCCGGTACCTGGAGGCAACGGTAGGTAATGAACTGGGTCAACCGAGATACCTCTCCATAATGCCCACTCGAGGGACGATATTATGCCGAATGATCCGGCAATATAGGCGAGGTAAGGGTAAAGATTTGAGGCCGACATAACCCGTCCCGGTATTAATATCTGCGCGGCTATCATCGCCCCGGGTGTACTCATTTAGGTACCCTTTGACCCCGGGGGCACGGTAAACAAGGTCCCCATCATCTGGAACCCCCTAGTAGAACGGCTAACTCCGCGTGTTGAAGGAGATTCCCACCCCTTTCACATAGCTTGTGATGCGCAGACTTCTAGCATTGTCCGTCATCCACATCTCCTTCCACCTCTAGGTTGGAGAAAAATAGCTTTACCAGATTTGGGCAGGTGCGTTCCGATCATCGAATGACGGGTAACCACCCCAAAATCCCAAAGGCCGACGCTACATCAAAGCGATGGAGATGCTCCAAGTTGACGTACCGGCCGGATTCTATGTTTTTGGACTGAAACCGATCAAACCGTGAGGCGGCCGTCGCCGAACGAAAATACCTCTCATTATACGAGGTGGCTGGGGGAGGCATGCTGCTCATTGTGTTTGATGGAACGTCTCCTTGAAGGGTGGAATATATATAACCTGTGAAATCAAGAAATCGTAACGGTTAGTATTAAATTTTGAGAAATTTCGGATAACGGCTGTAAATGGTGTAAAAGCCTCGAACTCACCCAAAAGTTTGGGGAGGAGGACTTACGTAACCCCCGCTCTCTTCCATCAAACCAAACCTAGGCATACCAGGTGAAAATTTGGGAGAAATCAAACAAATTCAAGAAAATCGAAAATTTTCCCAAAACCTAGGTTAAAAATCGATTTTTGTTGATTTCTTGCAAACCAACCGATGGAACTCCAAATAGGTTGAGGGGTTTCACTCAGAGGGACCCCAAGAACCTTTTCCAAGCAACAATAAGAGTTTTCCACGGTTGGAATTCCTCGATTTGAGAAAAGTGAGGTTTTGGGTAAAAAAAGACGATGTAAAAAATCATCTAAAGAGGGAAAGGGAGAAAAAGCTTACCTTTTTAGTCGACGTGGAGACTCTGGCAAGAGTGAAAACCGATTCTTAGGACTCCGGATGCACTGTAGCAACTCGGAGAAGCGGAGAGAAATCGCCACCGGAGAGAAACCAAAGAGAGAATGAGGAAAAAGACAAGAAAAATCGCGATTTTAAAGAGATTTTTCTGTCTTTTGGTATACCGCTCGCACTATCCTGCGATCGGTACCTCCCTGCGGTACCGTGCGACCGGTACCTGCTGTGAGGAATACCGGTTGCGCTATCCTGCGACCGGTACCTCCCAGCGGTACCCCGCGATCGGTACCTGCTGAGAGGTATACCGGTTGCGCTATCCCGTGACCGGTACCTCCCAGCGGTATGGTCCGACCGGTATGGGCAAAAAGGGTTTTTCTCCCAAAGTTCGGTACCTTGCCATGAAACCCCGAGGTATTTGGATTGTACAAATTGATATCAAAAACTTTTTGAACGGGGGTTTTTTCGACCCTGTGACTGTGTAAGTTGGTGAAAAGAGGGTTATCTAGTAAATTTGAAAATTTAGCTTGATTACTTTCTGTTACTCTTTCTCTTTCCTTGCCACCTTTGTTAAATACTAGATGCACATGTTGAGGCTATAAATTGTTGGGATACATTTTTCTAAATTGCTCCATGTGTTTTGATGTATTCAGGTTCTTACAAGGTAGAGTAAAGTACCAATGGCAAGAGGTAATGGTCGTAGGTTTCCACGCAGACGTCATCGCTCAAGGACGCCGCGGTAGACGGGAGTTCAGGTGCGAGAATTCCGAAGGGCAAGAAGAGAGGATAAGTGGGGAAGAGCAGAACCCCCGAACGCATCCGAGAATTTAAGGCAAGCGAGTGAAGGTCGCCATCCCGGGGCAGCCATCTTCAAGCTCCGAAACAAAGATGGAAAATTTCATGTCTAGTATGGCGGCACAGCAAAAGAAGTTTTTCGAAGAGATAACCAAAATGCTCGGACCACCCGAGCCTGTACCGGCACCTACGGATGTGCCAATCACCGTGCGGGAAATGTTCAAGCAACACCTGTGGGGGTAAACACAAGCACCGGAATACCAACACAGCAAGAACCACCCGTCATGAGCCTCACCCGGTTACCGGCACACCAAGATATAATCAAGACCACGAGGGGTATCGGGGACAAGTACCGGGGTCCATATCCGGGTGACACTATGGTGGCTATCGGGGAGGCGTCGGGGTGGCTACGCTTTATCAGCCACAATGGATGGACAGGCGCCGTATGCTCGGAACAGCCTTGCTAAGGCGGTGGATGGGTTCTTGAAACTTAAACCACCCACTTTTACGGGGAAGTCGGGAAAGCACCGCGGCCAGCACAGTGGATAGCGAGATGGAGAAAATTTTAGGTTGTTGGACTTGTCGGGATGAGGATAAAGTCTTGTATGCTACTCACATGTTGAAGGAAAAGGCCAATGGGTGGTGGAATTCCATTCGTAGGTACTTGGAAACCAAGCACCGAGTTATCACCGCCTATATTCAAAGAGTCATTCTTCGACAAGTACTTCCCCGGGTTTCCGTGACCGGATGGAGAGGGAATTCCCTAAATCTACAGCAATCACGGATGACCGTAGGGCGTATCGCAGAAGTATGAGGAGTTGTTCTTCTTCGCTCCCACCGATGCAAGAGGAAGAGACTAAGACTCCACCGTTTTACCATGGGACTGCGGGGCACAATCGAGAACATGTTATAGGTCGAGGTTTGGTCATTTACAATGACGCTGTACAGGTGGCTCGTGTCATTGAGTCAAGCCGGAGGGACAGCTTTGTGGCCCGCAAGGAGGTTTGAAGAGGCCGAATACCGAATTTCAAGGTGGAGGCGGACGAGGCAACAGGCCATACCGTCCATTCGGGCCGCAAGCTAGTACCATACCTCCCAAATCAGCTCCCGCAATGGCCTCGAAGCAACGGGGCCGGCCCCTAACGTCAAGTGCTAAACCGTCAACAAGTGGGGCACTATGCCGATCATGCCCGCAATCCAAGAAGGAACAGCGTTGGGCAAGGTATATGCCGTTACTACGAGGAAGCAGCCGATCACCGATGTGGTTACGGATATTATTTTACACTTCCTCCTAAATTGTTGCATTACTTGTTGCATATTTAAAAGCTAAAAAGGAAATTTTACAACCTCGGGAACAGGAAATATAAGCGGGGATACCCCAAGGGTCCCGTTTGACTCGGGGCTACTCATTCATTTGTCTCGGTATCCTTTGGGAAAGGGCTAGGACATCCCATCAAGACCTTACAACCAAGTTGCTAGTTCGGTCACCAATGGGGATCGAGGTGGTATTAGAAGACTATTATGGACCTTGCTCGTGTGTATTGAGGGTCGAGAACTTGAAGCCAATTTAGTCCAACCGAGATGTCGATTTTGATGTTATTCGGGAATGGACTGGTTAGCTAAACACTCAACGAAACCCGCTATGTGCTGAGAAGAAGTTGATGCTCAAGGACAGCATGTGAAGGAGTTCCAGTTCAAAGGGGTTAAGCCGCCAAGAAAGAGGAAGCTCATACTCTCACTTAAAAGCAAAGATGTGTTAGAGAAAGGAGGAGTAGGATATCTTGTGTTAGCGGTAGATGTGACCGCTGAAACACCGAAATTGGAAGACATCCAGGTCGACGGGAGTTCCCGATGTGTTTCCGGAAGAATTACCGGGGTTACCACCCGACAGGGCTACCGAGTTTGTGATAGACTTACTACCGGGGGTGGCGCGTGTCTAAGGCTCCGACAGGGATGGCTCCCTCCGAAATGAAAGAATTAAAAACCCAACCGGGGAACTTTTAGACAAGGGGTTTATAAGACCAAGCATCTCACCTTGGGGAGCACCTTGTGCTTTGTAAAGAAAAAGGATGGCGTGTGCGCCCTGTGCATGGACTATCGAGAGTTGAACAAGCTCACTATCAAGAACGGGTATCCACTACCTAGAATAGATGACTTGTTTGATCAGCCGCAAGGTTCAAGTGTGTTTCAAAGATTGACCTAAGGTCGGGTATCACCGGTTAAAGATTAAGGACTCCGACATTCCAAAGACCGCTTCGGGACACGGTATGGACACTACGAGTTCCTTGTGATGTCCTTTGGATTGACTAACGCACCGGCATCATTTATGGAATTAATGAACCGAGTATTCCATGACATGTTGGATACGTCGGTTATAGTTTTCATTGATGACATCCTTGTATCATTGATGACATCCTTGTATACTCCAAGGACCAGGAGACGCATGCAGTGCATCTCAGAGCCGCATTACGTAGACCGAGGAAAGAAAAGGCGTATGCAAAATTTAAGAAGTGCGAAGTTCGTTAGATGAAGTGGCCTTCCTTGGTCACGTGGTGTCAATAGAAGGAATCAAGGTAGACCCCAGCAAGATTTCAGCCATAGTCAATTGGGAGGCACCAAGACGACCCGCTGAAATTTGTAGTTTCTGGGCTTGGCTGGATACTACGAAGGTTTGTGGAGAACTATTCCAAGATTGTTGTTCCACTCACCAAGTTGACCAAAAAGGGGCAGATTCATATGGTCGGATGAGTGCGAGAAATGTTTCCAGACGCTGAAGTCAAGGCTGGTATCGGCACCTATACCGACAATTCCAGCTCCGACCGCCCATTTACGCTATATACGATGCTTCGGGTCCGGGACCGGGTTGTGTCGATGCAAGGAGAAGCGGTGATAGCTTATGCCTCAAGACAGCTAAAGGAGCATGAAAAGAACTACCCTACGATGACCTAGAGTTGGCGGTGGTCATTCATGCCATCAAGACTTGGAGGCATTACCGATGGCGAAGTTCCGGATTAAGTCCGACCACAAGAGCCCGACATATCCTGTTCACCCGGAAGGACTTGAATATGAGACGAGGAGGTGGTTAGAGTTGCTCAAAGACTACGACCGTGATATCCAAGATCACCCCGGTAAGGCCAACATAGTAGTGATGCACTAAGCGGGAAATGGGCATCGAACCCCGAAGCGGACCAAGTACTAATGCAGATTGGGCGTTGCTGTTTCGAAAACATCGGGGACGAAGAGCAACACCTAATTGAGTCGGCTAATGATCCCATTGAGCAAGGGTTGATACACAAGTTTACCTTAATGTTTGCAGCATTAAAGATTTTGCCCGACCGAAGGAGGAAGTAAAGGCACCGTTTTACGGGACCCATACCTCGGGACGTTCAAGAGGATTTGGAAAAGGGTCAAGTCAATCCCGACTTTACGCTTGATGCGACAAGGTACTTTAGATATCGTGGGCGTTTGTGCATACCGAGGATGAAGATCTGGAAATCCAGAATCGGATTATGTTGGAAGCTCACACCACTCCATATTCAATACACCCCGGCAAACGAAAATGTACCACAACTTGAAGAGGTTGTACCCGGTGGAGGGAATGAAGGCTGATGTGGCTCGACATGTGTTCCAATGCTTAAACCGTCGAAAGTCAAGGCGAAAAGACAGAGACCTGCGGGACTACTACAACCATTGCCCGAGCCCGGTGGAAGTGGGATTGTATTACCATGGACTTCGCCACCGGTCTACCCATGACTCCAAGGTCGGTGAATGCGGTATGGGTAATTGTGGATCGCCTAACCAAAACTGCTAGATTTATCCCCTGTCGGACCCCGGATACCATGGACAAGTTGGCAAGGTTGTATGTGGACAACATAGTCGGACTCCATGGGGTCCCGAAAAGTATTGTATCGACGAGACCCCCGCTTCACATCCGAGTTACGGGAAAGGACTGCGAAGGCAATGAGAACGAAATTGAAGTTTAGCACAGCCTTCCACCCCTCAAACCAATGGTCATCGAAAGGACCATCCAGATTTTAGAAGACATGCTTCGGGCATGTGCTATTGACTTCAAGGGGGCTTGGGATGAGAAGCTATCTCTCATTGAGTTTGCCTACAACAACGCTTTACCGGGTTCTTATCCGGATGGCCCCATACGAGGCTTTGTATGGTAAGAAATGCCGACACCTCTATTATGGGATGAAGTCGGTGAAAGAAGAATCGTTGGACCTGAATTTGTAGAAGAAACCCGCAAGGCAGTGGATCAAATTAGAAGCCGGGTAAAGACAGCTCGGTGCTCGGAAGCACTATGCCGATAACAAAGCGCGGGATCTTGAATTCATGGTAGGTGATAAAGTGTTTTTGAAGATATCACCAGGCGAGGCCCTGAAGTGGTTCGGCAGAAAAAGGGAAATTGTGTCCAAGATATGTGGGGCCCTATGAAATTTCTGTCCCGTGCGGCCAAGTGGCCTAACAACTTGCATTGTCGCCGGCAATGTCTAGCGTCCACGATGTTTTCCATGTGTCCCTACCGAAGAAGTATGTGCGAGATCCTTCGCATATCCTTGTTGCTGATCCTCCGGAGTTGACGAAGATTTAACCTTTGAGGTAGTGCCAATCCAACTCCTTAGCGTAAAGGTACAACATCTTCGGCAAGGGATATCTACTATGTCAAGGTGCTTTGGAAAAGTCGGGACATAGAGGAAATTACTTGGGAAGAGGAGGATGCCATGCGAAAAGAATACCCCCGTCTTTTCGACTCGAAGGTACGCATACAATTTCGGGACGAAATTCTTTTAAGGGAGGGGAATTGTAAGACCTACATGCAAATTTCGGGGACCAAATTTCTTTTAAGGGTGGTAGAGTTGTAAGAACCGTGCTCCAAAACCCGGTTTAACCATGGTTTTATGCGATGACAGTGCCCCAATCATAACCGGACCGGAAAGCGAAGCCGGGCAAGGGACCACGCAAGAAGCCGGGTGAAGAACCAATTAATTTCAGGTACGAAAAATGTGTAAAATTGGCTAAGTACATACCGGTCTCACCATACCGGATGCACTATCCGCGCAACCGGTATGGCATTACCGGTCTCACTATACCGGTCTCACCATACCGGATGCACTATCTTGCAGCCGGTATGGCATACTTTGGGTCTCACTATACCGGTCTCGCTATCCTCGCGACCGGTATGTGCGAGACCGGTATGTGTTCGAGCGTGTTTCTCTCAAAAATGGAAACTTAAAGTTTCCATATGAGGGGGAGCGTGTTTTGGACGGCCTCCCTCTATTAATAGAGGGGAGACACTCCGTGAACCCCTTTGTTCGGAAGGAGTTGAGGGTTCAAGGAGGTAGACGCCGCCAAGGAAGGAGCTGTCGGTGGAGGAACACGTCGCCAACCGACAACCGCTACCGGTAAAGTGCTCTATCCTTCCTGTAGGGTTGTTTATCGGATCGGGCCGCGGCGCGTGAGATCCGATGGAAAATGCTTAGATTCCTTTCGTCTTTCTTTCGGATCTGGTTGGTTTTGGCATTCTAGCCAAGATCCGTAGGACCCTTCCCCGAGACCCGGACCTTAGCGGAAGATAGGTGAAACCTTAGGGAGCTACCGTGGAGACCTCGCTCTCGAAAATCACGCCCGTAGGGTATATCCTTGGGAAAGTCCCGCGGTATGGGCCGCGGTGTATACCGCCCGGCCCATACCGGTCGCACTCAGCCGGATCCGAGTGAGACCGGTATGTGTGCATCCGGTATGCATACCGCGGCACCATACCGGTCGCACTCGCAGGATCCGAGTGAGACCAGTATGTGTGCATCCGGTGTGCATACCGGTCTCACCCATACCGGTCTCACCCATACCGGTCTCACCATACCGGTCTCACTATCCCCGCGACCGGTATGTGCGAGACCGGTATATGTTTTGAGCCCCGTTTGTTTGGGAAAGCCGGGGTTTTGGCTTCTAAAACTCTAATAAATGGAAATTAACATGAAAATATGGTTGTGTAGGACTTGTATGGGGAAACTTCCGCGCCGAAAAGGATTAACACCACGCGTCGGGTAAGGGACAAGACCCGAAACTTAAATTTAAGATTTAATAATAAACCTTAGAGAGCTCTTTAATTTTCTGTATCAAATTATATGCTTGTTTGATGATTGTGCATATCAAATGTCATGTAGTGTAAATTCTATTTGATTTATCTGTTCATGCATTTCATATGCTAGGTGTGATGGATGTTAGACATGTGATTGTTTTAGTTGGAGTGTGGAATGGGAAGGGCCGGGGGCCTACTTGGTATAGTTCCATCTTGGTATGCTTGTTGCGGGTAGGGTATCGGGGGAGGTGAGGTAATGTGGTCTCCACGACCTGCACGCTCTAGCTCTATCCCTATGCCGTAGACGACTGTACTAGGGTGGAGCCTACTTGTATTGACATCTAGGACTGGTTAGAAACGGAACCCACTTGCAAGCCCTTGCCAATAGGGGTTTAGGTATTGGTACGGTATGGGGTATCAGGAGGAGGACGTGGGATTGTGGTTCTTCCCGCCCGCCGGACTCGAGTCCTATCTCTATACCGGAGTGAGTGATGTGGGGCAACAAGAGTAGTGTGGTAGGAGCCGACTATTGGGTGTGCTCACACTCGGCATGGAGGTGCGGTGGCCCCAAACCTTACCATAGCACAATTGCAAGTTATACCTGGCCCAAATTGTAATGTTAACTCATGCATGTGGATGTTGCATTGGTCTTGTGCTTTCCTTGAGCTGTGTTGTTGCTCACCCCGATATATATATCTCTTTTCGATTTGGATGCGGGGTATACGGTGGAGGACTTCGTGACCGCCCCCTTACGGCGATGGCTGCCCTAGAGACACGAGTGTAGAGGGACGGCATGATGCGTTATGCGAGTGCTCCTTCTGTGTCTTTCCTCTTTGATTTAGTTATTTTCAATTAAAGCTTTGTAATAAAATATTATTTAAATTCTGATGGATGATGGAATAACTGGATTAATTATTTAATTTATTATTTAGTTCAGCTCATTGATATATTATTTCCCGCTAGTATTACTCTGGTTTTTGATGGTTTGCTCAGGGATGATTGGTTGACACGGTCTTTCGAGATCCTGGTGTGAACCGAGGTTTATTACCGGTTCACTCACACTTCTGGTTCAGCCGGAATTGGGGTGTGACACAACCGGTATGTCCAACTGGTCAGTTATTTCAAAATGGAAAGGGACCCTAGTGGGTCCCACCTTCCAAAGTCTGTTGCTGGAGACCTTCTATACATGGGAAACCCTCCTAAACTGTTACCCTCCACTATATATTGACTCATTTCCCTCCTTAGATCCTTTTGTTGACTCTCACAAATCCTAGAGACGAAAAGGTTGATCTGAAGAGGAGAAAGGAGCTTAAGGAAGGTCTACAGGGGAGAACTCCATTGGGAAAAAGAGCATCGCCATCCTTGGACCAATGGTAAGTGCTTCATACCTGTAGTTGTCCTTAGCATGGGGATAGGTTAAGATTTATACCATGAACTACTAGGTATTGATCCGAAACTTTAATTTGTTGGAAAACCCTAGATCTGTACATAGGGAATTCTAGGTCTGAATGGAGAATAGATTAATCCTAATATGTTGTTGATCCTAAAATAGTTTAGGAGAAACCCAAAAAAGCCAAGTCGAAGACCAACTGAAGAAGAAGGTCAAATTAGACCCACAGACTTTGTCCGATTGGAATATCAGTGGCACATAAGTCCAACCGGACAAGCCATCGGTACCATTCGGGAAGCTTATCAAACTTGTCCAGTCGAACATAGTGGTCTGAAAGTCTATGCCCTAAAGTCCAACCAGTATGTGTGAATTCAAACTATTTTCTAGTCCAGACTTGGTTTCGACCAATGTAAATCCTACAATCCTAATTCTAACTAATTCTTAATATGTCTAGGACGTGAGGACAGTGTGGGTAGACTCTATAACGCAGAGAAGATTTGCTATATATATATATATATATATCCCTAAGGTAGCTTGCTTCTTCTGCCGATCATGGATCATGATAGACAATACCTACGGATATGAACATATGTCTTTCATGGATGGCTTGTCTGGGTATAACCAAACCCAAATGGATCCAGACGACGAAAGGCACACGTCCTTTAGAACTCCATTCGGTACTACTGCTATTTATGAATGATATTTTATATTTCATAGGAGATCTTGGTCCTTTATTTATAGTTCTTGCATTAACCGGTCTGGAATTAGGTTTAGCTATATCACAAGCTCATGTTTCTACGATCTCAATATGTATTTACTTGAATGATGCCACATAGGGGTAAAAGTTTTGCCCTGACGGCCCGAGTCCGCCCAAAACCGCCTTGAACCCGGTCAAAGTTTAGCCCGGCCCGTACCCTAACAGGGTCCAATCAAGGTACATGGTAATTTTTACCCTGTCAGGGTAAGGGCGGGTTAGGGTTGAGGCCTCGGGTAGAGCCCGGCCCGACCCTACCCGACCCTAACTTTTATATATATATATATATATATACAGAAATCGTATTTTATTCTATTTTCTAACCCTAATCCTTATCTATCTCCATTCTTCTCTCATTCTCTCTTTCTCCTACCGCAACCGATGGCCAGAGCATGTTTCTCAGTTTTCATAGTTTCTCAGTTTCTCTCATTCTCTCTTTTCATAGTTTCTCAGTTTCTCTCATTTTCAGTCTTTAGATCTCTTAGTTTTGTATGCTCTGAGCATCTCTCACTCTCTCTTTCTAGTTTCTCCTACCGCAGCCGACGGCTCTCTATTTCTCCTACCGGCTACCGCAGCTGACGGCACTGTCCAGACTCCAGAGCGTCTCTCACTCTCTCTTCCTCCTACCGCAGCCGACGACACTGTCTAGAGCCACCATATCAGAGCCGATTCAGCCCCATCGAATCTTCTTCTTCCTCTTCGTCGACAGCCTGATTTTAGGTATTTATCTCTCTCTCTCTCTCTTTCCCTATCTCTCTCTATCTTTCTGAATCTTTGCAAATAATTGATTTCAGCCCCATCTTCTTCTTCTTCCTCTTCGTCGACAGCCTAATTTTAGGCATTTCTTTCTTCTTCGTCGACAGTGGGTTAAAGGTTCAATGGAGTTTCCCAAGTAAGAAACTGATGTCTCAACCACACTGTCCAAGCACAAAATTACCTTCTTTTGGAAAACATGCTTTCCCTGATCTAGTGAAAACTATGAAAAGTGAAAACTTAAATTTCTCTTGAGAGATATTAGATTTTTTTACACTTCTCTCTCCCTCCTACCCTATTTTAAGAAATTTTATAATTTTTGAGCAATAATGAAAAAAGTTGTAGTCATCTGATTATTTACATATTTTCTATTTTATGACTGTTCCCAAAATTTTAACAACAAAAGACTGGAACGAACAAATTTAGTGTGTTCATTGACTTTCCTTTGCTGGAGAATTCTTTTAGAACTTTTTTTTTTCCTGGGGCTGGCAAACTTCCTGAAGCTTCAAGTTTTATCTGTTGTCGCAACTTACAGAACTTAGCTACATATTTGGAGTACACAAAGACCCAAGGAAAAAAAATTACATATGGGTTGTTTCAAAATTTGAACTTAGCTACATATTCGAACTTAGCTACATATTTGAACTTGTGGAGTTCAAAGTAGTTTCATGCCCAAAGCATTGGCCAAAAGATGTAAGATATGAGGATGGTGAGGATGTGAATCTCATAAAGTTAGGAGGCAAGCTATGGGTTGTTTTACATAATTTGGTGTCGTGGGATATATGGGTGCTCAAGGACTACACTAACTCCATTTGGAGTAAGGAGTATAAAATTACCTCTGCTAATATATCAGAGTATCCTTATTTATATGATTTGCAAGTAGTTGGCATACTGAGGAGACAACTTCTTCTTATAATTAATTTTACACACATTCTATTATTATGATCCAAGAAACAATTCCTTTGAAGTGATCATGACCAAAATTTGAAATTCTCTTCCATGGAGAGTGGACACATATGTTGAAAATCTTATTATACCGTTTTGATGTAACAGTACTATTTATTTTGTTATTAAATATTTTAATATTAATGTTTGTTATTTCAAAATTTGATTGTTTCTTTTCCTATAAAGGGAGGGTAGGATGTGTATACCATGCTGCTTGCTCGGAGATGGCTGCTTTGTTAATCTGTAACCACTTGCTACATCCATATCTCTGGTCATGTTCTTATTCATAAACAGTTATGGGAAAGCAAAAGGGAGTCGCATAACAGAAAAGTGGAGAAATATGATAGAGTTATGTTGCAATGAAATTGTTTTCTTGTAGCTTTATGAAGGGTGAAATGACTACCTTGATTTCGTGACATGAAAAATTATACTTTTGTTGGATGCATCCAGATGTGTTCTCATTGGACCCATGATGGTACAAGGGTCATACAACCTAACAGTGAAATCCCCCTTCCTTTAAACATATAGGGAGATGAATTTTTTGTTTTCATCACGTGGGCTCATTTGATATTGACAGGTTTTAATTTGCAAGGCCAAGCAATTTAATTTTTTTGAGAATAACATATTTGCTTTGAATATGTATGATACCAGCAGCCTTTATAACTTTCAACTTGCAAGAAGTTTTTGCTAAGTATTGCTGGTTTTACAGTTTCTTGGGTGGGTTCGGTAATCGGTATTGAAACTAGAGAAGGGGCTTGGAGTGGTTCAAGTGTTTCTGTAGGTGGTCCAGCAGCTTGGAAAGGTGATCTGCCCCTGGTGGCTTGGAGAATTCGGTAAGCACTATGTTTTTTTTTTAATGATTTAGTGTTCTTTCTTTTTTTTTTCTTCACTTCATGATTTCTGGTAAGCAGTAAGGTTTCTGTAATGCTTTTGTAATTGATTAGGGTGTTAGTTATTTGATAAAATGTGATTGAAATTTTTTCATTTATTTGCTTCTGGATTGAGATGGATGCTCTGGGATATTCTATTTTTTTCATTGTTTGATTTTATTCCCTTCATTTGTTGTCAAGATGTAGTTTGGACTTCCATGGAAAATCTCTGATGGAATGGACTCTGTTAGACTCTTAGTTCAGGAGATTTGTGTACATTGAGAAAAATAGTCTATGGCATCTCATGAGAATCTGAAAAATCTAAGATTGCTCTTTTTTTTTTAGTGAATTGGAATTATTGACACAATAGCAATAATTTAAGTCAAGTGGTATGTTTGAGTTTTAACTCATGTATATTTTTTAAATTATACAGGTGTCAATGGCAGAGGAAGTCCAATCAGCCAACTCAATTCTTGGTGAGCAGCAGGTGCCTACACCATAAGTGTCCCATCAACCAACTCAACTCCTAATTAGCAAACCTCTACTCCAATAACTAGTGCTGAATGTGAGGTATCATCTAATTCTAAACTACCTCCATTACCGCCATCTAGTGTTTAGAACCACTTTAAGAAGATTATACCTCCTGATGGTTCTAAAGTTAAAAGATGTAATTGCAACTATTGTAATAAAGAACTTGCATGTGCGAGTGAACATGGGACAAGCTCATTGAAACGCCATTCAGATAAATGTTGGCTATTTCATATAGAGGAGATAAGAAACAAAAGCTCTTGAATTTTCCAGGTGATAAGGGTGATGATAGTTCGAGCATCGTTTGTCCCAATATGTTAGCTTGGAAGTTTGACCAAGAATATTGTAGAAAGATGCTTGCTCATATGATTATCATAAATGAGTTGCCTTTTAAAGCTATAGAGCGGGAGGGTTTTAGAGTATTTTGCAATGCTTTGAATCCTAGGTTCAATCTTTTGTCATGTATCACTGTAGCGAAAGATTGTTTTGGGTTGTATGAGGAGGGGAAAAAAAATTGAAATTTTTTTTTTGAGAAATCTTGTCAAAGGGTTTGCCTAACTACTGATATGTGGACTTCAAACCCAAATCTTGGTTATATGTGCGTCACATCACATTTCATTGACCAAAATTGGAAATTGCAAAAGAGGATAATTAACTTTTCTATAGTTCCATCACCACACTCTGGTGATGTCATATGTAATGTTCTTGAGTCATGTCTACTAAGCTGGGGTTTAAACAAAGTAACAACTATTACAGTAGATAATGTAGCTAATAATGATGTGGCAATCCGGAGTTTGAAAAGGAGACTTAGCAAGAAAAATGGGTTGTTGTTAAATGGTGACTTCTTTCATGTGAGATGTTGTGCGCATGTTCTAAACTTGATTATTAAGGAACGTCTCAAATATTTTGAGGATTCTTTAATTAAAGTTCGTTCTGCAGTGAAATATGTGAGGAGTTCACCTGCAAGAGGACAACAGTTTCAGTTGTGTTGTGAGCAAAAAAAAATTCAATGTAAGAAAACCTTGTGTCTAGACTGTCCTACTCGTTGGAATTCTACATTTCTCATGGTAGAAACTGCTTTAGAGTTTCAAAAGGCTTTTGAATGCCTAGAGGAGCGGGACATGAACTTTAGAATGGAGTGCAAGGATATTCTAAGTGAACAAGATTGGGAGAATACAAAAGTTATTTGCAAGTTTTTTGAAGCTTTTTACACTGCCACATTAAGATTGTCTGGGTCTCTTTCTATAATCAAATATTTATTTTAAAGAAGTATTTGCAATTGAGTCACTATTGATGAAGTGGTCAAGAAGTGACGATCCCACATGTCATAATATGGCAATGGCCATGATGGAAAAGTTTAAAAAGTACTGGGATAATGCAGATAGAGTTAACATCTTTTTTATTATTGCTACTGTTCTTGATCCTCGAAAGAAGATGAAATATGTGAAGCTTTGCTATTCCTATTCAAATCTATATCCTCCATCTGAGGTTGATGCGAAGGTTGCAAATGTTAGAAATGTTTTGGAACGTCTTGTTTATCATTAGCAATTACATGAATCATCTTCTTCTCGTACAATGGTAGATGTTTCATCTTCATTTGATGCTGATACTCTATCAAGTAACAGTGACATGTTTGACATTGAGATAGAAAGACAGTTGGAAGAAAATGAAAATTTAGAAGTTGGGACAGAGATAGATCAGTATTTGATGGAAAACCTTGTGAAGAAAACTAATGATTTCGACATCTTGGGATGGTGGAAGTATAATAGCTCAAGATTATCAATTCTTAGTAAGGTGGCTTGAGATATTTTACCAATTTCTGTCTCAACTATTGCTTCAGAGTCTGCATTTAGCACTAGTGGTCGGATTCTAGACCAATTTCGTAGCTCATTGACACCATGTATTGTAGAGTCTTTGTTGTGTGCACAGGATTGGCTACGACTTTCAAATATTCCTCTTAATAATGAAGAAGAATTCATGGACGAAATTGATAAGGATTTATCAGGTACAAATTTCAATGATATAACTATTATTAAGTACATGAATTATGAATTGGATTATATTTACTCATTTTTTTATTACATTAATTGTAGTTTCAGGATTGACCACAGCTTGACGTAAAGCATGGTGTTGCATGTTTAGAGCCTGGTGTTGCATGTTTAGAGCCTTGAAGTTGGTTTTGTAACTAATTGTTACATAACTTTAATTTATTTTTCATTTACTTCAAATGATAGTTTTAAATTCTAATTGTGTTTTTCACCCTTTTTTTGTGTGTAGGAAATATGATTGTGGACTGTGGATGGGATTTGGACTCACTAGACTGTGGATGGAATTTGGACTCACTAGACTGTGGAGAATGAGAGAGAAAGAGAGACCATGAGTTCTCATACTTTTGGCTTTTTACTAGTTTTCAGCTTTGCTACTTTGTTATTTCATTTTATTTCATAATGAATGTTATTGTATTAGTTTCTCTAAATTCCTAGCAGAAGAGGAATATTAACAATTTAACATTATCTTTTATGCTACTATTTTGGATTCTAATGTAATGTTTTTACTTTTTATATTACTCCATATTTCTATTATGTTGTGCTTTATTTTATTTTGATCCTTTCTATTAACTTATCATTAATCTTGTTACTGTATTCTTCTTTTTGATAATCATTCATGTCTTATACTTGTAAATATTTGGCATTTATATGTTAAAATGTTGAGTTCAGGGTAAATCAGGGTAAACCCTACCCTGATTTAGGGTCAATCGAGGTAAACCCGGCCCAGCCCAGCCCGATCAAGGTAAATCAGGGTAGGGTAGGGTTTGGTAATACCCTGCCAGGGTAGGGTAAGGGTTGAGGTTATGTAATACCCTGACAGGGTAGGGGAGGGTTTGGTTTAGCATGAAAAATTTTTGGGTAGGGTAGGGTTTGCAGATACCCGGCCCAACCCGACCCTATTTCACCCCTAATGCTACATATCTCCATCAAAGTGGAACAAAATTTATAATTGAACAAAAGTGAGGGTGGTCGTAGATCAGCTCGACCGCAGGGAGAGAGTGGTCGTAGATCAGTTGAGATCCTTAACAAAAAGGCCATGCATAGAAGCCACTTAATAAAGAGGGAAGCCATTGAAGACGACTTATTAGACAAGGGCAAGGCGATGACTATTGACATAGCTGTTTAGGTGAGGCAATGAATATTGTTCAATAGACAGAGAAGACGAGAGAAAGAAAGGACCAATTTCAGGCCTCGGGGCCGGAATGCTGTAGGGCGAAATCGCTGCACGCTCGATTCTCGAGATTCATGGGCTGTTTAGCAAAGATCTTCGATCCGAACCTTTGCATCTACTCTATCTTAGAGGATGAACCACGCCTTCACTATCGCCCCTCGTTATCGCATTGATTCTTGCCGGCCCTTCCTAAAACAATGACTATTGCTGCTTGGGTTATAAGGAAAAGACTCTATCAACAGATGACAGCGCTAACTTGGACAGCTTAAAGGACAAGTTTTGATCCGGAAAAAAGAGTAGCGAGAAGGTCGATCCACTATAGAAGGATTCACTAAAGAAGGGTATGGCCGCGCATGGGTAATATAAGGTAGGTTTGGCCTTAAGATTATACATGGGTTGTTTTTAAGCACATCAGTGCTTGAGGGTTCAATGAAATTTCTAAGTCTTCCGTCGTTCTCCCATAAGTCCTTCGAACATAGGTTTATTAGGTTATCCCTTAGCATTTTTTCTAGTGGACTCGCTGAAGCAAGGGTGGTCGTAGATCAGGGAAAGCAGCCAAGAGTGGGGGTTTGCATCGGCCTTAAGGAATAGTGAAAGCGGTAATCGGAGTGGTGACTGGGTCAATTAGAACAGGCCGAGTCCTAAACGGCCTCCTCCCGTTGGATAGAGGAAAAGAAAGTCAGCTTGACTAACCCTCGCTTGACTCGCCGATCTTCAAACCTTATACAAAAGGTTTTTTCGTACCAGCTCCTTCTACCTATACCCAGTTGAAGCACCTAAAGGAGAATTTGGTGTCTTTCTGGTCAGTAATGGAAGCAATCGTCCCTACCGTCGTAAAATAAGAGCACTTGGCTCTGCCCATTCACAAGGACTCGATTTTATGTCCAAACATCTACTGAGTTCTGAACAAAGATGCTCCTTGGTAATGGCTCAATCTATAGATAAAAAGCCAGTTCTTGTTCAATACCTTTCACAAGACTCCGTAGCCAGGCTTTCCTCTGGTAGGAAAATTCCCGAGACTAAACGTCCTCAGCAGTGAATGTGATTTCACCCCATCTCAAACTCTTTGTCTTGCTTTCTGGGCACCATAGGCTAGGCTGCTCATCGCCTTGTTGGTGTGCTGATCTGAGGATACTTTTTCTAAGGTGCCAAGGAAGCATCAGGAAAGGGAACCAGACCTAAACTTAAATAATTAATAACAGTAAACCATTGCTATTTGTTTCTGTTGTGTGATGTTTGTGCATTCTAACATGTCATTTTTATTTATGCTATTATATGTTCATGCATATTACTATGCTAGGTTGTGATTGTTAGGCATGTGTATGTTTTCATTAATGTATATAATGGGAAGAGTTTGGAGCCTTGGATCATTCCTGACATTAACACCTTTTTTTATCGCTGCTGTCTTAGCATGCTTGGTATGGATAGGGTATCAGGAGGAGGACACAGTATTGTGGCTTACAACCTGACCATCAGACTCTAGCCTATCTTTATTTTGTAGGGAGCTGTACTGAAATAGGGCCCTAAATACTATGATGATATATAGGATTGGTCAGTGACAGAACCCACTTGCAAGCCCTTGCCAATAGGGGTACAGATATTGGTATGGTGTAAAGTATCAGGGGGAGGATGAGTTAATGTGGATTGTTGCCTGACCGCCAGACTCTAGCTCTATCTCTATATCGGAGTAAGTGAGGTGGGGCAACGACAGTACGGTGGATTGTAGCCTGACTATTGAGTGTGTTCATACTCTCATGCATGGAGGTGTGGTGGCAGTTGCCCTTACCATCTGACTTTGCAAGTTATACCAGACCAAATGTTGAATGTTATTCATGCATCTCTGTATATTGCGTTGTTTGATTTTCTTACTGAGCTAAGTTGTGAGCTCACCCTATATATATATATATATATATATATATATATATATATATATATATATATATATATATATATATATATATATATACTCTTTTTCAGATGTTGATGCAGGTTACACTATAGAAGATTTTGTTGACACTCCAGTGTATGGTGGTGTTGTTGCGTTGGATGTGCAAGCAAGAGGCAACGAGCATGATGAGTCGTGCAAGTGCCACTTCTACGCATACCTTTAGGAATTCATTGGTTTATTTTGTTTTAGTTGATTATAAATAATGTAATAGATTATAGATTATGTTTTGGTACTTGAATAATTGGATTATTTATTTAATTATCAATAGATACTCAGTTCGTTTATTTAAGTCTTCCACTGCAAATATTATATTCTGATTATGGTTATATGTATTGGTTTGTGTGTTGACATGGTCTATTGAGATATTGGTGTGAACAGTTGGTTTAGTGGTAATTCACTCACACTTCTGGTTCGATTAAAATTGGAGTGTGACAACTTGATATCAGAGCCCTTAGGATTTGTCCAACAGACTATATATGCACCTAACAGAGTCAATGAACTGAGATAGGAAACCTAAAAGCTCTAATATAAACACACCATAAGTAATTATTTGATGCATGAGATCAATTAATAAAGAGCATAATATACTATGATAAAAAGAGAAACCATATAAACAAGTAATGTTTGAAAATAAAATTTAATTATATGACAAGGTACAGTCCACAGGTTAGGCAGTTACCCTAATAGCAAAAGAGATCTGTAAGGATGGTATGAAAAAAGGTTGGGCTGTCACTGGACTGGAGGCATAGGTGGTACCGGCTCAGTAATATCATAATCTTGCTTATACGCATGCCTAAACCAGTGAACCTGCTCCTGTGTGCTCCAGAGACTACGGGCGAGATCCTTTACGTGGCAATCAGTGACTTGCTGAGCCTCCCAGATCTGTCGAAGCATCGCCATCACCGGATCTGAGATAGGCTGAGAAGGCCCTTCAACCGGGATAGGTTGTGGTGCAGGGGTGGGGATATCCTCCATGTTTATGTCCTCGTTACCCCCTACCTCTTCTGCTACTGCTGCCACTGCTGTTGCTGCTGCTGCTGGATCTTTGAGTGGAAGCTGATGGACCTCCATCTCCTCATCACTAGCTACGAGGCCCTCCATCTTCATCTTGTGGATAGCCTCCACATCGATGTCTGATGACATGGTGTCCTCATAAGTCGGCTCGCCATGCATGTCCACCCCTCGGTCACGTAAGAGGGCAGTAATGGGCATGCCATATGGAAGATTGTCCCTCAGGTTGGGTGGTAGCGTGAGCTATTATACTAATGATGATGTAGGGGAGACAAACCAGATGCCCGGTGGCCACGCAGTAAGTGACGTATTGGGTCAACTGAGAGATATCATTATAGTGACCACCTAGGGGCATAAGGTTGTGCTGTATGATACGGTAGTACATCCAAGGCTGTAGGTTTGCCACCAGCATGGGATAACCCGGAGTGAGAATCTGCTCGGTAATCTCTCGACGTCGATCCTTAGTAAGATACCCCTTTTCCTTGGGGGTGCATTAGACTACATCACCATCGTCAGGGATCTCAAACAACTTTGCCAACTCTCGGGTGTTGAAAGTAATCTCAACCCCCTTCACCATGCTAGTGATGTGCAAGTCCCTACAGTGCTCGAAATCATTGGGATCTCCCACAAGCTCCAAGTTGGCATAAAAATGCCTAATCGGACCGGGTCGGGTGGTGTAATCGTATTGTATGACTATTAACCACCCGAGAGCACCAAATACTGCCTCAACATCGAACCTCTGCAAATGCTCTAAGTTGATGAAGCGGCCATATTCGATCTTTTTGTCATCGAACCAAGGATCATTGGCATGTGCCTCCACCGAACGAAACTGCTGGGCATCAAAGAGCCTGGTGGGTGGGTGCGGTCCTCGAGATCCTGGAGGATAAACATTCTTAGCAGCGGCACGTTGTCTAGACATGTTTAAACTGCAAATTCAACCAAAACAATAGCAGGTTAGTCGAAATTTTTTGACAGCATAATGGTTGCATTTCAAGCAAAAGCCTCGAACTCACCCCAAAATCGGGTAAGAGGACTTATGTGAATAGCACAGCATCAATTAAAGTTCAAATAATTGCCAAACAAGTAGAATTCAAGCCAATTTCATAAAATTTCGAAATCCAAGCAAAACCTAGGGCAAAACTTGCAAAAATTAGGATTTCTGACAAACCACTCTGTGAAACCTCAAATAAGTTGAAGGGTTTTGCTCAAAGGACCCAAGTACTTTTCTAAACTAAAGAAGAGAGTTTCCTACGGTTGAAAACTCTCTAATCTAGAAAAACCTAGGTTTTTAGGCAAGAACCATGGAGAAACTATACCGAAAGGAGAGGAAAAAGAGAAGAAACTAACCTTGAATCGAGATTTAGACTCTTGATCGGAAGAAATAGCCTTGGAGTTGTCCAGTGGGACTGTAGAAACTCACCCAGGCCAAGAGGAATCACCACCGAAGAAGAAGAAAGGAGTTTGAGTCAAAAGAAATGACTCAAAATCGTGTTTTAAAAAGCCATTTTAGGTTGTTCAGTCAGACTGTTCCTCGCCCAAGTGCAATAGATACCGCAAGCGGTACTGCAACTGGTACCTCTTAGGAAGTTTAAAATTTTTTTTCCGTCTGGACATACTGGTTGGACTATTGTACCCAGTCATGCGACCGGTACCTCTCGAGAAGTTTGAAAATTTTGTCCGTCGGGACATACCAGTCGAACATCTTGTCACAGTGGTGCGATCAGACACCTATAACCAAACAAAATTTTATTTCACTGGTAAGTTTGGAAAAATTATTTTTTTGGTTTTGCTTGTTTCCATTGGTGTTTTTCGCCTTGTACATGTTGTATAAGGCTAACACTATGATATTTTGATATATTTACTAGAATATGTCTCATGTGTTATGTCTTGTCTAAGATTCCATTAAGTGATAATAATCTGAGATGGCAGGCAGAAATGGTCACAGAACTTCACGAAGACGTTGTCACTCAAGGGGACCTCCTATTGAGGAAAA
Organism: Protea cynaroides; assembly: GCA_028583415.1. Taxonomy (NCBI): domain Eukaryota; kingdom Viridiplantae; phylum Streptophyta; class Magnoliopsida; order Proteales; family Proteaceae; genus Protea; species Protea cynaroides. Next base: position 94,954,545 of record CM053276.1, on the reverse strand, counting down.
TTTAAGGATGAAAAATGTGAATGAGCAGAATCTGAATAATGAAGATGGGAGCAATGAAGGTGGGAATCAAATGAGGAATAATGAAGAAATTTGGGCCCAAGTGACACGGAACCAATTACCGGACCCTCCCCATAGGTACTCAAAAATTGTTGTGACCAACCTGGTCTACCAGATGGAGGCACACAAAAGGAGTTCTTCTCTGAAATGCTGAAGTTATTCAGGCCACCCATACCAACACCTATTGATGGTACATCTGAGTCTCGAGGGAATAATGCCTCACTACCAGTGGTTAGTAGCATTATGCCGATGGGTCAAGATCATAATCTGCCGCCACCACAATAGATTTCGACATCATCTACACCCGGTCTGTACCAGTGTGCTTATCAAGGGGGATATCTGTACCAGCCACCATGGCATGGAATGGCTACTCTAGGGCAAAATGATCTAGCCAGATCCATGGACAAATTTTTGAAATTAAAACCCCCTACATTCACAGGAAAGCCAGGAAAACCATTGTGGTCAGTACAGTGGATAACTGAGATGGAGAAGACCTTCCATTTGATGACCTGTACGGAGGATGAGAAGGTGTTATTTGCTACCACATGTTAAGGGAGAATGCAAACGTTTGGTAGAATTCAACACGGGAGTACTTGGAGGCTAAGCATACCCAAATTACATGGAATATATTTAAAGATGCTTTCCTCGACAAGTACTTTCCGAGGAGTTTCTAGGATCAGATAGAAAAGAAATTCCTCAGTTTGTAGCAATCCCAGACGTTAATGGAAGCCTACCAACAAAGGTGCAAAGAGCTATTTTTCTTTGCTCTGGCAAGCATGCAGGAAGAGGAGACTAAGGCCTGAAGGTTCACCATGGGTTTGAAAAGAAGCATACATGAGCATGTATTGGGGCTGGAGAAGACGGTTCACAATGAAGCTGTGCAAATTGCATGAGTAATTGAATCGAGCCAGAAGGACAACTTCTTTGCTTAGAATAAAGGCTTGAAGAGGCCTACCACTGAGGCACCAAATGGAGGGAACACTAGGCCCTTTCGTCTTTTCAAGACTCAAGCTAATATTGTGCCAGCCAAGACTACTCCAGCATTGACACAATGGGTAGCTAGCCAGGCTAGTAATGTCAAATGCTTCAACTGCCAACAAATGGACCATTATGTCAGGACATGCCCACTAACCAAAAAGCATTTGCAACATAGGAAGGTATATGCTGTCACTACGAAGGAAGCAGCCGCATCATCTAATGTGATTACATGTACGACCTTATTCCTTGTTCTTTTGTTTACAACATTATATGTGTAAGCATATAGGCTAAGGATAAGTAAAATTTTTAAAAATTGTTAATATAGCTAGTATACCCGTCAGAGTCCTCTTTGACTCTAGGGCTACCCACTCATTTGTATCGATATCATTTGGGAAAAGACTGGAATTGCCCATCAAGCCTTTGGACCCCAGCTTGTTAGTTCGATCCCCATTGGAACTAGAAGTGGTTTTGAATGAATGCTATGGGTCGTACCCAGTTCATATTGATGGACAAAATCTAGAAGCAAATCTGATTCAACTCAAGATGGCAAACTTTGACGTCATCTTGGGAATGGATTGGTTAGGCCAGCCTTCGGCTAACTTATTGTGCTCCGAGAAGAAGCTCTCTTTTAAGGATGATAATGGTAAGGAGTTCAGCTTCACATAAACTAAATTGCCTAGGAAGTGAAAGCTTATCCTCTCCACTCTCAAAGCTAAGAGATGCCTAGAGGAAGGAAGAGTTGGATACCTAGTATCTGTGGTTGAAGTCATTACAGAGATGCCAAAGATGGAAGCTAGAAGTGGTACCGGAGTTTTTTGACATATTTCCAGAGGATCCACTCAAGCTACCTCCAGATAAACCTATTGAGTTTGTAATAGACCTTATGCCAGGGTCGGTGCCGGTGTCTAAGGCACCTTATAGAATGGCCCCTACAGAGCTGAAAGAATTGAAGATTCAGTTACAAGAACTGCTAGACAAGGGTTTTATATGGCCAAGTATATCACCATAGGGAGCACCCGTATTGTTCATGAAGAAGAGGATGGTAGCGTATGACTATACATCGACTATCGGGAGTTAAACAAGCTAATTATCAATAATAGATACCCTTTGCCTAGAATCGATGACCTGTTTGACCAGTTGCAAGGTGCAAAAGTCTTTTTAAAGATTGATCTTAGATCGGGGTATCATCAACTGAAGATCAAGGTGGGAGATATTCTAAAGACGGCCTTCAGGACAAGGTATGGACATTATGAGTTTCTTATGATGTCGTTCAGATTAACCAATGCCCCTGCATCATTTATGAAACTAATGAACCGAGTGTTTCATGACATGTTGGACACCTCGGTCATCATATTCATAGATGATATATTGGTTTACTCCAAGGACAAAGAGACGCATGCAACACATTTGAGAGATGCCTTGCAACAGCTAAAAAGAGAGAAGATTTATGCAAAATTCAAGAAGTGTGAATTTTGGTTGAATAAAGTGGCGTTCTTAGGTCATGTTGTGTTTGTAGAAGGAATCAAAGTGGACCCAAGAAAAATAGCAACCATTATAGGTTGAGAAGCACCAAAGACAGTTGCTGAGATTAATAGCTTCCTGGGTTTAGCTGGTTACTATCGACGATTCATGGGAGATTATTCAAGGATCATCGTTCTACTCACCAGATTAACCAAGAAGGGAGAAAAATTCATATGGACAGCTAAGTATGAAGAGTGCTTTCAAACTCTAAAGTCAATACTGGTTTCTACACCTATCCTAATTATTCTAGCACCAGGTCTATCATTCACTCTATATACGGATGCCTCCAGATTAGGACTAGGATATGTATTGATGTAAGGAGAACAGGTAATAGCCTACGCCTCCAGACAACTAAGGAGCATGAAAAGAATTACCCTATGCATGACCTAGAGTTAGCAGCAATAATTCATGCTATAAAAAATTAGAGACATTACTTGTACGGTGAAAAGTTTCAAATCAAGTCTGACCTACCTTTTCACTCAGAAAGACTTGAATATGAGGCAACAGAGGTGGTTAAAATTATTAAAGGACTATGACTGCGACATCTAGTACCATCCATGTAAGGCAAATGTAGTAACTAATGCTTGAGCAGGAAGTGGGCATCGAAACTTGAGGCAAAGCCTAGTACAAGAGCAGTACTATATTCTACAGCATATGACTCGTCAGAAAATGAGGAACAACACATACTTGAGTCAGCAAAGGATCCAATGGAGCAAGGCTTGATTCCCAAGTTCAGGCTCATGTTTGCAGATTTAAAGATTTTACCTGATTTGATAGATGGGGTGAAGGCAGTGATCCTATAAGATCTACATCCCAGGACCGTACAGGAGGATTTAGAGAAGGGTAAACCTAACTCTGACTTCACCTTAGATGCAGACAAGTTACTCAGGTACCGTGAGAGATTGCATATTCCTAAGAAAGAGGACTCAAACATCAGAAATAGAATAATGATGGAAGCTCATTCTATGTCGTATTCAGTGCACCTCGAAAGCACAAAAATATATCATGATCTGAAAAGACTGTATTGGTGGAGGGGAATGAAAGCGAACGTGGCTAGACATGTGTTCCAGTATCTGAACTGCCAGTGGGTAAAAGCTAAAAGGCAGAGACCTGCTGGTTTAATGCAACCATTGCCAGAACCATTGTGGAAGTGGGATTATATCACCATGGATTTTATCACGGGTTTACCCTTGACACCGAGGTCAATGGATGCAGTTTGGGTGCTAGTTGATCGCCTTACCAAGACAGCCCGATTCATTGCCATACGATCTCAGTACACTATGGATCAACAAAGTTGTATGTTGACAACATAGTCAGACTTCATGGCATGCTAGAGAGTATAGTATCTGACAGAGATCCCGTTTCACATCCAAGTTTTGGAAAGGACTACAGAAAGCTATGGGAACCAAGCTAAAATTTAGTACAACTTTTCACCCACAGATGGATGGACAGTTAGAAAGGACCATTCAGATCTTGCAAGACATGCTCTGAGCTTGTGCCATAAATTTTAAAGGAGCATGGGATGAAAAATTACCATTCATCGAGGGGTTTTTTTTTTATCATTGTTGATATTGGCAAGACCCAACCAGATAATGTCTACTGGTTTACCAGCATACCCTATAACAATAGTTATCAGGCTATGATCCAAATGGCTCCGTATGAAGTTTTATACGGAAAGAAATATCGGACACCCCTGTTGTGGAATGAAGTGAGAGAAAGACAGATAGTAGGGACATAATTTGTAGAAGAGACATGTCAGACAATTGATCAGATTAAAGAAAGGATTAAGACAGCTCAAGTTCGACAGAAGCACTATGCGGATAATAGACACTGAGATTTGGAGTTTGTAGTGGGTGATAAGGTATTTCTGAATATATCACCTGTGTGATGGCTGAAGCAGTTTAGTAAAAGAGGGAAGCTATGCCCTAAGTATATGGGATCATACGAGATATTGATCGAATACGACAATGTGGTGTACTAACTCACATTGCCACCATCCATGTTAGGTGTCCATGATGTATTCCACGTGTCCCAATGGAAGAAATACATTAGGGACCCGACATACATCTTGACAGTAGACCCTTTATATTTGACAGAAGACTTAACATTCGAGGTTGTACCAGTCAAGTTTACCAGTCGAAAGGTACAACACCTACAGGAATAGAGATATCTACTATGTCAAGGTACTTTGGAGAAGCCAGGACATGGAAGAGATTACCTGGGAGGAAGAAAACGTGATGCAAAAGGAACACCCTCATCTATTTGACACCGAAGGTACATGCAAATTTTGAGGCTGATATTTCTTTTAAAGATGGAGGACTTGTGAAACCTACATGTAAATTTTGGGGACGAAATTTGTTTTAAGGGTGGGTGTCACACCCGAATTTTGAACCAACCAGAATAGTGTGATGAACCATCTATGAACCAATGGTTCAACCAGGATCTCGTGTGTCCATTTGACCAAACCAGATACAACCACAACCATAATCGGAGTAAATAAACAATAGCGAAAATCTTTAATATTAATAAATTGAGATTCTAACAGTGATAACATAATTAATTATCCACTTATCTCCAAATGACTAAAGACATAAAATAAAATAAAGTAATCAATTACATGTTCTGATAATCCAACAACTAAATCTAATCGAAAACACAAGAATTGCACTCGCACGACGAATCATGCGACTCTATCATAGCTTCCACATCCATCGCAGCAATATGCCCGTACATTGGTGCATTCATAGAATCTTCCACGGTAGGACCTGTATCATCAACTAAAAATATTCGACGTCGAAAGGGTGAACACACATCATGGCTCAGTGAGCAAACAAAATAATGCAACAAACATATGCATGCATTCAATTCATATCTTTGGTCTAATTTATAAGTTTGCAATGTGTATAAAAAGGATTGGTAGCCGCCGCACCTCTATACACGAGTATGTGAAGCCGCCCAATGGATCAAACACCATTGTTATCCCACATACACCCATCATGGAATAGAGATAGAGCTAAAGTGTACAGATCAAATACCGCATAACACTTCCTCTGATGCCCTATCCCTACCAACACGTAAGCCCCTATTGGCGAGGGCATGCAAACAAGGATCGCAACTAACCAATCCTAATGCCAAATAGTGTATCCATGGCCTCACCCCAGCATCCCTCAATACGTCCATAGAGATAGAGCTAAGACCCCCGACAGAGTCAGAAACTACACGGTATGAGATCACCTCCCCTGATGCCCTATGATGTAATAGTTCTGCTAAGGTAATGATGATACGACGATGTGAGTGGGCAAGAATTGAGTAGAGATAGAGCTAGAGTCTGCTGACAGGATGAACCACAGTGTCACGTCCTCCCCTTGATGCTCCACTCGCATCAAGCACACTAACCACACACATACATTCACATGCCTATTCCTAACATCATCATCATCATCATCATATTATAAATAAACAGAATTAAATATGCATGAGCAGTAATAGCAGAAATATTGGATGACATGTGAAATACACATTACAAGCATACAAGCATATAATCATTTATGGCATTGGACTCAATAAGTAAAACAACTTGTTATTAGCCAAATAGTTTAGATCTTGTTCCCTCACCTTTGGTTGATTATTGTTTCTCGTCCAAGCTATGTAAATCACTTTTAGACCATTTAGAAACCTAAAAAATTTATAGATTTTAAATTAGAATTTATTTCCATTAATTCAAACTTCTAGAAGCTGAGTGGTCGCAGGTGCGGCTGCACCTGTGGTCTCAGTTTCTGCGACCACAGGGTGTGTGGTCACAAGGTATGGTCGCATATCATGCGACCATACATGCAACCACACCCTCCCTGAAACTTTCCCGAGGGCGTGTGGTCGCTATGAGTGGTCGCATACCGGTATGCGACCACTCATAGCAACCACACCCTCCCTGGAACTTTCTCGAGGGTGTGTGGTCAGTTATGTGTGTCTCGTGTGGTCGCATATCATGCGACTACACATTCGACCACACCCTCCCTGGAATTTTTCTGAGGGTGTGTGGTCAATTATGTGTGTCTCATGTGGTCGCATATCATGTGACCACACCCTCTCTGAAATTTTCCCGAGGGTGTGTGGTCAATCATATGTGCCTCGTGTGGTCACATATCATATGACCACACATGCGACCACACATGTGATTGTCGACTTTTTCACTCCCAACTCAATTCCTTCATGTTTTGATTCCTTGGCTTATCATCATGATCCTTCCTATGATTGTTCTATGATTTAAAATTCATATTTTACACAATCCAACATCCTAATAGATTCCCTCCATGGATCTCTTAGAATTTGTCCATGGTTTGATGATTGGGGTATCACTTTGGGTCAATATCTCCTCTATGATCTATTCTAGGCATTCAACTGATGTGGGGGATGGTTTCATACCTTAAACTTGTTGAAGATTCAGAGTTCTCTCTGAATTTCTTCCTCTTAGTCTTCCTCTTCAATTCTCCTTCTCTTCCTCTTCTTCTCTTTCTCTCTCTTTCAGTTTGAGTTCTAAAAGGATGAAAGAGGCTAAGGGACGTCCTATATATAGAAAAAAACCCTCCATATAGAGTCTTACTTAGATTAGGAAAGAACCCCCTTCAGATTAGGAAGGTTTCCTAACCACGGAGTCTGTTTGACTTCATGTGGTCGCACGTGGGGTCGTAGAACCCGTCGACCACACAGTCAAAAACTTGCGACCACACTTCCCAGACTCTAGTGGTGGCATTTTTCTGAGGTATGGTCAACCACACCTGTTTAGGTATGCGACCACACACTCCTAGATAGGTGATTTTGGGTTCAATTTCATACCTAGTCTTATGGTTTCTTCACGCACTTGGTCCGCTTGGCCCAACCATGATAGGAAGACCTGATACAAGGTGGTAAGACCGGTTAGTACGATATAGATCTTACAGTGGGGGGGTTATATGACCTGCAGTCCACGAACCCGATTTAACCTACTTTTTTGTGTCATGATAGGTCTTTCAGTCATAACCAGGCCAAACGAGAAGAAAGGATGACAAACCATAAGTCCAGGTACGAAAAAAAGTCAAAATAGACCTCGAAGGAGAGTTGTCTGGTCTGACTGGTTGAGACATACCAGTCTCATGAAGTCTGACCGGTATGTCCAACCGGTCAGCTATTTCAAAATGGAAACGGACCCTACTGGGTCCCACCTTCCAAATTTGGTTATTAGAGACCTTCTATATGTGAGAAACCCTCCTAGACTGTTACCATCCTCTATATGTTGACTCCTTTCTCTCCTTAAATCCTTTTGTTGACTCTCACAAACCTTAGAAACGAAAAGGAGGATCTGAAGAGGAGAAAGGAGCTCAAGGAAGGTCTGTAGGGGAGAACTCTGTTGGGAAGAAGAGCATCACCATCCTTGGACCAACGATAAGTGCTTTGTACCTGTAGTTATCCTTAGCATGGGGATAAGTTAAGATTTATACCATGAGCTACTAGGTATTGATCCGAAATCCTCGTTCGTTGGAAAACCCTAGATCTATACGTAGGGAATTCTAGGTTTGAATGGAGAATAGATTAATCCCAATATATTGGTGATCCTAGAATGGCTTAGGAGAAACCCTAGAAACCAAGTCGAAGACCAATTGAAGAAAAAGGTCAGATTGGACCCATAGACTCTGTCTGGTTGGAGTATCGGTAGCACATAAGTCTAATCGGACAAGCCATCGATACCATTCGGGAAGCCAGTCAGACTTGTTCAGTCGGACATACCAATCTGACAATCTATGCCCGAAAGTTTGATCGGTATGTGTGAATTCGGATTGTTTCCAGTCCAAACTTGGTTTCGACCAATGTAAACCCTACAACCCTAATTCTAACTAATTCCTAATGTGTCTAGGATGTAAGGACAACGTGGGTAGACTCTGTGATGCAGAGAAGACTTGCTATCAAACGTCAGGTAAGGGAATCAGACCTAAACATAAATAATTAATAACAGTAAATCATTTTTATCTGTTTCTGTTGTGTGATGTTTGTGCATTCTAACATGTCATCTTTATTTATGCTATTATCTCTATTCATGCATATTACTATGCTAGGTTATAATTGTTAGGCATGTGTATATTTTCATTAATTTATGGAATGGCAAGGGCTTGGAGCCTTGGATCATTCCTCACACTAACACATTTTTGTATTGTCGTTGTCTTAGCGTGCTTGGTACGGGTAGTGTATTAGGGGGAGGATGCAATGTTATGGCTTACAACCTGGCCACCAAACTCTAGCCTGTGAGGACAAAGGTATCCACCCACGCTGAATGGAAAGTAAATGATATGGAGTCGCCACCTAAATTAAGGTTTAGGACCTATAAAAGTGTAGTCTCATCATATGAAAAGACTTCTATTGACTCATTTGACCCAAGATATTGGCTTTGATCTATCAGAGAACGGGTAAGCATTCAAGGTACAATTTAGAAAGGTGTTAGGCATCCAAAGCAACCCGATCTGAAAATCGGCCTCCTATATGATTCTACTTTCCTTAGACTCTATAGTTCTGACTGTAAATGGTCAATGGATGATGACTAGGGCTCACGGGGGATCCTATGCCAAATTGTTAAGTTTTTCTAACCTAGGTTCAGCCAAACATGTTCTGAAAAATAAATAAACAAGCAAAATAATATACAATGCACCGAACCAAAGATGGTTCGATAATGGACTGAATCTGAGATGTCCAAAACATCTCAAATTGCCTATGTATTCTTATCTTGAAAATCAAGTCCATAACATAGTTCGAACGGAATGTGATTAAGGTTTATAGATGTGATTTATGGTTAAGCTTCATTAGATTCAATTGTTCAAGTTGAGATTTATGTTTGATGATGATTGAGATTGAATCTAAATATAGCCTATGTGGGTCGAAGTGAAGGACCTAAGGATACTAAGATGTGGTACCACACTTGGAGAGGTCCTTTAAGTTGTCTACGTATTTCAGAGGTCCTAAAAATCAGGTACAACATAGTTTAAAAATTGATTGGATTGACCCATTTGGGTCGAAAGACGATAATCTTAGCAATTAAAATCGATGGATAGTATCAGGAACTAAGGTTAATAAAATACTCTCAGGGACTAGGATAAATGAGGTACTCTTAGGGAGTAGGATAAGTGAGGTACTCTCAGGATAGGTGAGATACTCTCAGGGAGTAGGATAGGTGAGGTACTCTCAGGGAGCAAGGTATATACTCTCGAGGAGCAAGGTATGTACTCTCAGGGAGCAAGGTGTATACTCTTAAGGAGCAAAGTATGTACTCTCGGGGAGCAAGGTATGTACTCTCGGGAAGCAAGGTGTATACTCTCAGGGAGCAAAGTATATACTCTCGGGGAGCAAGGTATGTACTCTCAGGGAGCAAGGTGTATATTCTCAGGGAGCAAAGTATGTACTCTTGGGGAGCAAGATATGTACTCTCAGGGAGCAAGGTGTATGTACTCTCGGGGAGCAAAATTGTATACTCTTAGAGAGCAAGGTTTGTATACTCTTAGGGAGTAAGGTATGTATACTCTCAGGGAGTAAAGTATATATACTTTCGGGGAGCAAGGTATGTACTCTCAGTGAGCAAGGTGTATACTCTCAGTGAGCAAGGTATGTACTCTCAGGGAGCAAGGTATGTACTCTCAGGGAGCAAGGTTTCTATACTCTCAGGGAGTAAGGTATGTATACTCTAAGGGAATAAAGTATGTGTACTCTCAGGGACTAAGGTTTGTATACTCTCAGGGAGTAAGGTATGTGTACTCTCAAGGAGTAAAGTATGTACTCTCGAGGAGCAAGGTATGTACTCTCAGGGAGCAAGGTGTATACTCTCAGGGAGTAAAGTATGTACTCTTGGGGAGCAAGGTATGTACTCTCAGGGAGCAAGGTGTATACTCTCAGGGAGCAAAGTACGTACTCTCGAGGAGCAAGCTGAATGTACTCTCGGGGAGCAAGGTGTATACTCTCAGGGAGCAAGGTTTGTATACTCTCAGGGAGTAAAGTATGTATACTCTCAGGGAGTAAAGTATATGTACTCTCGGGGAGCAAGGTATGTACTCTTAGGGAGCAAGGTGTATACTCTCAAGGAGCAAAGAATGTACTCTTAGGGAGCAAGGTTTGTATACTCTCAGGGAGTAAGGTATGTATACTCTCAGGGAGTAAAGTATGTATACTCTCAGGGAGTAAGGTTGGTATACTCTCAGGGAGTAAGGTTTGTATACTCTCAGGGAGTAAAGTATGTGTACTCTCAGGGTGTAGGATTTATATACTCTCAGGGAGTAAGGTATGTATTGTCACACCCCAATTCTGCACACTTCAGAATGGTGTGATGAATCGCTGGCAACCAACGGTTCAACCAGGATCTCGGACAAATGGAATTCGTTTTATCTAAACCTCATACATCCACATGCATAATCAGAGTAAATACACAATAGCGGAAGTCTTATAGTAAAATAAACTGAGAATCTACTGTGATATTAATATTTAAATAGCAAATTATTCTGTATCAACTAAGACATAAATAAATATCAAATACATGTCTTTACTAAATCCAAATAAAGAAAAGTAAAAATCTAATCGAATACACATGAGTTGCACTCGCAAGAGGAGTCATGTGTATCCACTTCATCTTCAACTTCCATCGCCACCATGTGCCCGTACACTAGAGCATTGACATAATCTTCGATGGTAGTACCTGCATCATCAACTAAAAATATTCGATGTCGAGGGGGTGAGCACACATCATGGCTCAGTAAGCAAACAAAATAATGCAACAATACATATGCATACAGTCAATTCATATCTTTGGTCTGGTTTAAAGTTTGCAATATGCAATAGAAAGTTTTAGGTAGTCAAAGGTTAACGTTTATTGACCCCGCCTCTATACACAAGTGTGTGATGCCGTCCGAAGGTAACGTTTATCGTCGACTCACAAGCACCCAATTCATGAACAATGTACAACAAAGGTTAACGTTTATTGCTGTACAGTGCCATACCAACACGTAAGCCCCTGCTGGCAAGGGCTGCAAACTGGTCTCGCAACTAACCAATCCTAATACCAAAAAGTTTATCCAAGGCCTCACCCCAGCATCCCTCAGAACGTCCATAGAGATAGAGATAAAGGCCCCCGGTAGAGTCAGAGACTACAAGGACCGAAACCACCTCCCCTGATACTCTACGATGTAATAGTTCTGCTAAAGTAATGGCGATACGACGATGCTAATGCACAAGACTTGAGTTAGAGATAGAGCTAAAGTGCTGAGACCCGCCAAAGGTTAACGTTTATTGACGTTCCCATCACACCTCCCCTGATACTTGCTTGCATCAAGTACACCAACCACACACATACATTCACATGCCTATTCCTATCATCATCATCATCATCATGTTATAAACAATAAAGTAAATATGCATGAACAAATAATAGAAATATTGGATGACATGTTGTATGCACATTACAAACATATTTGCATAGAATCAAACATGGCATTGGACTCAAGAAAAGAGAAAACAGTTTGTTATTAACTAATTAGTTTAGAGTTCTGTTTCCTCACCTTAGCTTGCTAATAGATCCTCTTACAAGCTTTAAGATCACCTTTATATTGTTATTATATTGCTAGAAGACCTAACAAAGTCGATAGAATTTAATTAGAATTAATTCTGAATTTAAAAACCATTCTGTTAACTAGGGGTCGGAGGTAGGGTCGGAGTAATGATCGACCCTGGGTGCGACCACCCTTATTCTGGGCTTCCCGAACACTGGGGGTCGATGCTCAGGGTCTGGTAGGGTCGATTGGCCATCGACCCCCCATGCGACCCCCTGTGGGTTTTGGTCGATTTTCTTTCTTCAGTCCATTCTTCGTGTTTGGGGTCCTATGGCTTGCTCCTACAGTCCATTCCACACATGTTCTATGGCCTAGAATCATGATTCATTCACCTATATGGCTTTCATGATTTTCTCCATGGAAAACCTAACCATGGGTTGATGGTTTGGGTTTCTCCGAGATCATACTCTCTACATTATCTATCCTAAGCTCTTTAGCAATTCATGGAATTAGTATCCATACCTGAGAAGAATACTCCTTCTCTGCAACTCTTCTCCCTTGGCCTTCTTCTCTTCCTTCTCTTCTCTTTCTCTCAATTCAATTAGGGTTGTAAAAAGAGTAAAAGAGGCTTAGGGACGTCCTATTTATAGAGTAGAAACTCCTAAAATAAGTCCCATTGAGATTTGGAAGGAATCCCATCGAAATTAGGAAACTTTCCTAATTTTCAGATTTACCGAGTACCGGGGGTCGATAGGGGGTCGGAGATCCCGTCGACCCCTGGTTCCTAAAGTGTCCGACCCCCCATGTAAAACTGGGGGTCTGACTTCTGTCTTGGGGGGTTCGACCCTCCCTTAAGTGTTTTTAGGTCAGTTTAATACCTAGGATCGTGACCTCCTTCACGCACTTGGTCCATTTGGCTCATCCATGATGGGTAGACCTGGTTCAAGGTGGTAAGACCGGGTTAGTTTGATACGGGTCTTACATGTATACTCTCAGAGATTAAAGTACGTGTACTCTCAAGGAGTAAGGTTTGTATACTCTCAGGGAGTAGGATTTGTATACTCTCAGGGAGTAAGGTATGTATACTCTCAGAGAGTAAAGTACGTGTACTCTCAAGGAGTAAGGTTTGTATATTCTCAGTAAGGTATGTATACTCTCAGGGAGTAAAGTATGTGTACTATCAAGGAGTAGGATATATTGATTGAGGTATGGAACTGTATCTGGGAGTCTTCCCAGACTACCTACGTATCTTAGGGTTTGCCCTAAGAATCAGGATCCGCGTAGTTTGAAAGATTCATTCATTTATGTGTTCTTCTTTCAAGATCAGGGTGTAGAACTTAAATGCTATATGGTTTGATTCACATCACACCTATCTAGTTCTCTGCCCTATCTAGTTCTCTGCTTCCTAGGGGAGATGAGCTAGGGGGTAGGGATCGTCCTAAAGCTACCCTTGACCTAAAACCCTAATTTGGCATATGTTGGGCTAGGCTTTATATCTCTTGATTAAGATTTATCATTTTTTCTTATTACCCTTCCAGTGAATGTCGGTGCCTATATGCACATCCCCATTCCTAAAATGTCTGCTAGGTGTACATATATGGCAGTTCAACTAGAATGTTGCCGAAATTAAGTTATTGTCAACAATATTGAAACATTCAAACAAGGCAAGTAACAACATAAATCACATTAGGTATAGCAATAAAGCATGTAAATCAAGCATAGCAACAAGCATGTGAGCATCAAAAGGATAAACATGGCATCCCATGTATTTTTTTCCATCAAAATATCTGCCTCAGTGTGTATCAGATGGAATTCTCTAGATCTATGGTTGAGGTCAAATGTTAATCTCTCAATATCTCAAGATCAGATCCCCGATTCAATTTATCTCTTCAATAATGTATCGAGATCAAATCCTTAATCTAACGATCAGATCTCTTCAAAACATTCATAATTATGATCAACACCTCAGATCTCATCAAAGCAGCCAAGACCAAAGGCTCAGATCTCACATCAAGTTTAGTTATGATTAGAGTAGGAAATCAATGGCTAGTTCAGTCCTAATGTCAATCTAATGGTTCAATTTCATCTAAATCACATATCGTGACAATCTGACTGTTCAAATTTATTTAAATCACCCATGATCTATATCCAATGGTTCAAATAACTCGTAATGATGATTTATCCGTTCATATCCATTTAAATCACTTTTGATGACAATCCAACGGTCCAGATTACTCAAACTAATATCTAACCATTCAGATTACTCAAATCAAGGTAAATTATGATCAACGGATCAAATCAAAATTCTAAGATCATTGGTCCAATTTTCATCACATGATTCCAAAAATAACATCAATCATCTAACCAGTGGCTCATATTTAATCACCCAAAATTACAAGATCAATGGCCAATAATTTTCATCAAAGTTTCATAATCAATGGGTAGAAACTAATCACATCAAAATTCAATCGAAGGGCCAAATTTCATCCCATCCAAATTTCATGATCAATGGGCCCTCAATTAATCAAATTAAAACCCATTCTATATCAATGGTCACATCGGATCAAATTAACATTCAACATCAACCATAATTGATCAATGGTCTATACTAGATCAAATGCATTCAACATCAATAGCCATATTTGTAAGACCTGCACGCCAAGAATCCGGTCTAACCTTACATTCTCATGTCGTGACTGATCTTTCCATCATAGTTGACTCAAGTGAACCAATTGTATGAAGAAATTACAAGATGAGGTAAGCCACAAGTCAAATTTAGTTGTTGTGGTTGACTGGTTAAGTCTATATGGAGGCAAACAGTCAAAAACTAAAAACCAGTGAATTTAAGACCTATGGTGGCATGTTTGGGGGCTACGGTCGCACCTATGGTCAACCGTAGTGAGACCGTATGTGCTATGGTTGCATGTTTTGGTCTTATGGTCAACGGTTTATGTGACCGTATGATCGACCGTAGGAACCTAGAACCGACTCCGTTTTAGGAAACTTTCCTAATTTGAGGAGGACTCTTTCCTAATTGAAAGAGAACTCTATATGGAGGTTTTTCCTCTTTATAATGGACGTTCCTTAGCCTCTCTCACTCTTTTAGAACCCAAATTGAAACTCTAAACCTAAGAGAGAAAGAAATAGAGGAAGAGAAGGAGAAGGAGATTTGAAGAAGAAGGCTGAGAGGAAGGTTTGCAAAGAAAAGTTCTATCTTTCTACAACAAGCTTAAGGTATGGACTTGACTCTGTATGATAGATCAGATAGGATAGGTTCATTTCCATCAAATTGATGTGTTGAATCTAATGTAACGATTTCGGTTATGGAATTTCTAAGCAAAACCATAAAGAATAGATTAGGGTTAATGGATAAGGGATAAACTAAGAATATTGGCCTTAGAATGATTATTAGGGAGGACCCCATTGATGATCCAAGAGGAGGAACTCATGTGAGAAGTAAAAATCAACCAAGCTACGTATGGTCGCAGCTATGGTCGACCATAGGATGAGAAAGTATCGACTATAGCCATTCGGGAAGAATTCAGGAAACATAAGGTTGCAGCTACGGTCGCATGTAATGCCACTATAGGGTATAAACCGTAGGTCCTACGGTAGCATATATTGCTACCATAGTATCGACCATAGCATCAATCATAGGAAAACAACATGCATATTTTAAGACCAAACAAGGTTTTTGACTACTGTAACTTGGTAAACTTGAACCCTAACTTACATACATTAATTATTTAGGATCCTAATCAAAGTGACTTCCAAAAGCTTGGGAGAGGAATAAGGAGAGGAACAAACATCGATCAAAGGTGAGGGAACAAGACCTAAACTAATTGAATAATAACAAACTGTTTATTTTCATTGAGTCTAATGCCATGATTGATTCTATGCGTGTATGCTTGTAATGTGCATCTCACATATCATCCAATATTCCTGCTATCACTGTTCATGCATATTTAATTCTGTTTACTTATAACATGATGATGATGATGATGCTAGGAATAGACATGTAAATGTATATTTGTGGTTGGTGTGTTGGATGCGAGTGGAGCATCAAGGGGAGGACATGGCATGGTGGTCTTCGACCTCGTCACCAGACTCTAGCTCTATCTTTACTCAAGTCTTGCCCACTGACATCGTCGTATCGCCATTACCTTAGCAGAACTATTATGTTGTAGGGCATCAGGGGAGGTGGTCTCGGACCGTGTGGTCTCTGACTCAGTCGGGGAGCCTTAGCTCTATTTCTATGGATGTATTGAGAGATGCTGGGGTCAGGCCTTGGATACACTATTTGGCATTAGGATTGGTTAGTTGTGAGCCCAGTTTGTAAGCCCTCGCCAATAGGGGCTTACGTGTTGGTATGGGTAGGGCATCAGGGGAAGTGTTGGCGGTGTTTGATCCGGACACTTTAGCTCTATCTCTATTCCATGGTGGGTACATGTGGGACAATAATGGTATTTGATCCATTGGGCAGATTCACATACTCGTGTATAGAGGTGCGGCAGCCACCAAACCTTTCTATATCACATTGCAAATTTGTAAACCAGACTAAAGATATAAATTGAATGCATGCATATTTTTATTACATTGTTTTGTTTACTCACTGAGATCAAGTTGGAGAGCTGACCCTCGCGCTCGTAATTCTTTTTAGTTTCTGATGTTGCAGGTATTACGGTTGAAGATTATGTCGACACGTCAACTTATGAATAGGTGGCGGCTATGGATGAGCAAGCTGTGACTATTATGATTCGTTAAGCGAATGTTTCAACTATGGATGCGCTTAGTGTTTAACTTTCATATTTGGATATTTGTAATATGTATTAAATTATATTTTGGTTACCTGGAGATAAATAGAATATTAATTATTTATTATGATTAGACCTCAGTTCATTATTAATAAGACTTCTGCTATTTACTTTATTATCTGTGATTAATGTGGAATGTGTTTTGGTTTAACATGATTGGCATAACCTATACGAGATCCTGGTTGAACCATTGGTTTATTGACGGTTCATCACACCATTCTGGTTAGTCTGAAATTGGGGTGTGACAACTTGGTATCAGAGCTCTCAGGCCTTGCGCCTCAAACTTGAATACTTCCACTAGAGTCTATGAACTGAGTTAGGATAAATTAAAAGCTTTAATACAAACACACCATAAGCACCAATGCTAGTTGAGACAAAAATTAAATAAGACAATAATGTACATATAAAAGGTGGAACTCTATGTATACACAGGCAGAAAAAGAAAATCTAAATGTATCCTGATAAACAAATAATATAGGGTATGATCTATAAGTCGGACAGTTGTCTAAGTATACAAAGGATATAGTACAGTAGCAAGAAGGGAGCATCTATAAAGCAGAAAATTAGATTACCCAGTTGGTACTCACAAGAGGTGAAACTCGATGTTTGACAGAGGAAGAAGAAAAATGGTTAGTAACACCTAAATCCCTGTAGAGGTAAAGGGAAAGATCTCGGGCTAAATCCAACATAGTTAAGAGAACAATGGCCATACACCAAAAATAGGAGTAACTATAAAAGAAGATAAAGCTACACTCCTGGGTGACGTGGAAACTCAGAATGAGATCCACCACACGCTGATACATTACCCGCTGAACATTAAGAAAAGGTTGCAACTTGACCCGACCACTATCTGGGTCGAGAACGGGTAGTGAAAACTCATCTGAGCAAATGCTAAATAATGATAATCAAATTGGAGCAAATCAAAGAGGTGAACAACCAGACCACTCCATCCAATCTACCTGGACTACCAAGTGCCTTGGCTACGATTGTAATAAACTTGGCCTAATAAAATGCAAGAGCAACAATAGATGAGGCTGATTATGCAAGTTACCATGGAAATCACTATCGAAGTTGCTAATGCTACACCAACACCTCTGTGTCAAACCAAGTACGATACCGATTGGTAGTAACACTGTACCCCAGCACATGTTAGCCGTAACATAGTGCCTACAATACCATAGGTCCCAGTAATGCACACCCCAGTGTAGAAGCTTGGGGCACAACAAGCAGTGTATCAAGGTGGTTACCCTTATCAGCCACCGATGTATGGGATAGCTGCATCATGGCAGAATGATCCGACAAGGGTTGAGGAATATTTCTGAAGATGAAGCCTCAAACGTTTTAAGTAAATGATCAAATCTATTGTGGCCATATATTTAGACAGGTGTACATAGGATGCGGTGCATCATTGACTTACTCTTATGATTATAAAGGATGCACATACCTAATTTTAATTCTCCTACCTTGACAGAATACCTTCTTGATTCAACCTGTCAATTGGAGTTATAGATATTTCTTTAGTATTAGTCCTGATTATACCAATCTAAGCTACTCTCATGATCGATAACATGAATAGAGATATCAACTGAATGAACAGTTAAAGGTTTAATAATTCTGGATGTACATCTTTTCGATTTTATACCTGATTTATTGATGTACCAAAACTTCTCCAGATTTAATCTTGTAGTGCCTTGACCAATGGCATTATATACCCGATAGAACCTGTAACCATGAGGTAAGAGCTGTAGAACCTCTATTTTCATGTATTTGGACCACCTTGCAACCAACAACCAAGGGTCCAATTCATTTTGTATTTGGTTCGATTACCATAGATTTACTCCTGATCCTTTAAACCGAAGTTCACTAGATAGAACAAGTGTTCTTCATCATACTGAATTCAAAAGAAGAGAATGAATTACTTTTGGATAAACATTCTAATTCTTATATTCCTTGACATCCGTTGATAGAGATACTTAGTTAATAACAAAATTATTAGAGGAAGACGATTGAATTCAGATTAGATTCTATAACCAAGAAAACCTCAGATGAAGTAAGGAGAATCTATTCTGACATTGTTGAATGGATGGATTTGAGTCATGGTCTGTAAAAGAGTGCATGAGCAAGAAGTAAGAATTTAGATAGAGCTCGACAGAATTAAAGATGACTATATCGGTATAAATTTTGACAAGGCAGAATATTTGTAAAAACATGAAGTCAAAAATCGTGACATTGATAGTACTTGGATTAGTATAGTTACTATTGAGTTATTTCTAATAATGAATAAGAGGATTGAGTAAGGACCAAAAGTAAAATGATTGGAATTAATAAGAATATAAACATATACCGTAATGCTTATAGATAGACTTGGGATATATAATGAGTAACAATCACAAGATACTTTTTGAGGTATATGATAGAGAGATCAGGATAAAGTAGCAGTGATAAAAGAGATGTAAGCTACTGAGTGCAATATGAGATTTTTTATGATAGTCTTTGAAAAATCATAAGAGATGAAGGAACTAGACAAGATCTTAAGACCTTTATACCAGATTTTGCTAGTTCAAGCTCTTTTGGACTAGATGTTGTAGTGGGTAAGTGTTATGAACTTTGTCTGAATCATATGGATGGATAGAATTTGGATGCAATCTAAATCGACTTGAGATGGCAGACTTTAACATCATCTTGGGAATAGACTGGTTGTCTTAACACTCTACAAAGCTGCTATGTGCATAGAAGAGATTGCCATTTAAGAATAAAGACTGCACATAATTTGATTTTATTGGAAGCATATTGCTTAAGAAGTGAAATCTTATTCTCTCGACACTAAAGGCGAAGAGATGCCTTGAAAAGAAAAGAGTTGAATATATGGTATCTATGGTAGACGACACTAAAGAGGTACCACATATGAAAGATATTGATGTGATGCATAAATTCCCTGATGTGTTTGTAGGAGACTTACCCGGGTTGCCACCTGATCATGCAACCGAGTTCGTCATCGACTTGTTACCAAGGACCATACCTGTGTCAAAGGCACCTATAAAATAGCTTCTACGGAGTTAAAGGAATGGAAGACTCAACTATGGGAGTTATTAGACAAAGGTCCTAATCAGCTGTGTATTTCATCACGGGGAGCGCCAATGCTATTTGTAAAGAAGAAGGACGGTAGTGTCCGGCTGTGTATAGACTACCGAAAATTGAATAAGCTCACGATCAAGAACCGATATCCACTACCTCAGATCGATGACTTGTTTAAATAGTTGCAAGGAGCAAAGGTATTTTCTAAGATTGATCTTCGGTCAAGATATTATCAACTGAAGAATTTGGACAGTAATATTCCAAAGATAGTTTTTAAAATCGAGAATGAGCATTATGAGTCCCTGGTTATGTTATTGGATTAACCAATGCCTTTACATCTTTTATAGAACTTATGAACCGAGTATTCCACGATGTATAGGACACGTCAGTCATAGTTTTTGTAGACTATATATTGGTTTATTCCAAAGACGAAGAAAGTCCTGTAACGAATTTTAGAACAGCTTCACAACTGCCGAGAAGGGAGAAGCTTTATGCGAAGTCCAAGAAATATGAGACTTGATTAAACAAAGTGATCTTCTTGGGTCATATAGTATCATCAAAAGGAATAAAGGTGGACCCTAGTAAGATAGAAGCAATCATATGGTGAGAAAGGCCTAAGAACATTGTAGAGATTAGAAGTTTCTTGGGTTTAGCTGGTTATTACAGACGATTCATAGAGGACCACTCTAGGATCACAATACCTCTTACCAAGCTAACTAGGAAGGGAGAGGAGTTTATTTAGACTAATAAGTGTGAATAATGTTTACAGACTTTAAAAGCAAGGGTGATATCAGCTCCCATCTTGATCATTCTAGCACCAGGGGAACCTTTTACCCTACATACCGATGCTTCCGGATTGGGTCTAGGATGTAGGTTGGTGGAAGGTGAACAAGTGATTTCATATGCTTCAAGACAACTGAAGGAGCATGAAAAGAATTACTCGACTCATGTCTAGGAGTTAGCGATGGTGAATCCTACAATCGAGACTTGGAGACATTATTTATACGGAGAAGAATTTCAAAAAAATAATATTATAAGAGTTGTATTTATCTCTTCACCCAGAAAGAGTTGAACATGAGGCTAATGAGATGGTTGGAACTCCTAAATGATTAAGATTATGATATTAATATCACTCGAGCAAGCTAATAATGTAGTTGAGGCTTTGAGTAAAAAGGGAAATACTGAAGCCAGAAGGAGGATCTATTACGAATGCCGCCTTTTGTTCCGTAGCAACAGATTCATATTTGAAAAAATAGTAGCATATAATAAAAACTCATGATGATCCAATTGAGCGAGAACTTATGGATGAACTTATGGAGCAATAGTTCCTCGCTTGCGTTTGCAACGTTAAAGATCATCTCTGATTTAATGGATGAAATAAAAGTAGCAATTCTGTTAGATTCATATCTAAGAATAGTGCAAGTAGATTTAGAGAAAGGAAAACCCAACCCTGACTTACTCTGGATGCGGAGAAGGTCTTGAGATATAGAGGATGATTATGCATACTTGAAAGTGAAAAGCTCGAATCTTAGATGCAAAATAATGTGAGGAGCCCATTTTACTCTATATTCAAGACATCCTGGAGTACCAATATGTATCATGACCTGAAGAGATTGTACTGGTAAAGAGGAATGATAACAGATGTGGCTTAGTACATGTTTCAGTGTCTGAATTGCCAATAAGTAAAGGCTGAAAGACAATGACTAGCAGGCTTACTACAACCACTATCGGAGCCAGTTTGGAAGTGAAACTACATTACAATGAACTATGTCACCAATTTACCACTAACTCTCAGATCGGTTGACGTAGTTTGGGTGATTATTGATCGCCTTATGAAGATAGCTCATTTCATTGCTATATGACCTCGGTGTGCTTTGGAGCGGCTAACTAAGCTATATGTGAATAATATTGCCATATTGAACGGTATGCCTGAGAGCATAGTGTCGGTCAGAGGCTAATGCTTTATCTTGAAGTTTTGGGAGGAACTACAGAAAATGAAGGGAACAAAGTTGAGGCTTAGTACCACATTTTACCTTAAACCGATAGATAGTTGAAGTAGACTATATAGATCATAGGAGGTATTCTATGCGCCTGTGCAATTGTTTTTAAAGGAATTTGAGTTGAAAAGTTACCGCTGATTGATTTTTCTACCAAGCTACCATGTTGATGTCACCTATGAAGCATGATACGATAGAAATGTCGAACTCCTCTGTTTTGGAATATAGTTGGAGAATGAGGAATTATAAGACATAAGTCTACTGAAGAAACTATCGAGTATCAGATAAGATCAAAGAAAAGGGCCAAGACAGCTCAAGATTGTCGGAAGAGACACCAAGGCCTCGAGTTTGCCATAAGTAACAAAGTTGCATATCAACAAGCTTTACCGCCATCCATGTTTAGTATGCATGACGCATTTTGCGTGTCTCTATTGAAGAAGTACGTTGGAGATCCATCACATGTATTGACTGCATATCCACTGGATTTGATAGAAGATTTAACTATTGAAGTGGTACCAACCTAGTTCACTGGTTGGAAGGTACAACATCTCCAAGGCTGGGATAATTATTATATGAAGGTAACCTGACAAAGATGAGACGTGGAGAAGATTACATGGGAAGAGGAAAATGCATTACGAAAACAGTATTCCCACCTATTCAACTCGAATGGAACATCTAAATTTCAAGGACGAAATTTCTTTTGAGGGTAGCGAGTTGTAAGATCCGTGCATGCAAATTTCAAGGACGAAATTTCTTTTAAGGGTGGTGGAGTTGTAAAACCCGCACGCCACGAACCCGGTCTAACCTTACATTTTCATGTCGTGACCGATCTTCCTATCATAATTGACTCAAGTGAACCAATTGTCTGAAGAAATTATAAGATGAGGTAAGCCACAAATCAAATTTAGTTGTTGTGGTTGACTGGTTAAGTCTGTATGGAAGCAAATAGTCAAAAACTAAAAACCAGTGCATTTTAGACCTATGGTGGCATGCTTGGGGGCTACGGTCGCACCTATGATCGACTATAGTGAGACCGTAGGTGCTATGGTCATATGTTTTGGTCTTATGGTCGACGGTTTATGTGACCGTATGATCGACCATAGGAACCCAGAACCGACTCCGTTTTAGGAAACTTTCCTAATTTGAGGAGGACTCTTTCCTAATTGAAAGAGGACTCTATATGGAGGTTTTTTCTCTATACAAGGGACGTTCCTTAGCCTCTCTCACTCTTTTAGAACCCAAATTGAAACTCTAAGCCTAAGAGAGAAAGAGAGAGAGGAAGAGAAGGAGATTTGAAGAAGGCTGGGAGGAAGGTTTGTAGAGAAGAGTTACATCTTTCTACAACAAGCTTAAGGTATGGACTTGACTCTGTAGGATAGATCAGATAGGATAGGTTCCTTTCCATCAAATTGATGTGTTGAATCTAATGTAACGATTTCGGTTATGAAATTTTTTAGCAAAACCATAGAGAATAGGTTAGGGTTAATGGATGATGGATAAACTAAGAATATTGGCCTTAGAATGATCATTAGGGAGGACCCCATTGATGATCCAAGAGGAGGAACTCATGTGAAAAGTAAAAATCAACCAAACTACGTATGGTCGCAGCTATGGTCGACCATAGGATGAAAAAGTATCGACCACAGCCATTTGGGAAGAATTCAAGAAACATACGGTCGCAGCTACGGTCGCATGTAATGCTACCATAAGGTATCGATCGTAGGTCCTACGGTGGCATATATTGCTACCAAAGCATCGACCGTATGAAGACAACAAGCATATTTTAAGACCAAACAAGGTTTTTGACTACTGTAACGTGGTAAACTTGAACCCTAACTTACATACATTAATTGTTTAGGTTCCTAATAGATTCAAAGTGACTTCCAAAAGCTTGGGAGAGGAACAAGGAGAGGAACAAATATCGATCAAAGGTGAGGGAATAAGACCTAAACTATTGGATAATAACAAACTGTTTATTTTTTTTGAGTCCAATGCCATGATTGAATTTATACGTGTATGCTTGTAATGTGCATCTCACATGTCATCCAATATTTCTGCTATTACTGTTCATGCATATTTAATTCTGTTTATTTATAACATGATGATGATGACGATGCTAGGAATAGGCATGTGAATGTATGTGTGTGGTTGGTGTGTTGGATGCGAGTGGAGCATCAGAGGGAGGACGTGGCATGGTGGTCTTCGACCTCATCACCAGACTCTAGCTCTATCTCTACTCAAGTCTTGTCCACTGACATCGTCGTATCTTCATTACCTTAGCAGAACTATTACGTCGTAGGGCATCAGGAGAGGTGGTCTCGGACTGTGTGGTCTCTGACTCTTCTGGGGGGCCTTAGCTCTATCTCTATGGACGTATTAAGGTATGTTGGGGTGAGGCCTTGGATACACTGTTTAGCATTATGATTGGTTAGTTGCAAGCCCAGTTTGCAAGCCCTCGCTAATAGGGGCTTACATATTGGTATGGGTAGGGCATCAAGGGAAGTGTTGACGGTGTTTAATCCAAACACTTTAGCTCTATCTCTATTCCATGGTGGATGCATGTGGGACAGCAATGGTGTTTGATCCATTGGGCAGATTCACACACTCGTGTATAGAGGTGCGACGACCACCAAACCTTTCTATAGTACATTGCAAATTTATAAATCTGACGAAAGATATGAATTGAATGCATGCATATATTTGTTGCATTGTTTTGTTTACACACTGAGCTCAAGTTGGAGAGCTGACCCTTGCGCGCGTAATTCTTTTTAGTTTCTATTGTTGTAGGTATTACGGTTGAAGATTATGTCAACACGTCAACATATGAACATGTGGTGGCTATGTATGAGCAAGCTGTGGAGGACTATTGTGATTCATTAAGCGAGTGT